>CM053803.1:25637500-26887500 GCA_028671895.1 Oenanthe sinensis | reverse complement strand
GATACTTAACTTCTTTTGGTCATTGCTAGGCTACCCGTCGAATTTCTACACCATGTATTGCCTTGGTGTCGAATTTCTTTAGCCTTGATAATCTAGGTGTCGAATTCTTACACCTTGTACAATGACTTAGAAAATAAACCTTGCTTTACTTGGATTCTGTCAATTCTTCTTTTGCAATGAACATGTTGATCAAATTCTTTGTGTTGACACTTAGTGCACTGGTCTGGTTCACAAGTGACTAACACTGTATTGATCTTCATATTCTCAATCAAACCAATTGACATGAATGTTGTATTCCTTTATTGCTTCTTGTATTCACTGAAATCTTCTGGCACTGACTACTTGAATCTTAATAACTGCTGAAACACTGAGAACTTATTCTTTCACTGACGCTTGAACATAGTAATGAACTTCTGTCAGTGTTCTTCAATATTTCATCAAATACCCTGATACATGTAGCTACCTGTTCTTCATTGTAGATTTCTGTTATTACATTAATAACATTATTTACCGGTCCTTTACTTTTAGTTGAGTTACAGATCCTCGATTACATTGCATGTTACATTATGCCTTACACCTACAAGCATCAAAGAAGAATATTCTCAAACATCAAGAGAATTGATGATAAGAAGAAAACCAACCTACCTGTCATGGTGTATCCATAGGTAATGAAGGTAAAACTCTCAACCTAAAAACCTTCTATCTATAATTCTTCATTCTTTGGAGGTGAAATGGTGCAGGAAAAAGTAATGGAGAATCCCCTGGCACCTACTCAAGTAGCCCAATCACCACATCAAAAACAATCTCAAAAGCCCATATCCAAAAAGAAACCAACCTCTGATGTCTCTCAACAGGCACCAGTTGTAAAGATGAGGAAATTGATTCAAACTAGGCTGATAGATGAGGATGATGATGAAGAGATCCACTCCCTAGAGAAGTAGGTTTTTGAAGGGCTTTCTCTATAAAAAGAGGTCCATGATGCACCTGATTCTAGCCTTCAAACCAAGTTTGTAGACTCTCAAAAGGCTATAGACTCTGAAAAACCTAGAAATGCACCTCAGAATTCTCAATCAGAGTCTCCTGAGAAATCTTTTGCTAAAAATATAACAGGTTGGGGAAGGCTTATTCATCACACACACACAAGCCTGTTACTATTACTAACCCTGTTTTGTAGGAAACAGATGCCCCCAGGCTCCTACAGAGCCAGAGTCTGACCATCACCAATTTCCTAAACCAGAGTCAAATGTTGATTCTGAGTCTAGACTGCCTTTAGACTCTGATCATGACACATTTTTGGAATGAATGCTAAAGGAAGCATCCTCAAGTCTTATAGACTCAATTATAACTCCAACTGATGAGGTGTTGCTGTTCTTGTACCCTTTGGTAGAACCTGATAAAGATTCAGCATCATACAAGACTCAATCTCAAGTCTTGGATCTTCTTTCTACTTTTGATTTCCTGAGGAAGAAAATGAAGATGGAGCTACAAATGTCTGCACAAGATGTGATCATTAATCTGTACAACTACTTCTTTAATTCTTCACTTCAAATTCAATCAGCTGGGGTCATAAAAGGCAAAAAAAATTAAGTTCTCAAAGCACTTGGTATGCCAGACTCTGAAAAGAAAAATACTAAAAAGGTCAAAAAGACTAAAATCCTTAAAATGAGAGAATCATAGTCTATTGCTGAGTCAGAGACAGAGCCTGAACAATCAGTCTTTGATTATAATGCAATTTGGGAAAATGGGGTTACCTACGAGGGCCTATATTTTCAAAGGATTAGGAAGGATCTGCAGGTTATTTTCAATCTAGCAGATGCCCAGGCAATTAATGCAATCCATACAAGGGCTTTTAATCACAATTTAGATGCATTCATCATTGAAGGACAATAAGAGGTAGTAAGTGATGGTAAGAGGCTAGATGAAAATACTAGTGCACCAGTGGTGGCTAGTAGTATAGAGGTGATAGTGGGGCAGGGGAAAATGCTGAAAGGCCTTCCATGCTAGCTAGTTTCATGTTGATGAGAACCCTAGTGATATGGGAGGACATATTCTGATAGATGCTCCTAAAGAAAATCAAACATATATTCTGTCAAATGTAAAATACAAACAATGAACGATGGTGACACTCAAACCCTGGCTTCTAACAAGGTCATACTGAACAGTCAGAAGAGTCCAAATTAGACCCTGAGAGTGGAATACTTGAGCCAACAGACTCTGAAATGACAAAAGTGAGTGAAGGTTCTAAGTCTATTGCTACTCACCCTTTCATAGAAACCCCTAGCCTTCAGATAATTGAAAGGGTTCCCTTCGACAAGGTGGTTCAGGTATTGAAGCAACTTTTACCTCTCACCCCCCCTCTTTTGTAGGTTTAATGAGTATACTTTCCCATTCTGAAAAAATGAGTGAAAAAAATTGTAAATGAGGGGATGGCACAGGACCAGGAAAAAGGAAAGGTAGACAAGGCCTTAGTAGGCCATAGTGAGAATGAGAAAGTGGGTGCCCAACCCCACTGTGAGAAATCTTTCCGCTTAATTTTGCAGATTGGCAAACATGAGGACTCTATTGCTGCTCAAAAGTCATTCATACAGAGGCCACAACTTTATTTGGTGGATTCTCTAGGAAGGAGAGTAGATAGAACTATAGAGGCTTTGATGGTTGACAATTCACCTCAACCTGAGACGACAAATTTGAAGCTCAATGAACCACTTCTTATGATTCCCATTCAGGCAAGGCTTCAGAGTCCACAGGTTCTGATCACTCCAAGGAGGAGTCAGGGTCTATAGTAACTTTTACAGTTTTAGGGTTTATTCCTTCTGTTACAAAGGTTGAAGTAGCTGATGTGGTTTCCAATGATGATTCTGCCTCTGAAGATGAAGGGGAGGGGAATCCATCCCTTACTTATTTTAATCAAATCTTTCCTCAACTTTGGGAAATAGCTGCTATTTTTGGTATTAATGACAAAGAAACTTTTTCCTGCATTCTTGGCATCTACAAGTCTGAGAAGTAAAAGGCAATCTTTAAGCAAAAATTCTTGGTCGAGCATGGTCATTTACTTGATGAGAAGACTAATGTTAAATTGCTGCAGCAAAGTAAATATGCCTTAGTTGAGGCCAAAGCTAAGAGAGAAAATGTGGTGGCTCAGTTAGATAAAGTAGTCAAAGATGTATATCATATTTACACTAAACACTCTATTGTTGATACAACCACATCCAAAATCAATACTCAATTTGAGGTGCTGCAAACTTCTTTGAGGAACAAAGATAATGTTGTTCAAGGGTCTCTTGAGATATAAAGAAGGAGCAAACCAGTATTAAAACCTCTATATACCATCACTACTAAAGTTGAACAAGTTATTGATGCCCAAGTCAACATCAATTTTGTCTTGGAAAATATTTTTTTGGCTGTTACAGGTGGTGATGATATCAAAAGAGGGAGAAGGGTGGTGGTGGATCAAGGAATAATTAGGAGGACACATGTAAAGATCCTAAAGGAGAAAAAAGGAAGAGGGGAGATGATGATAACGGAGGAGATGGTAGTTATCATGGTCCTAGGGGACCTGGTGGTGTGCAACAACATAAGTATGGAAGATTTGTCAAATCACACTAGCCAGGGACTGGACATGGGACATCAGAGTCTAAGTCACACTCTGGTAAGAAAAGACAAAGTGAAGACTCTGATGAACACTAACACCAAAAGGAAGAAGTCAATGAACCTAGTTACCGGGCATGCAATCAACAAAGTCTTCATCTAAAGCCTAGGTTAACTAAGGGATTGAGAGGTTTTTCTTCTTCTGATATAGAAAGAACTCCAAATATGTCTATAGATCCTCAATCCATTACAGATAAGAAGTTTGAGAAGATCACCCAGAAGTACTTGAACAAGTGGTGTCTGCTCAAATTGTTTATAACATCATAAAAAAATTTACCAGGAGACAATATAAAACTGAAAAACTTGGAAATTAGATGCTGGTATAATTTATGCAGGGAGGGACTGTAAGAGTGATAAGTCAAATAAATTTCATTTTCTTCAAGAAAATAGAGGAGCTGCAATATATCAAAATTTTCTTGTCTATATTAATTGAAATGAATAGGAGCAATGAGGGAGTAATAAAAGATTGGACGAAGGAAATTGATAGAAATTTTTCTCTACACAAGGGGTAAACAAGAAAATGGCTGACTTTACCCTGAAGTATATTGACATTGAAGGGAATGATGAAGATATGCCTCTATAAATTAAAGAAATCAAATTTAAGGAGGGTATAGGTCATTACTTTGGTTTTCATCCTATGGAAGGGAAGATTAATGTGTTACTGCTTAAGGACTTGAAAGATCAAGATTGCAGTGCAAATGACTTGTGAGCATCATATTATCAGATAAAGTGTGATACTGAAGAAATGAAGAAGTTGGAGAAGTAATCACTATCGCAGATATAAAAAATGTATGCCATTTTAATAGAGGTAACAACAGACATGGCATACATTCAGCATTAAACCATCGCAGATATAAAAAATGCAAACTATGACATGTTATGCATTTTAGAAAATCCGGTTAATCCTATATACAAGAATTTTCTAAAATCAAATGGAATAGAAGAATTAATAAGTAATCACTAGTTCTTTCCGATCCAAGCATGTTGTTATATACCCCCTTTGGATCTTGTTCAAACTTTTCCTCCTATTTGGATCTGGATCTTGTTCAAACTTCCCCCCTTAGTTGAGTAATCCTCTTCAGAATCCTTAATATTAGGAGAAATTTCTTTCCCCTTAGTTGAGTAACATTAGAAATCTGTAACAGGGAATTGGGAATATGATTTGGTAATTGTGCTAGTGTGTGATTTTACTTTGTGTTTCTCACAAATGTTTCGCTCATATGCTCTCTAAGTGTTTCACTCATAGAATATATATTTTCACTCTTTCTCACTTGTGTTTCACTCTTTTCTCACAACACTGTTTCTCTCTTAGTATGGATGACACAGTCTTTTGTACCTGCAAGAAAGATCACCATAACCCCTTCAAGAGAGGTCACTGGTGGTGCAATGGGGTTTCGTAAATCCCCGTCCTCAATTGATTCTATTAAAATATTTGACTTTGAAAACTGAATTGCTTTAGGAATAGATTCAATGAGTTGCTGATCATCTAAGATGATCTATTCCGTTAGGAATCCAGATATGTTCCATCTGGGGAGGTAGACAAGGATCGAGGATTTAGCAAAAGATCCAAGTTTCCTCATAAAGCCTGTGAAGGTATGTTGATTCAGTCAGAATCATCAATCATTCTCCCTTCCTTTATATGGAAGTTTAGAATAATTGCTTCCGTCAATTCATCCGTAGTGTGTGACAATCCTTACAGTGCATTTTAATATTACATATATGGTTTGTAGTGTTTGAGAGTGTCAAGATGAAGTTGACTCTTTACAAATGGCCTTGGCTGACTGGCCGAATTCAATAGACTCATCATGTTAAGATGACGAACCTAGAAACAGTTTTGCCATTTGTAAATCTATACCCTTTTGGGAGGATATAAATTAGTTAGCAGTTGTCTTGGTTTCAATTTCATATTCTAACTAGAGGCAGAGCTGCTAAAACACTCATAGATACTTATCTTTTCTAGTGCACTAGAGGCACTTACTCTCTCACCCTCTTTCGTTGATCAAACTTTTCTTTTCAGGGGTTTAGTAGATGAAGTTGTATCTGTTTGAATGTTTGTGATTCTATGATCTGTGTTAGAGAATGTAGGTTTTCAATCCCTTGATCTCGTCCTATAGCCACTGAGGGCTCAATATATCAATTGATTAGAGAATATATCAAGATCGAGTTTACCTTCTTTTACCTCGAGTCGATTGCTCTTGTTCGGCAGGACACATATATGCTTTTATTATTAGTGATTTTCAGATAAACAATATATATATATATATATATATATATATTATCACTAACAATAAAAATCACAATTAATTGCAATGAAATAATAACAAATTATCAATACATGATAATTAATAATAATTTCAAAAAGCAAGTAATTATGCTCATAATATCTCATCGTATTAAAATTCTGAAACTAATAAACATTTAATTGTTTCAATTCATAATTTTAATAAGATAAAATATCATCGCTAAATACTAAATAATCATAGGAATGAAAATTAGCACTTAACTTCATACATTATATCTAATAATTGTTACTCAAGCATATGACAATTGTACTCATAACAATTATCAGTGATATATGTAAGCTCGAGAAAATAAATGTAAAGAAATTCACAAGTCCTTTAAATATTGACATTTAATACTTATGATTCTTAGAACAATTTCTCGTAAAAATAAAATAACTATAAAATAAAAATAAAAATAAAAAATAAACTTACACACATATATATAGAAATAATGATACTAATAGTTAGAATAATAAAAAAATATGTACCAATTGTTGGAAAACAAAATTAATAAAGATATATATATATAGTATAGATGCCAATTAAATAAAACTATACAAAGTTCTATTAACTTATTTATTAAACTTAATATATATAATAGCTATAATTCAATGTTAAATTATTTTCAAATAAAAATAACTTTTACCAAAATTCTAACTTGTAAAATTTTGAATAAATTATTTTTAAAGATAATAATCTAATAATTAAAATATAGTAGAATACAATCAAAATAGATAAAATAAAATATTATAATAATGTACACTATATACACATTCGAGAACTAGAATTTAGTAAAATAAATTCACAAGTGTTATGACAAATATTTACATAACAAACACTTGTAATTTTATTTAAGAACATAATGTAGATGTGAACTGGGATTTAAAATGAAAAACTATTCAACATCCCAAGTTCACCAACCAACCTGGTGAATGTGGATTCATCAAGTGGCTTAGTAAAAATATATGCAGTCTGTTCTTCTGTGGGTACAAAGCGTAACTCCACAGTACCATTCATAACGTGTTCTCGAATAAAATGATACCTGATATCTATGTGCTTTGTTCTCGTGTGCTGTACAGGGTTGTTGGAGATCGCAATGGCACTTGTGTTATCACATAAAATAGGAATTTTATTTAACACAAAGCCATAATCTCTGAGTTGATTCCTTATCCATAAGATCTGAGTGCAACAGCTTCCCGCAGCAATGTACTCAGCCTCTGCTGTAGAATTGGAAACTGTTTATTGTTTCTTGTTATACCAGGAAATCAATCTTCTCCCTAGGAATTGGCAGCTCTCTGATGTGCTCTTCCTATCAACAATACTACCTACATAATCAGAATCTGTATATCCTATTAGATTAAAACCAGATTCTTTAGGGTACCATATACCAAGATTAGGTGTACCCTTAAGATATCTTAAGATTCTTTTCACAGTAACAAGATGAATATCTCTAGAATCCGCTTGGAACCTTGCACATATACAAGTGGCATACATAATATCTGGTCGGCTTGCAGTTAGGTAAAGTAGAGATCCAATCATACCTCTATAGCTTGTGATGTCTACCTTTATTGAGTTTTCATATACTCCAATCAAAATAGATAAAATATAAAATAATATAATAATTTACACTAAACACGCATTCGAGAACTAGAATTTAGTAAAATAAATTTACAAGTGTTATGACAAATATTCACATAACAAACACTTGAAATTTTATTTAAGAACATAATGCAGATGTGAACTGGGATTTAAGATGAATAACTATTCAACATCCCAAGTTTACCAACCAACCTGGTGAATGTAGATTCATCAAGAGGCTTAGTAAAAATATCTGCAGTCTGTTCTTCTGTGGGTACAAAGTATAACTCCACAGTACCATTCATAACGTGTTCTCGAATAAAATGATACCTGATATCTATGTGCTTTGTCCTCGTATATTTTACAGGGTTATTAGATATCGCAATGGCACTTGTGTTATCACATAAAATAGGAATTTTATTTAACACAAAGCCATAATCTTTGAGTTGATTCCTTATTCATAAGATCTGAGCGCAACAGCTTCCCGCAACAATGTACTCAGCCTCTGCTGTAGAATTGGAAACCGTTTGTTGTTTCTTGCTGTACTAGGAAATCAATCTTCTCCCTAGGAATTGACAGCTCCCTAAGGTGCTCTTTCTATCAACAACACTACCAGCATAATCAGTATATGTATATCCTATTAGATTAAAACCAGATTCTTTAGGGTACCAGATACCAAGATTAGGTGTACCCTTAAGATATCTTAAGATTCTTTTCACAACAACAAGATAAATATCTCTAGGATCCGCTTGGAACATTGCACATATACAAGTGGCATACATAATATCTGGTCGGCTTGCAGTTAGGTAAAGTAGAGATCCAATCATACCTCTGTAGCTTGTAATGTCTACCTTTATTGAGTTTTCATATACTCCAAGCTTGACAGCTGTAGATGAGGGAGTTCTTGCAGATGCTGAATCTTCCATGTGATACTTCTTTAGAAGTTCTTTAAGGTACTTGGACTGACAAATGAATATTCCATCTATTCTTTGACTCACTTGAAGTCCAAGGAAGAATTTCAGCTCTCCCATTAAGCTCATCTCATACCTAATCTGCATTAACTTAGCAAACCTCTTGCACAAGTTATCATTAGTAGACCCAAATATTATGTCATCAACATATACTTGTACCATTATTGGATCATTATTATGTTTCTTATAAAATAAAGTTTTGTCTATGACTCCTCTAACAAAACCATTTTCAAGAAAAAATTCTGAAAGAGTGTCATACCATGTTCTGGGTGCTTGTTTGAGACCATAGATAGCCTTGAAAAGAAAATATACAAAGTCCATGTTATCTGGATCTTCAAAGCCTGGGGGCTATTGTAAATATACCTCTTTAGCTAACTTTCCATTCAGGAATGCACTCTTCATGTCCATTTGATAAACTTTAAAATTGGAGTGAGCTGCGAATGCCAGAAACATCCTGATAGCCTCAAGTCTTGCAACTGGAGCATAGGTTTCATCATAATCAATTCCTTCATCTTGGGAATAACCATTTGCAACCAGTCTAGCCTTGTTCCTTATCACAATGCCATCTTCATCCAACTTGTTTCTGAATACCCATCGTGTGTCAATTACAGTCTTGTCCTTTGGTCTGGGTACTAGTTTCCAAACATCTTGAGATTCAAATTGATTGAGTTCATCTTGTATAGCAATCACCCAATCAAGATCAGGAAGTGCTTCTTCTATTTTCTTAGGTTCCATTTCAGATAGAAACCCAGAATAATTGCATTGATTCTGTGTAGCACCTCTTGTTCTAACACCAACATCTGGATCACCAATGATTAACTCAAAAGGATGAGCTTTACTCCAAATTCTCTGACTTGGCAGATAAGATCTTGATGATTCGCCTTGATTTTCATTGTGATATTGTGTTTGATTTGCTGATCCTTCATCTCCTCCCCCTGGGTTGCTGCTAGGATCTTTTGATGAATCTCCTTGTGTGTTAGGGGTATCTTCAGAATTTCCACTGTTTCTACCAGTAGTACTTGGATCATCAACATTATTATCATTTTTGTTTCTTATTGCAGCCTCAGGTTCATTTTCATGATCTGAGTATGAGTTTGGATATTGTTGAACTTAAGAGTTTCAGATGGATCATCATTTTATATGACAGGGAATTTTGTGTCATCAAAAGTTACATTGACACTTTCTTTGACATGATGTTGATCAATAATATACACCCGATAAGATCTTCTGGAATAACCAACAAAAATAGCTTCTTGAGCTTTAGCCTCGAACTTCCTAATACGTTCTTCTCTATTTTTAAGTACAAAACATTTAGCACCAAATACATGAAAGTACTTGAGCGTTGGTTTCTTGTTAGCCATTATTTCGTAGGGTGTCTTCATTAAGTCCTTGTTGATCAGAGTCTGATTCTGGGTATAACATGTAGTATTTACAGCTTCAGCCCAAAAGTACATTGGAAGCCTTGATTCACTCAGTATAGTCCTTGTAGCTTCAATTAATGTACGATTCTTCCTTTCTACTACTCCATTCTATTGTGGAGTTCTAGGTGCTGAGAATTGTCTTGTTATTCCCTTTTCAACATAAAAATCATTCAGAACTGCATTCTCGAATTCAGTTCTATTGTCTGACCTTATAGCTCTAAATGGAAGCTTCGAATCCAACTCAATCATCTTGATATCCATACTTTAAGTGCAGGAATAAAACCCATGTATACTTTGAATAGTCATCAACAATCACCAAGGCATATCTTTTATGTGATATTGGCATAACATTAACTAGACCAAATAAATCCATGTGAATTAATTGTAGTGGTTCAGAAATACTAGATGTGTCAGTGCTTGGATGTGATGCTTTCTTTTCTTTCCCTTTCTGACATGCCTCACAAAGTCATTCTTGTGTGAATTCTAATTGAGGCAGTCCTCTCACTAATTCTCTTTTGACTAGAGAATTCATAGATTTGAAATTAAGGTGTAAGAGCTTCTTATGCCATTGCCAACTTTCATCTGACGAAGCCTTATCATAAAAACAATTGACTTCATCTCTGCACCCTGAGTTCAGATCGACTACGAACAAGTTTCATTTCCTTACTCCCTGAAGAGCAATCTTTTCATCCTTCTTGTGAGAAATCAAACACCTCTCCTTCATAAAGTTCACTATATATCCCTTGTCACAAAACTGACTGATACTCAGAAGATTGTGTTTGAGACCTTCCACGTAAGATACATTATCAATGACGACATTGCCAGCTTCTAAACAGCCATATACCTTAGTCATACCCTTGTTGTCATCTCCAAAGGTAACTACTGGGTTAGCTCTCTCAACAACATTTGATAGCAGGGATCTATCTCTGGTCATGTGTCATGAGAATCCACTGTCGAGAATCCAAAAAACCCGGTTCACCTGTTTTACACCTTGCAATCATCAAATGAGTTAGGCCTTCTTCGGAACCCAATATTGATTGGGTCCGGCATATTTGAAAAACTGTCCTTTGTCAGGTTTAACAACATAACCTATCTTGACAAACTCATCTGTTACTTTGACTGACATTTCTCCTTGTAAACAACCTTAACACCTTTGTATGCAGGCTTAGGAGAAAATGTCTTCTTCTGTGAAACAGGAGGACTGACAGTCTTTGATCTAGCATGCATGTGATTTATGTTCTGTCTAGGTATAGTATTGACATTCATAGCATGCATGTTTTTAAAATATACAGACATAACATTAAAAGTACATAGCATACAATTATCTACACCACAAGGTTTATGGCATGCATCAATAATAGGCATTTTATTCACAATAGCAGGAGTCTTAACAGTTTCTACCTCAACTTTATTAATATTCTTAAAGTTCTCAGTAGCATGGAATCTGTTGTTACTATTCCTACTATTAACAAACTTATTAGGTCTGTTATGATTTTTCTTAAGCTCATTAGCACCTAAACCAGGAGTGGATGAACTAGTAGTGTTCACATTTTCTATTGGTCTTTTAGGTACATATTTAGCTTTCTGGACATTTATTCCTTTTATGTCCCTAACAGGTTTTTCCTGTACTTTCTCTTTCTCTTTAAGGTCTTCAAGTTTAATTTCATAATCCACTATTACACAACTATCAAGAACTGGTTCTGCAATAGGAGTTATGAAAAGAGGTTTCATAATGTCCTTAATAACATGTGAAATACCCCTTTCTATAGCAGTCTCTTTAAAAGGGGTAATGTTGCTAACCTTTCCTACATATTCATTATATTCAAAACCTATCCCAACTTTTTGTTTAATCTCTTGTTGGTCAACTAGGTCTTTCATAACAAATGAAGTTGTTCTATAGGCTTGGCACCTAACTTTCTCTTTTTCAATTTTATCCTTCAAAAAAGCTTCAATTTCAACATAGCAGTTGACTCTATTAACTTGAAATGCAACATCTTCAGTTAATTTCTCATTTATAAGTTTCAGCTTTTTCAATTCAAAATTCTCTTCTGATAAAACTTTGCTTTTGAGAGTTAAGACTTTTATTTGATCTCTAGCACCAATTAAGTGATCACCTAGCAATTTAAACATTTTAGGACAGCTAGGGTTTACCTCAATTCCTTGTCGAGGTGGAGATTTTGATCCTTCAGAAGAAGAGGCCATTAGAGCAAGATTTCCCATATCTTCTTCTTCATCATTGTCAGAATCATCCCAGCCTTTTCCTTCTGCTAAGTATGATCTTCCCTGATGTTTCTTTAGTAGAGCTTCATATTTCTGTTTAAGCTCGTCATATGAATCCTTCTTTCTTTCTTGCTTGGGCTTCTATAATCCGTAGCAAAGTGTCCCATTTCATTGCAGTTGAAGCAACGAATCTTGCTTCTGTCTACCATCTCTGTCTTGTATCCACCTCTTGTATTGGATGAGCTAGAAGAACCACCTCTCTGAAATCTGTTTGCCATAGGCTTGAATTTGAAATTAGGGTTCCTCCTGAATCTTGTATTTCCAAATTTTCTAGCAATCAGTGCCAGAGATTCATCCTCAAGTTGATCAAGTTCTTCCATTGAGTAGAATTCACTTTCAGATATATTTATTTGAGTTGCACCAACTTCTGCAACAATACCATGATCAAAGACTTTGACTGAAGAAGATTCAGTCATAGCTTCTCTCTATTCTGGTACTTCTACTACAAGAGTTGTAGACTTGCTGACCACCTTGCCTGTCCCATATATTTCTTTCTGTTGAATCTGCTCTAGCTCATAGGTCTTCAGTATGCCATAAAGTCTTTCCAATGAAATTTCATTCATGTCCCTTGACTCCCTGATGGCCGTAATCCTATGCTCTAAGTGAACTGGCATTGTCAACAAAAACTTCCTATTGATCTCCTTCTTCGTATAGTGTTTGCCATTGAGATTTAGATCATTTATCAGTTTGTTGTATCTCTCAAAAACATCAGAGATACCTTATCCAGGATTTGATCTAAAATGCTCATATTGAGACGTTAAGATTTCCAATCTGTTCTCCCTCACTTCTTCTGTCCCTTCATTCAGTATCTCTATCGTTTCCCAGATGTGTTTAGCATCTTTGCAATTAACAACATGATTGTACGTTCCGGGATCAAGAGATTCCACCAAAATTAATTGCAGGCTGGTGTCCAATGAATCCAGTTCCTTTTCTATTTCAATGTACTCAGAAATATCTTTTTCAAATTGTTTGTGCGGAATAAGTACACCATCTTTCATATGCTTAGGAATGATTGTTATTGGAACAACAACACCACTCTTCAAAATATCCTTGTAATTAGTGTTTGCATTTCGAAGAAACAAGGTTATCTTCCTCTTCCAAAGATTATAATTATCTTTATCAAATGGAGGAATTTTAATGATACTCACTCTTTGAGTACTCATCTTAAAATAATAGAAGATTAAAAAGATTTGAGATTTTTAGGAATTAAAGAGATTTCAAATTTTTAAGAAATTAAAAATTTCGAATTTTTTAAAGAATTAAAAAATTTCGAATTTTTAATGAATTAAAAGTTTTGAAATTTTTAGGAGTTAAAGAGATTTCAAATTTTTGAGAAATTAAAACTTTCGAATTTTTAATAAATTAAAAGTTTCAAATTTTTAATGAATTAAAATTTTGAAATTTTTAATACGTAAAAATTTTAGGATCTTGATTTTTATGTCAATCAGATGGCTCTGATACCAATTGTTAGGTTCAAATGATTGTAGAAGGGGGGTTGAATACAATCTCTAATAAATATTAAATTCTGTTTCGGATAATTTTTTATTAAATAATTTTAATTATTATCACGAAATAATAATCAAAGAAACACAGTTCAAGTAAAATACTTATATTAAACTTGAGGTGAGTTACAAGATTAAATCGGAAAATATTCACTAATTAGCTCTTAAAATTCTAGAGTAATTTTGACATGAAATGCTCTTTAAATTTTGTTTTTAGCCAAATAGAATGTTAATTGAATTGTTTTAAAGCTACTGACTTAATCTTCTATTTATAGGCAAATCTGGACTTGGGAGACTTTTTCTCCTCGGGGAGACTTTTTCTGGACTGGAAGACTTTTTTTGGGAGACTTTTCTGGCTTAGGAAGACTTTTTTAACCTTGGAAGACTTTTGAAATCTTGGGAGACTTTCTTTAAAGTTTCGGGGAGACTTTTGAAATGTCTCCGGGAGACATTTCAAATGTCTTTCCGAGTAAAGCTTCTGCCGACTTGAATGTAATATGAACTGTGTATATCATCTGACCTTCATTTCCTTTTTTTTATTCCTTTTTAATTTAAATTTTATTTATTTTATTATATATCTTATACATTAAATTAATTCATTTTGAATTAATCTAAGTAAATAGGATACATAATAAATTATCTTTTTGATAATAGAATTAAATTAAAGTCTTCTTCATTCTAAAATAATTCTAAATTAATTAATTTCTTAATCAATTTAAAGAATAAATTAATTCTGATTGAATTAATTTATCAATTAAATTAACTAAATAATTTAATCAATTAATATTGAATTAAATTAAAGTTTTGACTCCACAACTGTTGATGTTATAATTTTAAATCTTCTGTCTTCATACCAATGTCTGTAGCTGACAACTTCTTTTGTAACAAAGAATCTTCTCTGTATTTTGCCAACACTCCGTGTACTGTCTGGTTCACGAGTGATTCACAACAAATAAAATTCTTCACTTGTCTTTTATAATGTGGTTCATTTCTGCTCCTTCTGACTTGACTATATTTATTGTCACACAATATTGAAATCTTCTGACACGGTAGCTTCTTCAAATTTAAATACTCCACTGAGGCATGATCAATTAAATTGAGCCTCTTTCAATGCAATATTGCTTTAAGTCTGTAGGTTGACTTTGATCTTATTTTTCTTGTCAAATAATACCTGCTGAAGATTCCTGTGACAGATAATATATTTACTTATAAATTATCTATGTTTGAGTTGAGTTGTCATCTCGCTAAACAAATAGGCTTTTAAACATATGCCTTTCAGTTGTTGTCGCTAAGCTTTGTTAATTCATCTGACACGTGTTCATCAATATCTTTCGTCTTGTCATCTTCCTTTACGAACACATATGGACCTTTTTCAACAACTCTTCATTCCAATGGTTGTTTGTCTAGATGCATCTGCATTCTTTATTTCTGCTAATTGTAATTTTCTATTCCAAGCAGCAAAGTTGCCATGTGGGAAGTGGTTCCAAGCAGATATTTGTCAAACATAGTATCTATACTTTTCTGTTACAAAAGATAAAAGTATTAACTGCTCTAATACTAAATGTAAATGAACACCTAGAGGGGAAGAGGAGGGTGAATAGGTGTTATGGCTCAAAATGACCAATTTTAAATATTACCAACTTTTATTAATTGCTGAAAACAAAACATTCTAGAATGTTGAACCGTCAACTTACTGATTGTAATTATAAAAGACTATTAGCTAACTGAGATATGTAATGTAGTGTAGAAATATAAAAACAGTAAGCAAAGGACACCAATAATTTTAGCCCTGTTTGACCCTATCCACTAATGGTCTATGTCTTGATCCCCTACCAACTCGGTAAGAGAATATATTATTGATCAATAAAATCAACTATTAGAAGATACAATAATATATCTCCCCGATCATCCTGTTGCTGATGTTAGCTTGTTGAAATCCCCATTACTCGAACCTTTGCTCTGTAAGTTCTATTCAATTCGCTAATACAAACTTCTCTAGTCTCTAGTTTCTTGAACCCTTATTTTCTAAATTTAACTGTCCAACAACAATACTCATAACTCAAACAAATCGTATATAATAATTAGAGCTTAAATATGATAAGTAGTAAGTAGTTTTCACAGGTTCCTTGTTTTCAATCAGTGTATCCATCGTATACATTAAGTCCTGAGCTAGTTGCTTTAAATAAGCATTCTTTTCTTACATCTTGTTGTTTTCTACTTTGACTGAGTTATATTCCTCTATTAGAATATTTTCCTGATCCTACACGGTTAGTTGATCTAAAACAATATTATAGACACGATAATACTACTCTTAGGGGTATCGATGATGATAGAAAAGACGAGTCGACTCCATTTCCATTGGATGAAACTTTGTTTAGGCCAATATCATACTTATCCAAACAGAATTCAAATATTATAGACTAGAAAAAGCACAAGACAGACACGTTTGTCCAAACAAACTCTCGTAGTCTCGTTACTATCGTATACATACGTACATGCATTACATACAACTTACATAGTACACCCAACTACAGATCGATTGCAACAAAACAAAACCATCTTTTTGAAGCTCAGATCGAAATTTCAGCTAAGCTGGGTTTTGTACTATACTGAGTATTGCCCGTACTTTATTTTTCATAAGGTGTGGGGGGAGGATGAGTATTGAGTAGCCTAGCTTTTATATGACAGATTTCTAACTCTGTTGAACAACTTGGCTTTGGTGGATAAAGTATATGACAATGAAGATTCAAACACCAAATTTCTGAGGGCTCTTCCAGAAGAATGGGATCTGCAGACATCCTTGATTAGAGACAGGGCTGATTTGGATGAGATGTCCTTAGATGAAGTTTATGGCAAATTGAAAACTCATGATCTGGAGTTACAGCAAAGAAGAAACAGAAAGAGTAACAAGGCAAGACCTATTGCTTTGAATGTTGAAGCAAAAATTGAAGAACCAAAGGAAAAGGTGCTTAAGGCTTCAACAAGGAAAGGGAAAGAAGTAGTACTCCAAGATAGCAGTGAATCAGAGTTTGAGGCAAACTCTGATGTAAACTCTGATAATTCTTCAGACTCTGACATGATGGAGATGTTTGCTATGTTTGTCAAAAGCTTCAAGAAATACAGAAAATTTAGGAAGCAAGGAAACTATCAGAAGAAGCATAGTGAGTCAGACAAGAAAGACAGATTCAGAAGAAGAGAAGATAGAGATGGAAAATCAAAAACTCTTGATAAATCAAAAGTCAAGTGTTACAAGTGCAACAAGATGGGACATTTTGCTACTGAGTGCAGAAGCAAGGAATCTGGGAAAGCTCTCATCACATCAAAGAAAGATTGGATGGACTCCTCAGACTCTGAAGAAGAAACTAATTATGCTCTCATGGCAAACTCTGATTCTCCCATCTTAAACTCTGACAAGGTACCAAACTCTGTTTTCAATTTTGATACTGAAGATATTCATGAATTAAAGTCTTTTCTTAGAAATTTGCATGTTAACTTTAAGTCACAGTCTCTTGAGAATGAAAGATTAAAATCTGAAATACAAACTCTGAATGCTAGGAATGACTTTCTTGAAACTGAACTTGTACACATGCTTAGCTTTAAGAAAGACTGTGAGAATGCTATACACATGCAAACTCAGTTGGAAATACAAGTCACATATTTGAAATCTGAGATAGCTAAGGAAAAAGAGACCTTCAGAGTTTGGACAAACTCTGTTAAGAAGGTCCAACAAATGCTTTCTGAAAAGAATTGGACATCTGCCCTAGGTTATGAATCTGATAAAGAAATTCACACTAATTCACACACAAAAGGAACATTGAGTGAACCTGTGAAGTTTGTTAGAGCTAGTGATAATAAGAAAACTCTCCCTGAATGCTCTAAAAACAATAGTGTGCTAGACTCTAAAAAGGTGAATGTAGGGTTACTTTCTCAGAAGCAACTTAAAGAAAAGTTGAAGGCAGTCACTAAGAAATCTAAAAAGGTGAAAAGAAATAGGAATGGTAAAGTAGGAATTACTAAGGAGAATAATTACATGAATATCCCTGATGCTCCTAGGAAAACCTGTTTTACTTGTGGTAATTCTAATCACCTTGCTATTGATTGCAAACACAAGAAAAAGAAAGAACCTGAAAGACCTAGGTTTGAGGCTAGAAAATAAACAAGAAACAATCCCTGTTTTCATTGTGGTAGTTTATTGCATACCATTTATACATGCAAAGATTATCATAATTTGTATTACAATTCTTACAAACCACAGCCTCGAATAAGTAATTCTCCAAAACATACTGTCAAGCAAATATATGTGATAAAGTCTGATAAAAGGAGTGTAAACTCTGACAGTACAAAATCTGTGAATGCAAACTCTGATCATGTAAACTCTGTTAACACAAACTCTGACAAAAGAACTTCTGCTGCAAAAGTTAACAAGTTTTCAAAGAAAGGACCCAAACTAGTTTGGGTCCCCATAACTACTAATTAAATTGCATTTACTGATTGCAGGGAAACAGAAAGAACATTCTAGTGATTGATAGTGGATGTTCTGCACATATGACTGGAAATAAATCCCTGCTTTCAGAGTTTGAGGAGAAGGTTGGCCCAGCAGTATCTTATGGAGATGGCAACATAGGACGAACACTGGGATATGGCAACATTGTGATTGGAAATGTCATCATTGAAAAAGTAGCTCTGGTTGAAGGACTCAAACATAATCTGCTCAGTGTGAGTCAAATGACAGACAGAGGTTTCTCTGTGAAATTTCATGGAACTCATTGTGAAGTGAAAAGCAAGAAGAATGGAAAAGTAGTTCTTATTGGCCACAGACATAATAACCTATTTGAAGCTAGCTTGGATGTTAATTCTAATGGTCCCTTAACCTGTCTACTTGGAAAGGCATCACCAATGGAAAGCTGGAATTGGCACAAAAAGTTGTGTCACTTGAACTTTGGAAACATTAATGAGTTAGTGAAGAAGGACCTAGTTAGAGGTCTTCCAAAAGTTCAATTTCATCCTGATGGACTCTGTGATTCATGTCAAAAGGCCAAACAAAGGAAGACATCTTTCAAGAGCAAAACTGAAAACTCTATTGATCAACCTTTTCATCTATTGCATCTTGACTTATTTGGTCCAGTTAACATCATGTCCATTGGAAAGAAGAAATACACTCTGGTAATAGTTGATGATTTCACTAGATTTACTTGGGTGTACTTTTTGCACAAGAAGGATGAAACTGCAGAAACAATCATTGATCATATTGCAATGATTGAAAATGGATCAACTCACAAAGTAAAGAATTTAAGGAGTGACAATGGAACAGAGTTTAAGAACTCAACAATGGAGGAATTCTGCTCAACAAAAGGTATTACTCAACAATTCTCAGCACCTGGCACACATCAACAAAATGGTGTAGTTGAAAGAAAGAACAGAACTTTAATAGAAGCTGCCAGAACAATGCTAGAAGGAGCAAATCTACCTACTTATTTTTGGGCAGAAGCTGTGAACACTGCATGCATCACTCAGAATTGTTCTTTAATAAACAAACATGGAATGACTCCATATGAATCTTTGAAAGGAAGAAAGCCAAATGTCAAGTACTTTCACATCTTTGGATGCAAGTGTTTTATTCTCAAAACACATCCTGAACAATTGAAGAAGTTTGAACTTAAAGCAGATGAAGGAATTTTTATTGGATATGCAACAACTTCTAAAACCTCTTCAAGGGCATTCAAAGTATTCAACTTAAGGACAAGGACAGTCATGGAATCAATTAATGTCTCCTTTGATGAAGGGAAGATAGATGGGTTACATGATAAAGATGCACAGGAAACTCTGAGATTTGAGAATGAACTGCAGAAAATAAACTCTAACGAGATAAACACTGATCAACCAAATCCTGGAGAAGCAAACTCTGATTCTTTAAACTCTGATTCAGAAATGATTGAAATAGAAATTGAAGAAACTGCACATGTTGAGGGGGAGCAACATCAATCAAATACTGACATTGGAGATTCAACTATTGAAATATCAGAGTCTGACCAAACTCTGAACAACACAAACTCTAAAACCCTAAACTCTGATCATTCAAACTCTGAGACCACAAACACTGATACCTCAATCTCTGATAATTAAAACTCTGAGTACATAAACTCTGAGACATCAAATACTGATGGAAACACATCTTCAGGGGGAGGATCATCATTTACAGAAGGATCATTCTATGAAGGCACAGATCATGGGGGAGCATCTAGTTCAAGGAACTTTCCACATCCAAGGAAATGGACCAAAGATCACACACCTGATTTAATTATAGGTGATTTGGAAAGTGGAATAAAAACAAGAAAAGCTACTCAAAATGAATGTCTATTTCATAGTTTTCTTTCACAAACAGAACCAAAGAAGGTTGAAGATGCTTTGAAAGATGTAGATTGGATTACTGCAATGCAGGAAGAATTGAATGAGTTTGAAGGGAATGAAGTTTGGACCCTAGTCCCAAGGCCAAAGAACAGATCTATTGTTGGCACAAAATGGGTATTCAGGAACAAGACAGACTCTGATGGAATAATTACAAGAAACAAGGCAAGACTGGTAGCCAAAGGTTATTCTCAACAGGAGGGGATTGATTATGATGAAACCTATGCACCTGTAGCTAGACTTGAGGCAATCAGAATTTTTCTTGCTTATGCTGCTCATAAGAAATTCAAGGTCTACCAGATGGATGTTAAAAGTGCATTTTTAAATGGTGAACTTGAAGAAGAAGTCTATGTTGAACAACCACCTGGCTTTGTCAATACAAAATATCCAAGTCATGTCTACAGACTGGATAAAGCTCTATATGGACTAAAGCAAGCACCAAGGGCCTGGTATGAAACTCTGGCTCTATTCTTACTTGAAAATGGTTTCACTAGAGGAACAATTGATAAAACCTTGTTTTACAGAACTCAAGGTAAGGATTTATTATTGGTTCAAATATATGTTGATGATATTATATTTGGTTCCACTAATGAGAAACTCTGTGAAAGATTTTCAAAGTTAATGCAGTCCAGGTATCAAATGAGCATGATGGGAGAATTGAGTTATTTTCTAGGTTTACAAGTGAAACAGACTGAGGAAGGCATTTTCATTAATCAGTCCAAATATACAAAGAATCTACTCACTAAATTTTAAATGCAAGATTCTGCATCTGCTACAACTCCCATGGCTACTGCAACAAAACTTGATCAAGACACTGGAGAACCTGTTAATATTACTGCATATAGAGGAGTGATTGGTTCTCTACTTTATTTGACTGCAAGTAGACCAGACATCATGTTTGCCACATGTCTATGTGCTAGATTTCAAGCAAATCCAAGAGCACCTCATTTGATTGCTGTGAAAAGGATTTTCAGATATCTCAAGAGCACTGCTAATCTTGGCTTATGGTATCCTAGAGAATCTGATTTCAAATTAATAGGCTATTCAGATGCTGACTTTGCAGGATGCAAGATTGACAGGAAAAGCACAAGTGGCAGTTGTCAATTTTTAGGTGGAAGACTTGTGTCATGGCAAAGCAAGAAACAGAAATCGATTTCAACATCAACAGCAGAGGCTGAATATATTGTTGCTGGAAGCTGCTGTGTACAGATCTTATGGATGAGAAATCAATTGCTAGACTATGGTTTGAAATTTTCAAATATTCCTATTTATTGTGATAACTAAAGTACTATTGCAATGACAGGAAATCCAGTTCAACATTCTCTAACAAAGCACATCAGTATCAGATATCACTTCATAAGGGAACATGTGGAGGAAGGCACAATTGAATTACATTTTGTTCCTACAGATCAACAATTAGCAGATATATTCACCAAGCCTTTGCCTGAAGCAACATTTAACAGACTGGTTTCTGAATTAGGGATGGTGACAAGTGGCTCAACTTAGCAAGTTTCAGACACTCAGAGTATATGTCAGAGTATGGGGAATACAAACAGCAAAGAAGGATATTCTCTGACATTAAGAGAATTGATGACAAGAAGAAGAGTCTACCTGCCATGACATATCAACAGGTAATTCAGGTAAAACTCTCCACCTACAAACCTTCTATCTACAATGCTTCATTTTTTTTTTGGTGAAATGGTGCAGGAACAAGTTTTGGAGAATCCCCCTGCACCTACCCAAGTAGCCAAATCACCTTCCACTAAACAATCTAAGAAATCACTATCTAGAAAACCAACCTCTGGTGTCTCTCAAAAGGCACCAGTTGCAAAAAGAAGGAGATTGGTACAAACTAGGCTTATAGATGAGCAAAGTGATGAGAAGCTCAACCCTCTAGAGAGACAGGTTATTGAAGGACTTTCTTTGTTAAAGGAAAGTAATGATGCACCTGAATCTAACTTTTAAGCCAAGTCTGTAGACTCTCAAAAGGCTACAGACTCTGAAAAACCTAGGGAAGCACCTCAGGATTCTCATATTGAGTCTCCTGAGAAATCTTTTGCTAAGAAGTACAGAAGGTTAAGGAAGGCTTATTCTGCACACACACACAAGCCTGTTATTATTACTAACCCTGTTTTGCAGAAAACAGATGCTCCCAAAGCTCCTGCAGAGCCAGACTCTGAAATCAAGAAAACACCTGAACCAGAGTCTAATGTTGAGTCAGAGTCTAGACTGCCTTTAGACTCTGATCATGACACATTTCGGGAAGGAATGCCATTGGATGCAGCCTCAAGTCTAATTGATGAGATCATTATTCCAAGTGATGAGGTACTGCTATTCCTATATCCTTTGGTGGAATCAGTTGAAGATCCAGGGCAATATCAGACTAAATCTCAAGTCTTGGATTTTCTTACAACCTATGAAGCCCTAAGGAAGAGAATGGAACAGGAGCTACAAATGTCTGCACAGGATGTGGTCAAAAATCTATACAGCTACCTATTCAACTCTTCATTACAAGTACAAGCAGTTGGGCTCATAGAAGGCAAGACAAATGAAGTTCTCAAAGCACTAGGTGTGCCAGACTCTGAACAGCAAATTTCAAAGAAGCCTAAAAGGCTTAAGGTCCACATAAGGAGGGAATCAGAGTATGTTGCCGAGTTGGAAACTGAGATTGAGCAACCAGTTTTTGACTATGAAGCAATTTGGGATAATGAAATTACCTACAGGACAGCCATTTAATGGATTTCTCATGTTCAACCTCTGTCAAGACAGGTGGTTGACTTTCTAGTCCACATTGTAGGAAAGGTGGCCAACGAATACATCTATACAACCTATGAAGGTAGATTGGATCAACTCAAGGGCTCATATTATTAGAAGATTGCAAGGGAACTGCAGGACTCCTTTAACATGACTCTTTCCCAGGCCATTAATGTCATCCATGCAAGGACTTTTCTAAATAAACACTTGGATGCATTGACTATGGAAGAACCACAGGAGGTAGCAGGTAGTGCAAGGCAGTTGGAGGATGGGACTAGTGCACCAGTGGTGACTAGTGATAAAGATGCTCAGTCTGCCTCACCCACACAAGAACCACCTAGTCAGAGGTTGGGTGATAGTGGGGCAGGGGAGTATGCTGTTAGGCCCTCCTTGACAACTCACCAAAAAGCTGATGAGAACCCCAATGATATGGGAGGACAAACTTTAATTGATGCTCATGAAAAAATTTCCAAATCTATTCTATCAGAGTCTATCCACCTTGAGGGGGAGTCTCATGCACCAACAGTCAAATATGGTGACACTCAGACTCTGGTTTCTAATGAAGTCATACTGAAGCAGTCAAAGTCTAGAGTAGACCCTGAGACTGGAATACTGGAGCCAACAGACTCTGAAAAGAAAGAAGATGATTGTAAGGGTTCAGACTCTGTTGCTGCTCACCCCTTGGTGGAAACCCCTAGCCTTCTGACATTTGAAGGGTTTCCCCTCCATCAAGGAGGTTCAGGTATTGTAGCACATAATTCTTCTCTCAACCCCTCTTCTGTAGGATTTTTGAGTGCATCTTCCAAATTGAGTGAAAAAATAATAATAATAATAATTGAGAGGCTGGCACTGGACCAGGCAAAAGGAGAGGTAGATACGGCTGTAGAGAAGCCTGAGTGAGAATGAGAGAGTGGGTGCCCAACCCCACTGTGAGGATGAGAGATTAGGGTATCCTGAACCTAGCTTTACTTATTGGGATCAAGATTTTCCACAGAGTTGGTCCAATGAGTTGAAGCAGGGGATGGATGAAAATTCATTTTTGTTGTTTGACAGAATTCACTCCCTTCACTTATTCACAGAAGTAGCTTTCAAGGATGTTATTGCTGATATTACTACCACTCAAGCTTCTCTCCAAACAACAGTCTCTGACTTAACCACAAAGGTTGATTCAGTAGTTGCAGCACAGTTCACTTTCTCCACAGTCTTAGCACAGATTCTTTTGGTTGTCACAGGTGGTGATGATGTCAAAAAGGGGGAGAAGAAAAGTGATTCAAGAAAGGTGATTCCTCCAGGAGAAACAAATAAGAAATGATTATTTTATACTGTTCTAGATTAATTATTTCATTTTTTAGTTTTGACATCATCAAATCTTGATTTATGCTTCATTGTTTATAAAGCATAAATAGGGGGAGATTGTTAGGAATATAATAATTTGATGATGTACAAAATACTAGAACAGGATTTAGCACAGTCTATCTGCAAGAATCAATCAACGGATATCTATCTGCAAGAAGCAATCGACTGATAAATATCGATCGATAAGTCATCAACTGATAATAAGCCATCGACTGATAAAGCCAATCGAGAAGTCATCGATCGAGAACTCAAGTCATCAACTGATATTTATCAATCGAGAACTCAAGTCATCAACTGATATTTATCAATCGAGAACTCAAGTCATCAACTGATATTTATCAATCGAGAACTCGACAACATATATTTCCTGATCGAGAACTCATCAACGGATATATAGTCATCAACGGATATTTATTGATCGAGAAGTCATCAACGGATATTTACCAATCGAGAAGTCTCACAAGTACTCGATTGATTAGCTCACAGCCTGACTTCTCGAAGCTTAAAGGAGATGAGTATTCGGTTGATTCAAACAGCTAGTTTAAAGGAAAGTCTTCGAAGATCAAAACAAATTTATTGCAGATATGCTATGGGAAGGAAAGGGAAAATTAAGGAAGCTGTCGGTCAGAGTTTACTCTATCAGAGAATACTCGATCAGAGTTTACTCTAACAGAGAATGTTCTATCAGAGATTATCAACCGACAGAGTTTATCAGAAAAGGAAACAGACAAATCAGAGTCTGATTTGGATAGTAAGAAGGAATTCAAGTGCAAGTCTAATTACCTTATTAAATCTATTCTTATCATAATCTGTTTTGTAATTGTATTTGTAGCTGTGTCTATATAAACACAGAGATAGGTTATAATTCAATGTCGAATTATATCGAATTAAGAATTTATATAAAAGCAATATCTTGTAACCTAGCAGCTCTTAAGAACTTTATATCTTGAGAGAGTTTTGTATTCAAGTTCATTATTAATACAAAACAGTATTCCATTCAACATACTTGTGTTCATAATCGATTTACAGGCACTATTACATTCAACCCCCCTTCTGTAATAGATTGATTATTCTGGGAAACATATAAAGTCAAATTATAAAAATTTAACACAAATAATTCAAATAAGCACACATGTTTAATTTTTCAGAATTTAAGTTATAAATTACTTATAATTTTATTTATTTATTATAATAACAGACACAAATAAATTGATTTTAACTTTTAAGTCATAGCAAGACTTGAAAATGTATAGCGAAAGAGGCCCTAATTCAGAGATAAAATAATTTGCGATAATGGTAAATCAACTATTCTTTAATCGGAAAGTATGATAGGATAGGAGTAACTGAGTTTGGGAAAATATTTGTATTTTTTGTAAAATTTTTCCAAAATGCCTATTTTAAAAAGTCCTTTTACAAAAATAAATTTATTTTATTTTGCCTTTATAAAATTACGATCTCTTTATTTTCGTAAATATATAATTTTGCAACCACATACAATTAAAATTTAGAAGTTGCAATTAAATTTAAATTGCATTGATTACGAGTTGTATTTTTGCACATTTTTTGTGGTAAAATTATAAATGAAATTACTTAAATCTTGTGTGTTCGAGACATTTTTAAATATTTAAAATATATATTTATTATAATTATAGATTAATATATTTGAAATTTTATAATTCTTATTTTTAACATTATTTTATTATTAACTACATTTATTAATTATTTATATAATTATTTAAATATGTATTATATATAAAAAAACTAAAATACTAATGAAATAAAATATTTTTACTTATTTGTTTTTGTTTTTTTTCATATTATATAAAAGTAATGCATAAACCAAAACTAAACCTTAACTTTAATATCTTTTTTTATCTTTTATTTAAATTTGTTTAATTTTTAAATTTATATTTAATTTTATTCTTCTACTAATATTTTTAATTTTATTTAATATCATGTATATATATTATTATATTTTTAATCGTATTAATTATTTACTTGTATTTTTATTTTAAAATACATTTATATATTTTAAAATTATTATATTATTATCATTAAAGATCTTTCCATTAATTTTTTTTACTTTCATTTATTTTAAATCAATAAAATTAGTCAAATTTCTCTAGGCTTCATTTCTCTTGAAAAATTTGAAAATTTTCTCCTCCTCACTCTTCTTCTCTCTCATTAGTATCATTTTACTTCACACATGAGAAGTATCTACTCTTCTAATTCTTCCCACCAAGCAATAGTGCGCAGCATAGTCTATCCTTAAAGCAAGTTGTTTGCAATTAGTGGTATAAATTGTATACTATCAAACGACACATCGGAAAGTGAAAATAAACAAAAGATAATGAAGCCTGGCCATTATTAGGCTATTAGCGTCAAGTCGATCGACAACAAATTGTTTAGACAGTGTAGTCTACAAATATGTAATATGCAATATGTTACACAATAGTATTTGAATAGTTGAACACTTGAATCTAACTGCAACAAAATAAAACAAAATAACATATCATACTTTTCTTTGTTGAGATCAGATTGAACAGCTCAAACTATATCAGTCTCAACAATGCATTTATTCAAAATTATTCACGAACTATTTATCATCATCAATTCTTGTACAAGTGATGTAAAATGTTACGCATAACCACAAATTCCATTCTCACACTTAACTCCGGACAAGCATTTTTTGTTACACTTTCCACAATTTGTGTCATTATCTAACACGTTTGTGCATGTTCCTCCACAACAACGCTGTCCAAACGCACATTTGTGTTTACAAACCCCACAGTTGTTCCTGTCTCCCAAAACATTGCGGCAATGCGTCTTGCAACAGAACAACAGACTAGTGCCATTGTTAGCCGATACCCCGTTACACACGTCTTTATTACTTTGAGAACAAGTTGTACCTTTCTTGACCACAGTCCTATCAGCCAAGAATCGGCTTCTCAATCGTGTGTTGGCGAATGGAGTATCGAGAACGTACTCTGGTTCTTCGTCGTCTTCATCGTTTAACGAAGTCGATGAGTTCTGTGACGACGAAGTAATGAAGAGGATGGTGAAAAGGGAGAGAATGGTTGCAAGTTTGAGCAGGCTGTTACTTGCCATTTTTTCCCTATCTTTTGATACGAAGCGAGGGATGTTTATGAGTGTGACCAAAGTGAGGGATGTGATAGGATTTATAAGACTACACTTTTCTTGTCAAATATTGTACAAGTAGTAAGTAGAATATATTATAAAATTTTAAAGGTTGAATTATGGCACTTGCTTGTTAAATTCTGTAAGCACGGTTGCTAATCAATGAAGTTTGTGAGAGCTATAGGCTATGGTCAAATATGTGCTAATTGGTTTAATTATAAAGTGGTGCTTACTTGAATGTAGTTGAAGAAGGAATAGGTGTAGTTAAGTTTTCGAGAGAGATTTAATCAAAGATCAGTACTTGCGTTGATGCTCTTGTAAGATTCCTCATGGAGAAATACATTGTCCCGTGACTCGTTCTTCGACTACTTAAAAATATTCAATAACTTAAAAATATATTTTTTTTATTTTAACCACCACATGCATCCTATATACATATTTTCAACACTTCTATATTATTATAAAATAAATAAACATGAGATTTTTTGTAATTAAGATTAGTTAATTATAAAAAATGACCTTAGATATTCTGTAAATATATATAAATCGTTTTATTTTTTGTTAATCATAGAAATTACAATGATGGTCATATTTTTCGGTAAATATATAAAAACCGTTAAATTTTATTTAATCATGAAAATAATAATGACCGATAGATCTTCTCATTAAATAAATAGATGAGAACCGTTACATATAATATTAATAATTTTTATTCATTTACCTATATTTCATTAAAATTTCATTATATGTATTAATATAAATTCTCAGCTCTACAAAACTTTAGTATAAAAAATTTCATATCAAATATGCGTATGTGTAATATGTTTGAGTATATCAAATACCTAATTCATTCCCACTAGAAAAGGGAAACAGGGGGAGATTTCAGTTCACCGGCTATAGACGAGGCAACAAATTTCTCAGACTATGTCATAGTAATTTTGAATGCCACCGGTTATTTTCAACACTCCATTCGCCAATCGTCATTTTAAAAATATGTTATACAGGGAAGTGGTTGAGTGTATATCCTATGTCAATCTTGGATTCGATTCTGACTCATTCCAAGATTTTCGTAGAACAGATACTAATTTGTAAATCTATAAGTCAAACTAGTCAAAAAAATGTTATGTTGGGCATTTTACCCGTAATTCAATATTGATTTTTTTAAAAACCAATTGAATAGTGATTTTTGAAATTAAAACCGAATTAATCAAGATTGTAGGTGCTAATTATAAAAACGGAAAATATACTATTTCAGTTTTAATTTTATCCCAAAATCAAACTGAAGTGGCCCTGCCCTATCCTATCCAATATCATTGGTTCATTCTTCACAAAGTGTAATAAAAATTTATAGAAAAATAAAGTATAATGGCTTGCATTTGCATCACATGTGACGTATGAATTTTTTTAATATTATATTTATATGATTTGAATCTATTTTCATTCTTATAATAATAATTTAAATCTTATTTAATAACACATGTAGCAACATTCTTATATAATTTTATTTGTGTTTATGTTTAAAAAATATAAAAATTATATAGGGCTGTAACCGAATTGAACTGTTCGTTAAGTTCGTCCGAGTTCGATAAGCTTATCGAATACGAGTTCGAACAACATTTTTTTCTAATAATCTTAATGAACCGAACTTTTAATGTGTTCGACTCGAGTTCAGTTCATGTTCAGTTTGAGTTCGACTCGTTCATTAAGTTCGAGTTCTAGTTCGGTTCGATAAAAATAGGATATTAATAATATTATATGTATATATAATATATTTATTTTTCATAATTTATATTTTAATTATATTTTATAATTATTTAAAATTAATATTATATTGATGAGAAATATTTAGTTAATAGTTGTCTCAAATTTTTTACAACAAATAAAAGTTAAAAATAATTTTTTTAATAAATAAGTATATAATGTTCACGAACAGTTCGTGTTCGGTTCTTCTCTATGTTTGCGAACAGTTTGTGTTCAGTTCGATTATTACCGAACTCGAGTTCGGACAAGAAATTTTGTCTGATAAAATTACTGAACATTGTTCAGTTCGTTAAGATTTCATCCGAGTTCGTTAAAAGTTCGTTTGAGTTCAGTTCGTTTACACCTCTAAATTTATGTATTTTGTTTACAAATATGTTTTAAGTAAAAAATTAATTCAAATTTTAATTAAATAATCCTGTGCAAATACTGATTTTTCAAAATCTTAACATTTTTGTTAATTTTTTTGACGGAATTAACATTTTTGTTTTAATTCACATAAAATGGAATGGAGGATATAGAAGTATAAAAATAGTACTTAGAAAATATTTAGGATGAATAAGCAAAAATATAATAAATTCTTGCTCATGAAAGCTGGCTATCTGATTTGCTGTTTGCTTTCTGTCAAAGAAGAATGAAGATATATAATATTGACAAAAGAAAGATCTTCTTTACCGGCGGATTATTAGCTGGAAATAAATAATCCCGGTACTCCGCACTAGATCTTGGCCGGTGAACTTAGAATAATATTGATAAGTGGTGCAACTACAGGAGTTGTGTAACAGTTGTTATTGAGCCTATCAATGTTCACAAGTCAAGGCCCGCTTAAGACGCTGACTTTCTAGACCCACCGTATCGTTGACTCTCAAAATATTGCGTAATTTTGTAGTATCAAAAACAAATTTTAGAGGAATGCTACGTACACAAAAAGTAATACCAAATGATCTGACATTATATGGCTTATTTTAATTCGTGTATGTGGGGTCTCATATTATTATAGGAAAATTATCAATTACATATATAACAACTCAGCAGTTGAGACAATTTTTGAGATATTTGACATTTTTCATTATTTTATGTATAAAAAATACAAATTATTTTAGCTTATGGATCTTAATAGTTAGTTTAATATGTATTATAAGAAGAAAAAAAGTTTCGTATATATTTCAAAAAACATATTAATTTTGTATAATAAGAAAAAAACAAAGTAGAATAAATAAGATTAATAAAATTGCCAGGAATCAGAGTAGTTTTGATGATAACATAATATTTAGAATTATAATTTTAGCTAATTTTATATAACTAATCAATTAATAACATGTTTACTAATCAATAAATATTTCTATTAATAGATATTGTTCATCAACTAATAAATAAGATAGGTGTTGATGGAGGAATTTGGTAATAACAAAATTTGAGGTTCATCGCCATAATCAAGATCTAGGGTGATGTTTTTTACCTGAAAATTCCCCGGAGTGTAGTAGTTGATGAATATTGGAGGATGAGGTTCTTAGGGTTTTTTAGTTGGTTAGGGTTCTCAACGTCCAACCCCTAACAATATGTCTATGTACCCCCTATTTATAGGGGATCAAGCCCACATAATTCTTGCTAAAGTAGAAGCCCGTTAGTGTTAGAGATTGTGGTGTTAACATTGTAATCAATTACAATATACTTAGATTAATTAGAAATTAACTAAGTAAAATGTACTGTCATATGTATATTGACAGTATGTTCAGTTGTCACTTGTAATAGTATGTATAAAACCAAATAGGTGACAGTAAGTTTCAATAGTTACTCTCTTGTAAAAATGTAATAACATGATCTATGATGTAGTAGTTCACAAAGTATTCATACACAACATGGATCAAATCATTGACAGTAACATTCTGCAACTGAAGCCTACGACAACATATTCAAGTGACAGCACATTTGGAACATTAGAATGAAGATTCTAAGACAACAAGTATTACTGACAGCAACTTTCCTTTGATAGTAAACTTGGCGGAGAATGAAGATTCGAAGACAATAAGTATTACTGACAGCAACTATTACTTTGACAATAAACTTGGCGGAGAACGAAGATTCGAAGACAACAAGTTTTATTGACAGTAACTTTGGCGGGGATAGTTGAAAACAACATTGACGAGGATAGTTGAGAGTGGTTTTGGAAGACATCATGTTTTAGAAGACTATCAAGTTTGACAGTAAAGTATGCGGAGTCAAAGATACTGTCACTAAAGAGAAGCTAAAGGTTGACAGTAACATTTTGGTGAAGCTGACAGTCTGTTTCAGGTAGCAGACTAGGTAGTGAAAATTCAAGGATTGATTTTGACATTACTATCTAGTCTGTCAACCTTACTACTGCAACTTGGGAGAAGACAAGAAAAAAGATAAAGCATGCTCAAGGAGTCAAAGATGTCTGTACATCTCAGAACAGCTTTATCTACAAATGAAAAGAAGACAAATTTGAATAGAAAAAGTGAAGTTTTTATTTCAAAATTTGTTCTAGGAACAAGAGAAAGTACACTTGTAAGTGAGATATGTGTTTCAATATAAATACACATATCTCACAAACACTTTCTCTAACGCAACTGAGCTTAACTTTTCTCAAGCATAGAAACACTAGCAAACACTTTGTTAATGTATCTATTGAAGCTGAAAAATTTTTCCAGTCAGTTGTAGCAAACAAAAATTAATAATATTAATTTTTGAAGTTAAACACTTTCTTCATTTGCTTGCTTACTGTTGTCTATATTTCATACTTGATATTATTACTTCTTGTTTGTTGTTAGCAAGATAAGTAATAAATTATTAAGTTGCATTCAATCCTCCCTTCTACAACACTCATATTGTTTAACAACTGGTATCAGAGCAGCAGGTTAGATATACATAACTTGAAAAGATCTAAACATGAGTGCACAGAAAGTAAGCAGCATAAAAATACCCACTTTTGACAAAGAATACTACAACCTTTGGAAAAGAAAAATGATGTTGTTCATAAAAACAGTCAACCCACTTTACCTTGAAATTCTGGAAAATAGTTCTTTCATTCCTCAAACATATGTACCTGAAACTACAGTAGATGTTCAAACAATACCAGCCTACTGGGTTCCTAAAAAGGTTTCAGAGTATAATGACACTGAAAGAGAAAAAATATCTCTGGATGACTACTTGCAATTTATCATTATTGAAGCACTTGACAATGTCATGTACAACAACATTGTCAACCACACCAGTGCCAAGCAAATATGGGAAACCATTGAGATACTCTGTGAAGGAACAGAGGAAGTGAAGGAGAATCAAAGACAGATACTGGTGTCTCGGTATGAAGCTTTCATGTCCAAACCAAGTGAAGGGTTGACTGAGATGTTTGAGAGGTTCAACAAGTTGCTAAATGACCTGCAGCTGCATTGAAAGTTTTATGACAAAAAGGAGGTAAACATGAAATTCATGTTGACACTTCCTGACCATCTAGAGCACAAGGTTACTGTTATAAGAGAAGGAATGGATTTATCAAAAGTTTCTTTTAAAAATTTATATGGCATACTTAAAACCTATAAGCTAGAGATGTTACAAAAAAGAGCTATTCAGTCTGCTCAAAAAGGAAAGATGGCCAACACCTCAAATGCTCTAGTAGCTCAAGATCCAAAGATGTTGCAGCTCCAAGAGTCTCAACATCAACAACACATCAAGATTGAAGAGGTCACAGATGAAGATGAAAGTATAACTCTTGAACTCAAGGATGGTGAAGAAGATGAGTTCTACACTTTGGAGGAACTGGAAAACATGCAAAATAAAACAATGGCCTACATGGCAAGAAAGTTCTCTAATCGAAGATTCAAGAAAAACAAAGCTTTCAAACCCAGAGGACAAAGCTCCAGGTTAAACAAGTCAAATATCTCAAAACCTGGAGGAAGTGGCAAAGGTGGATACAAAATAGGTATGGTGGATAGATCCAAGATAAGGTGTTACAACTGCAATGAAATGAGGCATTTTGCAACAGAATGTAAAAAGCCAAAACAAGTGAAAAGAAATGACAATGATTATGAGGAGCTCAAAGTAAAGTATTATGCCTTGCTCAAAAATCAACAAGGAAGGGCTTTTGTGGTTGAAGGCAAGTGTTGGGAAGATTCTGATGATGAAGAGGAGGAAGAATATGGAAATCTTGCTCTCATGGCAAACTCTGGAGAGGGTTCATCCACTTCATTAATTCAGGTACCCATTATTACTACTGTTGATATGACTACATCTCAGTATAAGAAAACTGTTGAAAGTTTAAGTTCTGAAATGAGTTATTGAGAATTAAAAATCATGAACTAGAACTTAAACATAATGCTTTTGAGTCCTTGCAACAAGAAAATGAGATTCTTAAAAACAAGGTAGTTTGTGCTTCCTAGATTGAGGAATTTCTCATAAAATAGATTTTTGAGAATGAACTCAAAATTAAGGCTTACAAGAATTCTTCTACCCTGTTAAAATTATACCATGATGATAATACTGACAATCAAAAGGTAGGTATAGGGTTTAACTAAGAGAAGAAAAACGGAAAGAAACATACTGTAGAGGAAGACATCAAACATACTGTCAAAGCTTCCATTTTAAAGAAGGTTAAGAATCCCTTGTTCAAAAAGGCATAATTTGAATTTGATGAGGAAGCATTAGTGTTGGTCCCTGATATTGTAGAAGGGGGGGTTGAATACAATATCTGAAAATTAATCGCTGAATAATTGGATTAAAATTATTATTTTAATTACTCGCGAAATATTAATTATAATGAAATACTGTTCAAGTGAAAGATATAATTTTAACTTGATCAGTATTACACAATTAATAAGAAGATTAGATTTTATAACTGATATATTAATCTAGAACGAATTCGACATGAAGTGTTCGTGTTTAATCAATTATATTCAAACTCAGCACAGAAATCTGTGAATATTACAATGCAGATAAATTACTGAATTTGATCTGATTTTTCTAACTCTTAACAATTGAACAACTACAAGTGAAGAGATGATCTCATATTTATAGAGATTTCAAAAAGGCTGCTATGACCTTTTTAAGTATGACTTTATTACAAGAAAATAAGTCTGTATGACTTATTTTAACACTTGTATGACTTATAAAAGACTGGGCATGACTTATTTTGGTCGGTATGACCTTTTGAAAGTTCGGTATGACTTATTTAAAGTCATATTCGGATTTTATCTAATTAAAATAAATCGGTATGACTTATTTTAATTAAACAAAATTGGTTCAGCATGACCTTTTGAGCACAGTACTCTCGGTATGACTTTCTGAGTTGCTTCGGTATGACTTATTTAAATAAGCTCGGTATGACTTATTTAATAAGCTCGGTATGACTTATTTATATATATATATATAAGAAACTCGGTATGACTTATTTAATAAGTCATACTGACTGTTTATATATATATATAAGTCATATTGATCCATTTCTTTTATAGTATTTTAATTCTACTTAATTTAATCAGTTAATTTATAAATTAAATTAAATTCAACTTGAATTAATTTAATTAGATAAATTAAATAATAAATTAACATTTGATAGTAGAATTAAAATACTATCTATACTCGCATAGCCGTGCTGTCAGTCTTGAAATCTTCCCGTCTTTTCTTTGTCTTCTGATCTTGAAACCTCTTGAATTTAAATGAAGAATAAATATTATATTTAGTTGACACACAAATGTACTGTCTGGTTCATTTGTGTCAACTAATAAATATTCTCCATTTAATGACTTTGAGTTGAGGCCTTCTGTCATTCTTCTGCTTCACTTTCTTTGCTCTTCTTCTGGAATCTACTTGTAGTAACCACTTGAAATCTTCTATATCTTCCTTCTTCTATAGAAGTACTACCACATTATTTATTTTCACTGACGCTTGAACATATAAATGAACTTCTTTCAGTGTTGAGTAGCAATCCTATAAAAATTCTTCTGATACTTAGATCCTTTGGGATTAGTTGACTGTCTTCGTCTTGATTCCTGTTTGGTGCTTATTATTTACTTCTCTTTATTAGCTAGAGTTGAGTTGTCATCTAATTATTACAAATAGGCCTAGTCATATGCCTTTCAATCTCCCCCTATTTGTTGTTAAACATTTAACACACAAATTTCTAGAGAATAACTCAACTAACAACTAAGAAAGTAGTACGACATGTAATGACTGTAAATAATAAACAAAAGTTCTGGTTTTATATTTAACAATTTTCTAGATTCATACATGAAAGATAAATACAAGATAGATGTTCCTCTAGCACTGAACAAATATTACAAAGTTTCTATCTTGTTCTATCTAAGTCTTCAGTCTTCTGATGTATCAACTCCACCTTCTTCTAGATTTGAACTTTTATGAACTGGTGTCCTTGGTACTTCTTCAGATACTGATTGATCTGTTGTGGTGTATTCTCCATACAACCTTCTTTGCTCAGCTCTTGCTAACTGCCACAAGACTTCCTGTTTAACAGGATCTACTACCTCTTCTTCTATGTCATAAGGCTGTGTTGAATCAATTTTATGCATCTGCCTGATGTATGATTGAATTTTCTTTGATAGGCAGTAGTCTCTGATCTTTTGAGCTGCATCCAACTTAGCCTGGGACCTGAATCCCTTGGATCTCAACATTGTTTCAACTTCAATCATGTATTTAACTGTGTAGCCCTTTAGTGACTCCTCATCCAGCTTCATAATTTGATAAAGCTTATTGTTGTAGAACCTTACCTCATGAGGATCGTTTAAGATTTGTGGACTAACAGCTCTTGCTATCTCTCGAAGTCTGTCCCTTAAAAGTTCATTTTCTTCTAAACTTCTTTTGAATTTATTCATCAATGTCCATATTACAGATAGAGATTTTTGACGAAAGAATTCCAAAGAGACTCTGAATGTGCCATACTTGTGTGTGTATAACAGAATCTGCCAGTCATCTAGAATGTTGTCCACAATCACAGTGATGTAGTCAACTTCTTCTTTGATTGCTTTCATGAAGTTATCCAGACAGTCATTTGAATCTTGCAGACTATTAATTAAGAACTGTAACTTGTAATCTTCAAATGGACCTTTCTGAAGTTTGTCCATGATCTCTCTGGCAGTATCCCATTTCTTCCCTATTTTTAAGCGCACATCTTCTTTCTTCTTTCTAACAGCTATAGCCCACAAATTTTGCTTTTGTTGGCTCTCTTCTCTTTCTGCCTGAGATCTTTCCATGACTAGAGCTTTCAGATTTTCAGTCTTTGCTTGGCTTGCCTTCATGTCTTCTTTAAGTTTCTTTATTGCCTCTTCATAGGCTGGATCAACTTCTTTTTCTTTTTGAAACAAAAAATCTTCATCAAATGCAGTTTCTTCCTCAGCTCTGCAGTAGTCAGGAATGTTTGATTCATCATGAGCACTGTCATCAATGAATTGCTCTTGAGCATAATACTGTTCTTCTGGTTCTTGATCATACGATTGAAATTCTTCTTCAGAAAATAGCTTTGCTTTACCTTTATCTTGAGTAGTAGCCCCTTCATCTCCAGCTACTTTCTCCTTTGCTTTCTCCCCCTTAGTTGAGGGATCCTCTTGAGTTTTAGAGGCTTCAAAAGATGTCAACATTTTCTGCATAGTCAGATAGACTTGCTTCATTCCTTCATTTAGATGCGTCATGCCATCATCCAGTTTGCTGAAGCGTTGAGTAGAAATCTTTTCATTTTCAATGATTGTGAGGGTTAAGTTTTTCTCAACGTCATCAATTCTTTCATGCAGTTTGCTCACTTCTTTCATATCCTCGGCAATTAGATTCTGAACGTTCTGGATGTCTTGAGTTTTTAGAAGAATGGAGGATTTGACATCTTCAACATCTTTTCGCACTATTGATAGCTGCTGAGTTACAGAGGCAGATGTAGATTTTTCTTCTGCTTGTGCTTTAACTTTTAATAACTCAGCTTGAACAATTTTCATTTCATTCTGGAGAGCTTCCATTTTGGATAATAGTTCACAGTGTGTGTGCGCACTCAACTCACTTGCACTCCTGTTTATCTCACTATCACTCTGTGCAGGTGTTTCACTCTGTGTTTGCCTCACATCACTTGTGTTTAGCTCCTTTCCAGATCCAGATGTTGTACCTGTAAATATAACAATAGCTTTTGAAGAGTCGAAATGCTCTTCTGATGCCTGTGAAGGCGCGTCCTCAACAAGGTTAACTTGAAGAGGCTCCGCTACTGACGTAGCTACTCCGTGAATGGAGTCTCATCTCCCTCTATGGAGTGGTTGCCTCTCAAATCCACCAGTGGATTCGAGACCTTCTCTAATGAGAACTGGATGTAAGAAATCCAGGGGAGTCACCACCTTAGACAATGTAATGACAGGCTCTTGAGAGTCTGTGGTGCTCCTCAGTACCTCGGAGGGTATCTGATGCTGCACTGCATCGAAAATGTCATGGTCCACAACATAGGTGGCATCCGACGAGTTTTCATTAAAAACATTTTCTTCAACTATTGTGCCCTCCTGTGTTGGTATTTCTTCAAGTAAAGGTCCTGCTAGAGTGATTGCTAGCAGTGTGTTTTCCTCACTATCTGATGCTGTGGCCGAGCAGCGAATTAGATCACCTGGTTGAGCAAGTGTATCTAGAGAATCTTGGATGGCCATATTAAAATCCATATCCCATTGACTGGAATAGGTTGAGGCTGCAGTTGTCTTAGGGTCAACTCTAGAAATTTTTGAAGGAGGAGACAGAGTTGCGGGTTCACTCACTTCAGCACCAAGACCTCTAACTATTCTGATAGGTTTCTTCTTTTTTCTGACTTTTAATGAAGAGGAGGATGAAGGAGAAACTGTTTGAGGCTCTAATTCAGCTGGGGGCAGAACCTGTGTGTTTTCAGATTCGTAGCTGATATCCTGGAGTGTAAGAACACCATCATAGTCCGCCACAGATAAATCTAACAGTGCAGTGGATACATTTATAGGTATTGAACTAGAAGATTGTGAGTGAGATATTACCTGTTGATCTTGTGCCATTTGATCGACATGCTGAGCAGCTTCAAGTAGAAGGTGCACAGGATGATCCATTTGCATTGGCACTTGCTCTGGCTCTTGTTCCTGCACAGGATTAGCAATATGATCTAATATCTCAGCCATATATTCTGTCCTTACCACTGGCACATCTTCATACTCGGGGTTGTTGTGGAGCCTTGAAAATAAGTTGTTCTGAGAAGTAGGAGATTCTTCTACAGGACTATTTTGAAATAAGGCTTTATCTTCGTCCATCAACAAGTCATTCATGAACAGCATCAGGAACCTCGAATAGTAGACTTGAATGTCCTGTTCTCTGCTTTCTGGTTTCCCCATTTTCCTTATTATTTCTTTTAGAATCAACTTCCCAAAATTTATCCTCCTGTTGTGAGCCACAGAGAACCCAAGGATTTGCAGTAGTGAAGATATGTTGTTGAAGTTGTTCTTGGTAGTGGGTGCAAAAACTTTGGCTAACGTGTAAAAGACATAGTCCCACTCGCTTACCAACTTAGACTTTGTCATCCTTACTAAGTTGATCTCACCCTGATATTGAATGGTATAGAAAAATTCTAGTATATCTGGTACAGTGGGTGGATCCACGAAATTGTCAGTCGGAAAGCCCAAAATTCTGTTCACGTCCTCTTCAATCACCATATATTCATGATCTCCTATGCTGAATGAGAATTGAACTCTGCCTGCAGTACTCCTATTCCTAGCAGTGGAATACAGAGCCCTAAGTGCTAACACTTGCAAAGGGGAGTCTAGAGTAATTGCAGTTCTAACTAGCGAATGTTCATTCATAAATACGATCCATGGTCGAAACCTCTCGACTGAACAATTCATCGGATTAAAATATCCTACAAAATTAGTTTTTACTAATTCGCAAAAACCAGCCATTATTTTGATTTAAGCTATTACAAGTAATAAAATTACAATGTGCGATTACAAATTAAAAATTACAATTACAAGTCAATAATTCGAAAATTACAAAAAGAAATTAACAACCCTAATTTTTATCAATCCCCTAATTGACTTTAAACAACAAAATACTATAATCAGTCCTTTAGTCCATACACACAATCCAAGGCTTCGATTTTTTGACAAGAACACGAATAAGAACAGTCACTCGAAAATCAATGAAAAATTGGGCAGAGTTTCGCTTGATTTCTATGATTATACCACACTAGCAAGCAAAGAGCTTGTAAACATGAATTAGCAACTGAAATCAGTTGAAAAGAGTGAAAATCGATTGATTGATTAAGAAACTGTTCGAAGTTTGTATGTATGGCAGTGTGTGTATATGACTGAGTTGAGCTGTGTATATTTAAGGCTGAGTATTACTTAATAAAAGAAAAGAATAGGTCGGTATGACTTATTTTTATCATCTCTCGGTATGACTTTTTAATAAACATAAAAAGTCATGCCGAGTTTTATTAAATAAGTCATGCCGAGATTTGTTTTAATAAAGTCATACTAAATCATTAATATTAAGAAACTATTTTAATAATAAAAATAACACTAATTTTCATACTAATAAATTATTATAGACATAAAATAAATATTTACATTATTAATTTATTTTAATTAATTTAAGCATTAAATTAACTCATGTTTGAATTAATTTAATAAGCAAATTAATTGAATAATTAATAACATACTCATTTATTTTAATGTACAATAATAATTAGTAAAAATAAACATTAATATACACATGCTTAAAATAAATATACTAGAAATTAGAAAAAAATATATACTTAAATTTACATAATGCTTTTAAATGCTTAATTTAAACAAAAGTACTTATGCTTTAATTGAAATAATTATCTTGTAAGAATATTGACTTAATCTTGAGATAATTTTCCAAAAATTCATAAGCTCTAGGATTTTATTAATTCAAGTCTCATAAACTCTTTAAATATTAACATTTAATATTTATGAGCTTAAATTAATTCCTAGCAACAAAAAATTTAGCCATAGTTTAACATCCCTAATTCACTAACCAACTTTGAGAAAGTGGATTCATCAAGTGGTTTTGTGAAGATGTCGGCTAATTGATCTTCTGTGGGTACAAAATGTAGCACCACAGTTCCGTTCATGACATGCTCTCTGATAAAGTGATACCTTATGTCAATGTGCTTGGTTCGCGAATGTTGAACAGGATTGTTGGAAATTGCTATCGCACTTGTGTTGTCGCAGAAAATTGGAATTTTGTTCAACGCAAGTCCATAGTCATTTAGCTGATTCCTAATCCACAAGATCTGTGCACAACAGCTACCTGCCGCAATGTATTCTGCTTCGGCTGTCGAGGTAGATACTGAATGCTGTTTCTTGCTGTACCAGGAGATCAACCGTCGTCCTAGAAACTGACAGCTTCCAGACGTACTTTTCCTGTCCATCATGCACCCTGCATAATCTGAATCTGTATAGCCTATTAGGTCAAGACCTGTATCCTTAGGGTACCAAATTCCAAGATCTGGTGTACCCTTTAGATATCTAAAAATTCGTTTAACAGCTATTAGATGAGATTCCCTTGGGTCAGATTGAAACCTTGCACATAAGCATGTTGCAAACATTATGTCGGGTCTACTAGCAGTTAGATATAATAATGAGCCTATCATACCTCTATAGCTTGTGATGTCAACTTTCTTACCAGTTTCATCTTTGTCAAGCTTCGTGGCTGTAGGCATTGGGGGTTTTGCCGGTGAAGAATCTTCTAGACTGTATTTTCTGAGAAGATCTCTTACATACTTTGATTGGCATATAAAAATTCCATCTTCCTTTTGCTTTACTTGCAATCCAAGGAAGAATGACAGCTCACCCATCATGCTCATTTCATATCTGCTCTGCATTAACTTAGCAAATCTCTTGCACAAGTTTTCGTTAGTAGAACCAAATATAATATCGTCAACATAAACTTGGACAAATATCATATCTTTACTATGTAATTTGTAAAAGAGAGTTTTATCTATGACACCTCTAGTGAAACCATTTTCAAGTAAAAACTCAGAGAGAGTGTCATACCATGTCCTCGGTGCTTGCTTGAGTCCATAGAGAGATTTGAAAAGAAAGTACACAAAATCAGCAAACTCTGGATTTTCAAAGCCAGGGGGCTGTTCCACATATACTTCCTCTTCTAGCTTTCCGTTCAGAAATGCACTCTTCACATCCATTTGATAGACTTTAAAACTGGAATGTGCTGCGAGTGCCAGAAATATCCTGATGGCTTCAAGTCTTGCAACTGGTGCGTAGGTCTCGTCATAATCAATTCCCTCTTTCTGGGAGTAACCCTTTGCCACCAGCCTGGCTTTGTTTCTTGTAACAATGCCATCACCGTCTAACTTGTTCCTGTATACCCATTTCGTGCCAATAACAGATCTATCTTTAGGCCTGGGTACCAGTGTCCAGACTTCTTGTCTTTCGAACTGATTGAGTTCTTCTTGCATGGCAAGAACCCAATCTGGATCAATTATTGCCTCTTCAATCTTCTTTGGTTCTTCTTGAGATAGAAAAACTGAAAATAAACATTCATTTGAAGTTGCACTTCTGGTTCTTACTCCAACATCTGGATTACCTATGATCAATTCAAAGGGATGATTTTTGCTCCATATCCTTTCCCTCGGAAGATTTGATCTTGATGATTCGCCTTGAAATTCATTGTGATGTTGTGTTGTGCCAGTTGATCCTTCATCTCCCCCTGAGTTGCTGCCAGGATGACTTGTTGATCCACCACTGGTATTAGTAGTATCTCCAGTGTTGCCATTGTTTCCACCACTATTACCTGGATCATTATCATCATTGTTGTCATCATTTCCTGCTGCAACCTCAGGTTCTTCTTCGTCATCAGAATGTGAGTCTGGATAATTATCAAATTTTAATGACTCAGAAGAATCTTCAGTTTCGATACTTGGGAGTTTTGTGTCATCAAAAGTTACATTGACACTTTCCTTCACTTGGTGCTGATCAATTATGTATACCCTATATGCTCTTCTTGAGTAACCGACAAAAATAGCTTCATGTGCCTTGGCCTCAAACTTGCCACGATGTTCATCTCCATCTTTTAGCACAAAGCATTTGGCTCCAAATATATGAAAGTACTTGAGAGTAGGTTTCTTGCCGGCCATTAATTCATAGGGAGTTTTCATATGATCTTTGTTGATAAGAGTTCGATTCTGAGTATAACAAGCTGTATTTACCGCTTCAGCTCAGAAGTAGATAGGTAACCTTGATTCACTTAGCATAGTTCTTGCAGCTTCAATCAGGGTTCTATTTTTCCTTTCTACAACTCCATTTTGTTGCGGAGTTCTTGGTGCTGAATATTGCCTTGTTATTCCCCTATCTGAGCAGAAGTTATTCAGAACTTCATTTTTGAATTCTGTTCCATTATCTGATCTGATTGCCCGGACAGATAACTTTGAATCTAACTCAATCAGCTTTATATGATCAATCACCAAATGTGGAGTTTCATCCTTAGAGTTCAAGAATAAAACCCATGTATATTTTGTGAAGTCATCCACAATCACTAAGGCATATTTCTTCCTTGACATAGACAGAATATTTACTGGACCAAATAAATCCATGTGTAGGAGTTGAAGTGGTTCAGTGATGTTTGTAGTGTCTGTGCCTCTGTGAGTTGCTTTCTTTGACTTCCCTTTCTGACATGCCTCACACAAGCCTTCTTGTGTAAATTCCATCGGAGGCAGTCCTCTCACCAAATCCCTCTTGACTAGAGAGTTCATTGTTTTGAAATTTAGGTGTGAGAGCTTCTTGTGCCATAGCCAACTTTCCTCCGTTGAAGCTTTTGAATAAAAACAGTTTGCTTCAGCTTCAGTTCCCGAGTTGAAATCAGCTACGTACTAGTTTCCTTTCTTTACTCCACGCAAGGCTAGTCTGTCTTCTTTAGAATGAGCTATTAAGCATTTCTCCTTGATAAAGTTTACCTTGTATCCTTTATCACAAAATTGACTGACGCTGAGTAGATTGTGCTTAAGTCCTTCCACTAAAGAGACGTTTTCAATGATAACATTTCCTGTATTTAACTTGCCATATCCCGTAGTCATTCCTTTGCTGTTATCTCCAAAGGTTACTATTAGGCCAGCTCTTTCAACTACGTTTGATAGCAGGGCTCTATCTCTGGTCATATGCCTTGAAGATCCACTGTCCAGGATCCATATAACTCGGTTTACCTGTTTAACTCCCTGCACATATCAAACGGATTAATTCGTCTTCGGAGCCCAAAATTGATTGGGCCCGGCATACTTAAAGAATTGACCTTTGTCTGCTTTGACAACAGATCCTTTTCGAATAACATTATTTTCTTCCTTGACTGTTCCTACCTTCCTAAAAACAGTCTTAACAACTTTCTGTTTAGACTTAGGAATATATGATTCCTTCTTCTCAGGTGAAGGAGTTGCAGTCTTGGATTTAGCAAATTTACTGTTGATGTGTTGTCTAGGTGTCATGTTATCTTTCTTAGCTATCATGCGTTTAAAGTAAGCAGTCATAGCATTAAAAGCACATAACATACAATTCATTATTCCACATGGTTTATGGAAAGCATCAATAGTAGGCATGTTATTCAATACAGTAGGGGTCTTGACAGATTCTACTTCAATTTTATCAGCAGATTTGAAGTTTTCAGTTGAATAAAATTTATTGTTACTGTTCCTACTGTTCACAAATGTGTTGGGTCTGTTCATTTTATTCTTTAAGTCTTTTGCACCTACACCAGGTCTGGGGGAATCAGAAGTTCCCACATTTTTCACTGGTGTCTTTGGTGCACACCTCTCTTTCTGGACATTAACTCCTTTTATGTCCTTAACCTGTTCTCCTCTCTTCTTCTCTTCCTCAAGATCTTCCAACTGCATTTCATATGTAATCAGTACAGAGCTCTCAAGGATAGGTTCAACTATCGGTGTTATGAAGAGAGGTTTTGGTGTGTCTTTAACAACATGTGGGATACCCCTTTCTACAGCACTTTTTCTAAAGGGGGTTATGTTGCTTGGCTTTCCTACAGATTTATTGTACTCGAAGCCTATCCCAACTTTACGACTTATTTCTTGTTGGTCAACTAGGTTCTTTACAATATATGTGGAATTCTTATATGCAAGACACTTCTTCTTTTCTTCTTCTATCTGGTTTCTGAGATTGGCTTCTGTTACAACATGACAACTGACTTTACTGACTTGAACAGCTAAGTCTTCAGTCAACTTAACAGTCAACTTGTCATGATTTCTTTTTAACTGTTTAAAAACTTCAGTCTTATCAACTAACTCTTTGACTTTGAGTCTGAGTTTCTTAACCTTATCTCTTTCACCATCTAGTTCTTTACCTAGCAAAGCAAACATCTTAGGACAAGAAGGATTTACCTCTATTCCTCTGTCACGGGTGGGAGACAGTGATTCCTCGGATGAAGCCATAAGAGCAAGATTTCCTAGCTCTTCCTCATCATCGTTATCTGAATCATCCCAGCTTTTGCCTGCTGCTAGATAGGACTTTCCTTGATGCTTTTTCACGAGCGCATCATACTTCTCCTTGAGCTCTTCGTAAGACTCTCTCTTCTTCCCTTGCTTAGGCTTCTTGCACTTAGTTGCAAAGTGGCCTAGCTCATTACAGTTAAAGCAACGAAACTTGCTTCTATCAACTAAGCCGGTCTTGTAGCAGCTTTTTGATACTGCTGTCGAGGAACCTCCTTTTTGGAATCTTCCAAAATTAGGCTTACTTCTGAATGAGGAGTTTCTTCGGAATCTCATGTTGCCAAACTTCCTGGCAACCATAGCTAGAGATTCATCTTCCAGTTGACCTAGTTCTTCCAGCGAGTAGAAATCACCATCTTCTTGTTTGTCAGAAGTATGTCCAAGTTCTGGAACCACATACTCTGTTGAACTGTTAGAAGGTACAACAGCCTTCACTTCTTCTTTCTCTGGTGCTTCTACCATTAATGCCTTGGAGGAACTCAGTACCTTACCTCTTCCGTACATTTCTCTGGTTTGGATCTGTTCCAGCTCATAAGTTTTTAAAACTCCGTAGAGTCTTTCTAGGGTTACTTCTTTCATGTCTCTAGATTCCCGGATGGCTGCAATCCTGTGCTCCAGATGCTCTGGTAAGGTCAGCAAAAACTTCCTGTTCACCTCTTGGTTCTGATAAAACTTTCCATTCATGTTGAGCTCGTTTATCAATTTGTTTAGTCTCTGAAACACCTCAGAGATACCCTCACCAGGGTTGGATCTAAACTGCTCATATTGGGTGGTCAGGATCTCCAGTCTATTCTTCTTAACTTCTTCAGTTCCCTCATTAATAATTTCAATTGTTTCCCAGATCTGTTTTGCATTCTTGCAATTTACTACTTGGTTGTACATGATGTAGTCTAGGGATTCAATTAATATGAGCTTCAGGTTATTATCAAGGGACACAGCTTCTGTTTCCTCATCTGTATAGTCTGCCGGACTTTTTGGAAACTGTCTGTGGGGAATTACAACCCCATCAACCGTGTGTTCGAGAATAACTGATATAGGGGGTTCAACACCTTTGGCCATGACTAATGCATACTTGGGATTTACAATCCCGATAAACAGTAGCATTTTATATTTCCACAAGTTGTAGTGTTCTCTGTCAAATTGTGGAATTTTAATGCTAGTCACTTTCTGGGTACTCATCTTTAATAAGATTAAAAATTAAGTGTTTCAAAAAATATTTCAATTTTTGACTTAAAACAATTTTTGATCAAAAATAATTTTTCAGAAAAAAAAAATTATTTTGAATAAAAAATTATTTCGAATTTAAAATAATTTTTGTGATCTGTATGAGTTCGCGAAATTTGATTTGGATCTGATATAAACTATATCAACCAGCTCTGATGCCAATTGTTGGTCCCTAATATTGTAGAAGCGGGGGGTTGAATACAATATCTGAAAATTAATCGCTGAATAATTGGATTAAAATTATTATTTTAATTATTCACGAAATATTAATTATAATGAAATACTGTTCAAGTGAAAGATATAATTTTAACTTGATCAGTATTACACAATTAATAAGAAGATTAGATTTTATAACTGATATATTAATCCAGAACGAATTCGACATGAAGTGTTCGTGTTTAATCAATTATATTCAAACTCAGCACAGAAATCTGTGAATATTACAATGCAGATAAATTACTGAATTTGATCTAATTTTTCTAACTCTTAACAATTGAACAACTACAAGTGAAGAGATGATCTCATATTTATAGAGATTTCAAAAAGGCTGCTATGACCTTTTTGAGTATGACTTTATTACAAGAAAATAAGTCTGTATGACTTATTTTAACACTTGTATGACTTATAAAAGACTGTGCATGACTTATTTTGGTCGGTATGACCTTTTGAAAGTTCGGTATGACTTATTTAAAGTCATATTCGGATTTTATCTAATTAAAATAAATCGGTATGACTTATTTTAATTAAACAAAATTGGTTCAGCATGACCTTTTGAGCACAGTACTCTCGGTATGACTTTCTGAGTTGCTTCGGTATGACTTATTTAAATAAGCTCGGTATGACTTATTTAATAAGCTCGGTATGACTTATTTATATATATATATATAAGAAACTCGGTATGACTTATTTAATAAGTCATACTGACTGTTTATATATATATATATATAAGTCATATTGATCCATTTCTTTTATAGTATTTTAATTCTACTTAATTTAATTAGTTAATTTATAAATTAAATTAAATTCAATTAGAATTAATTTAATTAGATAAATTAAATAATAAATTAACATTTGATAGTAGAATTAAAATACTATCTATACTCGCATAGCCGTGCTGTCAGTCTTGAAATCTTCTCGTCTTTTCTTTGTCTTCTGATCTTGAAACCTCTTAAATTTAAATGAAGAATAAATATTATATTTAGTTGACACACAAATGTACTGTCTGGTTCATTTGTGTCAACTAATAAATATTCTCCATTTAATGACTTTGAGTTGAGGCCTTCTGTCATTCTTCTGCTTCACTTTCTTTGCTCTTCTTCTGGAATCTACTTGTAGTAACCACTTGAAATCTTCTATATCTTCCGTCTTCTATAGAAGTACTACCACATTATTTATTTTCACTGACGCTTGAACATATAAATGAACTTCTTCCAGTGTTGAGTAGCAATCCTATAAAAATTCTTCTGATACTTAGATCCTTTGGGATTAGTTGACTGTCTTCGTCTTGATTCCTATTTGGTGCTTATTATTTACTTCTCTTTATTAGCTAGAGTTGATTTGTCATCTAATTATTACAAATAGGCCTAGTCATATGCTTTTCAATTAGTGATTAAATAAAAGATAGATGATGAGGACAATGAAACTGTCAAAGTCCCTTAAGGCAAAAAATATTATCAAAATCCCCAAGACAGTTAGTTTTGACCTTGACAGTAACAAGTGTTTAAAAGATGCTGTCAATACTGGCAAGACAGTAAGTTCAGAAGTGGCTGTCAAGACTGTGAGATCAAAACTTACTGTCATGAAAACTCCATCTAAACCTACTGTCAACACCAGTATAACAGTAACTTCTAAACATACTGTCATGAAGACTAAGAAGAACTTAAATGGAAAATTAGGAATAAACAAGAAGAACAATTATGGCTATATTCCTAATGCTCTTAGAAATTTGTGCAACAATTGTGGATCTTCTAGTCATCTAATTCATGTCTGCAACAAAAACAAGTCTAATGTCAAGAATGCTACCTCTGTTAATGGAAATTTGCACAGCATGCCTTTATAGAACAAACAAGTATCTCACTGTGGTGATTTTGATTGCATTTCATGTAAAATGAACTTGATGAGTATTTACTTTAGCATGCCTTTTGCTAATGATCAAGAATGCCTGCATAAGAATGTTAAAATTGAAAAGGCAAAGATTCCAAGTCCTCCTAAAGTTAGGATGAACAAGCCATCCAAAAACAAAGCCATCAAACCGGTAATCAAAACTGAATGGGTAGCTACAGGAGTAATGCTAAAAGCAAAGGAAAGAATTACAACTGATCCAAATTCAAACTGTGAACTAGCTAAGCTAAATGGACCCAATGAAAGTTGGGTACCAAAAGCAACTTGAGATATTTTCTTTACAGGGCAACATGAAAAATAAAAGAATCATGTGGATCATTGACAGTGGATGCTCAGGACACATGACAGGTGATAAAGCCATACTATCACAGTTCAAGTTGGCCCTTATGTAACCTTTGGTGACAACAACATTAGTTTCACAATGGGATATGGCATACTGGAAGTTGGAAACTTGAAGATAGAGAAAATTGCTCTAGTAAATGGATTGAAGCACAATATATTGAGTGTAACTCAATTTTGCGAAAGAGGATTCCAAGTTAGTTTTGATCAAGACAGATGCTCCATTGTCAACAAGTAGACAGGAGAAGAAGCTCTTCAAGGAGTTAGAAAAGGAAGCCTCTTCATAGATGACTTGGATTCAGTAAGAAAAGACAAAGTCTACTGTTTCTACAGTAAGGCTTCTTCATCTGAGAGTTGGTTATGGCACAAGAAGCTTTCCCATTTGAACTTTAAAGCAATGAATTATCTAATGAAGAGAGAATTTGTGAAAGGGCTCCCTCAACTTGAATTCTGTCAAGAAGGATTGTGTGAGGATTTCCAGAAAGAGAAGCTAAGAAGAGTTACTCACAAAAGCACTCCTAGTGGTTCAATTAATGAAGCATTTCAACTGATTCACATGGACCTATTTGGTCCTGTGAATGTGCAATCACTGGAAAGAAAAAGATATGCCTTAGTGATGGTTAATGATTTCTCAAGATATATTTGGGTGAGGTTCCTAGCAACCAAGGATGAAGGTGCTCAAGAGATTATTGATTTGGAAAGGGTTCTTGACAAGAATCCCAAGTACAAGGTGCAAACTTTGAGAAGTGACAATGTTACTGATTTCAAAAACAATATCATGAATTATTTCTGCAAAGATAATGGAATCACTCAATAATTCTCTTCACCAAGGACACCTCAACAAAATGGTGTTGTGGAAAGAAAGAACAGAACTCTCATTGAGGCTGCAAGAACAATGTTGAGTGAAGCAAAACTCCCTACCTATTTCTAGGGTGAAGCAATCAATACAACCTGTTATACTAAAAACAGGAGTGTAGTCAACATGGCCTATGGAAAAACACCCTATGAATTGCTCATAGGAAGGAAACCTATTGTCAACTACTTTCATATCTTTGGAAGCAAATACTACTACATGAAAGACTCAATTGATATCAAAGGAAAATTTGATACTAAAGCATTTGAAGGAATCTTTATGGGGTATGGTATTGATATGACTGCATACAGAGTCTACATCATTGATCACAAGACTGTCGAGGAGAATATAAATGTCACATTTGATGAAACAAAATTTCCTGGAGTTGAAGGAAGTCAAGAAACAGAACCTTTGGCCTTTGAAAATCAAGGCTACCTAGAAGAGATTGATGAAGATTCACCAAGAGTTGATCACACAATTTTTAGTCCAACAATTGTTCCTTTCCTGTCTGGAGACAATGCAGGAACTGCTCAAACAACTGATTTTTCTGGGAATGTTCCCATGAATAGTGGACTTGAAAAAATTGATGCTGTCAAAAGTGCAAGAGCAAAAGATGATGTCATTCAACAAGGTGTTGAAAACTCTAGTGATTCTCTAAGAGAAACAAAATGGAACAGAGATCACACTAATGATTTAATCATTATTGATCCAGGAACAGGAATCAAAACAAGAAGAAATGTTGCTAATGAATGCATGCACTCTTGTTTCCTTTCTCTAAATGAACCCAAAACTCTAGAAGAAGCATTGGTTGATTCAGATTGGATTAATGCTATACAAGAAGAGCTTAATCAATTCGAAAAAAGCTATGTTTGGGAATTTGTGCCTAGACCAAAAAACAAATCCATAATAGGCACCAAATGGGTTTATAGAAAAAAGATGGATGATTGTGGTACTGTCACAAGAAACAAAGCAAGACTGGTGGCAAAAGGTTACTGTCAATAGGGAGGGATTGACTATAAAGAAACATTTGCTCCTGTTGCTAGACTTGAGGCAATAAGAATCTTTTTGGCTTTTGCTGCATTCAACAACTTCAAAGTTTTTCAAATGGATGTCAAGAGTGTTTTCCTTAATTGAGAACTAGAAGAAGAAGAAGTGTATGTTGAACAGCCACCAGGCTTTGAAGATCCAAAAATGAAGAACTTTGTGTACAGACTACTCAAGGCATTTTATGGTCTAAAGCAAGCACCAAGGGCTTGATATGATACTCTTTCCAAGTTTCTTCTTGATAACAACTTTACAAGAGGGATTGTGGATAAAACTCTTTTCTACAAAAACTATGGAAATGATATCATTCTAGTTCAAGTATATATTGATGAAATTATCTTTGGCTCAACAAATGAAGATTTATGCAAGAAGTTCTCTGAGTTGATGCAGAACAAATATAAGATGAGTATGATGGGTGAATTGGTATTCTTTCTTGGACTTCAAGTCTATAAAAAAAAGATGGAATATTTATTTGTCAAACTAAGTATGTCAAGGATCTTTTGAAAAGATTTGATATGGAAGACTCATCTCCTGCAAAGACTCCAATCTCAACTGCAACTCAACTTGACAAGGATCCAAAAGGAAAGAAGGTGGAGAACAAGATGTATAGAGGAATGATTGGCTCTCTCTTCTACCTAACAGCTAGCAGGCCTAACATCATGTTTGCAACAGGGTTGTGTGCAAGGTTCTAGTCTGATCCAAAAGAGTCTCACTTAATGGATGTAAAAAGAATTTTTAGATACTTGAAAGGCACTCAAAATTTAGGCTTTTGGTATCCTAAAGAATCTGGTTTTGACTTGGTTGGATATTCAGACTCAGACTATGCTGGTTGTAGAATAGACATAAAGAGTACAATAGGAAGCTGTCAATTTTTTAGAGAAAGATTGGTTTCATGGTTTAGCAAGAAGCATCATTCAGTGTCAAATTCAACTGCAGAGGTTGAATACATTGCAGCTGGTAGTTGTTGTGCTCAGTTTCTTTGGATGAGAGCTATTGGACTATGAGTTGACTCTATGAGGAAATCCTATCTTTTGTGACAACACTAGTGCCATAACAATTTTTGAGAATCCTGTTCAACACTCCAAAACTAAGTACATTGACATCAGAAATCACTTCATTCGAGAGCATGTGGAGGAAGGCACAATAAAGATGATCTTTGTGCCCATAGAGAAATAACTTGCAGATATTTTCACCAAATCATTGGATGAAAAGACATTCAACAGGCTAGTGAGTGAATTTGGTATGTTAAATTTATCCTGTTAATGTAATTCTATTTAGTTGATCAAAAATTTAGTTAACTGAAATTCACTGTGAATTAATGGCCTCTTGATGTGTTTTTATTTCTGTCACAGTGGATACACATGATGATATTTTGCTGAGAGGTTAACTAATTTATTTTTAAGTAAATTAATTCATATGAGGTTAATAAAAAGTACTATCAAGTTTCTTGACAGTATGTCTTATCCATAATGTCATATAGTAATAAGTTATTGTCAAATTCTGTGAAACTTATTGTCAAATGACTGAGAAGTCTTAACAGCATAGTATACGGGACTGAAATTTACTGTCAAATTCTGTGAAACTTACTGTCAATATTCATTGACAGTACAGTTTTCTAAAATCCCCGCATAACATACTGTCAACAGTTAATATTAGGGTTACTGTTAGGTCCAAAAGTGCAATAAATACTTTGTAATAAATGAACACAATGATTCAAGGAATATATGTCTTATATATAACTTGAAGGGGTTGCTACAACATTCATTACAATAGTACAACAGAAGTAAAGAGGGTAGTAAATGATACTAAGCTCTGTGAATACTCTATCTCTCTTTTTCAAGTGTTTCTCTCAATATTGCTCTATTTAAAATGTTACACGAGTACTTCTATTTATATTATTTATAATATATGACTTGTAGTCTTCAACAGATAAGATATGAGTGGTCCAGTGTTGTCCACGTAAATCTTATCTTGTCTTGAAAGCTTGGAAACAGCCAGTCAGATGATGCCATGTGTCATGTTGAAAATGTCCTCTATTTAGAACTTCTACATAGGAATTTCTACTTGTCATCTCGAACGTTTTAAGGAGAACTTCTACATAGGAATTTTCTACTTGTCATCTCGAACATTTTTAAGTAGAACTTCTATATAGGAATTTCTACATAGGCTCTATCTCGAATATTCTAAGTAGAACTTCTACATAGGAATTTCGAGATAGAAATTTTCTACTTGCAGAATTTCTACTTGGCTCTAAGTAGAAACTTATCTAGAATTTCTAGATAGAAATTTCTACTTAGGTTCCCTTGTAAGTACTTAGAGAAATTATGGGCTTCAACTAGAAACTTCAATACAACATCTTGAACTTGTGATTTCTTCTTGTCTTCTAGATTCTTCAACAAGTTCTTGAACATGGATCTCTATTACTGACATAAACTTGCTATCAATGTCCTGACACTTGATGCAATGGTCTGGTTCATAAGTGACTAGTCTTGATAGGGTTCTTGCTTCTAAATAGATTACCATATTCAATTAGTAATGTGGCTTTCCAATTGTCGCTTTCCTGATTCTTCAGTTGAAATCAATTAGTCTTATTGATACTGATTGTTATGATCTTGATTCTTTAAGTTACACATCACTGAGGCATGAACAACTTTGACTTGAACTTCTTCTAGTGATTTCATCTTTGATTGATCATAATTAACCATGTTAAATTGTATCAATTACCTTGTCTTCAATTTGTATAGATTTCTTTGTGACTTCTTGTTCTTGATTGTCTTCCGTTTAGGTATCTTTTCTTTAGTTGAGTTACATTAGATATAGTGTTACAAGTTTAGACACTCTGTCTTTCAGTTACTGATTTATTTTATATATTCTCTAACCGCTAATGTTACTGTCCAGAGTGTTCGTGATTTCTAGCACAGAAGTTACTATCAAGAAGCAAACGGATTAATGGATACAATTGTCAAATAATTCGATTAAAATTCAACTTTGACAACAACTTTTTCTCATCATATATATACAAACAGCTAAAATCTCTCACATTCTTTATTTCTTTTTTTAAACTCTCAATTCTCTAACACCCTAAAAACCCTTTAGTTTCTCTACAACCTCTTCTCTAAATTGTTCTACAGTTCTAAACCTTCAAACTCTTAACCATGTCTGGACCACAAATCATCTTCTCTCTTGTCCAAACAAACTTCAGCACAATGGCTTCAGTAGGAGAAGCTGGTGAAGCCTTCAAACCCTTCGTTGGCTTCAACAATTCTTACCTGTCATTTGCTCTCAACAACAGTCCTATGTTGGAAATACCAAGGTTATCGTAGTTTTTGACCTCTGCAATGTGTGAGGGGGAGCAGGACTCAAAATCCATCAAGTTTCAAATCAATGGGATCTCCTACACCATTGACTCGACCCATGTCAACATTATTCTCCATATTGAAGCTGAGAAGGATGTCCCTTTTCAGGAGCCTGTTAGTAAAGAACAACTCTCCAAGTTCTTCAAGATGATTGGGTATACTGGACCCAAGACAAACCTTGACCGGTACCCGTCAGGAGGCATTGACAGAAATTACCTGAATAGAGAGTGGAGCATGATACTAGATGTTGTCTCAAGGGCCATGTCGAGCAAGACCAGTGGCTGGAATGAGGTCACAGCCTCATCAGGATGATTGTGCATTCCATGGTGCACAACTAGAGAATCAACATTGGGAAGCTCCTGATGCCATTATTCAAGCTGGTGCTTGGCAAGAAGGAGACAAGGAAGCCGGTAATATATTATCCTAGATTTTTTATGCTTATTATTAATTATGTTGTAGGAATATTTAATTTAGATGATATACAATGCATGGAGTTCCCAACACTAAAGAAAAACACCCATTCTATGTTAACCAGTAAACTCTTAACATAGAATTGGGATTGTTTATTACTGATTTCATGCTTTCAATTATAAATAGACTGAAATTAAAAAAAATTGGGGACTACAATGTATTTTCTTTGAGTGATGAGAATGGTGTTGGCCTCACCATTCCTAACTCACACTCTAAACCATTTGAAGGAGTCCAACCTTCTAGAGTTTCAAAATCAATAAGCCAAGGGTCTGGTTCCTCTCAAAAGGACCAGGCTTCTAAAAGGAATAGAATCATCAACCCTAGGCTAGAAACCTTTCCACGGATAGGTGGTGAAATTGTACAAGATGTAGCAAATAAGGGTGGTAGTAAGTACACAAAACCCATAGAGGGCCCTGGTGAGCCTAGGAGAAAGAAGGCAAGGGTACCAACCTCTGTTAGCCAGAGTGTTTCCGCTCAAAAGGACACATCTCTTAAAAGGGATCAAAACACATCTCTGGATGTCTCCTCTCAACAGGAGGCATCTATTGAACTTGGTCAGTCTCTCATGGCATTTTATATAGAGTCCGGACAACAGGTTGAACACACCCAACCTGAGCCCACACTTGAAGATATATACACAATAGGGCTAGAACATGTGGAACACAGCTCATTCAATTATGGTGCATCACATTTTACCAATATTGAAGATCAAAATGTTGATGCACTATTCCAACAATTGGATGAGACTGATCATAGCAATCCAAAAGAACCTTCTACTCAAAGGGTGGAAGAGATTGTTGTAACAACCTCTGTAGTTGTTAATGACACAGTTGTTGTCAATCCTCATGATAATAACTTCTTAACAGATGATGTCAACTTATCCAAAGATAATGTCAACATTCAAATTCCAGGCACCAATTCTCAAATGGTTGCAACTTCTCATAATGATGATGATGATTTTGCTCTCATTTCCACTCTACTTAAGTACAATCTAAACCTTCTGTGCAATATGTACATGCTCAATCTCTTGCACCTAGGATGAGTGAGGGAGTGAAAAGTAAAAGAAAGATAAAAGAAAAGAGAAGTGAGCATCAAAATGAGGGGCTGGGAAAAACCCAAGCAAAAGGAGAGGCCCTGAGCAAGGCCAAATAAAAAAGAAAATTATGGGAGCCCACATACCTAAGGCAATAGGCCTTGAGAGTGAGTTGGTGAGGAGTGATGAGATCACTCAGAAAAAACCAGAGAGTGTGAGCATCCCCACAGCCTCCAAATCATCCAAACAAGCTGATGAAAGGTTGAAATCCCTTTCTCATAAAGTAACTAAACTCTCCAAGAACCTGGATACAGTTGGCAGAAACCAGGTGAAACTTCTCAACAAGATGTTTACCTTGAAAAAAATAATGAATGAAGGGTTCAAAGTTGTGTTTACTAAACTAGAAGAATTCAACTCTAAGATTGCAGTTGCCCTCGACTAAGGGTGGGAAAAATGGAGATGGAGGTGATGAAGTGTTCGTTGGTGAGGCTGAACAGGAGAAAACTTAAGCTGCAACTCAGGGGGAGAGTTAACTAGCATTACTGTCTAGTGTGGCTGTTGAGATTGTTACAAAGCTTGGTAGTGATAAGGTGGAAAAATAGAAGAATATGGAGAAGCCTAAGGAGAAAGGCATAGTAATAAAGGAAGGTGGTGTGAAGAAGGCTCTTATAGTGCATGCACCTGGTAAAGGCAATGAAAAGCTCTTTCAAGTAAATGCTGATGACATTATTCTGGTGGAAAGAGAAGATCTACCTGAATAAGAACCACTGTGCTAATGATTGATGAGAATGAAAATAGCAATGTATTTCAGGATTCTAGCTTCTATGAGAGGATCAAAGATATAAAGATGTAACAGGGACCCCAAGAAATTCTATGATCAATTGAAATAATCCATAGCGGGAGATGCTGTGATGATATATGTTACCAACAAGTGGATGACAACAGTAAGAATGTAAGGAAGATTGAGTTGGTATATTAGCCTAGGATTCCTTAGCAGGTAAGAAATCCCAGTAATTGAAGCAATTAGACTCAAAATCAAGGCTAAGAAATCTTTCCTGAATGAAAATCCCAAAAGAACTTTGTTGAAATTGATGAGGGAGAAGCTACCAGCAATCACCTGTAACCCTCTAAGAATTAGGTACAGTTTCTCAAATGATGACAAGTACAAATTCATGAATCTTGAAAGAATCAAGGATTACAAGCTGAAATTGGTGAGAGAAGCATATGAGTACTTCTGCAAGCTAGATCAAAAAGAGAAGGTGGTGGAGGTAGTGAGAATTCTGAAGAGAGAGATAGAAAGAGTTGAAAGGTTAAGGGCTGAAAGGATGGGAAGAAATAAGGATGGAAATGGTGATGACAATGATGATGGAAAGCCTAAAGGAGGTGCAGGTTGTTCTAGCCAACACAACAACAATGATGAAAGATCCTCTAGAACTGGAAATAAGCTAGATGAAGATGAGGAGAAGAATGAAAAGGAGTACAAGGATGGAATTGAAGGGAAGGTATTGAAGCAGGTGGTTCTTGGTTTTGAAAATGACAAGAATGATGATGTCATGAGTGATAAGGGTGAACCTACTGTCACATAATCAAAACCTATTGTCATGGAACATATTGTTGAGCCTGTATTGACAGTAACTTCAAATTCACTGTCAAAAGAAGTGATGGAAGAGTTATTGTCAAAGAAAATTTCTATATCCAAAAAATACAGGAAGGCAAGGGCTGAGAGACCTAAGCCACACTCAAGCAGGACACCTAGTAGAAAGAGTTGGAAGCTGATGACTGAAGTAGTGCATGAGGAATGTCTGGATGTCAGGAGACCCACAATCAGCAACATGGATGAGTCAAAGGAAGAATTAATCACCATAGTTATTGTTGAATGGACTGAGTTAAAGTCTTTGAGTAGGATAAATATCTACTATGCTACTGGTGACGTTGAAGCTATGGGATATGAACTGAAGGAAGTAACTTATTTTATGGTGAGAAGAATGCTTTAAATCATCAAGGGTCTAGATATTAGGACTCAAGTTTTTAGGGGAATACTGATCAGAAAATTCTTGGAGTTAATGGAAACCTTCAAAACTCATCCCTTAGATTTCAATGAGGTTGAAGAACCTGAGACTGTATTGTACTCAAATGGAGTAATGTTTACAAATGAAGATGGAGTCAAGGAATTCTGGAGCATAGATTCCTTGCAGGACAAAAATACTGAGCTCTTAATAAAGCTAGTGGAGCAACTTCAACAAATTCTGTATCCTGAAAAGCAAGGATTCATTCCCAAACTTCAGAGAATCATCTCAGCAAAGCAATAATAGGAGTATGAGAAGAAGGTGAAGTATGAGAAGACTCAACAATGTCTTCTAAAAAATCCTGAAAGAATAATCTTTTATAACTCTGGTGGATCTGCTGAGGAAATTACATTTGAAGAATTGAATACTTTGGCTGAGAAGGATCCTGAGATAGTCAAACTGATCAAGAGACAACTCCTCAATGTCACAAACTTTGAGGTGTTTGAGCTCAAAAGAAAAAGCATTAGAGATCTATGACTCTAAGGTAAAAGAAGAAAGGGAAAAGAGGAAGAAATTTAAAAGTGAAGTTGAAGCTGCAAAGAAGAAGGTGGAGAAAATAACAAAAAGGATAAAGGAGGCTGGGATTGACATGAAGCATGCAATGCTGAATGATCAATTCTCAAGAAGGTATAACTATGTTTCTCCAGTCTTATTTAGGCCCTTGAGAATCATAATTGATAGCATTAAAGTGGAGGCTACCAATTTCAAGGTGCTCAACAATGAAAATTTGAGAAGAATCTTTAGACTTAAAATTTGATAGAGATCTAAGCAAAATTGTTTGGGAGATTATTGAGTCAAGGGAAGAAGAAGATGAAGCCATAGACAAACTTAGAGTGAAGCAGGTTTTCTCATCCATAAAAGACAGATTCATTAAGGACATGTTTGGGATGAAGTATTTGTGCATCTCCAAAAGACCAACTGAGAACTGCTACACCCATCGAGACTTGAAGGACCTATCTTACAAAATGGTGAAGCTAGTCTTAGATTGCGTCTCTGATCATGCAAAGACAGATGAAGAAAAATAGGCACTAAAAGCTCTGGAAGTTCTTTCTGAAAGGATGATTGTAGAAAAGAAGTGAAGATGAAGCTCAATCTGAAGTTGAAGATTTGCTTAGTCTAAAGGAGCTTAGTTTGAGATAAATTTGTACTTGTAATTTTTCTTGAATATTTTCTTATACAAACACTTCAGTTTATGTTATTTGAGTTAGCATCTGCAATTTACTATGAATTTGTCTTTATTTTACATAAAAACAAATTGGGGGAGATTGTTAGGGATTGTGGTGTTAACATTGTAATCAACTACAATATACTTAGATTAATTAGAAATTAACTAAGTAAAATATACTGGTATATGTATATTGATAGTATGTTTAGTTGTCACTTGTAACAATATGTATAAAGCCAAGTAGGTGACAGTAAGTCTCAATAGTTACTGTCTTATAAAAATGTAATAACATGATCTATGATTTAGAAGTTCACAAAGTATTCATGCACAGCATGGATCAAATCATTGACAGTAACATTCTGCAACTAAAGCCTATGACAGCATATTCAAGTGACAACACATTTGGAATAGCTGACAACAATTTTTTTTTTTACAGTAAACTTGGCGGAGAATGAAGATTCGAAGATAGCAAATATTACTGATAGCAACTATTCCTTTGACAGTAAACTTGGCGGAGAATGAAGATTCGAAAATAGCAAGTATTACTGACATCAACTATTCCTTTAATATTAAACTTGGCGGAGAATGAAGATTCGAAGACATCAAGTTTTACTAACAGTAACTTTGGCGAAGATAGTTGACAACAACATTGACGGGGATAGTTGACAGTAGCTTTGGAAGATATCATGTTTTAGAAGACTATCAAGTTTGACAGTAAATTATGCGGAGTCAAAGATACTGTCACCAAAGAGAATCTAAAGGTTGACATTAACCTTTTGGTGAAGCTGACAGTCTGTTTCAGGTAGCAGAGTAGGTAGTGAAAATTCAAGGATTGATTTTGACAATACTATCTAGTCTGTCAAGCCTACTACTGCAACTTGGGAGAAGACAAGCAAAAAGATAAAGCATGCTCAAGGATTTAAGTATGTCTATACATCTCAGAACAACTTTATCTATAAATGGAATGAAGACAAATTTGAATAGAAAAAGTGAAGTTTCTATTACAAGCTTTGTTCTTGGAACAAGGGAAAGTACACTTGTAAGTGAGATATGTGTTTCAGTATAAATACACATATCTCACAAACACTTTCCCTAATGCAACTGAGCTTAACTTTTTTCAAGCATAAAAACACGAGCAAACACTTTATTAATGTATCTATTGAAGCTAGAAACATTTTCTAGTCAGTTATAGCAAACAAAAATTAATAAAATTAATTTTTGAAGTTAAACACCTTTCTTCATTTGCTTACTTACTGTTGTCTGTATTTTATACTTGATATTATTACTTCTTGTTTGTTGTTAGCAAGATAAGTGATAAATATTAAGTTACATTCAACCCCCCCCCCCTTCTGCAACACTCATACTGTTTAACAGTTAGGAAAAGGTGTCCTTCTTGAAGTTGAAATCGAAACCCAAGAGCTCTACATTAAGGGTTTTTTGGGTAGTTCAAAACCCAGTATAAGGCCCAAGGACTTCATGAATCTGACATTGACCCGGAAACCATGGAATCTAGTCAGTCCATTACAGTTATTTTCAGGATACCATGACTGGAAGCCATCACTAGATCCACCTCAAATGCAGGACGCGTCCTAAGCTCCCAAACGAGGACAACACGCCTGAATATAGAGAAAAGATCTTCCAAGTTGAGGAAGTAGTATACCATAGCTCTCCGTCGAGGACAACTCGTGGAGTACAGAGTAAGGGTCTTCGACAATTAACCTCATAGGGCCTTCATTAATGATTAATCCCAGAGGGCCTTCTTCAATAATTAACCCTGAAGGGCGTCGAATAACAACAACATTTATCCATCTGAACAACTTTAAATTCAGCCCAATAAATGTTGACCCATTAAAAATAACAAATGTTGAAATTTGGGCATAATAACTACCCCCAATTCCTTTCAATATTGTAAATATAAGAGGAATTAAATCTTCATATTCATCAAATTTCACAGTTAACACGTATATTCTTGCTTCTCTCTTCACTTATTTCATAATTATGTCTTCCACACATTTTTTTAATATTCTACACAGAATGTTTTTAAGGCTTATACTATAGAAACAACCCCCTTGTATTTCATCATCATGTAATATGATCATACCTAATAAGGGTGCACTATAATATTTAGGCACATCATGTCTATGTATACTTCCTTATACCTTCATAATTTCCCATACCTTCATTATTTTCCCTTTTGCTAGATCAAATATTCACATTGACATTGGAGATACCCTTCCATAAAAATTAAATCTTGAGGCTCTTCAATAAATATTTACCTATAAAGGGCCTTCAATAAAATTTTAGCAATGAAGGGCATTCAATAATTTTTTTTCCTCATGAAGGCCTTCAATAAACTTTTACCCATGATAGGCTGTCAATAAAATTTTCACCCATGAAGAGCCTCCAATAAAATTTTATCCACGAAGGGCATTCAATAAAATTTTAACCTCAAAAGGCCTTTAATAAAATTTAACCCCTGAAGGGTCTGCAACACAATTTCAACTCTTGAACGTCATTCAAGAAAAATTTAACTCGAAAGAGTCTTCAAGAAAATTTAAACCCATCAATGGATAAAGGACCATCAATGGATAAGGAGTCGATGGATAATCTAACTATCCATCGATATATCAATTGATCGATGGATAACCTATCCATCGATGGATGAGTAAAGGAGAATCAACTGATAAGCCTAACAACAATTATCAGTTGATCAAGGTTTCCCAAATTAGTTAAAGACAAAAGGAATGAGAACTTTGCAGAATTGAATCAATAAAAGACAGTCATATCAGGACTGTGAAGACTTTCAAGGCAACACAGTCTTCAAGGAATGGATCAAGACAAAGATATTTTCAAGACTAGACAAAGTCTAATGAAGACTATGAAAGTAACTAATTTCTATTTTTATGTAAACATTGTAAAGTGTATTCTATAATGTTATCAGTCGATAGAAAATAGAAGTAGAAGAAAACTACTATAAAGTGGTTAGTAGTCTATTGTAGCAAAGTGTGTAAATGTAAGCATTGAAGTTAAAAGACAGAACACTTTGTAAGCAGTTTGGCAATTTTACCAAGATTAATTGAAAGAAAAAATACACTAGTGGAAAAACCAATCCACTAGTAATTTTTATATTGCTTGTCTTGTTTTCAATTTATCAGTACTACATTCTTAGTTCAATTAGTTCTCGTTTACCATACACTCAAACACTTTTGTTGAACAAACTAAAATCTGCAATAATTTAAAATAATCCTTAAGTTTGTATTCAACCCACCTTCTCCAAACTTATTGTACTCAAGGGCAAATAACAATTGGTATCAGAGCCTAGCTTTTAAAATACAGAAAGTTAAGATTTAAAGTACATCAATTATGGGTCAAAAAGACATAGAAGTGAAGATTCCAGTTCTAGAGAAAGATGAGTACTTTCCCTGGAAAGTAAAAATGCACTTCCATCTGCTATCCATTGATCCTTCCGATGTTAACTGCATAGAGAAAGGTCTACATGTGCCTATGAAGATAATTACAAGTGTGAATGCAGATGGTACTCAAGCACCAGACAAACTCATTCCAAAACCTGTGAGTGAATACACAGATGAAGATGAGAAGGAAGTACACAAGGATAAAAAGGCTATGAACATTTTGTTTAATGGTCTTGACAAGGATATGTTTGACAATGTTATCAACTGTACAACATCCAAAGAAGTTTGGGATACTCTTGAAACTCTATGTGAAGGTACTGAACAAGTAAGAAAGAACAAGATGCAACTCTTGATTCAGAAATATGAGGCCTTTCACTTCAAGAGTGGTGAAGCAATCAATGACACATATAGTAGGTTTTAAAAGTTGTTGAATGAGCTAACACTATATGGAATAGTATATGTTGTTAAAGATACCAACCTCAAATTCTTGAGGTCCTTACCCAAGGAATAAAAACCAATGACTGTTTCTATAAGACAATTTCCTGACTTTAAAGAATATACTTTTGACAAGCTGTATGGAATCATGAAAACCTATGAGTTCGAACTACATCAAGATGAGGAAATTGAGAAAAGTTAGAAGAAAGACAAGTTTGTTGCCTTAGTGGTCAAGGATAAGCAAGTTACAGAATCTTGTGAAGATGTTGCTATCAAAGAAGGGAAGAAGGAAACTCATGGCAATAGTGCAGGTGGTGTTAGATATGATAAATCTTTAACTAGCAAGAGAAAAGAAATAGTTGAAGATGATGAGTCATTCACCAAGGATGAAATAGATGAGCATTTGGCTTTTCTATCAAGGAAATTTTCAAAGCTCAAAATCAAGAGGAATCCCATGCAAAGGCCTAGATCTCAGTTTAAGAGAGACAATTCAAATGCTTTAACTGTGGATTGGCTGGTCATTTTTCTAATGAATGCAGAAAGCCAAAAATGGAGAATAAGTCAAATTTTAGTGATGGTATTGACTATAAGAAGAAGTACTTTGACTTGCTCAAACAAAGAGAGAAGGCTTTTGTAATAGAAGAAAAGGACTGGGCTGCTGAGGATGATTCTGAAGAAGAAGAATACATCAATATTTCACTAATGGCCAATCATGATGACCAGGAAGCTAATTCTTCTAGAAATCATGTAATTTCTACAAATCTATCTGTGTTATCTAAAGATGAATGCAATATTACCATTACTGAAATGTCAAATGAATTATATAATTTGCATGTCACTCTTAAGTCCTTAAACAAAGAGAACACTAGTATCAAAAGCACCTTAGAATCTTTCACTGAAAGAAACAATTTTCTAGAGAGTGAGCTAGTGTAAATGGACAGACTCAAGGTAGAAAACAGAAATGCTAGAAAAGAACTAGTTGAGTGTAAAAAGGAAATAGAAAATTTGAAAAAAAAAATGGAAGAAGAACTAAGAATCATTGACAAATGGAACAGGTCAACTAAAGCTAGTAAGAAGATGAATGACATTCATGGAACAAATTCTTTTACCATACTGTCTGAGACTCTTGAGAAGTTAGCCATTGATGAAAATCAATCTTTGGAAAAGAAGCAATTGATTGCTAATCCTGAATCAACTGATAGGGATTATCCATCGATTGATAATGACATCCCAATGGATAATTATCCATTAATTGATGAGTCATCAATTGCTAAACAATCTGTTTTAAAAACCAAGCTTAGCAGAACTGTTAAATTTGTAAAAGAAAGTAGCTCCTCTAAATCTCAAGTCAAAGTTGAAAAGGCAAATATAGGCTTCTTATCTAAGGACCAATTGAAGGAAAAGTTGGAAAAGATATAGCCTAATATTAAGCCAAATGAAAAGAAGAAAAAGAACAGAAATGGTAAAGTAGGCATAAACAAGCACAATAACTACACACGTGACAAGTATGCTCCTAGAAAGATATGTGCTAAGTGTGGTAGTAAGAATCATTTATCTGTGCAATGCAAGTCCAATATGCCTGCAACAACCAATGTGCCTGTTATACCTAACATGCATTCTAATTCTGTTTATCCTCATTTAGTTGACCATCATGCTATTCATGCTCAATATGCATCAATGCCTTATATGTTTAATCCATATCTTGCATTTGCCAACATGAATATGACTGTTATGCCCTGAAATATGCACAAAAATTTTCATGCACCAAATTTCTCTAATTCTGCAAGCATGAATATTCCAATTATTAGCACTGAGAATCCTGAGGTGAGGAAACCAACACCTAAGGTTGAAGTGGAAGTAAAACCACCTAAACCAAATGTACAAAAATTGGAAATCAAACCAAAGGTAACAATTAATAAGAAAGGACCCAAGGCAACTTGGGTACCAAAATCAACTTGATTATTTTTAGATGAGTGCAGGGAAAAAGAAGAAATCTTTGGTACTTGGATAATGCGTGTTCAAGACATATGACTGGAGATAGATCTATGCTCACAAGGTTTGAGGAGAAAGCTAGCCCTGGAGTAACTTTTGGAGATGATAGTAAAGGATACACCATGGGATATGACTTGATTTCAAAAGAGAATGTCATCATTAAACCTGTTGCATTAGTTGATGGCTTAAGATACAATTTGTTAAGCATAAGTTAACTATATGACAATGGAAATAAAGTTTGCTTCACAACTGAAGCATGCATAATCTCCAACAACAAAGATGGAAGCCTAGTAATGACTGGGAATAGAAAAGGAAATGTGTACATAGCTAACTTCAACTCAACAAGTGCAGACTCAATGACTTGTCTTCTCTCTAAGGCAAGTACAAATGAAAGTTGGCTATGGCATAAGAAATTAATTCACTTAAACTTCAAAGCCATGAATCAGTTGGTCAAAAAAATCAAGTAAAAGGTTTACTACAAATGGAATTTGTCAAGGATGGACTATGTGATGCTTGTCAGAAAGGAAAACAAAGAAAGGCATCATTCAAGTCAAAATTGGAATCATCAATTGAGAAGCCACTTGAGTTACTACACATGGATTTGTTTGGTCCTATGAATATCATGTCCATTACAAAGAAAAAGTATGCTCTAGTCATTGTGGATGACTTTTCAAGATTCTCATGGACTTATTTTCTGCACTCAAAAGATGAAGCTAGTGATCTAATCATCAAGCATATAATAGAAGTTGAGAAAAATCTTGAATTGGATGTAAAGAAAATAAGGAGTGACAATGGAACAGAATTTAAAAATTCCACAATGAAGGAGTTCTGTGAATCTAAAGGAATCATACACTCCTTCTTTGCACCAAGAACACGTCAAGAAAATGGGGTGGTTGAGGGGGGGAAATAGGACATTGATTGAAGCAGCTAGAACTATGTTGGAAGATGCCAAATTACCAACATACTTCTGGGCTGAGGCCATTAATACAACATGTTATATTCAAAACATCTCCATAGTGAATCAAACTCAAGAAAAGATACATTATCAATTGATCAAGAAAGAAAAAACAAGCCAAAAGTGGGGTTTGTTCATGTCTTCGGCTGCAAATGCTATGTGCTCAGGATCAAGGTGAAAACCTAGGAAAATTTGAAGCCAAGGCTGATGAAGCTATATTTGTTGGGTATGGACTATCAAGCATTGCCTATAGAGTCTATAATCTTAGACTACACATTGTTATGGAATCTGTACATGTAGTATTTGATGATAAAAAGATTCAAGGCCTGTTTGATGAAGGAAATCATGATACACTGCATTTTGAGAATGAATCAAATGATGTAGATGATGATGAAGAAGTAAAAATTATAAATTCACAAGTACTCAGAAACCCAATATCAGTTGATGTTATAGCATTAATGGATAATTTATAAGTTGACAGACATCCATCAACTGATAACTCTTCAATGGATATTAAACACTCTACATCTAGGGTATCCAATTCAGGGGGAGGGTTTCAGAATCAGTCCACAAATTCAAATCAATTTGAGCACAATACCAATGATCATGAAACTTCATCATCAAGGTAAAATTTTCCTCCTCAAAGAAAATGGACAAAAAGCCATCCATTTGAACTAATCATTAGAAATGTAGAATATGGTGTCAAGACAAGAAGTTCTACTCAAAATGAGTGTCTGTATAACAACTTCATATCTCAAGAAGAACCTAAAAGAGTTGAAGATGCTCTCATGGATCCTGATTGGGTTTTAGCTATGCAAGAGGAACTCAATCAATTTAAAAGAAACAAAGTGTAGAAGCTGGTGCCCAAACCAAAAGACAGATCAGTAATTGGTACAAAATGGGTATTCAGAAACAAAATGGATGAAACTGGTACTGTGACTAGAAATAAAGCAAGGCTTATGGAAAAGGGGTACTCATAAGAAGAAGGAATTGATTTTGATGAAACTTTTGCACCAGTTGCAAGGCTGGAAGCAATAAGAATCTTTGTAGCTTATGTTGCACATGCTAATTTCATGGTCTACTAGATGGATGTGAAGAGTGCATTTTTGAATGGAGTGTTAGAAGAGGAAGTCTATATGGAACAACCTCCTGGATTTGAAGTTCCAAATTTCCCTGACTTTGTCTACTATCTACTCAAAACACTCTATGGCTTGAAGCAAGCACCAAGGGCCTGGTATGATACTTTATCTCAGTTCCTCATTGAGAATCACTTCACAAGAGGTACTATTGATAAAACTCTATTCAGTTGGAATGTTAATGGCTCTATCATACTTGTCCAAATATATGTGGATCACATTATTTTTGGCTCAACTAATGACGGACTTTGCAAAAAGTTTGCCAAATTAATGCATAATAAATATGAAATGAGCATGATGGGAGAACTTACCTACTTTCATGGTTTGCAAGTCAAACAAGTTAATGATGGTATTTTTATAAATCAAACAAAGTACATTCATGACTTGTTAAAGAAATTTGACTTAAGTGAATGTTCTTCTGCAAAAACTCTCATGGCCACTGCCACCAAACTTGAATTGAACACTAAGGAAGCTAAAGTTGACATTTTAAGTTATATAGGCATGGTGGGCTCACTTTTATATTTAACTGCTAGTAGGTCAGACATAATGTTTTATACATGTTTGTGTGATAGGTTTCAGGCTGATCCTAGAGAATCTCATTTAGTGGCTATTACGAGGATTTTTAGATATCTCAAGGGTACATTAAATTTATCTATTTGGCATCCTAGAGATTATGGTTTTAATCTAATAGGCTACTTAGATGCAGATTATGCAGGTTGCAGAATAGACAGGAAAAGTAATACAGGCACCTGTCAATTTCTAGGACACAAACTTGTGTCATGGTTTAGCAAAAAGCAACACTCAGTATCAACTTCAACTGCAGAAGATGAGTACATTGTTGCTGGAAGTTACTGTACACAAATATTATGGATGAGGAATCAATTATTTGACTATGGATTCAGCATGAATAAGTGTTGGGTCCGGGAGATCGTAGAGGGGGGGTGAATACGATTCCCAAATTAAAATTATGACTTTTAATTATTTTTGGGACAATTAAAATTTTACTTTGGTTCAAACCCAGTTACTGTTCATTGTCTTCTTCAAGCTCAAAAATTCCATTAAAAATAACCAAGGCCAAGAACAGAAAAACATCCAAAACACACAACACAACACGATTCAAGAATATGTCTTTATATTCATTGAAGTGGGGTAAATGCTACAAACATGTTCAAGAACATAAGCTCAAGAACACAACAAAGAAATGATTCTTGGATCCTCTAAACATATACAAGTTATAGATCTAGGAGACAAAAATCAACCCTATCTTCTAAACAAGATTTAGCAAGTGTTTACAATAGAAAGATAGAGGAGTGGTGTAGATAAAGAAAATCATGGCCCCAAAATATTCAAGATCTAGTTTGGCCATGGGGGAGAGAAAAATAATTTTTTTTCTCTCTCCCCTTTTTTTTCAATTCTTCATCCGGATGCACACACACCCACACTTAAGATGGAGACTTGGGTTTCTTTTTTATTATTGAAAAAGGTGTTGCTTTTTGCTTTTCCACCTTTTACTCTTGTCCACTCAAATCTTAGGAAATAGAAGTGTTCAAATACAAACCTGAGAATTTTGTCAAGCATCTGGAAGTGGTCAATCCAAGGAAATAGAAGTGTTCAAATACAAACCTGAGAATTTTGTGCCAATCAAAATTGAAGGAATGACTGCAGTAAAAGGTCAAAGGAAGAGGGATATTGATCTACTTTACATTGATTATGAAGATGGATCACATTCAACTTTCACATTTAATAAAGTCATGGAACAAGGCTATGGCATCTTAAGGAAAATCTACACCATGCTCAACAGGAAGTATTATCTAACTGAAGAGCTAGGTAAAGCCATCCTTGAGAAGATGAAGAAAATAAGGAAGGTACCTATTCAAGAAGAAAGGGATGACAGAATCAAGATTTGGAACCCTGAAGGAAGGAAGGTACTTCATAAACCATTCTACATGATGATCTACAAGGACAGAGAAGGCATAGGAAAATGCATTCATATTTGTCAGAAGATAGACAAACTGCCCAATCTAGAATTGAATTATCTTGCAAGACAACTAGACTACAGGATTGAGGATGAGAAGATTTTGAAGGGATCCCTATATAGAAAGATGAAGGAAAATGAAGATAACAATGAGTCAAGGGGAAGAAGAAGAAGATAGAAGATTCAGACTCAACATCAACATTATCAGAATTCATCTTTTACTGGTATGTGATCACTCTGTCTCAAAATTTCTCTTGTCAATATTGTAATTCCTGCTAGAATGAAAATGTTTAGGAGTTTTTCATCATCAACAGAAAATTTATGCATATTTCACATATTCATAAATAGGGGGACATTGTTAGGAAATATGAGATTTGATGATAACAAATTACTTAGAATTACAATAGGGATTTAAATTTTATTATAACTAGTCGATGGATATATGAATTATAAATATCCATTGACTAGGACACTAGTTATCAGTTGAAGCTTGTTAATCAACTGATAAATTGGATTGTAACATTTGATTTATGTTTCATTATCAATTGATTATATTGCATTGATGGATGCTGTGAAGTAGTCGACTGATGATTATTGACTTCAATTTATAGCATATCAACTGATGCGAAGAATGGCTGATCAATTGTAAATATTCTAAGTCAGAATTCTCATAATTGAAATGATCAATAAATATTGGAATCAATGGATAAAGACTATCAACGGATAAAAGCAATCAACGGATAAAGGACCATCAATGGATAAGGAGTCGATGGATAATCTAATTATCCATCGATACATCAATTGATCGATGGATAACATATTCATCGATGAATAAGCAAATGAGAATCAACTGATAAGCCTAAAAGCAATTATCAGTTGATCAAGGTTTCCCAAATTAGTTAAAGACAAAAGGAATGGAAACTTTACAGAAACTGAATCAATGGAAGACAGTCATGTCAGGACTGTGAAGACTTTCAAGGCAACACAGTCTTCAAGGAATGGATCAAGACAAAGATATTTCCAGGACTAGACAAAGTCTAATGAAGACTGTGAAAGTAACTAATTTCTATTTTCATGTAAACATTGTAAAGTGTATTCTATAATGTTATCAATCGATAGAAAATAGAAGTAGAAGAAAACTACTATAAAGTGGTTAGTAGTCTATTGTAGCAAAGTGTGTGAATGTATGCATTGAAGTTAAAAGACACAACACTTTGTAAGCAGCTTGGGAATTTTACCAAGATTAATTTAAATAAAAAATACACTAGTGGAAAAACCAATCCACTAGTAATTTTTATATTGCTTGTCTTGTTTTCAATTTATCACTGCTACATTCTTAGTTCAATTAGTTCTCTTTTACCATACACTCAAACACTTTTGTTGAACAAACTAAAATCCGCAAGAATTTAAAATAATCCTTAAGTTTGTATTCAATCCCCCCTTTTCCAAACTTATTGTACTCAAGGGCAAATAACATCTTAGTTGATTCCTGATCCAAAGAACTTGAGCACAACAGCTTCCAGCAACAATATATTCAGCCTCAGCTGTGGAAGTGGAGACTGATTGTTGCTTTTTGCTAAATCAAGAAACCAATATCTGTCCAAGAAATTGACAGCTTCTTGAGGTGCTTTTCCTATGTACTCTGCATCCAGCAAAATCAGCATCTGAATATCCAACTAAGTTTGAATCCTGTTTCTTTAGGGTACCATAAACCCATGAAGGGTGTTCCTTTGAGGTATCTCGGAATCCTTTTGACAGCCATGAGATGAGATTCTTTGGGATTTTCCTGAAATCTTGCACATAGACATGTATAGAACATAATGTCAGGTCTGCTAGCTATGAGATAGAGAAGAGATCCAATCATTCCTCTATAGGTCTTCATGTCTACACTTTTTCCTTTCTTATCTTCATTAAGTTTTATAGCTGTAGACATTGGAATTTTGGCAGTTGAACAATCTTGCATGTTAAACCTCTTGAGTAAGTCATTGATGTATTTAGTTTGACTTATGAAAATGCCATATGTCCTTTGACTTATTTGAAGGCTTTGAAAATAATTGAGCTCTCCCATCATGTTCATCTCATATTCACTTTGTATTAGCTTAGAGAACCTTTGACACAGTTTTTCATTTGTAGACCCAAAAATGATATCATCCACATAAATGTGAACTAGTATGATAACATCACCATGCTTCTTGTAGAAAAGATTTTTATCAATTGTTCCTCTAGTGAATTTATTTTCTAGAAGAAATTTTGACAGAGTGTCATACCATGCTCTAGGGGCTTGTTTGAATCCATACAAGGCCTTGATTAGTCTGTAAACAAAATCTGAAAAATCTGGATCCTCAAAGCTAGGTGGTTGATGCACATATACTTCTTCTTCTAACTCACCATTAAGAAATGCACTTTTGACATCCATTTGATAGATTTTGAAGTTTGAGTGTGCTGCAAAGGCCAGAAAGATCCTAATGGCCTCTAGTCTTGCAGCAGGAGCAAAAGTCTCATCATAGTCAATGTCTTCTTCTTGTAAATAGTCTTTTGCAACCAGCCTTGCTTTGTTTTTTTATCACAATTCCATGTTCATCCAATTTATTTCTGTAGACCCACATAGTGCCAATTACTGATCTATCCTTTGGAGGTGGCACTAATTCCCAAACATTATTTTTCACAAATTGATTTAATTCCTCTTGCATGGCAATTATCTAGTCTGGATCCAACATGGATTTTCCAACTCTTTTTGGCTCATTTTGAGACAGAAAGCAAGCAAATAAGCATTCATTCATAATTATTCTTCTTATCATCCACCTTCATCATGATTTTCAATGATTTGTTCAACTGTATGAGCTCTATTCCATTTAGTTTGGTGAGTTACATCTTTATCAATTGAACTTATATCTTCATGATTGAAGTTGGTACCATATGTTGTAGACTCTTGAGAAGCTCCCCCTAAGTTGATGCTAGGGTTATGTAGAGAATTTTCAAGTTGAATATGACTGTAATCATCATCTTCTCTTTCCTTATCTATACCATGTGAGATGTCTACATATGAATCTTAATGAGTATTGATAACATTTTTAGTTGCAAACGTCTCAGGCTCCATTTCATTTTCAAATCTCAAAGTGCCACAGTTTTCACCTTCCAAATTCATTACAGAAAACTTGAAATCATCAAATGTCACATTTGTGCTTTCCATTACTTTTTGTTGATCAATCACATATACTCTATAGACGGTTTTGTCCAAAGAGTGTCCCATAAAAATTCCTTCATATGCCTTGGCTTCAAACTTCCCAAGATTGTTAGCATCATCCTTGAGAACAAAGCATTTTGTTCCAAACACATGCATGTACTTTACAGATGGTCTTCTATTTGTCATGATGTGATAAGGAGTCTTTCCAACTAATTTTGTGATGAGTGTTCTATTTTGAGTGTAACATGCAGTCCTAACAGCTTCAGCCCAAAAACTGGTTGGAAGATTTGCTTCTGCTAACATAGTTCTTGCAGCTTCAATAAGAGTCATGTTCTTTCTCTCAACAACTCTATTTTGTTGTGGAGTTCTTAGAGCTGAGAATTGATGAGTGATTTCATTTTCTTTGCAAAATTCATTCAGTGTAGCATTTTTGAATTCTGTTCCATTGTCACTTCTTATGGCTACTACAGGTGTAGGGCCTTTGTCCAATCTTCTCAAATTTTCAACAATAACTTCAGGAGATTCATCTTTTGAATGCAAAAATTTTACCCAAGTGTATTTTGAGAAGTCATCAATCATGACAAGTGCATATCTTTTCTTGGACATAGACATGACATTTACTGGTCCAAAGATATCCATATGAATCAATTGTAGTGGTTTGGTGATTGATGTAAATTCTATACTTTTGTGACTTGATCTCCTCATTTTCCCTTTTTAACATGACTCACACAATCCTTTTATGCAGAATTCAAGAAAGGGCAGGTCCTTTACTAATTCTCTTTTGACTAGAAAATTAATGTTCTTGAAATTTAAATGAGACAGTCTCTTATGCCAAAGCTAACTATCATTTTCTGAGGCTTTGGTGTAGAAACAGAAAATTTTCTCCTTGTTTGCAGAGTCCAAGTCTGCAACAAACAAGCTTCCCTTTCTTATTCCTTGTAGAGCAACCTCTTTGGACTTTCTGTGTGATATGAGACCCAATTCTTTGTCAAACTCCACCTTTTAAATCTTTATTGCAGAACTGAGTGATGCTGAGTAGATTATGCTTCAAACCACTGACCAAAGCTACATTTTCAATGAGAACATTTGCATGAATCAATTTTCTATATCCCATGGTGAAACCAATGCTATTGTCTCCAAAGGTTACCATTGGGCCAACCTCGTCTTTGAATTGTGACAGTGGGGCTTTGTCACCAGTTATATACCTTGAACATCCACTATCCAAGATCCACATGACCTTCTTTCTACATATGCCCTGCAAACACAAACAAATCAAGTTTTCTTTGATACCCAAACAAGGTTGGGTCCTTTATGCTTAGTCACATGAATACCATTCCTGTTCCTAACAGTCTTAGTCACTTGATCATGCATATTTTCATTTTTCTGGTTTTGGTTTTTAGCTTGATTAGTACTTCCAGAGCTAGATACATGTTTAGGTGACATGAAGTGTTTTCTTTGTTTAACAGGACTAATAGTCTTAGGCCTAGCAGTGTTGATGTTTAAGTTTGGCTTATGCATCCATCAACAAACTATTTCCTAAGCCTAAAGCAAGTATTCATGATATTTATGTTATATGGCATACAATCAAATTTGTCACAGAATATATGATTATCATGCATTAAGGGTTTCACATATCCACAGGAAAATTCAGCATTATTAACAATAGGTTTCTTGCACACATGTGTAAGGTGATTTGTTGATCCACGGTTTTTACAAATTTTCCTAGGAGCATTGGAAACATATGCATAGTTATTATGTTTTTTAATGCCTACCTTGCCATTTCTATTTGCCTTTTTCTTCTTAACATGCATAGTGTCATTTTTTTGGACATTTTATTTTGATTCTATTTTAACATGAGTGGACTTGGCTTTGACTACTGGTTTTTCTTTTTCAACAGAAGACGCATCACTCTTAGTAATTATCTCATCTCATCATTCAACTGTTGCTTGATGACCATATTAACTTCATCAAGTTCAACAGTTGCTTTCTTAAAAATTGGTGCCTTAACATTTTTCAAAATGTGAGGATGTCCAGGAGTTTCAGTTTTCTTATCTTTTGTTGAAACAGGTTTCTTTTTGTTGAGAGTGTCATAATCAAAACCAATTCCAATCCTAGAATTTTCTTGATGCTTCTCATGTAATTCTTGAACAATAGTAGATGAGTTTTGATAAGATCTTATTTTCAACTCATTCTCAGAAATTTGTTCTTTAAAAAAATAATTTGCTTAGAGAAAATAACTTTTTTCTTGAGATACTCATTTTCTTGTTTCAAGTTGTCCAGAGTTATCAAAGACAATTCTAAGGTTTCATTCTTAGCAGTCAGTTCATCATTAGCTTTTAGCAACCTAGCAATTTCCTCATATACAGCAGTCATATTGGTATGAATATTAAACATTTCAATGCTCAATTCTTCAATAATTTTCTTATATTGGGAATTTGACATGTCAAGTGAAATTAATGAGGGTACCTGAGTGTTTGAGGATTCTCATATTCCTCTTCCTCATCTTCATCTGTGTCATCCCAGCATTTTCCTTCAGCAATGTAAGTTTTTCATGTCTACTTTTTGAGGAGTGCTTCATACTTGGCTTCCAGTTCCAAGTAATCTTTGTCCTTCTTGATTGCTTTAGGTTTTCTATACTCTATTGTAAAGTGTCCAAGCTCATTATAGTAATAGTATCTTATTTTGGATCTATTAACTATTCCAGTTTTATACCCTCCATTTGCATTGCTTCTTGTAGGAATCTTTCATTTGCTTGAAGATTTAAATTTTGGTTTTGGTTTAAAACTTTTGTTTTTCTTGAATCTTAAGTTTCTAAATTTATTTGCCATGAAGGCCACGGTTTTGTTATCCATTTCTTCAAGTTCTTCAATGGTGTAGAAATCTTCTTCACTTGATTCACTCTTGACAGAGTCCCTTTTTTATTGTTCTTGCTCTTCAAGTTCTTCAATCTTCACTTTCTTACTTGTACCAGTCTTCTCAGTTCTTATTGGTTCTTTTGCAACCAAGGCATTTGAAACATTTGTCATCTTTCCTCTATTTGCTAAAATGACCTTCTTTTGATAGAACTCCAATTCATATGTCTTTAAAATTCCATAGAGGGTTTCAAGTGGAAGTTTTGTTAGATCTCTCCCTTCTCTAATTGCAGAGATTTTGTGCTCCAAATGTTTTAGGAGAGTCAACATGAACTTCATGTTCTTCTCCTTTGTTTCATAGTACTTTCCATGGAGTTGAAGGTCATTGATGAGTTTGTTGAATCTTTCAAACACTTCAGTTATGCCTTCATTTTGTTTTGACATGAAAGCCTCATACTGTGAAACAAGAAGTTGTCTTTGGTTGTCCCTTACCTCTTCAGTTCCTTTACACAGAATTTCTATGGTTTCTCATATATGTTTTGCAGATGTACAATTGACAATATTGTTATACATAACAATGTCTAGAGATTCAATTAGTATGAGCATTAGACTATTGTCAAGTGACACCTTCTCTTTCTCTGTGTCTGTGTACTGAGATCGATCTTTGGGTATACATGTTGCAGTAATTACCTCAGAACCACTAGTAGTTTCAGGAACCAGTGTTATTGGCATAAAGAGGCCATTCTTTAAGATTTCTGGATACATGAAATTAGCCGCCTTTATGAACATCAACATTTTTTTCTTCCGTAAGTTTTAGTTTTCTCTGTCAAAAGGAGGAATCTTTATACTGATCAGCTTCTGAGAACTCATTTTGATATTTAAACTGTATATATGTTAACAGTCTGGCTCTAATACCACTTGTTAGGAATTAGAGTTCAACAGAAGTGTACAGATGGGAGGGGATGAGTGTATACTTCAAATTCTTTATACTTCTTTTCTTAATTTTGATGAACTTTTGTTTGATGTTTATAGCTTTAACAATTCAAGTGTTTACATAGGCATAGTACAAGAAATAAAGTAAAGACATAATATAAATTTCAATCTAAGTTGTATTAGAATTGAACTTGCTACAATCTGAAATTCAGTGTGAATTTCAGCTTCTTGTTCTTAGAAGATACAAGGTATGAACTTGATGAATTCAAAGATCTCTCTCTAATGAAAACAGTGTTAAGCCTATATAGACAACATGTCTTTTTGGCATATGTTCTCACTAGTCAGTTAATGCTAAAACAAGAAATAGACAAAGATAACTTTACATTTGACTACTATATATTTCTAGCTAACACATTCATTTGACAGTTCATAGCTTTTTGCCTTATCTCTTCTGTCATTTGTCTTATGTATCTTCCAAGCTTCATTGTAGACTTGTCTCTATCATTACAGGTTTGATTGACCCTGTAATGACAGTGCTACAAATTACTTATCTTGTTCTTCTGCAATTCTTCTTGAAACTAGCTATTTGGATAGTCGAGAACTCTGTTGGGTACATGTTGTGACTTCTCGATTAGTCCTTGAATAACTTTATTCTCGAATGACTAGACTTCTCGATTGCATAATTCATTTGATGACTTCTCGAATGGATATTTGAAATTGAGACTTCTCGATTAGTTCAGCCTTATCACTTCTCGAATGCTCCTTTGGCTAACTTCTCGAATTGTTTTACTGGACTTCTCGAATGTGTATATTTTCACACTACTCGATTGTCTTCATTACCTTGACTTATCGAATAGATACTTCTCGATCGAATACTGAGCCAATGAGTATTTTTAGACTTTTCGATCAGTTGCATATTTCTAACTTCTCAAATGTGATGACTTCTATAATTAGCTGTTTGCCTTAGAAGAATTTTCAAATTGCATTCCTTATTCTTAAAGTATCCTTCTTTGTCTAGTTGCATGATTCAACATGAATCTTCTAACAGACTTTATTCTTTGACTTCAATTTGGAATTACAATTTGATTACACTTGATGGGTCCATAATTAATACATCTTTAATACCTATTTTATATTTGTTTTTGTAATTTTATTAGTTAATTAATTATTTTTATTTTATTTTATAGGAAATTAATTAAAATCAGAATTGTAGCAGAAACAGGAAATACAAGGACGGAGGTGGAATTACTTAGAGGCAAAGCAATTAGAGAAAAAAATCAAAAACTTGTTGGAGCAGAAAAAGGAATAGAAGGAAATATTTTAGAATCTAATTTGTAATCGATAGCAAAAACCTACATTATTTTCCCTATATATGGGGCTCCTCTCTTGTATACGAGGATGAAAGAATTGATTAGCTTTTGTTTTCTTAGAATTTTATGCACTCAATTTTTATATAAGAATTTAGTAGTTTATTTAATATTCTGGTCATCTTTATTTTCTCGTAGGTTATTTTCGCTTGGTATGATCGTTGCTAACTTGCTATGCTTTAATGGGGTCGTCACTTGTCAACATGTGCATGCCTCCGTACCTGTTTAAGTAATTTATTATATATATGTTTCTGATCATCCATGTCAACGGCTTGATTTTAATTACTAGTTTTAGTTTTTTTAAACAATTGTTTATTGTCAATCCAATTTCTTGCTTACGTATCTGTCACTACATTACATTATTATTAATTATATATTATATATTTAATATGTGCTTAGTTTATTATATAATCATGTCTAGCTAAATCTCTTGTCCTAGGATGAAGATGAAGTTAATTAATTATTCTTTAATATTTGTTTGTTCCTATTAATTGAATCTCATAATTTTCTTGGTGCTTAATTGTTTAATTAACAAAGGGATTTTGATATATTATTATTACCAAATTTATTTTTCATAGCTCATGCTTTCTCCATGAAGTTTTGACGGGTTATTGTTAGATAATAAGTTTCATAGTATATGCTTGTCTCGTTAATTGATATTTGATTTTTGAAGAAAGAAAGTTGATTTTGAGGGCAATTTGGATATTAATTGTAATTGATTGATGGATTCGGATTCCTAAGTTTTCCATATTTATTTGATCATATTTGCTTATTAGGTTAAAAATCTTCTCTCACAACTATTTGTCTAGTCTGCCTGATTTATTTATTAGGATTTGGAAATTTCATAGTCTCTGAGGATCGATCTGTGATTGCTATAATTAACCATTGTGCGCTTGCAGTATTTTTACACATTAAGTTTTTGGCACCGCTGCCGGGGACTGTTGATAATTTTCACTCCTTAGTATTTAATTATTCGGATTAGTTTCTTATTTTCCTTTATATTTTTTAGGGGGTTTTGAAGCAGAGAAAAGTTTGGACAAGAAGATCATTAGAAGGCCTCATTTTCTCCTTTGAAATTTTTGGAAAGCACTTTTTGGTATTCCGTATCACCTCTCTAGTTTTGTTTTTTTCTCACAAATATTTAAAAAAATCCAAAAAAAATAAATATTCAAAGAAAATTATTTAGTTATTTGTCTTGTTAAAAACCAATTTGTTGCATCATTCACATATCACATAGGGACACATCATCTAGATTTTCTTTATTGTATTTTATTTCTTTCCATTTTATAATTGTGATGATTGCTGAAGGAAAGTGGTATATACAATTTAGATTAATTCACGTAGTGTAGTGCATCCATAGTTGTTTATTTTCTCGTTCTTTGTGTGTTGCATTCATTTAATCAATCTTAAGGGTGTCACCCAATTACAAGATAAGGTAAGGGATTTCATCACCCTTTCCATGACCCACAAATCACTAATACGTTCATCTTACATTCCCCTTATCTTAATAAAATCAAGTAGACGTTGGCCCCAAGGATTTCGCGCTCACTTAGGAAAAGAATCTAAGAAGAAATAAATCTCTACATATTCTTACTTTTGGTGTCTAGGAAAGCCGAGGCTTACCTGGCCAATTTGGATTGGTGTCTAGAAGCGAGGTTACTTAATTGTGTGTTTTGCTTTTGAAAGATCGCAAAGAAGGCCCCCTTGCAGCCTGATCAATCAGTTTGAATATTTTTAGATTTGTGACTCTTAGTATTATTTTAAAATTAGGAGCAGGTCTAGATTTTCTCTAGGTTAATATAGAAACAAGATTTTTCTTATGCATTTTTTTGGGGGTTTACTTTTATCTCTTATCTGTTACGTGCTTACTTGACTCTCTTGTGTATGCAAAGTGTTTGGGTTCGTGACACTACATCTAGATTAGTGAGACAAGTAAACCTTTCATCACCTAAAATAGTAAGACAACTTGATTTTTCTTCACCTAATAAAATCGAATCACAAGAAGTAGGAGCCCTCTTTGAGACTGTTTTTAACGCCCCCAAATCCGGGGTCAGGGATTTGAGTCATCACGTCACCATCCAATCATTTAGAACCTGCAATACTCAATAATCCAACAAAATCATATCATAGACCCCTCTCTCTCACACATACAAGTTATAACCTTAGAAACGATATACAACCAATATCATTAGTTATTACAAACCAAATGTACTTATCCAGGATCTCACACTATCAATGATAACCCCTACATGAAGTAATATTAATAACTAGATCAATATTGAAAACATATTCAACTTACTCTTGCTGAATAATTCTGAACGGAATCACCTCAAAGGTGAACCTCTTACTTCCCTTCCTTGAAGTATGGAGCTAATCAAATGTATTATTACTTTCTCTGAAAAATTTAATATAAAGCAAGAGTGAGCGAATGAATGCTCAGCAAATTATCCACCCAATTATCTATGTGACTATCATCCAAGAACATGATAATCACTACTATCTCAATAGTATAACATAGGTTACCGGTCTAGGATAAGCATAACAAAGTATCTCTCGACGATACATATAGTCAGAGTTTTCTGTTAAAAGTATTTATACTTAACATGAAGTTTAGAAGAATATAATCCGAACAATTTAGTTCATTATATAAAATAAGACACTATCGAATATAGTGTTACCACCCTTTCATACTTCCTCTGAAGCTTTTAAGATAAAACCCAATGAACTTATTACGTTCACAGTTTTGAAATAATATTATCAATAACTTAGCAAAATAGCATCAACTATAGCTTTGGTAAACTCCCATAAATATAATAAGTACACAGTTAAAGATATTGTAATAATAGTCGCTTCTCATCATAAGCAAATCAAATCACTTTGAACCATACCACTTGTAAGGTTTAAAAATTCAGTAAAATAGTTTAAAGATTTGTGAATTGTTTGGCGTACATCATGTACCCGCTTAAGTTTTCAAAATAACTTTTCGTCAAAATATCTCAGATGAGAAATAAGAAATATCAAGATATCAACCACTAACAACACCATCGGTAACTCAACTCATAGGCTTTCATTATGATGTTGCAGCACAATTCTAATTGGAAGATGGGACTGTATCTGGAGCCTTGCACACGCTGCTACTGCACATACATGATGATCAGTTGCAACCTACAGCAGCTCTTGTTGTTTCTCTACATGTAGAAGGGGGAGCAGACATAAATACCTCCAACCTTGGTAATCACCCTAGACCGCATATGGGACAAAGTGTTGGACCGAGCGTCACTCGGCCACTTACGCTGTATCTCCTAGTCCAGTGGAACAATCTATAAACCTGGAACTGGAATTTAATCCTAGTTCACCAAGTGTATCATACTTGTTAATAGATTCATCTATATAACCTGAAACCAGAATTTAATCTTAGTTCACCAAGTATATCATACTTGTTAATAGATTCACTTAACTCTGAATAGGTATTGCCAAAATAATCGGGGCAATCACCTCACCACAAAGGTGTGTTGACCTCCGTCAACTGATGTCCTTTATCAAGGAATGAAAACCATTTAAAACCACGACATGGGATTAGTCGGAAAATCTCTTTGATTTTGATAAGTTGAAAACCCTACTACAGTAGACCAGTGATTTCAAAACATAACCTCTTTTTGTGAAAGCAAAACACCTTTTACTCCTTAGACCGAGTTCCCTATTTTGATAAGTCGGAGAATATTTTATTCTTATTAAAAGAATAAAAATAGATATTAGGGAACCCCCACTATATTTAAATAAATTTCCTGAAGGTCAGAAAATATTTTAAATAATTATTAAAGACCTTCACTAATTTTTAAATCAATTTAGAATATTTAGTAAATATTTATTAATTAATAATCAATTAATAAAACCCTTTTTAAATGAATATTCAGAATAATATCCATTTACTAAATAAATATTTAAATAATATTTATTAACTCTATTTAATTATTTATTAATAAAAATATCCAAAATATATTTATTGGAATATTTATAATTGTTATTTTAAAATAATCTGTCTCCGGCATCCCTCGAATTACAACAGTATTTAAAATAACCTTCCGACTCCCGATCTACGTTGAAAAATATGAAAATCGTTATACTCTTAGAGCCTCTATAAAATACCGGTATATATCTATAATACCTTATAACATATAAACCAAACGTTTAACGATTACTATAAATCGCAGTTCAACCAACTCGTAATTTAATTAACAGTTATACCATAACAATAACAGTTTTCAATATAACAGTAGTACATCAAGTATAAATTTTGAAAACTTGGATAAACATACTTTAATTTCATATGCAAGATCAAGAATATAACATTTTGATATTAAAAGTATAAGGTTAGGAAAACTTGCATACGCTTTAATACAATAATTTAATATGTAAAAATGTAGGTTAGAAAACTTGCCTGGAGTCCAAGATACGCTCTCAGAGTCTCACTCGTTCCGGATTCTCTATCAATAGATATTATTATCCTGATTAGTGCTCTTAATCCCATCAACTACTTATATTACTAATAAGTATAATCGCATAACGAGTCCAATTATGAAAACTTCAATTTGTACTTAGTCATTTTACTAATACTTATTTTACCCAGCATTCACCTCCTCGGGTCTATCTTGACCGTTCATAAACCATCTCATCAACGGCTTTTAATCTAATATTTTTACTCCAATACATAGTCGTGTTATTCCTCAACATCTTTCGTATTTTAACCGACTCAAAATTATCTTATTATCTTGGCCAAAGTGGCTCGTCAAAACAATGCCCTAAGAGTTGATTTTCCTGAGAATTACTATTACACGACTCACACTCCAACAATTTTAATAAATCAGAAAACATATAATTAAATGTGAAACCATTTCAAGGAGTTTTTTGGGTATTTGAAATATTTATCAAAAATATTTTGATTTGGAACACATGAGATTATCTTGGTGCAATGCATTTTAAAAGTCGAGTCAAATACGGGGTTTTACTATTTACACCGTTTTCACTAAAACGCTCATAACTCATTAACCGTTAACTCAAATGATGCACCGTTTTCACGTGCACGATCTAGAGAATACCTAGAATACAACCATAAAAAATTTGGCCCTGGACAGAGAACTCAGTTTCCCGAATGTCCAGAATAGGGCAGTAGCTTCTCAAATGAATAGTGTCATTGTGCAACTTTGGTTTCGACATTTTTATAAAATCGAAAATTCAAAATATGTGCATAAAATTTTTCAGAGGCCTTAACCACTGTCCAAATTATTTATCCTCCAAATTTCATGAGTTTTGACAACTGCTAAAGAGTCCGTTTATATTTACAAAGGGAGTCATTTGCAGCAGTTTGGTCATTTTAGTCATCTCCACTAAAACTAGTTTTTCTCCTAAATCGTAAATCGGAATAACATGATTCAAGTGTCAAAACAAACTATGGAATAATACCTATGCATTCATGGTCTGGTGACAAGTTCTCAGTGATTCTTTAGTTCGGGATTATAGTTCAAAGTAAGTCTAGAAACAAACGGTCATTACAACGGCTATAAACGTAACGTTTTCCGAATTTAACTATGTTAAATCCATTAACCACCAACCCAATCATCAAACCAATGTCTTTAACAACCAAATCAGTTTATAAAATTTATCAATACACCACCAACATTAACCCATAACAAACAACCATCAAGATCCAAACATTTGAAATCCAAACTCCATGAACTAACATGTACTTGAACAAAACTCAAACTCAAGCTTATAACTCAAAGTAAATCAAAGGGTGGGTGAAGTTTATACCTTTCTTAAATTCTTAAAAATACTAAAAAGAGCTTGTAAGTCTTAAGGGAGCCTTGATATATGCTTATCAGCCTTAAACTTGCAAGAGAAATCAAGAAACAAGTTAGTAAATTTTTGGAGTTACTATTCACCCTCATTTTCTACATTTTCTTTAACCAACCAAAACACCTCCAACAATTATGAAATTAAATAAGTACCTTAGATATATGATGAAGGAGCTGTGGTCACAATTTGGTGATTTGTAGATGAGTAGAACTTGAGTTATGAATTTTTCTTCCCTTGTTTCTCTTAAAAATCCGAATGGAAGATGAAGAACAAGGGGAAGAGAATTTACTTGCTTTAATTGCTTTCTAGCTTTTTGAAAAGTGTTGGATGATTTTGTGGTGACTTGTGATGTAAAGTATGGCATGGTTACTAATATCAAAAAAGAATGGTTGCTTGTGTCCTTGTTTCACTATTCAAGGAACTATGTTCCTAAATCTTAGTTGCTTACTTGGTTAGCTTTATTGGCTAGTTACACTTCTAGTTGCATGGTTAGTAATCCCATTTAATTTCCACCAATCTAGTTGCATGGGTTGCATGGCTTTGGTGCACTTTACTTGACACCCTATGATTAACACTTAATCCTCCACGCAAGTTCGATTAATTTTCGAAAGCTTTTCATCGTAGGATTTCCGTAGCGTAACTCCTTAATATTCTAAGTGCTTATTTTCAAAACAAACCCTTGGGTTTCTAAATTATAATCCTCATTGTTGTAATGTAATTCTCGTATTCTTAATATTTCATAAATTATGAAACAAATAGTAAAATGAAAAATCTTCAGATTCTGACGGCTTTTGCATTCACTCATTCTCTTCATACAACAATATCACATCTTCGGTTTTCCCATATTCCACCACTTACCTAGTGTGGGCTAAAACATTTTTCATAATCCGTAGAATCACTATTCATTAGGGTCGTTTATAAATAAATAAATAAAATGTGTCAAAAATATGGGTTATTACACCGTTGTTACCCCGCTCATTCCGCCCAACGCTCATGCATAGTCTTACTAACAGTAAATGGTAATAATTTTGAAATCAAATCTCACCGCATTAGCATGTTACCTAGGTTTACTGGGGTAGAGGGAGAAGATCCATATCTTTTCATCCGAGAGTTTGAGGAAGTTTGTGCCCTAAAGAAAATTCAACAATTGACTGATGACTCCATTAAATTGAGACTTATCAACTTTGCTCTTAAAGAAAATGCTAAAACAAATGGTTATATAGTCTACCAATTAATTCTATTTCAACTTGGGAAGGATTTGTAGGCATATTTCTAAAAACATATTTTCCAAACCATAAGTCTAACAAACTTAGGAATGAAATCAACCAATTTCAACAAAATAAAAATGAGTCTTTTTGGAAATAGTTTTATAGATTTAAAAGTCTGTTGTCCCAGTGCCCTCAACATGGTATAAAATAATGGAGACTTTGTAAAATTCTTTATGAAGCCTTAGATAGTCCAACCACTTCTTTGTTAGAGTCAATGTGTCAAGGTAAGTTCATGGATAAAAATGAAGAAAAAGATTGACAATTTTTTGAGGAGTTAGCTGAAAAAATGATGTTGTGGGAGTCAACTAGGGAACCAAGTCAGGAAACTGAAAAACCTAGCTCATCTAAAGGCATACATGTAATTGGTAGTTTTCTTGCAACTGAAGCTAAGTTAGCTACAATCACTAGAAGATTAGAAGCCTTAGAAACCAACAAAGTTTCTCCACAAGTATCTGCATGTGCAAATTGTAACTCATGTAATTATGTAATAGAAAATTGCCCTGACATTGAAAAAGCTAATGCCATGTTTCAAACGAAAGCTAGGAATGACCCCTTTGCACTAACCTACAATCTTGGTTGGAAAAATCACCCAAATTTCTCATGGAACCAAGGTCAATACAATCAGTTTAACCAACCATCTCAACCTGCTTTTCAAAATCCCCCTTCTAGTCCATACCCAACTCAAAATCCCAACTCATTTCCTGCTCAAAACTTTGGCCCATATCCAACTTCTGTTTCAATTCCTTCGAATCCTCCTGATTTTAATGAAACTGATAAGAAAATAAATTTCTTGGAAAAGTGTATTAAGGCGTTGTTGAAATCCCAAGCTAATATAACTCAATATCAACAGGCTTTCATGCAAACTATGACCCAAGATAGAAAAACCGAGGTCCGGTAAAACTAAATTCCAATACTCAAGCCATATCTAAACTAGAGGTCCAAATGAGTCAGTTAGCTAACAAAATCAGTGAGAGAGAGAAAAACCGATTTCCTAGTCAACCTGAGGTTAATCCTAAATTTCATCCAAACCAAAAAGCTCCTGAAAATGTGAATTCTGTTATCTCTCTTAGGTCCGGTAATCAATTCAACAATCATGATGGTCTCAATACTCAAGTGGAAGAAAAACTCACTTCTAAACCAAATCCTTTACTCTTAAATCCTAGTCTTGACCAATCCTTGTCTCCCAAGGGTTCTGAAGTAGTAGTGCAATCTAGTGAACCTTCCAAATTTGATGAAGCACCTTCAAAACCCATTTCTGATGTCTAGTGAAAAAGTCTTCAAACTAAAAGCCCAATTTCCTCAAAGACTCACTTCAAACAAACAATCTGCTCAATTGGATAAGATTTTGGAAGTCTTTAAACAAGTCAGGATCATCATTCCTCTTTTAGATGCAATTCAACAAATTCCCTCTTATGCGAAGTGTCTAAAAGATTTGTGTACTCATAAAAGAACCACTCATGTTCCTAAGAAGGCTTTCCTAACTTCTCATGTTAGTTCCATCATATCGCATCAAATCCTTGTGAAGTATAAGGACCCTGGTTGTCCTACTATCTCTTGTACCATAGGTGATACTTTCATTGACAAAGCTTTACTTGATCTAGGAGCTAGTATGAATCTTCTTCCATTATTTGTCTATCAAGATTTGGGTTTAGGTGAACTCAAAAACCCTAGTATCACTCTTCAATTAGCTGACCGTTCTGTCAAAATTCCAGAGGGCATAGTCGAGGATGTGTTAATTAAGGTTGGTGATTTTGTCTTCCCCATGGATTTCATTGTTCTAAAAATAGAACCTGTCAAAAATCTTAAGAATCAAATTCCTATCATTTTAGGAAGACCTTTTTTAGCCACTTCCAATGCTTTAATCAACTATAGGAATGGCTTAATGAAACTAACTTTTGGAAACATGACCATTGATCTCAACATTTTCAATGTAGGAAAACAACCCCATGACTATTTTGACCAACCTCTAGAAGTCAACATGATTGATGAGTTAGTGGATGTCGATGATGCTCTAAGCCTTTGTTTAAATCATTTTGGTCAAGATTGGGATGAAACAAATTATATAAGTGAGGTCAATGAAATGTTAGAGTCAACCACTCCTTTTTCTAATCATGAGTTCGAAACCTTTCCTTTGCCACTTTACGAAGCTAGTGAATCTGTTGCGTCGAGTCCACCAGAGTTACGACTCAAACCCTTCTTGATACTCTTAACTATGCATTTCTAGGTCCTTCTAAGTCTCTTCCCGTGATCATTGTATCTGATCTTACTCATTCTCAAGAAGAAGAGCTCTTACATGTGCTTAGAGAGAATAAAAAAGCCATAAGGTACTGTAATATCTAGTATTTTATTTATTTAGTTAGATTTATTAATTTTTTTAAAATCTTTTTGTAAATATCTTTTAGTTATTTTGGAGGTAAGGATAAGGGTAATTAAAGTTATGAATTAGAGATAGCTTGTAATACGTTAGTAGTTAATATAGATAAGATACTTGCAATAAACTAGGACTTCTTTTTAACAAATCAGGTTAATAAATAGTAACCGGTATCGTCGTAGAAAAGCAAAAAAAAAACAAGAGAGTCTTGTACTGTACATGTATATACACTAAGACTAGCTAACAATTTAGAAGAAGAATTCCGGTGATGCATGGTTCCCCACTTCATGTTTACAGGTTAGTTTTATATTATTCTATATTATCGCTATATTGTTACAAAGTATTATCTGTTTGTGCATGAAAATTATTCTCTCCGAAACTTGTTTGCATGTATACATATAGTTCATAAATTACTTTCAATTCCATGTTATTATTAGTTTTCAATCAAAGGTATATTAGATGTAATTAATAGCATGTTTAATTTCTATTGTTAAAATAACCTTTTCATGCAAATGGATATAAACAAGTAGTATTAATTGTTTGTATTTTATTAATAACATATATGTATGTGATTTATGTGCTTACTAAACTATCTAATAAATAAAGTTTTTAATTAATTACATGTAATTACTATATATTAATGAGTGCCATAAATTATTTGGATTCTTTTTTTATATGAATTATGCATGTAAATTCATTAGTGTAATATGGCTACATTTAATATATATATATATAGATATAGATATAGATATGTTTAAAAGGCTAGTTTTTAGAATTGCATGTAAATTTATTCAGGTATATTAAATAAAATAATAATTGAAGTGTTAAGTTTGTTTAATACTCGTAGTAAATTATATAATATTTATGACCGGTTTGTAATACTCATGAGGATGTATGTAAGTAATTTGTTAGGTAGAATTTAACTGAAGCTATTGTGTTTGCATGGTATTAAGCATGATCAGTTGTATCCAAAACCCATTATTAGTTTCGGTGCATATTAATATTAAAGTATGTTGGTCGTATATTTATGTTAAAAAGGTTAAATTTCGTGCAGAATCCTTTTCTAATGTTATTAAAATTAATTCGATTTTTAGATTTGCTAAAGAATTATAGCTGGGGCGTGCTAGCGAGTTTTTAATATTTATTGGGTCAATTTGATTCTTATATTTCAGGTACGAATTTATGTTCTCTCTCAATTTTAATTTATTATTATTAATACGAATTTCTTGTTCCCTTCTTGGAATCTGAAAATTATTTGTTAGTATGAATTCTTACTCCCTTCTCTTAATTTTAAATTATAAATATTGGTATGAATATTATACTTTCTTCTCAGTTTTATATTAAAACTATTAGCAGGAATTTCTGATCTTGTTTTCTCAATTTTAAATATTATTTACTCGTTATATATATTGTCGAGTCATTTTCTAAAATTATGACCCCATTGTACTCTGTGTATACTTATTAGTATACATTCTCAGTTTTATTTCATATTCCTATTTTTGGAATTATTGTTGCTTTGATTCTTCTATATTTGTTTCGTTTCGCATTTTTATTGCGACATTGTTCTGTTCTGTTCTGATTAAAGAGTCGGAAACTTTTGTAACCTATGTATCGGGCTCTTCAACCTATCTGTGTGGTTAAATCACAGACAAGTTCATGGAGTTTGGAGGTGTGGTGAACTCGGCACTTACTTGTATTGGTGTTGTGAGTATACGGGCGCGTCTCTGGAGTATGAGATTGTGTATTGATCATGATCGCTATTGTGTGTTTTCTTCTCGTGGATTACCGGAGAAGGATTCTCTGTATTGTATGAATGCTTTGTGCATTTCATGTATTTTCTTCTCGTGGATTACCGGGGAAGAATTCTTTGTTTTGTATCTTGCTTTGTGCGAGTATATGATTGTATAAGAGACCCTTATGGATACCTACCTTAATGTGATTCAGCCATATTTTCTGTTTCATTTCATTTTGTTCGCATATATTGATTCAATGCACTTATTATTGTGCTTCTCTCTTTGTGTTGGTAAGACACAATTCACTCAGTTATATAAAAATATTTTTTCTTTTAATATTTTATTCATACTGGGCATTTGGCTCACTCGTATTATTTCATTTCCGCAGGTATTCAGGGGATAAGTGAGAAAAGTGATGAGTGTTACCAAGACCTTAGTTTCATTTTGTCTAGAATATTACGAGAACTTGTTTTGATTAATTTTAGACTTATTAGTACTTTTATTTCAGAAATTTAGACATTTATGTTTATCAAGATTTTCAGTTATTTTTTTATTGTAGTTTATTAATATCAAGATTTGTTTTAAAAAATTTCGCTATTAAATAATGGTCCGAAAAGTCGGGCTGTTACAGTTGGTATTAGAGCTTAGGCTCAAGATTCTGTAGACTGACCTTTTAGGTATTTGACCTGTGAGTTTTGGTTTGACTTCGCATGGGTAGAAGTAAGATTAATTCTTTATAAGCATTGTGTGATATATGTGTTTGCGCACTTATAATATTTTCTGCAGGATGCCGCCTAAGAAATCTAGTACGAGTCAAAATACCGGGGGAAGTAATAATCAACAAATAGTTATGGATAGAAACACTTTTATGGAAATGGTGAAAGAAGTGGCAGCTCAACAAAGAAGGAACACTGGTGATCAGAACCCTGGTAGCAATAATAGGCAAAATAAGGAAGGTCAAACTATGTTTGATCATTTTATGAAACAGAGGCCTGACTCTTTTAAGGAGGCCAAGACCCCTATGGTTGCTGAGGCATGGATTGATCACATGGAGAAAATTTTCAGGGTACTTAATTATTCAGAAGTGAAGAAAGCACGTTTTGCTACTTACCGACTTGAAGGAGATGCCAGCATTTGGTGGAAGTCAATTGTGGGTTCTCATGCAGCTGGATATGAGGACACTCTTACATGGAATGTTTTTAAAGCACAGTTTGATCAAAGATATTTTCCTGCTAGTATTCGTGAGAAGTATGCTAGGGAGTATCAAGGGATAGCTCAGAAGGAGGATGAGTCTGTGACAGACTTTCAAGTTCGATTTCAGAGGTTGGATGGTTATACAAGATCTATTACTGGGAATGAAGAAGATAAGATGATAAAATTTAAGTGGGCTCTAAAGAATTCAATTCGTAACCACATCATTTCAAACAGGTATACCTCTATGAATAGTTTGGTGGATAGTGCTCGAGATCAGGAGCTCCACAGAATTGATCATGCCAAACAACTTGGGGTGCAGAATCAAAAGAGGAAGAGAGATGATAACTCTAGTGAGGGAAAACTCAATTTTCAGAAAAGTGATGGATCATCGGATGGGTATAAGCAGAATGATCGTATGTACAATACTCGATTTCAACAGAGGAATGGAAACCAAGACAAAGAGAAGAATGGGTCTACTAATGAAAATAAGAATGGAGGAAAATCTCGTTGCAAACATTGTGGAAAAATGCACGGTGGAGACACTTGTCATTGGACTACTGGTGCATGTTTTAGGTGTGGAGAACAAGGTCATACAATTCAAAATTGTAAAGTAGCATCCTACAATGGAAATGACAGTGATAATCAGAATGGCAACAACAAATAGATTAGAGTTGATAATCTGCAAAGGAGGTTGTGAATAATTGAGGTAAATATTTTTTAAAAACAGTTTTAAGTGTCATTATATATTATACCTAGTTTGCTAGTACAATAAATTCTTTTATGATCATTGTTAGACACTTAAACACCTTACAGATTTAGTTCAGATATATACATAAAATTTTTATTTATTTATTTTGGTACCCTTACATGATGTTAACTAAGCATATTGGATTGTACTAGTCACATAATATGCTGTAATAACCTATTTGTTAAATTTCATTGTGGAAGGCAATGATATTTACATATTTAGTAAAATTTTACATATTCCATTTTTCGAGTCATCTATGAGAAGCAGTTCTTGAATTTCGAGGACGAAATTCTTATAAGGAGGGTAGAATGTAATATCTTGTATTTTATTTATTTAGTTAGATTTATTAAATTTTTTTAAATTTTTAGTAAATATCTTTTAGTTATTTTGGAGATAAGGGTAAGGGTAATTAAAGTTATGAATTAGAGATAGCTTGTAATACGTTAGTAGTTAATATAGATAGCATACTTGCTATAAACTAGGACTTCTTTTTAATAAATCAGGTTAATAAATAGTAACCGGTATCGTCGTAGAAAAGCAAAAAAAAAAAATACAAGAGAGTCATGTACTGTACATGTATATACACTAAGACTAGCTAAGAATTTAGAAGAAGAATTCCGGTGATGCATTGTTCCCCACTTCATGTTTACAGGTTAGTTTTATATTATTCTATATTATCGATATAATGTTACAAAGTGTTATCTGTTTGTGCATGAAAATTATTCTCTCCGAAACTTGTTTGCATGTATACATATAGTTTATAAATTACTTTCAATTCCATGTTATTATTAGTTTTCAATCAAAGGTATATTAGATGTAATTAATAGCAAGTTTAATTTCTAATGTTAAAATAACCTTTTCATGCAAATGGATAGAAACAAATAGTATTAATTGTTTGTATTTTATTAATAACATATACGTACGTGATTTATGTGCTTACTAAGCTATCTAATAAATAAAGTTTTTAATTAATTACATGTAATTACTATATATTAATGAGTGCCATAAATTATTTGGATTCTTTTTTTATATGAATTATGCATATAAATTCATTAGTGGAATATGGCTACATTTAATATATATATATATATATATATATATATATATATATATATATATATATATATATATATATATATATATATATATATATATATATATATATATATATATATATATATATATATAGATATAGATATAGATATGTTTAAAAGGCTAGTTTTTAGAATTGCATGTAAATTTATTCAGGCATATTAAATAAAATAATAATTGAAGTGTTAAGTTTGTTTAATACTCGTAGTAAATTCTATAATATTTATGACCGGTTTGTAGTACTCATGAGGATGTATGTAAGTAATTTGTTAGGTAGAATTTAACTAAAGCTATTGTGTTTACATGCTATTAAGCATGATCAGTTGTATCCAAGACCCATTATTAGTTTCGGTGCATATTAATATTAAAGTATGTTGGTCATATATTTATGTTAAAAAGGGTTAAATTTCGTGCAGAATCCTTTTCTAATGTTATTAAAATTAATTCGATTTTTAGATTTGCTAAAGAATTATATCTGGGGCGTGCTAGCGAGTTTTTAATATTTATTGGGTCAATTTAATTCTTATATTTCAGGTACGAATTTCTGTTCTCTCTCAATTTTAATTTATTATGATTAGTAAAAATTTCTTGTTCCCTTCTTGGAATCTGAAAATTATTTGTTAATATGAATTCTTACTCCCTTCTCTCAATTTTAAATTATAAATATTGGTACGAATATTATACTTTCTTCTCAGTTTTATATTAAAACTATTAGCAGGAATTTCTGATCTTGTTTTCTCAATTTTAAATATTATTTACTCGTTATATTTATTGTCGAGTCATTTTCTAAAATTATGACCCCATTGTACTCTGTGTATACTTATTAGTATACATTCTCAGTTTTGTTTCATATCCCTATTTTTGAAATTATTGTTGCCTTGATTTTTCTATATTTGTTTCGTTTCGCATTTTTATTGCGACATTGTTATGTTCTGTTCTGATTAAAGAGTCGGCAACTTTTGTAACCTATGTATTGGGCTCTTCAACCTATCTGTGTGGTTAAATCACAGACGAGTTCATGGAGTTTGGAGGTTTGGTGAACTCGGCACTTACTCGTATCGGTGCTGTGAGTATACGGGCGCGTCTCTGGAGTATGAGATTGTGTATTGATCATGATCACTATTGTGTGTTTTCTTCTCGTGGATTACCGGAGAAGGATTTTCTGTATTGTAGGAATGCTTTGTGCATTTCATGTGTTTTCTTCTCGTGGATTACCAGGGAAGAATTCTCTGTTTTGTATCTTGCTTTGTGCGAGTATATGATTGTATAAGAGACCCTTATAGATACGTACCTTGTTGTGATTCAACCATATTTTCTGTTTCGTTTCATTTTGTTCACATATATTGATTCAGTGCACTTATTATTGTGCTTCTATCTTTGTGTTAGTAAGACACAATTCACTCAATTATATAAAAATATTTTTTTAAAATTTTTTTATTCGTAATGGGCATTTAGCTCACTCGTATTATTTCTTTTCCGCAGGTATTCAAGGGATAAGTGGGAAAAGTGATGAGTGCTACCCAGACTTTAGTTTCAGTTTGTCTAGAACATTATGAGAACTTGTTTTGATTAATTTTAGACTTATTAGTACTTTTATTTCAGAAATTTAGACATTTATGTTTATCAAGATTTTCAGTTATTTTCTTATTGTAGTTTATTAATATCAAGATTTGTTTTTAAATTTTCCGCTATTAGATAATGGTCCGAAAAGTCGGGCTGTTACAGGTAGAGTATATCTGATATCAAAGGAATTAGCCCTACCATTGTCCAACATAGGATTCACTTAGTTGATGATGCTAGACCAGTTAGAAAGCCCCAATGGAGGTTGAACCCCACACTCATAGAAGTTGTTAGGAAGGAAATCCTCAAATGTCTTGATAATGGAATCATCTTTCCTATATCTGATAGCACTTGGGTCAGTCCTGTTCAAGTTGTGCCTAAAAATTCAGGAATCACTGTAGTAGTTAATGAAAATGGTGAACAAGTTCCCACTCGTGTGCAGTCTGGTTGGAGAATGTGTATTGATTATAGGAAATTTAATGTTGTCACTAGAAAAGATCATTTTCCTCTACCCTTTGTCGATCAAATCTTAGAAAGGTTAGCAGGCCATGCATATTATTGTTTTCTAGATGGTTTTTCTGGCTATATTCAAATCCACATTGCTCCCGAGGACCAAGAAAAAACTACCTTCACTTGTTCTTTTGGAACCTTTGTTTTTCGACATCCAACCTTTAGTCTAACCACTGCCCCTCCTACATTCCAAAGATGCATGATGAATATTTTTCTGATATGGTAGGTGACTTCCTCGAAATCTTCATTGATGACTTTTCTATCTTTGGTTCTTCGTTTCATCAGTGTCTTCACCATCTCTCCTTAGTCCTAAAATGATTTAAAGAAACTAACCTTGTGCTTAATTGGGAAAAATGTCATTTCATGGTTAAAGAAGGAATTTTTCTTGGTCATAAAATTTCTTCAAAGGGTATTAAAGTTGATAAAGCTAAAATTGATCTCATTGCTAATTTACCTCCACCCAAATCCATCAAAGAAATTCGTTCCTTTTTAGGGCATGCTGGTTTCTATAGGCTTTCATACAAGATTTCAGTAAAAAGGCAAGGCCATTGACTAATCTCCTTTCTAAAGATATAAAATTTGAGTTCTCTAATGAATGTCTTCAATCTTTTGAACATCTTAAGAAAGAGTTAACTTCAGCCCCTATCATTAGATCACCTGACTGGAATCAACCTTTTGAGTTAATGTGTGCTGCGTCTGATTATGCAGTAGGGGCAGTTTTGGGACAAAGAATCAATATGATACCTCATGTCATATACTATGCAAGTAAGACTCTTAATGATGCTCAACTTAACTACTCTACCACTGAAAAAGAGCTTCTAGTTGTAGTCTTTGCGCTTGAAAAGTTTAGGACTTATCTTATAGGTTCTAAAATCATTGTTTACACAGACTATGCTGCTCTTAGATACCTGTTCTCTAAGAAAGATTCCAAAGCCCGATTGATTATGTGGGTTTTGTTATTGCAAGAATTTGACCTAGAAATTAGGGATAAGAAAGGTTATGAAAATGTTGTTGCTGATCATCTTTCGCGTTTAGTAGTGGAATCCACCATTGACTTGTATTTGAATGAATCCTTTCCCGATGAACATCTTCTTTCCATCTCTGTTACTCATTGGTTTGCTGATATTGTCAACTACCTTGTCACTGGTGAGATTCCTTCTCATTGGTCTAAGCAAGATAAATCCAAATTTCTCTCACAAGCCAAATACTACTTTTGAGATGATCCCTATCTTTTCAAATATTGTCTAGACTAAATCATTAGGAGGTGTGTTCCCAACCATGAGTTTAGAAGTGTACTTTCCTTTTGTCATGATCAGGTTTGTGGAGGTCACTTTAGTACTAAAAAGACAGCTGCTAAAATCCTTCAATGTGGTTTCTATTGGCCTAGTTTGTTTAAAGATTCTGTAGAGTTTTGTACCACTTGTAGTAGGTGTCAACATTTAGGAAAAATCACTCGAAGAAACATGATGCCGCTGAATCCCATCTTAGTGATTGAGATTTTTGATGTTTGGGGAATAAATTTCACGGGTCCATTTCCTAATTTTTTTGGTAACCTCTACATTCTCTTAGCGGTTAATTATGTGTCCAAATGGGTCGAAGCCATACAAACTAAGTCCAATGATAACAAGGTAGTTCTTAAGTTCTTAAATGAGAATATCTTTTCTAGATTTGGTACGCATAGAGCTATAATTAGTGACCAAGGTACGTATTTCAAAAACCATCAGTTTGAGTCTCTTTTGAAAAAGTATTCCATCACTCATGGGTTGGCTACCACTTACCATCCTCAAATCAGTGGTCAAGTTGAGGTGTCTAATAGGCAAATTAGACAAATTCTAGAAAAAACTGTCAACTCACATAGGAAAGATTGGTCTATTAAGTTGATAGATGCACGTTGGTCTTGTTACACTGCTTTTAAGACTGTTTTGGGTATGTCTCCTTATATGACTGTGTTTGGTAAAGTATGTCATCTACCTGTGGAACTTGAGCATAGAGCCTTGTGGGCTATCAAAGAATTCAATTTTAATCTACCCACTGCTGGTAATCATAAGAAGTTATAATTGTCTGAGTTAGAGGAAATTAGAAATGATGCTTATGAAAATGCTAAAATTTATAAGGAAAGAACTAAACTTTTGCATGATAAATCTTTCTTGAGAAAATCATTCTCTCATGGTCAAAAAGTTCTTTTGTACAACACTAGGCTGCATTTATTTCCTGGTAAGTTGAGGTCAAGGTGGGATGGACCATATTTTGTTAAGGTTGTTTTTCCTCATGGTGCTATTGAAATTGAAAATCCTAAAACTTGTGAAATTTTGAATGTTAACGGTCAGAGGCTCAAGCCATTTTTAGAATTGCCAGTTGATTCTGAGGAAAAAGTTATTCACCTCATGGATGCGTGATTCAAGTAAGTTTCCTTGTTGTTGTATAATAGTTCTTTTTGCTTCCTCCACCATGTTTTTATCAAGTATTATCGTCCTTTTACTTTGTCATATCTCTCTCTTTGCATACATTGAGGACAATGCATGATTTAGGTATGGGGGAGGGAATTAGTAGTATTATAAAAAAATTCAAAAATCCAAAAAGAATCCAAAAAATTAGAAAATTCAAAAATAGAGACGTTTTAGCTAAGTTTTTCACTCTTGTACTTTGATGCTAGTTGGTGTTAACAATTTTTTATAAAATTATATATATGTAATGCCTTGAGATAATTCGAACGTAGTTGAGTAAGATTTTTTCATGAAACTTGTGTCGAACAAATTTTTGCTTAAAAGTGCAAGACGACACTTATTGCACAAGGCCTTTGTTGGAAAGATTATCTAGGGAAGTTTTCGATACCTGAGAGAGAGCCCACATGTTAAAACAATGTCGAATCAAATTTTTGCGGGAAAAAAAAGAAAAAAGAAAAAAAAAGTGTGTGAATAAACTACTTCAATACCCAAAATTTCTCACAAATAATTACAAATTTGAGATGATGGGCAGAAGTAGATTGACTAGTCTTGTTTTATGGCCTTTGTTACTCGAGTTATTAAGTCCGTAGGGGTATATTTTGAAATCTAGTGCCTTAAGACCAATTGGTTTGGGAGTCATTGGCTCAAAGCTCATTATATGGGTAACATAGAAAGCCTAAGAAAATAGACATTATACAGTCAATGAAAGAAGAAAAACTTGATGAAAAAAAAACAGAAAAAAGAGAAAAGAAAAGCGAAAAAAATTGTGAATTTTGGCTAGATACTTGTTTTGATAGAGATTGGGTCAGTTCAATATTAGTTGAAAAAGAGGAAATGTATTTATTCAATTGATTCTTCAGAGACCTATTTTCGCAACACACCTTGGGAGTTTTTGCAAATATTTAAATTCGATATAAGTGGATTCTAGATACCTCTATCTTGGCTATTATTAGAAGAGTCTTTAAGGCATGTATTTTCCTAAAAATCTTCTTTTGTTGACACCGATGAACGTTATTGATAGAGTGAAATGCTTGCTAGAATATTTCAAAGATTTTATGGGTATATCTTCTGTAAACCCTTAGGAGACAACACTACTCTGGTAGAGATCGTCTACGAGTTTAAATGGGTTGTTACACCTAAAAGTATCCGTGAGTCCTACGACAGTGGCTAGGTTTTTTATATAGTATTTTTCCATTTGATTTTCTCGAGGATGAGCAAAAGATAGGTATGAGGGTATTTGATGGGTCCATAATTAATACATCTTTAATACCTATTTTATGTTTGTTTTGTAGGAAATTAATTAAAATCAGAATTGTAACATTAAAAAGAAATACAAGGAAGGAGGTGAAATTACTTGGAGGCAAAGCAATTAGAGAAAAAAAACCGAAAACTTGTTGGAGAAGAAAAATGAATAAAATGAAATATTTTAGAATCTAATTTTTAATCAATAGCAAAAACTTACATTATTTTTCCTGTATATATGGGGCTCCTCTCTTGTATACAGGGACGAGAGAATTGATTAGCTTTTGTTCTCTGAGAATTTTATGCACTCAATTTTTATATAAGAATTTAGTAGTTTATTTAATATTTCGGTCATCTTTATTTCCTCATAGGTTATTTTAGTTTGGTATGATCGTTGCTAACTTGCTATGCTTTTTAATGGGGTTGTCACTCGTCAACATGTGCATGCCTCCGTACCTATTTAAGTAATTTATTATATATATATCTATGATCATCCATGTCAACGACTTGATTTTCATTACTAGTTTTAGTTTTTTTTAAACAATTGTTTATTGTCAATCCAATTGCCTGCTTACGTGTCTGTCACTACATTACATCTATACTATATTATTAAAGACGAAAGATTAAAATTTTTTGTCGGTATGGTACTAGGTGAACCATAGAAAAGATCTTGACCGTCCAATTTTAAGTGAACCATAGAAATAATCTTAACCGTTGAATTTTAATAAAATATAATTTTAAAAGAATATAATCATACATACAATTCTAACACCAATAATCCTCCTTTTATGCAAACAACTCATAAACATTATAATTCTAAAGAATATAAACATTACTACTAAAATACAATCCCATATTAATCTTCTAACTAAAATATCTCACATTAATCTCCTAAGTAAAATGCATCTCTATACAAAACAAACAAAAATTATCCTATTAAAATATAAATACAAATAAATTATATAAAAACATATACATATAATATTAAATAAAATTTAAATTATTATTATACAAATACAAATAAATTCAAATCATTAAAAAATATTTAAAAATTAAAAATATTCATTCGTGCATCGCACGGGATATAAGCTAGTTATTATTAATTATATATTATATATTTAATATGTGCTTAGTTTATTATATAATCATGTCTAGCTAAATCTCTTACCCTAGGATGAAGATGAAGTTAATTAATTATTCTTTAATATTTGTTTGTTCCTATTAATTGAATCTCATAATTTTCTTGGTGCTTAATTGTTTAATTAACAAAGAGATTTTAATATATTATTGTTACCAAATTTATTTTTCATAGCTCATGCTTACTCCATGAAGTTTTGACGGGGTATTGTTAGGTAATAAGTTTCATAGTATATGCTTGTCTCATTAATTGGTATTTGATTTTTGAAGAAAAAAAGTTGTTTTTTAGGGCAATTTGGATATTAATTGTAATTGATTGATGGATTCGGATTCCTAAGTTTTCCATATTTATTTGATCATATTTGCTTATTAGGTCAAAACTCTTCTCTCACAATTATTTGTCTAGTCTGCCTGATTTATTTATTAGGGTTTGAAAATTTCATAGTCTCTGAGATTGCTACAATTAACCACTGTGCGCTTGCAGTATTTTTACACATCAACACTTCTAAATGCAATAGTACATTGAAATATCCAAGTCACTAACATATTACAGAAGTACAAAATATGTTACATCAAGACAAATAATTACATAGAGTAGACTTGATTTTATCTAACATATATTTATATTATTAGTATTATTTATTTGGGTGTTGATAAATGTACACCCTAAAGTTATTTATACGCACACTATTTAATTTTTTAGATTTAAATGCCTATATTTTTATTTATTTTTTTTGCAAAAATAATGAACTTTTCATTGATATATAATTTGAAGTAAATATCCCTAGAAAGATCAGGGATTGTGAGAATTTCTTTCATATACCAGGACATATAATCTAACCGAAAAGAATGCTTAACCAATCCCATAAATCGTAACATAAATTACAATTACCATAAAGAAGAGATTCCTCATAAGTTTAGATAATAAAATTTTCATATCAGAAAAGATAACATCTTTAAAAAATATGTTACATAAACACAATAATTGTACCAAAAAAATCATGTTTACATTCATATTCAATCTGCAAGTAATTTTGCATCCAAATAAATCTGAAGGACAACAAAATAAATTAACAAAGGCAAATAAGGTGATGAAAGTAACATAAATATAAGACTGAATATAGTATATAATTATAATATAAAACTCTCAATTTATGATTAAAGAACTCATTTAATATGATACAAAATTGTTATAAACGCCATATAACCACCACCAGATATGGTCAAAATGTCATAAAAATGACATTGCCTCATATAGGTACAAAAAAATTAACACATATGACACTAAAATCGTTCAAAATTTCAGATCCGAAAAATATGAAAAAACTCCAAAAGATATGAAAACATATATGGTGATTAATAGCGGGGGCAAGGATGACAAATATAGTGAATATCGGTGACGAAAATAAATATGACGAAGACAAGGACGACGAATTGATCACAATGAGAAAACTAACTTAATAGGGTGATTATATTGATCGAAGAGGGTTATTATGTTTTTAAATTTTGACAAACTCTCAATTTTGAATATTGTGATTTTGAGGAGAGGATGTTGACATATATTTTAATATATTATTATAGAAAAATATGAGATTTACCTTTTATTATGATTAATGAAATATAGAGAATTCCTTATTATATTATTTTTATTTATTATTAATTAGGGATTGAATATATAAATAATTGTGATATTGTAAAATAATTAAGGTTTATGCCTTCTAAATTGAATGAGAAAAGAAATTGAGATTATTTTATTATTTGAAATTAAATTGAGAAAAGAAAAAAATACTTTGGTATCGTCTCTGTGTATAAAAATGAGATGAAAGTGGTATTTGTTGGGTTCAGGCATATATATATATATATATTATTACTTGGCTTATCCAAACCCTTTCCTCCTCCTCAACTTGTGTTGAAAATGGTGAAAGGCAAGCTTGTGGACAACCTGAAACAATTTGCTGACAAGCAATTTCAGCAATTGAATCGTCTCTATGGCCAACAAGTTTTAGATGTATTGGAGTTTCCAATTAAAGTTGTTTTGTCTCCCTTCACTCTTGCTTATGACATTGCTGGTTCTGCTCCTCGTGGTTTCGGCGTCCCTGAGTTCATTTCTAAGCTCTCCTTTTCCACTATTTTCGTATGTTTTTTCCTCGAAAAGCTGTTTTCGATATATATATGTTTGCTTTGAATGTACACCAACTGTTTGTTAATTTGTTTTATTTGGTTCCTAGTTGTTTTAATACTAGAATTGTGGCTTCACTTTTGTGGTGTTTAGATTTATTTATTATTGCGGTACGACTGCAATGCTTTGTTTATCGATTGCCTGCAGGTGGTTGCTGCACTCGGAACTTATGATATTACATGTGAGCTTGGGAAGAAGTTGATATGTCAACGGTAGTTCTCACTTCTGCTTTAAAGTTAATTACATGTTTATATTGCTTTACGTTCTGGCTTCTGCCTCATTCTTTCTATATTTTTTATTTATTTTGATTTTTCTGATGATTTGCCGCATTATAATACACATAATTTGGTTGTTTCTCCTGAATTCCGTTATTTGGACGATGACCTTTAATTAGTCGAAAGTGTAATTAAAAATTGAAGATTATAGGCCGGCCGTATGTTTCTTTAGTGAGCAAGTTAGTACACATGGTTCAGTTGATCATTCTTGTTTGTTTACTTTGAACTGTAGTGGCACATACATTTTAAAAAAAAGTTCATACGATATATATATTTCTTTGGGAAAGTCGTATGAGCAACATATTTTGAAGCGAGTTGCATAATTTTGAATAAAGCATATTTTAAAAAAAATATGTATATATATATATATGATTCTATTTAGTGGATTACCCTTAAATGTAGTAGTAATTAGAGTATTATATATACATACATACATATATATATATCATGACATTTTTAGTAGCATATTTATTAATGAATTGGATTGCGTTTAAAAATTTCTTACATATATTGTCGTGATAATACATATACGTTAAATAAAACAATATTTATAAACTTGCAAGTTGGAATTATTAAGTTGGGTAGCCTAGGCAAGTTATATCCTCTTAATGTTGTCATTTGGAAAGATATATTTCTTTGAGTGGAATGACTTGGTGTTGGAGGGTAAATGAATATTGAAGTCCATGATCAAGCCATTTGGTAGATCGGGCCACTCATTTCACGGAGATTACAGATGGAAAGATTGAAGGTACGAGCTTGACTTTATCTCACGCTTGGAAGGAGATTGAAGGTCGAGAGTAGTGTTACTCTTTGGTTCCGGTATAAGTTTGTATGCATTGTAGTAACGAACGTGTTGAATTATCGCTAAACCTATGTGAACTCTGGAGCTTTATATTTGTAATATTCATTTCAGATAATAATTAACTAATTAATTCCCAATTTATCCTCTCTTTGAATATGAATATGTGAAACGAGGAATAAATCAATCTTAACGAATAAATTATAGAAAATATCTCTTAATGATAACCTTCAAAACAGGAAGGTATCACAACGCTAATATTATACAAGATAAAATCAATTGATTCTCATATTTTACCAAATATATCCCTAAAGTCTGTCAGGATATATGCAATAATAAAAAAACTGCATGGGCTTGATCCTATATTTAATATAAATAGGTACGCCTTATGTAGGCATCTTGACAAAAAAAGAGATCCGATACACAAGACAAATCCTTGTTTAAGCTTCAGAATTTATCAAGATCACCCCTTAAACTTCAGAATTTATTAAGATCACCCCTCTTAATCCTTGTTTAAGCCATGTCTAATTATATCAAACTTCAGATTGAGAGTGTGGAAGATAATATTTATTTCCTTGATAAAGAATGTAATGAGTTACACTACGAAGTTTATGAATGCTATCATCGACACAAGTTGTTTGAGTATCAACTTACGTTGAAAGCGTTGGACGGTCAATATAATGAACTCGAAATATTTAAAAAGAAGTATAAACTTGATTCGAGGAAAGAAAGGGATGCACGTGCAATTGAGGAACTAAAAAGTTCAATTAAGGAGGTAAAAAAGGCACTTGTGACTCTTACATCTCAGGTTCAACGTCTTGTAGATTTGGAGAATGCAAAAAAATGCCAAATAACGAGAAATTGCAATGGAAATTGAGCATCTTGAAAACAGAAATACGGAAGATCCAATTGAGGAGGTGAAACAAGTTGAAGATATAGAGATTGTGAGTGAGGATCAGGTAGAAAAAACCCAGCCACAACTTGATTGTTTTCACATTGTTGAGGAATATTTTCAGGAAAGTGTTCAAATTGTGCAAGAAGGAAAAGTGGCTTATGGTGATATTATTGAGGTTCAGCATATCGACCTCATCATTTCAGAATACATGTTTAAGCCTCCTTCACTTGCAAGCCAGCTTTCAAGGTTCTTTGCGCCTGAGTTGATGCTTTTGAAGAAGTGCAAACAGTTTTTCTTCGTTCCAGTCCAGTTATGCACGGTTCTTGATTTCTACAAAACTCGTGGTCGAGTTTTTTCTAACAAGGGGAGAATGATGGAGAACGAGAATAAAGAATTAATATATATGCTATTAATTAGATTATGTTTGTTTAGTGTAGAGATAAATAGTATATTTATCTATATGTTTTATATGTGGGACTTTTAGTTTATTAAATAAGTAGCTTATCTATAATAAGCCCAATTGTTAACGGGCCAGAGTCCATTAGGTTATTTGATTAGGTTTTCTATTCTCTATATAAGTATTGTAATCCCCACATATTATTTAGACTTGATTATTGAAATATATTGAAATATTGAATTGGGTCTCTTTTATGGGTTGCGATCCATAACTTTTCTCCCTTCTGTGGTTGGGAAACCCTTAGGGTAGTGGGTGTTCTGCGATTCATTCACCCAAGTTATATCTATTAATGTATTGTATCTATATTTTACAAGTTGTCCTGCATCACTAGAGTTCATTATCACTCTACAGAAGATCGTGTAACAGGGTCATGGTGAAAGAAAAAGTTCAGGTGGAAAAATGTTTAATAATGTCAAAAATGTAAGTATTGCAATTGCCACCACATGCTTAGCAGAGTGTCTTTGTTTTTCATTTTGTAATCGAGTGAGTGTAATTATGGAACAGTGAACTTAGTTTCTTACATAAATAATTGTGCGTTTTAGTGCATATATAAGCGACATTTTTCTATTCCACTGCCAGAGCTTTGCCAACAAAGGTAATTAATTTTATGGGAAGCAAGTAAACAACTAATCTTATTCCTCATTTGTAAATATTTTTATGAGGGTTCAGAGGTACTAATTTGAAATTCGGGGGATTCAATTTTTCCAGGGGTTGTCACATTTGAATATAATTTAAAACTAAATTGATTATACATGCAAATTTATGCAGATACACATTGTTATGATATGGGTTGATAGGTCTAAACCAAAAATCTCTCCAAAATGATAAGAATTGTGTTAGAGGAGTTTAATCCGTGAGTCCAGCCGAATCGGGTATCCGAGATTTCGAGTATTTTTGAACGGAAGTCTACCAGATAAGTTATTCAGTGAGCCAGTGTTCGAGTCGAGTCGGGTTCTAGAGTTTGAGTATTTTTAACAAGTCGCTTGAATAAGTTAAATGTGCTCAAATATCTAACTGAATTCAGCTCGTATATTAAATGAGTCAAATCGAGTTTATTTGCGAGCTAGTTGAGCCAAGTTTAAATAAGCTTAGTCGGGTCTACTCGCAACCTGATTAATCATATAATTCAAGAATATAATATTGTTTGTTTTATTAATATATAAATTTAAAAACAATTTTAAGTAATAATTTTCTTATAATGATAAACAAGTTCGAGCTCGAGTTGAGTTTTTGTCGAGTCCTGAAGAATCTCGAGCTTGGCTTGTATAGCTATACGAGCAAGAACTGTGTTCCATCTCGAGTAGTATACGAGTTGAAGTTGAGTTCCAGTCATGACAGACGAGTTCACTGCTGGCAAGCCGCTTGACTCAAATTCAGGTTGATTAAGCTAGTATCGCTAAATTTAAGTTTTTGTCTATTTTGATATATAAATGTGATGGTCTGTATAATTTCATTATTACTTATAAGGTAGTCTGTAGTACTTATTTGGGCAACTTTGGTACAGGCAACTGGCCTTGATTCTCACTCCCTAATAGCTACCTTTTGATGATATGTTCTTTAAATATTGTAACACATAATCGTGATAAGTTCTCGTACCATGACCACCTCGTTTCTAAAAACTCTGATTAGTGATGACACAATAATATGTTATTCACTTTGCATATATGAATCTGCTGACTGTTTACCATGATTGTTGATTATTATTCGACTAATATACCTCGCCATGCAGCCCACATATGATTAGTATCAATTTGTTTTACTTACATTTGAGTGAACTATTATTAACATTCTTTGTCTGTCTAATTGATTTTTTTTTGCTAAATCTGGTCTAATTGATAAGGTTACAGTATTTAATAATTATGTTCTTTAATATTGAACCTGATATAAAAGATCACTGTATAGCCATTTTCTGTTAAGATGTTTAAACTTTGATTTTAGGAATTGTCGGACCTGCAATGGGTGGCAGGCATTGCAATGTACTTTGTGCAAAGGCTCAGGGAAGGTGCTGTATCAGGTGAAACAGTACACCTTAAGAAGGTATGTTGAATATTAATGCATTACATATTGTCAGGATTTATCTTTCAAGAGCTAGACCTGATAATCTTGTCAGTACCTTTCCTAAAGATAACTAGTCTGCTGTTCTGTTTCTCGTTTCTAACCAAGATTTGTCACCACTTGTTTTATAATTTTAATTCATTAAATATTATTCCTTAGGTTTTTTATTTTTCATATCCTGCAGTGGAGAAAAGGCAACAGCTGAATGTATTGCAGATGCTATTGCAGATAATCGAGCCGAGATAGTGCATCTTCCTTCTAGTATGAATTTTGGTGTGCCTTTGCCGTCGAAAGATTGTCCAGATTGTGATGGGTCGGTAAGAGCACTGCCGCAGTTTATGAGCTGCCAAGTTTCTCAATTTACCCTTCTAGAATGTGGTTCCATAAGTCTCAAGCCTAATAGTTTCTCATCTTGAACTTGCTCCTTGTGTCAAAACCAATTGTCATAATGATTGGATAGAATTTTACTGCCTATTTGCGGTTTCAATATTGTTTGAAATTGAAGCTAGGCCCATCCTATTTTCTAGTTCAGGTCTTGCTGTAGTTTAAACTGTGTAACTTGTCATGAAGAGTCCTCTTATTGGCTTTGTTAGGACAAACATTGACTTCCGTCAGTGATATGCTTTAGAACAAAAAACTAAAAGCTTATCCTAAAATGCTTTTTAACGTTGCAGGGCGTAATGAAATGTGTTGAATGCAAAGGCAAGCTACAAATAAGGATATCTGCTGATGATGTGAGTCCACACATGAATTTATTTTGTGATTATTTTGTTCATTAACTTTTTAGTTCATAGACTTTTAATTTTTTTACGCTATTTTGCCTTTTGTGTGGGACATATATCATGCAAACATCTGTATTGATAAATAGTAATTGAATCAGTGTACTGCTGGAGTAATCCTAAAAGAATTTATCTTTTTACCGAACCATAGAAGATGTAGAAAGAAAAGCGAAAAACCATAATGTTGGGGTGTGTGCCCCTAGCAAATGCAGATATTGCAGGCACTATAACTAGCCCATCTTTCATTCTCATATGTTCCGATGTACTTTGTGATAAGCGTTACTATGTAACAACTAACAAGTAATGGCCTTTACTGTATGGGGTTGGTACCAAGTACCAACAAAGAAAAGGCTCTTTGAAACTGATTGGAGATAATTTTGATAATATAAAGTCTTTTATTTATTATCTTTTTGGATCTTAGGTAACTATTTAATTAGGAAAACTGCATGAGCATGTATAGCTACTTTACTACTGTAGAATAGGGAGAAATTTCTGGATGCCTTCCTTGATGTCATATTACTCAATTTTATTACTTCTTAGATAGGCGCAACAGTCTTATCTCTACCTGATTTTATAGCTCTGTGAAATTCAATAAAAATAAGGAATTTAATCAAGACAACTTATAATCTAAGAACTTGCTCAACCCCATATTGTAAGATTTATCAGCTGCTGACAGCTTTGCAAGAAAACTTCTCCTCAAAGCAAGGATGGCGAGAAGAAGAAAAGAGTAGGAAAACCTTGTTGCTTGGAAGCCAGTGTACCCTGTAAAACATGAATATTTATTTTTTATAATTTGGTAGGAAAAATAAATAAATATCGGCATCAAACACATATTCTTTTGTTGTTGGGAGGACCATCCACAATTACTTTCTAAGTCTGCCTTATGTAAAATCAATATATTGTGTTTAATTTGTCAGTTGTTTTTTCTTAGTTTACTAATTTGTCAGTTGATTAATTGTTATAAAAACCAAAATTGTGTTCTCCATTCTTATTAGCTGGTGTATATGTCTTAAACTATTGTTTGCTAGACGTTATCTTTCCGTTTCTGCAGATTATGGAGCCTCCATGGAAAGCCTATGACATCATGAGAAAGATGGATTACCCTTATGAGGTGAATATTGTGTCTTCCACTCCTGTTAGAAATTATCTTGTTCTCGACGATATTTCTAGTTATTCTGTGATAAAAATGTTATTGAATCGGTTGGTTCTTATCAGTTTGCATGCAATGTTGCATGCTTCATTTTATTCGTTGAGGGTTTGGATGTTGCTTCAATCCTCTCAATTTCCACTTTTGCGTGTGAAAAAATTTGTTGTTCTTTTATGGATATTTTTCTCTAATGTGTTTCTGGATACCAATGCATCCTGTGTTTTTCTTAACATGTAGCTCATGATTCATATCTGATGTTTAACATCATTCAAATGTTTCAGCATATAGTTCACAGCATGAAAGATCCCAGTATTGCTGCATTTTGGCTGATTACTATGCCCCAGATTATGGGAGGATTTAATTATGATGATGATGTGAAACAAAAGATATGGTGGCAGTACAAGGTTCTTTTCCCTTTCTCGTTTCAAATCTTGCACTTTTTATTTAAGATGCATATGTTCTTCTCTAATCAACCTGGACCAGGTGCGTATTTTATGTAAACAAATAGTTACAATGTTTTCTTCCTGTTAGACACAAAGCTATAGTTTCTTGCACTTCTTATGATTGCACAAGACTTGTGTACTGCATGTAGCCTCCTTGAACCATCAAGCGTTTTATAATTGCATTAACTGGTTCATCACCATTTCTAATCACACATGACATAATTCTGGTTGGCTCCTAGCCCTGAATGATGAAGATCAACACTTTCCTCTGTTTTTCCCCTACTAACCACTGTGTTGCATTAAATATTACTATCATTTTATTTTATGCAAGAACAGAAGCAAAATGCTAAAGGTAATCATGCTCCAATTATACTGCAACTTCTTAGCAAGTGCTAAGTCAGATGTTTGGGAAAAAAGCATACATCATACAGTGTTTTTTTACATGAATGATTAATGTTTAGCTCGATTGTGAATTTACATTTTTTTTTCTTGGCATCATGTATAAAGCTTTTGAAAGAGATATTGTACATGTCATAGAATGCACAAAACTAAACTTGCATTTGGGTTATGATAGTAAATTTCTTTGAAGGATCTGTAATATGGAAAGCTTAAGTGTGTATACTTAATGTTGATATAGGAATCTATGCGGTATGATGAGCTAAGAGATGTGGTTGCAACACGCAAGCCTGGATGGGAGTACTTGCAAGAAGTACGTCAGTTTTCTGTGTTCTGAACAAATAGATATAATAAGTGCAAGCTGTTTATTGTTGTCAATCTTGAATCAGGGTAAAGAGGTCGAGAATATTATGTATTAACAATGATGTTTGTCACATACAGGCACTACAGTCCATTGATCCTGTCCGTGCTAAGGACGATCCTATTATTGTGAGAAACATACCTTACTACAGGGCCAAGAAAGCGCTGGAAGCAGAAGTAATGAAGCTTGATGCTCCCCCACGGCCTCAAAACTGGGGAGTATGTACTTACTTTATTGTTTGCAGCTGGCTTAAGCAATTCTGCCAACACTCTTCATGTTTGTAGAATTGAAAATTTTATTATGTTCAGTCATAAGGGCACAACTTAACTTCTTGAAGTAGTATCGTGGTCAGTATGTAGCTACTGTAGTGTTACTTGTACGGTACAGTTTTTCCATGAAGCTATGGAAGTTAGAATCTATGGTTACTTTGTTTATTGATTTAGTGCTTCTCAAAATGTACATGAAAATGCAAGTATACTAGCATCAGGGTAAAAGTTGGTGCTGTGGTGCATGCATAAATGGGCAGTTTAAAGTTTGATGCACAAACATTCATTTAAATTTGCATGGAGTTCAATTATTTTCTTAGTTTAATCCTTGGTTATGTATGGTGTTTTGCTTATATGTGGGTGCCTGGTATTCGCTTTTGTACTTCATTCCTACTTTTTCTTTATATTCTCTGTTCAGAAGAACCGAAGAGAAGTTTTTTTTTTGGGTCCCTTGGCTCTAGATTTCATTCTGTGGTATTATGATCAGGAAGGGACATTTCTTTGAATACCTGAATAAACTAAGGGTAATTTGTTTTATATAGGTGGTATTCACAACTTAGTTTATAATGCATTTGTAGGAGCTTAGTCTTCCGCTAGATGCATCTTCATGGACGGAGGAAGATCGCAAAGACCCCGCAAAGTTGGATGAAATGAGAGTTCTTCTTAATGCGCAAAAAGAAATAGCAGACAAAATGTTGGATGCCCAATGGGAAGCTAAGTGGCGTCAAGAACAGGTTAGCATTTTTTTATTGTTTTCTTGGTTTTAAGGAAAAGAAAATTAATAACTGTGTCAGATAATACACAAGACCCATTTATAACGAGTTCACGCGCAAGGTAACTATTTTTGCATCTCATCCTAGCAAACAGCAAAGGAGAGAATTTTTTTTGGGCTCCAATATTTATCCATGCAAGTGTTACAGAGAGGTCTTTCTTTATGATTGTAATATCATAACAAAAATGAGTTTAAAAGAATTGTCACTCAGGCTGATCTTCAATTCCTGTGCATAGTAACTAATTGCAAAATGATGCCGATGCCTAGCATAATGGAAATTGCACTTCTCCAAACATCAGACATTTTCAACCGTTTTAACTTTGTTTATTTCGCATCAAACACCTGGTCGCCTACAAAGTATCTTAGACCAGCTTCAGAGTCTATAGAACCTAGTTGGATCCTTTTAATTCTGCTAAATCTTGCTTGGGCTAAGAGATTCTTTTAGGGTTGAGTTTGAGTTGAAAGTTAAGAAGTTGCTGCATTGCCTTCATTCTTAATCGTCTGGTATAGAAGTTGTCGTGATGTATCTAAAATGGAATCTTGCTGCTTTTTTCTCCTCATAATATGTTGGCTAACCTACTTCTGGTATTCAGTTAATCGAATTAAATAAGAGAAAAGTATGATTTTGTCCAGAAACCCTATGATCTTGTAATTTAATATTTCAGTTGAACAAAATGTTGATCGAGAAAGTACAGCCATACATCCAGAACATAGACAACAATGTCCTGCCTGGGCCTATATTACAACCCCAAACGTCTTCGGAGAAAAAGGTTTTTCTCTATTCTTGTGCTGTTTTATCATTGTTCACATTCTCAGGAAAAAATATGTATATAACAACTCATTGTTTGGGATACTTCAGGTGAAGTTATATGACTAGATCAATATCCTTTTGCCATGTTTTGCAAGATTTTTTGTTTTAATTCAAATGGTCATGCATATGTGGTATTATACCCTGAGAAAACCATATGCATATATGATTTGCAAGTAGTTATGCATATATGGGGGATATTATAATATGAATTAGTGAGTCGGAAAAAAAGAATAGAAGATGGTTTAATGCTTACATTGTGGATGAGGGCTCTTACATGTAAAAAAAATGAACATCCTGTTGACATTATTATATAATTGGATATTTTCTGCTTCATAGAATTATGGATCAGTCTATTCAATCAATTGCTGTCATGCTCTACTTCCAGTCTTACCATCTCAGTAGGACAAATTGGACAGCTCAGATCATTTAGATATAATGGACCTGTTTTTAAAGGAATGTTTTGTTGTAGTTTGTGAACAAATGTATTGATAAATTGTTGGCCACGGTGTACATTACTACATTATAGACCAAACTTGCGTATATTGGATTAACGATAGGCATTGCTGACAGCCTATTTCCGAGTCTTTTAAGGGAACCTTCTTTGGTTGTCATCCATGTAGATACTTTTACTCAAGTTCAATATTTCCTAAAAAATTTCTTGCCCTGTACTTGGGTACTAAATATGATGGTTCCTGTTTATATGCTCTTACTGCATGTCCACAATCTAATTTTTAACCGCTTAGTCAAGCAATAACCACATACTTTTATACATGTCAAATCCCTAGATCTAGAATTTAGTAATTTTGGTAAATTTCTGTCGCTCTTTCTTTTCAAAAATTAAACAATATATCTGTTGTTTTTTTACTTATTTCCTTCTCTTTTAATATAGGTGAACTGGTATTCATAATTGTTCATCACTTGTATGGATTAACTGCTATCAATTGTAGCAGTTATCCCACATTCTCCTTATCATTTAAAATTGAAATAAAGATAGGGAATAAATATACTCCCTATCTATATTCAATAATTATCTAGTACCAACTCATCTATATTCAATAGTCTTTGGTTATGTTAATATACTGTGGCCTTGCTTTAATTTGCTGCAGAGACAGAACAGGCAGCGTCGATGGTGGCTATTTTGATTATTTGGCGGTGAACGCTGACAAAACTCATGTATAATCTCATGCCATTGGTCAAATATATTTTCTCAAGGTCATGTAATCCTAGTACTATTACCTGCTCTTGCACAAGTGAGGTAGCAGAAAAAGCATTAAGATTTAGGCAATCATTATGAAGTTAGTAAAAGTTACAATACACAAAGTTCTTGAAAATTATGCCAAACTGTTAAAAATGCATCAGCTTTGTTGTTAATTTTATGATGATTAATGTTCGAGCCTTTTCCCTAAAGGCTTTCAATCTTTCATGGTAGAGATTATTACGGATTTATATGTTAAGAGAATCCTACAAAGTAACAAATCTTCTGAGAATCTTTTGGTAGCTGGTTGATTAAATTTTAGAACTCAAATTAATATTTTGGTTATATTTCGTGGATGAGGTAGTGGAGAAAATTTTAAAGCTGCAGAAACGGAAACTCTTATAGATAAATTGCGCGAGCGCACACAGTGAATCATATAACACAGCGTAGGCAGTAGGCCCCAGTAGTCTGTAGACTGCTTGAACATTTGTGTAAATAACTAAAGTTTTTAATTTGAATACTCAAGTAGAGAGCATTCAATAAACAACAATTGAGACAAATTGATTTAGCATGAAAGCAAGACTGACAATTCATCCAAATTGTAGTGCATTATAATTTTGATAAATGAGTATGTAATAAACAAATAATTTCGTCAAATAAATATTTTTTTTGATTCTGATATATTAAGAACATTCATTTTTTCCGATTCTGATATAACAGGAATAATATATTTTTAATTTTGATAAATAAATGAAATTCTGCGGCCGAATTGATTCATTTATTGGTTTAATTGTATGAAGATCCAAAAGTTTTTTAATAAGTACTGATCATAGCTGATGAGACTTCTTCCGACAAATAATATTAGTGCGAGGTAAATAAAATAAAATTGGGTAATGCTAAGTACCCTAAAATTAATCTCAATTTTTTTCTCAAATGACATGGCATGACATTTATAAACGCATATGATTGCACACAGAGTCTCATAGAAAAATTATCAAGCATCTGAGACAATTTTTGGAACAATTTTTGAAATACCGAAAAGAAGCTCACCATCTTCAAGGCTGATGCGACAATATCATTGATCATTGCGGGAGTTCAATAATTCACAATTACAACACTGATATTAATGAGAATAAAGATGTAGCGGTAGCAAAAGTCAACCGTGCAAGGTTTATGGTCAAAGAAAATCATCAATTTGAAGCTAATATTCAGCTAGCATTGGAGTCACAAGCTTATAACAAACTAGCACATTGAGTATGGAGTTTGGTTATTTTTTGAGTATTAGTCTTTTATCTGGCTGTCATTTTTAGTTGTTAATGGTGAAAGTCAAATATAGTTGACGAGACCTTTTAGTATAAATAGTCGAGACTACAATGTAATTTTCTAAAGTTGTTCAGATATATCAAAATGTTCTCATCTTGTTTCTCTCTCTAAGTACATGTCTATACGTCAAGTTTTATTATGGTAATAGAGTTTTTCATGACTATTTCGGTTTCAATTTTCTCTTGAATTTCATCGTCTTCTCTCGATCTATCTAGTTCATGGTGTGGTTGATGATTTTGCAATCCGGTGAGCTTCGATTTTTCAAAACCGGTGGATGCTTTGTCTGCTTCTCAAATGTCACAGATGCAACAACAAATTAATCCGTTGAGCATATCCTTCACTCAAGTCTATTCATCTACATTCCTATGTTCCATCTCACATGGATCTTTCTGTTGGACCAAATCAAGCCTACTGTATTAAATGTACTTGTCTTGTTGTAACACATTTAGAATTTTTGTATTAGGTTGGTGACTTAGATACTTTAATGTACTATTGTAGATAAAAGTATGATCAAATTGTAATTCAAAGTTGTAATTAAAGTCAGAGAATAAAGCCTGATAGAAGATTGAAGTTGAATCATGCATCTAAATAAAGAAGACTTCTTCAAGAATAAGGAATGTAGTCTGAGAATTCTTCCAAGGCAAATAGTTGTTCGAGAAGTCAAATGTGTAACTGGTAGAGAAGTCTCAAAACACTCATTGACTCAGTATTCGATCGAGAAGTGTTCATTCGAGAAGTCAAGGAATTGAAGTCAATCGAGTAGTGTCAAATATGATATACATTCGAGAAGTTTAGAAAACAAATCGAGAAGTAAGTCATTGAACCATTCTAGAAGTATGAGAAATAGGATCAATCGAGAAGTCTATGATAGTAGATCATTCGAGAAGTCTAGTCCAATCGAGAAGTCATCAAAGCCATATCTAATCGAGAAGTCTAAGGCATTCGAGAAGTATCAAGACAAAGACCAATCGAGAAGTCTCAGAAGTACTCGATCGAGAAGTCAATATCATGACTTCTCGAAGTACAATGAAGCTGAGTATTCGAATGATTCAAGAGGCTAAATTCAAGGAGATTTGCAGAAGAATGAGACAAGTAATTTGAAGCATTGTCATGATCAGGTCAGTCAAACCTGTGAAGATAATGACAAGTCTACAATGAAACTTGAAAAGAAAACAAGACAAAGATAGAAGGAGGAAAACAGAATGGAGCATACTGTCAAGTTATAGAACTTAGCTAGAAATAGATTGTGTACAATGTAAAGTAGTTTTGTCTATTTCTAGTTATAGAAAAACAGACTTTGAAAGCATGTACACTCAACACATGTTGTCTATTTAGTAATTGTGCACAGCTTCACAAGTTTGTGTGTTGAATAGTTTTCATACCTTTTTTTCTTTCAAGAACAAGAAGCTGAGATTCATATCAAGAATATCATATTTGTAGCAATTCATTCTAATATACAATTAGTTTGAAAGTTAAACTTTGAGTTTTTGTTTTATTTTCGCAATTCTCAAGTAAATACTACTAAGTTATAAAAGCTACAAAGATTTGATAACCAATTCATCAAACCAAAAATCAAAGAAAAGTTTAAAAAGTTTAAACCATACATTCACCCCCGCTCTGTATAGTTTCTGTAGTTCTTATTTCTAACAAGTGGTATCAGAGCCAGGTTGTTGACATACAAACAGTACAAAGATCAAAATGAGTTCCCAGAAACTTAACAACATCAAGATTCCTCCATTTGACAGAGAACACTACATACTATGGAAAAAGAAAATGCTGACATTCATCAAGACTGCAAACTACATGTATCCTGAGATCTTGAAGAATGAACCCTTCATATCTGTCACACTAGTTCCTGAAACAACTAGTGGCTCAGAAGTAATATCAGCTACATGGGTACCAAAAGATCCATCTCAGTACACTGACACTGAAAGAGAGAAAGGTAGCATAGTTGTACTTAGTCTATTTCAATTGATATGACTTAGATCAATTGATAATGTTTTCGTCAATTGATACTAGAGTCGATTAATATAGGTCATCAACTGATGTATAACTTAGGTTGTCAAATTATAATTAGAGACAGAAAAATTATACAAGTGAAAGGTGATCAATTAATATGGAAGCATCGATGGATGAAGGCTCAATTGATAATAAGTCAAGTCAAAGATTGAAGACCATCAATTGATATGAAGACCCATCGACTGATATATCAATTGATAACATCTATTAATCGATAAGTCAACAACTATTATCAATCGATGGATATCAAGATCAATCGAAGAAAAATATCAGTTGATGGATACAAGGAAGAATCAATTGATATGCTTAACAACAAATTATCAATTGATAGAGACTGCACAAAGAGACAAAATGTCAGGAATATTCAGACTAAAGCACTATTATGGAAGACAGTCTACATTGACGGTAAAGACTCAAATTGAAGCTGTCTTTCCAAGACTCAAGACATTTCCCAAAATGGAAAAAGACATATTAGAAAGATAGATTAGTATCATTCCTAGAATAGGTATTTTTGTTTGTACTCTATTCTTGAGATTGTAAACACTTTTGTATTATATAAACAAGAGTGGTAGCATTGTTAAAAATATATATCCAAATTAAAATATTATTTTGAATCAACTGTTTAGCCTTAGAACACTTTGTAAGAACAATTGGCTTTATTTTCTAACTTTGTAAAAAGCAAATAGTTTTTCAAAACCTAGATTATTTGAGCAATATATACACTGATGGAAAAACCAATCCATCAGTAATTTTTAATATCTTGTTCAATCTATTTATCTCTATTTTGTTGTTATTTATACACTTCTCAAAACACTTATAATAAGCAAATACTAAAAACTCAAAAATATTTAAGTATTTATATTCAACCCCCCTTCTATAAATATATATTAGCATTATTCTAGGGAATAACAATTAGCTTTTGACAATCTATTTATCTCCTCATAAGCAGCATTCATACAGGTATGTATGTTAAACATATCAACACTTAATTCTTCAACAGTTTTCTTATATTGAGAGTTTGACATGTCAATGGAGGTTAGGATTGGTACCTGACTTATTGAGGTTGATGCTCCTTCATCTGATTTGGCCATGAATGCCAAGTTTCCATACTCTTCTTCTTCATCCTCATCAGTGTCATCCCAACACTTTCCTTCAGCAATGTAAGCTCTACCAGTTTCCTTTTTCAATAGGGTTTCATACTTGGCTTCTAACTCAAAATAGTCTTTGGCTTCTTAGCTGCTTTTGGCTTTCTACACTCAGTGACAAAGTGTCTCAGTTCATCACAATTATAACACCTTATTTTTTTACCTTCCAACAAATCTAGTCTTATAACCTCCTTTAAAATTACTTTTAGGAGCTTTGCCTTTGCTTGAGGAGCTAAAGTTTGATTTTGGCTTGAAGCTTTTATTTTTCTTGAACCTCAAGTTTCCAAACTTTTTAGCCATAAAATCCATAGATTTATTATTCATGCTTTCAAGCTCCTCAATAGTGTAGAACTCATCTTCATCAGATTAACTCTTGACAGATTCCTTATCTTCTTTGTCTTTTTCAGCAAACTCTTCAATTCTCATTCTTTGGCTTGTACCAATCATCTTTTCCATCTTTACAGGTTCTTTGACAATCAATGCATTAGAGACATTTTCTATTTTGACTTTGCTTGCTTGAATAGATTTCTTCTGAAAGAATTCTAGTTCATAGGTCTTTAATATCTCATACAAAGTTTCCAATGGAAGTTTTGTTAGATCATTTCCTTCTCTTATAACAGCAATTTTATGTTCCAAGTGCTCAGGAAGAGTTAACAAAAACTTCAAGTTCTTTTCTTTTGTCTCAAAGACTTTTCCGTGTAGCTGTAGTTCATTGATTAATCTATTGAACCTTTTAAAGACCTCAGTTATTCCTTCATTTAGTTTTAACATAAAAGCTTCATATTATGAGACCAACAGTTGTCTTTGGTTTTCCTCACTTCTACTATACCTTCACACAGTAGCTCTATGGTTTCCCAAATTTGCTTGGCAGTGGTGCAGTTGACAACATTGCTATACATAACCATATCTAAAGAATCATTCAGTATGAGTATTAGACTGTTGTCAAGAGCAAGATTGAAGCACAATTTGTTGAGTATTAGTCAACTGTGTAATAATGGAAATGGTGTGTGGTTCTCAACTGGATCATGCAACATAGCCAACAAAGAATCTGGTGGAATTCTCTTAACTTGTAGAAGAAAAGGAAATGTCTGTGTAGCTGATTTTAACTCTGTAAAGGCAAACTCAATGACATGTCTACTCAGTAAGGCCAATACAGATAAGAGTTGGATTGTGCACAATAAGCTAGCCCATTTAAATTTCAAAACTATGAATCAATTGGTTAGAGAGAATTTGGTTAGAGGCATTCCACAAATAGTGTTACAAGTTCAATGATAATATTTTCACTTGCAATTGAGCCATATCTCAGAGTAAAACCTTTGTTGTTATCTCCAAAAGTAACTCATGGGCTAGCCATTTCCATAAACTTTGTAAGTAGAGACATATCTCTAGTCATTTTCCTAGAATATCCTCTATATAGATGCAAGAGATTTTTCCTCCTATTTCCCTGCACACAATTAAAAACAATCAAGTTGCTTTTGGTAAACAAGTTGCCTTGGGTCCTCTTTTATTAGTTAAAGTCTGAGCCTTGGTTGCCAACTTTGGTTCTTTTGGTTTTGGTGGATTTAGATCCACTTTAACTTTGGGAGTTAACTTTTGAGGCTCAAACACCTTGAAACTCATGGCAGACATATCATGCATGTTTTCAGCCTTAACAGTTTGACTAACAAGATTGTTATCAGGTATAGGCATATTTTATGGCATTCCAGGCATGTTCATGTTTGCATATGCAAAGAAATGAGTATACATGTGTGGAACTTGTGCATAAGGCATATGAACATTGGGTGCAACCAAATTAGAAGACATGGCATTCATGAGCATAAGATTGGCAAGCATGACATTTGCAGACATGACATGTGTATTGAAATCATTTGCAGGTATGTAATTTTTTTCTTTCTTGCAATGCATAGACAAATGATTTACACTACCACATTTAGCACAAACATTTCTAGGTGCATACATATCAGGAGTGTAATTATTGTGCTTGTTTATGCCTACCTTTTCATTCCTATTCTTTTTCTTTTCTCAGACTTAGGGTGAATGACTCCAACAGGTGCTATCTCTTGTAACTTAACTTTCAACTATTTCTTAGATAAGCTACCAATGTTGTTCTTTTCAACCTTACACTCAAATTGATTCTTGGTGTCAGTTTCCTTCACAAACTTAATAGGGTTGAATAAACTTGTTCTTCTTGTTAGTCATTGATGATTTGTTTGTCAATGGATGTTGATCACTTGATTCAGCATCAATCGATTGATAATCCTTATTGATTGATGAAGAATTAGCAGTCGATTGATTTTTATCCATTGAGGTGTCAACCAATGGCTTGCCTACAAATTTAGGGGATTCTCTTAGAGTATCTAAACCCTAAACATCAATGATCTGTTTGGCAGTTTTAGCAGACCTATTCTATTTGTTAATGGTTTCAATTTTTCAGCCAATTATTCTTTTAGCAATTCTTCTCTTTTTAGACTATTCACTAGTTCATCCCTAGCATCCTTACTTTCATGTTTAAATCTTTCTAAACAAACAAGTTCATTTTCAAGAAATGCATTTTTTTTCCAGTTAAAACGTCTATGATGTTCTTTAACTTGGTATTTTCCTTTTTTAAAGATTTAAAAGTAACATGCAAGTTGTACAGTTCATTAGACATTTCATTTATTGTACTATAGCATTCAACTTTTGTACAGTGATTTTGATGATGAACTAGCTTCTTCATCATCATGGTTGGTCATTAAAGCTAAATTGATGAACTCTTCAGAATCACTGTCCTCAACAACCCTGTTTTTCTCCTCAATAACAAAAGTCTTTTTTTTTTGTTTGAAAAGGTCAAAGTATTTCTTTTTATAGTCAATGTCATCATATGACTTTGCCTTCTTTTCTTATTTTGGCTTTCTGCACTCATTTGAGAAATGACCAGCCAATCCACAGTTAAAACATTTAAATTTTGACCTATCAACCAAATTTTTTGTTTTGATTGTCATTCCTGAACTGGGATCTAAGCGTCTGAGCATTAGGATTCCTCTTGAATTTTAGCTTTAAAAATTTCCTTGACAGAAATGTCAGGTGCTCATTAATCTCATCTAAATCATCCTGAGAACATGCTTCATTTTCTTCATACTTGCACTTTACCTTTCCTTTGGATGACTCTTCAACATCATCATTAGCAACCATGCTAATACCTTCTACACAACCATTCTCACTGTTACCCTTCCTTTCCCCATTCCCTTTGACTACTAAAGTCACAGTCTTGGTTTTTCTTTGAATCTTCTCAATCTCTTCATCTTTTTGAATTTCTAACTCATATGTTTTGAGAATACCATAGAGTTTCTCAAGTGTGTAATCTTTAAAATCCTGAGATTGTCTAATGGAAACTGTCATTGGTTTCCACTCCTTCGGAAGAAACCTGAGAAGTTTTAGGTTTATGTCTTCAGTTGCATAAACCCTTCAATATAGTTTCAAACCATTCAGAAGCTTTTGAAACCTGTTGTAGGTGTCATTAATAGATTCTCCACTCTTGAAAGGAAAATATTCATACTTTTGAATCAGGAGTTGCATCTTATTTTTTCTGACTTGTTCAGTTCCTTCACACAGAGTTTGAATAGTATCTTACATTGTCAAACATATCTGTATCTATGCCATTGAATAGAATATTCAAGGCCTTTTTATCCTTTAGTACTTCTTTTTCATCCTCTTCTGTAAACTCTGTGATGTGTTTAGGAACATGTTTGTCAAGAGCATGAGGTCCTTTTTCTATGCAGTTGACATAGGAGGGATCAAGAGAGAATAGATGCAGGTACATTTTTACTTTCCATGCAAAGTACTCATCTTTCTCTAAGACTGAAATCTTCACACCTGAATTTTTTTGGCCCATATTGACGTGCTCTTGATCTTAAACTTTCTATATGTTGAAAACCTACGCTCTGATACCAATTGTTATTTCTCATAACAATGTCAATAGTATTTGTAGAAGAGGGGTTGAATACAAATACTTAAAAACTTTTTGGTTTTTAGTATTTGTTCTTGATGTTATAATTGTTTAAAGAAGATTTAGAGGACAATATTGACTGAAATGTAAGTTGAACAAGATATTTAAAATTGCTGATGAATTAATTTTTCCATCAATGTATATATTTGCTCAAATTATCTAGGTTTATAAAACCTAGCTACTTTTTACAAAGTAGAAAATAAATCAACTGTTCTTACAAAGTGCGCTAAGGCTGAACAGTTGATTCTGAGATATTATCTAACTTTATTTTTTTAACAATGCTACCACACTTGTTTATATACTACAAGTGTATTTACAATACCTAGAAAGAGTATAAACAATTAATCTAATATATGATGGTTTCTGATCTATCTTTCATTTTGCCTTTTTCCATTTTGGGAAAAGTCTTCAAACATGGAAAGACAACTTCAATCTGAGTCTTCACAATCAGTATAGACTGTCTTCCATAGGTATTCTTTTGTCTTTGGATTTCTGACAGATTGTCTTTTTGTGCAGTCACTATCATTTGATAATTTGATGTTAAGCATATCAATTGATTCTTCTTTTTATCCATCAACTGATATTCTTCTTCGATTGATATTGATATCCATCGATTGATAATTGATGACTTATCGATTAATAGACGTTATCAATCAATATATCAATCGATGGGTTTTTATATTAGTTGATGGTCTTCAATTCTTGACTTGGCTTCTTATCAATTGATGCTTCCATATCAATTGATCACCCTTCATTTGCATAATTTTCCTGTCTTTAAATATTTATAATTTTATAGTCTAAGTTATACATCAGTTGATGACATATATGAATCGACTCTAGTATCAATAGATGAGAATAATATCAATTGACTTAAACCATATCAATTGAAATACAATACGTATACCTATGCTATAATCCATATTATCAGTTGATTCAGACAAACATTTCAACTGATAAATGGTTTCCTGATCAATTGATATTTATAAATTATATATCAATTGTTCAGTTACATCAATTAAAATTTTTATGATTCTAAGGTTAAAGTTATCATCAAGTTACACATAGATTCATAACAAACTTCTTATAACTTTAATCTCCCTTTGAATGATAATCACTCCATCCCAAATTAATAGTCACTTTTGGGAAAAAAATTGTCCCATAATACATGTTCACTACCCTAATTTCAATGTAATTTTACAAGTAAATTTCTAAAATAACAGTTGACTAGAGTATTGGAACTTGTACTAATAATTAATGAAATGAAATTATCATTCAAATATAGTATTGAAACTATCTCAACTAATGCAATTAATATGGATACAAATGAAAAATAACTTTTAAGTTAATAATAGTTCTAAACATGCGTAATTTTTAAAAAAATACATGTATAATGGGATGAAGGGAGGGAGTATATATTTTATTTATAAATTTTATTTTTTAAAATAGAAAAATGATTATAAATTATACAACAATACAAGCTTATAACCCGTGTGAAGCACGGGGTGAATGACTAATATTTAGGTAAATTTATATTTTATATTATATTTTAGTGCTTTAATATAAAATTTTATAACGTTGAGAATTTATGTTAATATACGTGCTATATTGTCATATTTTATATAAATTTGTTAACGATGTGAGTAAAAATAAATTAATTAAAAGAGTTATTTTGATAATAGTTAAAAATTATATATAATAAATAATTTTTTAATAAATATGTATATTATTTGGATTTATAAAATTTAAATATGATACATAATATTCTATTATAATTTGGACATGTCTAAAAAAAATTTAGTTAATATAAATATATATATATATATTTAGAGCACCTGTCATAATAAGTAAAATTATATATAATATAAATATGTACATAATATTCGTACACTTTAATGATATATTAAATAAAAATTATAAGATAATACTATTCTTAAAATAGAAAATAGAAAATATATTTTAATAAATAATATATTAAATATTTTAAATGAATTAAATATTTAATTTGATTATTTATGTTATTATTATTTTTTATGTAATGCTGTACATGAGATAAATTATTTTTGAATCATATTTATATTATGTGTTTAAATTCTCATTAATATATTATTATATATTTATATTAATTAATATAGATTAATAACCCGTGCAAAGCATTAATAAATTTTTATTAATAAAAAGATTTTCAAATATATTAGAAAATATTTAAATTAAAATTTAAATAAAAGAGTATGTTTTAATATATATATATATATATAATTTTACTATTCAAAATTTTTTATTATAAAATTATAATTTTAAATATATTAAAGTGTTTGAGCGATGAGAAAATTGAAATATACTATTAGATGTGAGTACAACTCTATCCCAATTAAAAAAATGTTCGTTTATAGTAATATAATATAAAAATAAATATAATATAGATAAAGCAAAATAATAAAATTTAATTAATATAAATAAAATAATAATATTATTTTAATATTCATAAAATTTAATTAAAAAATTATGATATTAAATAAATTAAAGAGGTAGACTAATGAGTAAATTAAAACATGGTTGTTTATTGATTAAAAGAATGTGTTTGAAATTGAGTAGGAGACACACATATATTTGAAGTTGAGTGGGACACAAAAGGACCATACCGACGATGAACCAAACATTTGTCATTGCGGCTTTAATAATATAGTATAGATTTCGGCTATAATAATATAGTATAGATTATAATAATATAGTATTAAATAAAAATTGTAGAATAAGTAGAATTCTTAAAATATAAAATATAATTTAGATATAATATTATCTGTGAGTAGTTGTATAAAAAAAGACCATCGGTGATATAGTTGTATGTATGATATATCTTTTTTAAAATAAGATTTTTTTTTAAGTTGGATGATCAGGATCTTTTTTATGAATCACCTAAAATTGGACGGTTAGGATCTTTTATCTGTTCACCTAATAATGATATTTATATATTAATATTCATAAAATTTAATGATAAATTAGATAAAAATTATAAGACAAGTAGAATTTTTAAAATAGAAAATATAGAATATAATTTAAATATAATATTATCCCTGAGAAGTTGTCTAAAAGGAGGACTATCGGGATAGAGTTGTATGTATGATATATATATCCTTTTGAAAATCAGATTTTATTAAAATTGGATGGTTAAAATTGTTTCTATGGTTTACCTAAAATTGGATGGTTAAATTTTTTTCTATAGTTCACCCGACTAACCAAAATTTTTAATCTTTCGGTTATAATAATATAGTATAGACTAGTTTTAATTGTCGTTATATTATATGTATTGTATGCTTTTAGTAATTTTTGATCTTTCCGTGTAGCTATGACTATAAGACCCAGAACCCTTGCAAGGGAAAAATATCGTAGAAAAAGGGAGTTTAAAACGAATGAGGAATGAGAGCAACGCAACCAAAGGCGTTGAGCAAGATACATAGAAAATGTATTATAATTTATATTCCTTCATCACTAAATTATATACAATTTTTCCTGCATGAAATACTAACTGATTGTTTTGTTTTCATTTTACATAGAAATTGAGTGCAGAAAGAAACAATCTACACTATTGTATAGGTTTGTAATCAGCAAGTTATATATTGACATTTGTTACATGTCCCTTCACTATATATTTAATTTGTTAATAAAATTTTTGAATTAGGAAACCAACAAACTAAAGTACCAGCCACACCGGCCTTAGTTGTTGATGGATGTGGTACATTTGCCCATTTAAGTTATATTACAAGTTTATAATTACTTATGAACATATTTATTACATGTCCCTTTAACTCCATAATCTGATTTATTTGTAAATTTTTTTAACAGGAAACCGCCCCATCAGATGTTTGTAACTATGGTTCACATATAGGTATATTGAGATATACTGAATTCTACATTTTTAGTTTTGTGAATGATCTATCTTTTTTATTTTATTGTGTGTACAACCTCTTGCATTTCTAAAACTATTTTAAATAATGTTAATAAAAGATACGAGATAGAAAGAGTGCGAATTTATATATTCTTATCGTCTACCTCTAACATATTATTATGGTTTTAATTTAATAGGTTTGATAGAGGCAGTTGTAGTTGAATTTGATTCAGAAAGGAGAAGTTTGTGTTGGAAACATGAATGGATTTTTACTACAATTTCTATTCAAACACAAAAGAACGGTGTGTAACAGGATTGATAAAACAGAGATGCTAGTATTTTATTCTAACAATTTTCACGCACACAGTGTATATAGTATATGTATATGCTACTACACTTATACAAGCTACACCACCTTTGCTTTCAAACTGAGCTTCAACTCTATACATGTAAGTATATGTTTTCTCTGATGTGATAATTATACAAACTAGCTGCATGCCTTTTCTATAGGCTTCAAATGACAAGTACACATCATGGCTTACATCAGAGAATAGTTATTACTATAGACTTTTACCGGCCTACAATTTTGACTAGCCTACCATATTTTACTCGTATATAATTACTGCCAGCCTTCAGACCTTATCTTGACAACCCAGCCTTCTAATCTTGGACAACTATTATATACATGTTCCATGTTTTAAGGGAGACTTCATCACATCTCTTGTATGAATTCTTGACCATGTATGCAGGTTGCTCACCATATTTTCTAGAATGTATATAGTTGTATGTTCATGTATAAGATGGCTGCAATTTATTTCATACGGTAGCTTTCTAACTATTTAAACCTTGTTGTATCATTAATTACTGCTTCTAGAGAGTTTGAACAATTCTAACACTCCCCCTCAAACTCGACGTTGCATTCCGAGCTTTTTTTCATTTTCTGAAACACAACTGGCTTCAACGGCTTCGTAAAAATATCCGCTAAATTTTCTTTAGTCCTGCATTGTACCAATTCCATAATTTTATCATTCACCTGTTCTCGAATAAAATAATATTTTATGTTGATGTTCTTGCTTTGACTGTGAGACATCATATTTTTCGCGAATGAAATAGCAGGTTTATTTTCCACGTAAATAGTAACCGGATCTTCCTTGGCAAGATTTAACTCGCCCAATATGTAGCCTAACCACATAGCTTGACATGCACACGCTGCTGCTGTAATATATTCTGCCTCTCATGTTGATAAAGCAAATGTTTGTTGCTTCTTCGAAGACCATGAAAATATCACCGAACCAATATGAAAAGCATAACCTAAAGTGCTTTTCCCATCATCCAAGTCACCACCATAATCAGTCTGAATAGCCAACTAATTTTGAATCTTGAGAATGCGTGTAAAATAAACCATGATCAAGTGTACCTTTAATGTATCTCAAAATTCTTTTAGCTTTCATAAAATGATCTTGCTTCGGCTTTTCCATGTACCTACTAATCAGTCCAACCGCATACATAATATCGGGACTAGTGAAAGTAAGGTACATCAGACTTCCAACCAAAATTTTGAACAATGTCGAATTTACTGACTCTTTCTTCGAATCAACTCTCATCTTTATGCTTGCTTCTGCTGGGGTACTCACTGGCTTGCATTCTTCCATTCTGAATTTTTTAAGAATCTGCTCAGCATATTTTTTCTGAGACATAAAAATCCAATCTTTGCTTTGCTTTACTTCGACTCCAAGAAAGTATGACATTTGACCAATATTTGTCATCTCAAATTTATTAGTCATAACTTTCTTAAAATCATCAAACATATCAGGGTTATTGTCAGTAAAAATCATGTCATTCACGTATAAGTACACAATCATAATATCTCCCTTTGAATTTGTTTTTGTGTAGAGTGCATGCTCGTACGGACTCTTCACAAAACCATTCTTTTGAAAATATTCATCAACCCTTGTGTTCCATGCTCGCGGGGCTTGCTTCAACCCGTACAGTGCTTTCTTTAGTAGGTAGACTTTATGTTCTTGGCCTTTTTGAACATATCCCTATGGTTGCTCGATATAGACTTCTTCTTCGAGATAACCGTTCAGAAATGCTGACTTCATATCCATCTGATAAATCTTTCACTGATTTTGAGCTACAATTGTTGTAAGAAGTCTTATGGTATCAACTCTTGCAACTGGAGCAAATAACTCATCATATTCAATCCTGTATCTCTGTTTATAGCCTTTAGCAACTAGCCTTGCCTTGTATTTCTCCACTTCTTCATTTTGATTTGTCTTTGTCTTGTAGACCCATTTGACACTAATAGCCTTGTGTCCTTCTGGAAGTTCTGTGAGCTCCCAAGTATCATTCTTTTTAATTGCACAAATTTCTTCATCCATGGTCTTGTTCCATTTGCTTTCTTCAGAAGCTTTCTCAATTGTCACTGGATCACATTCAGTCATTAAACAAAATAATGAATAATAAATGCGGTTTGTATCGGACTTATTGCATCATAAATGTCATTCAGACTCCGCATTTTTCTTGGTGCTCCCCCTGAATTGTTGTTACTACTGTTTCCTAAACTCGATGGTGTGGAGGCAGGAGTTTGTTGAGTTGGACTTTGTGGAAGAGTTGGATCATCATCCTTGTCATTTTCAATGTTGGAGTCACCATCATTATCATCATTAAAGAACAGGCCTGCGATTTTTCTTTCTTCCTCGCTCCATCTCTAGTAATCTGATTCATCAAATTCAACATCACGAGAAATAATTAAATTCTTTGTTAGTGGATTATACAGTCTGTAGGCCTTGCTCCTTTTTTATATCTGGTAAAGATACATTTCTCGCCTTTATCATCAAACTTCTTTCTCTTTTGATCAAGAACATGTGCATATGCAATACACCCGAAAATTCTGAGATGTCCAACTGATGGTTTGCTACCATTCCATGCTCCATTTGGAGTTTTTTTTCTGACACTTTTGGTTGGACAACAATTCAATAAATAAACAACACATAACACGGTTTCAGCCCAGAAAGTTCTTGGCATGTGTTTTGCTTTTACCATGCTCCTTGTCATGTCAAGAATAGTGCGATTCTTTCTTTCTGTAATGCCATTTTGTTGAGGAGTATGTGCCGTTGTCAACTGATGATTGATTCCATATGTTCTGCAAAAACTTTTGAATAAATTTGAAGTATACTCGTCTTCTCTGTCTGATCTGAGTACCTTCAAATAATGACCACTTTATTTCTCTGCCATTGTTTTGAACTTCTTGAATTTATCAAGAGCCTCCGCTTTTTCTTTCAGAATATATACCCAACTTTTTCTGCTAAAATCATCAACAAATGTTAGGTAATACCTGTTTCCGCCAAGTGATGCAATATCAAACGGACCAGCTATATCAGTATGAACAATCTCCAATGGCCTCCTGGCTCTCCACGATTTTCCAACAGGAAAACTTTGTCTGTGTTTCTTCCCTTTGACACATTCTTCACACAAATTTTCTGGTTCGTTGATTTCTGGAAAACCGTCCACATTTTTTTCTTTGACAATAATTTCAAGCCTGAAAATCCAAGATGACCATATCTCAAATGCCACAACCAAGAGTCATTTTTTATGACTATTTTTAAGCACTTTTGCACCTTCGTCTGCATGTCAAGTGTGAATAGACGATTCTGTGACATCTTCACGTTGACAATCAATTCTCGAACTTGATTTCTTATAATGAGAGAATTATCATGCATTTGTATATTATATCCTTTCTCGACGAGTTGGCCAAGACTAATGATATTATTTTTCAAAGCAGGTATATAATACACATCATTGATATATTTTTTCTCATCATTTTTCAAAACAATCGAAATTGTACCTTTGCCTTTCACCGAAATTTTTGACGAGTCACTAAAAGTAACTTCCCCGTTGACAGTATTGTCTATCTCCGTAAATAATTCCTTGTGACCACACATATGATTACTGGCACCTGAATCAAGATACCAAATATTTTTCTTGCCTTCTTCGTCTCCTTTGTATGTTGGAAACATAGCAGAACCCATATCTTTGTCTTCTTTTACTGCTGCAAAATGACTGCTTTCTTCCACCTTCGGGGATCTACACTCATAACTGAAATGGCCATACTTATTACAATTGTAACATTGAAATTGAGACTTGTCACCTTTTTGTTGAAAATTTCCTCTTCCTCGGACTTTGAAATTTTGACCACGACCAGCTGACTGATAACCTTCATTTTTTAGGCCTCTATTGAACGGTTGTCTTCTTCGTCCCCTTCCACCACGGTAGCCACCTCTATAGCCACCTCTATTACGTGAAAAACTGCTACTGCTAGTATTTTTACCGATGGACACTTTGCTTTGCAACACCTTTTCCAGATGACTTGTATAATCATACTGGCTCATTCGTTGCTCATGGGCTTAAAGAGAACCCTCAAGTTCATCAATTGTAATTGTGGACAAATCTTTTGACTCCTCGATAGATGTAACAACATAATCAATTTTTTTGTCAATAAACGGAGCAACTTTTCCATGACCCAAACATCATTGAGACTTTCACCGTTTCTTTTCATTTCATTTGTCACCGTTTTCAAACGAGTAACATATTCACCAATATTTTATGAACTTTTCATTTTTCTATTTTCGAACTCGCCACGTATTACTTGGAGCCTCACCTTTTTCACTTTCTCGACACCTTGGAAAGATTTCTGCAAAATCTCCCACGCATCTTTTGTTGTTTTTGCTTCTAAATTTTTTTCAAAGGTAGATTCATCGACGCCTTGAAAAATTATGAATAACGCCTTTTTATCTTTTTTACGGGACTCCTTTAATGTCGTCCTCTTGGAATTTGGAAGAACTGCTTCAGCGGCTGCATTCACGGGTTCATTATACCCACTTTCGACAATATCACAGTTATCGTAAGAACCGAGTAACACCTTCATTTAGATACTCTAGTTCCCGTAATTTGTTGCCGTCAGTTTTGGGATTTGTGGTTGTATCATATTCGTCATTTTTTCTCGGACAGAACCTTAGTTCTGATACCACTTGTTGGAAATGTGAATGGGTTTTTACTACAATTTCTATTCAAACACAAAAGCACAGTGTGTAACAGGATTGATAAAACAGAGATGCTAGTATTTTATTCTAACAATTTTCACGCACACAGTGTATATAGTATATATATATGCTACTACACTTATACAAGCTACACCACCTTTGCTTTCAAACTAAGCTTCAGCTCTATACATGTAAGTATATGTTTTCTTCGATGTGATAATTATACAAACTAGCTGCATGCCTTATTTATAGGCTTCAAATGACAAGTACAAATCAAGGCTTACATCAGAGAATAGTTATTACTATAGACTTTTATCAGCCTACAATTTTGACTAGCCTACTATATTTTACTCGTATATAATTATTGCCAGCCTTCATGCCTTATCTTGACAACCCAGCCTTCTAATCTTGAACAACTATTATATACATGCTCCGTGTTTCAAGGGAGACTTCATCACATCTCTTGTATGAATTTTTGACCAAACATGCAGGTTGCCCACCATATTTTCTGGAATGGATATAGTTGTATGTTTATGTATAAGATGGCTGCAATTTATTTCATACGGTAGCTTCCTAACTATTTAAACCTTGTTGTATCATTAATTACTGCTTCTAGAGAGTTTGAAAAATTTTAACAGTTTGCGAGAAGTAGGTATTTAGTATTTACAATCCACGTAGGAGATTTAAACATTCAATTCCCCAATGATGAAGTAGAGATACTCCTATAATGATTAGGAATTTAGAATCCAACCATACTAATTAGTAGTAGCAGGCATTAAAAATATATATAAATAATAAAATATATAGGTATCAAAACTGAGTCAATGAGCAATGCACTGAGTCTACTGTTACTAGCAGGCTGGGTGTTGTCCCTGGCCGGCCGGTCGACTGATTCTCTTGGCATGTATGTATAATATATCCAACGGGAAAGAGGAAAAAAAGGTCGTTAGTTGCTCTATTTAGGAGTAACATGTAACTCATATAAAATAATATGTATCATACATACAACTCTAACATCCGATACTTCTTCTTTTATATAACTACTCACAGATAATATTATATTATATTAACATAAATTCTCAACATTATAAAATTATATAGTAAATATTAATAAAATATAATATAAAAAATAAATTTACCTAAATATTAGTCATTCATCCCGTATTTTGTACGGGTTATAAGTTTGTTTATGTATTCTCCCCAAAGATTACAAATTTTATCTATCAATTTTTTAAGTAAATTTATATTTTTAATAATATATTTACACTATATTCAAAATATTATATATTTAGAATTTTATTTATAATTTAATATTACTATATAATACAATTCAAAAAAATTAATATATTTATACTATATTGTCGGTTGGTACGGTACTGGGCCACGTGCCTAAAAAATATATATGTATTAAATATAATTTTAATATTGTAATACAAGCCATAACTATATACATATCTATGTTGACTAAAATTTTATTTTTTAAGTCCAATTATATATTTATTATAATACAAGTCCAAATAATAATATATTTATATTAAATAGAATAAATTTATATAAAAGAAGAGAACATATAATATTAACATAAATTCTTAATATTATAAAATTTTATATTAAATATAAATAAAAAATCAATTTACTTGAGTCATTATTATAGTTGGAGATGTAGTTGAATTTGATCAAGTTCAGATCATAGATGAAGAAAGAAGAATACATTCAGAATGGAGAATTCGTCGAGAAGCAGGTATTTAACATTTTCAATCTATGTATGAGATCTATAAATTCACTTGCAGAATGATGAAGACTCTTAGAAAGTTATATGTATTTCATATATTAAGTAGTTTATGATATGGCTATACAAGGCACCTTCATTATGATCAATTTTAGTGAGACTTATATATTATTATGTTTTGAAATAAACAGCTATACTAGAGCTTGGTGGAGCTGATTCTGATTAAGATTCAACACCTGAAAATAGTGAAAGAAGGCTTGAGCGTAAAAAGTGGCTACTCGAACAATATAACGTAATAGCGGATAAAGGTAGGGATGAACGAAACAAAACACCTTCACAAAGGCAAAAACAACATATAACATGTATTCAACACTTAAAATCCATGTAGGAGATCTACAAACACATAGAAGTATAATTTCAAAAATATATAATTATGATTGATATAAACTATTTAAGACAATTTCATAGTATAGACTAATAAATGTCTAATAATATAATATTTTTATATGTTAGATAACTTTAAAATAACTAATGTAAATATTAAAGAAAATATTTTACAAATATTATTGAAACATAAATAATATAATAATAAAATATGAAATTAAATTATGTTTGTATATAAAATTAAAACAACTATAAGAAGAAATAAAAAAACTTATATTATTGACCTCATTTAAATTATTATTTTAAGACTACATATAGAAATAATTATTTTTCTTTTGAAATTATAATATTTTCTTTATAACAATTATTATACATAATTATTAGGCTAAGTGATACAATGTGAATTAAAAGGTATATAATTTTCTCATGAAATGTGTTATGTGTTTGAAACAGAGCAACTTATAAACATAGACATGTCAACAACATTGCAAGCCGAGAAGACACCAATAGAAGAAAGAGATCGTCAAAAAAGTGATTTTGAAATTAATGAGCAGCGAGATGTACAGGTTTTACAAATTGAGATATTTATTTTAATTAATGTAATTAACATTGTAAATACAATATCCTATAGATATTTCTCAAATTTATTGTAGATCATTGTGGAAAATAGTGTCTCGGATATTATAGGTGAAAAACGCAGGCTTGAATGTAATGAACAAAGGCGTGAAAAGTACAAACAAAGAAAGCTACAATATGGTTTGTATAATTCAATGTTCATTTTGATTTATTCATAGATGACATTCAATGTAAGTTATATGATCTTTATATTAGTGTTTGTCTTTATTGTTTTTAGTTTAGTTGGAAAACTTTTATTTAAAGATTGAGACCAAATATTATAGTATAATTGTATAGAACACTATTGATAAATTCTTAAAGTAATTGTAATTATATATATAGGAACTGAAATCCTGATAGCAGAGAGAAGAACCTAACAATGAACGCCGACAACGATATTGAAAAGGCATGTTTATTATCGATGAATTTGTTACTTTTTTGTATTTATTGAGTCTATGAAATTCATATATTGGTTTAATTAAAAGCCTTAAACAATATATTAAGTAGTCTTATTATTTATTTTTTGGAAAGAGCTCGAGTTGTACTAATTCTTGCTGTAGTAATGGAAATCGAGACTAATATATGTATGTATGTATGTATATATATATATATATATAGTGACAATTATATGGAGATCATATTTTTGTTGGAGATTCGAAAACCTAATCTACACCTTCCATTTAACTCTAGTCCAATGATCATTATTATTTTCATTTTTAAATATACATTAATACAAAAGAACATGCTATATATATATATATATATATGTGTGTGTGTGTGTGTGTGTGTGTGTACATATCATCATTAATTATAAAATGCATATGTATTTTTTACATATTATTTATGTGATTCATATCATTATTAAATAAATTTGCACATCTTTCAGTAATGTACTACAAAATAACACTATGTATTTTGTTTCAAGTGTTGTATGATTAGATCAAGTTGTATCAATATTTTTTATGTCTATCAAGCTATTTAGATCTAAACACGTAAAATCACATATAAGTGAAAATCAAATTCAACATTTTACAATTTTATAATAACATTATAGCAAGCGAAATTTGTGTAATACATTTAGTTTTTGTAGTATGTTCTGCAATTATTTTTTGCGGTATGTTCTGCATTTTATGTTTGTGGTATGTTCTGCATCATTATGCTAAATGGTAACGTTCATAAAAAATCATAAAACATTTATTCATCGAAAACTAGAGAGAATTAAGAAGTTAAATATATTAAATTGAATAATGTATTATGCAAGTAGAATACGATGTTCTGCAACCTAAATATAGTGTACTGCAAATAATAATAAGTTTTACATTATAGAAAAAAATATTATTTAAATAAAAACCGTAATTATTATTTAATGGATTCATTTGAAACTGAAACTTCAACTTTTTTCTGATAATCAAGTCCAGTACAATCTGTTCTACACCCACGATACCTCTAACATCACTCTCATGCTCACTATTAAAATTTAAAATGTTTATGATTTTAATTTCTCCCATGCTTTGTCCTACATAAGTATTATATGCATCACTATCATCTTCATCCAACATCCATAGCAAAACAATCTGCATAAGTATTATATCACATCCCAAAAAAATACAACCTCTTGTAACCTCCAACTTTACATCATCACAAAATATAGCTAAAATTTGTAGTACACATTATTACACCAAAAGAAATAAATTCAAACGTTTGCTAGTTGCAGTACACGTAATAATACATCCCAAAAATACTCTACCAGTTATTATCCGAAACTATAGCAGCAAAATAAATTTTATTATCTATCAGTTGCAGTACACACAAGATCACATTAAAAATAATTTCAAACCTCTACTAGTTGCAGTACACGTAATAATACAATTAAAAAAATATATTTCATACATTATCAGTTGCTACCCCCAATAATACATCATCACAATCACATGCTTTCAATTACTAATCCAAAAAATTAAGACCAAAGAACATGAATCTCTACCTAATTTAAAATCTTGATGTATAATACAATTACATAATTTACATACTTTCAATTATATTCTTAAGATGTTTTCAAACCCTAGAGTCTGCACGATAGATGAATGTGTCTCTAAGAGATTTTGAATTATGAGATGCTGCTTCTCAATTTAATAGAAGAACTTGTTATGTACTGCAAGCGATATACGTTTGATCCGATTGATACTCAATATTTTAATTAAGGAATTGTCTGATAATGAAAATATTGCAGTGTTTTAAACAAGAAAGAGTTTTAAAATGACAATCATGACCTTTTTAAATTGTGTAGGATATGATTTAATCCAATGGTCAATATGCAGTCTTAGCGGTCTCCAATATAATTGAGTCTCCATATAACTCAACTCGATATATACATATAAGTGAATAATAGTTCAAATTAAATAATTACATTACAAAAGTAAACCAAACAAATAATCTAATTGTATAGAATATTATTTACGGATACTTAAGTAGTTGTTATTGTATATATAGCAACCGATATTCAAACCAATGAGCAAAAAGAGGACTGTAACAATGAACGGCGCCAACGTTATCGAAAAGGTGTGTTTATTATGGATGAATTTATTACTTTTCCCGTATATATTAAACAAATATTTTGAATATTGGTAATAATTTTATTTAGGAATTCAAATTGAGACCACTGACCAAAGAACGTAACACAGACCGACGACAGAGATATCAAAAGAGTATGTATACTATTAACAAATAAAACAAAGTTATGCTAAAATTATTTGGTTATTGTGTAACTTTGTTGTTGTATGACTTTGTTTAGGAATTCAAGACGAGACTACTAAACAGGAAAAAGAACTTGACAAGGACAAAAATAAAAGATCACAGTATGGTACGTTCTCCTCTGATTATATTTTTTCCAAATAAAGATCACCATGTTAATTGAAATATACACATGTATGATGGCTTGCTTTTTCATATAAAAAATTAATTTTATGTTGGGAATAATTCATATTTGCATTGTGATGCATCAAAGATAACTATAAGGCCTAAGCTACAATTTTCAAGGTTTGTAACATATTTCATGTAAAATTTCTTTCATATTCTATTCTTTTTGTTAATTTTTTTCCCCAGATCTGCCGTTGCTGACCAAGAACATGAGGACTAGGATTAATAACAAAAAGAAAAAATTTGGTAAATTTAAATGTTAATTTGTTATACAACTCTATTATTTTACCATTCTTCGCATCAACATTTGAAACAATTGCCCGTTTTTAATAAGTTACTAATTATTTCTTTTTACAAATGCAGCATTGAGCAACGATGTACTTGATATAGGTTGTGCTAATAAAATTTGTTGTCATTGTGGTGCTTTAATGTGGAGGTTTAAACAAACTCAAGAACAGCAGCGATTGAATTCAGATAAGTTTTCTTTATGTTGTGGCAATGGTAAAGTCCTCTTGCCATTATTAAGAGAAACACCTCCAGAATTGAAGTCATTATTAGATGGAACCAGTAATAAAAGTGCTGCCTTTCGCCAAAATTCAAGACTTTATAACAATGCTTTTGCATTTACATCCGTGGGAGCTAATTTGGATAAAACAATTAATAACGGTGGTGGCCCTTTCATATATCGTGCTCTCAGTGTTATTTATCATCAAATTGGTACTTTATTTCCCGAAGAATCTAATAAAGCAGTTTTCTCTCAAATATATATGTACGATAACGAGCAGCAATTCGAACAGCGTTTGAACTTTCCAGAGAATGAAGATCAACTTGATACTGAAATTATAGATTCTTTATCTTCAATGCTACAATGAGAGAACGCTTGGGTAGATATTTATCGCCATGTACGAGATAAATTTAAAGATTCAGAAATTGCTCCTACAACAATACGTTTAGTGGCAAATAGGGAAACAGATGGTCGAGACCAATATTCCAACCAATGCTTATGAATTTGCAGGTTTAATTACAAATGATAATCTAAGCGATGATAGAGATATAGTCGTATATCCTAAGGGTGCTTGTTCTTCTACTCGCACGCAGGGCTGCTCTTGCTGCTCTTGCTATTGTTGCTAGGGTCCGAGCGAGGGAGTTGGAGTTGGCGTAGGATTTCAGTACTTCACCCAAGTTATATGTCTCTTCAATATTCACTAATATTCCCGTTTGAGAAGATGGTTACAGACCTAATCTTTTACATGCTGGAATTACTATTAAGTCAGAGAATAAAAGAGATTTAGTGAGTATATGACAGTACCACTGTTATAGAATTCAACACAGAAATACGGAAGGTCACACTTTAATTAGAGGGGGACGATTGTTTTTACAATTCGTGGTAGATGAGGGGGACGATTGTTTTTACAATTCGTCGTAGATGCATGGGCATGTATAGAACATACCAGACTCGCATGGGTTCTAAGAAATCAAGCAATATTGAGATCTGAACTATATAATAATGTTGTCGATTCTGTGAACAGGGGAGATAATGACGCTTCCATGGTAGTAGGGAAACGAATTGTGTTGCCATCCTCATTTATAGGCAGTCCACGTTACATGCAATAAAATTATCAAGATTGTATGCACTACAAGAAAAACTGAAACAGACAACACTTATCAGACAACGGTCGGCAGTAAAAGCATTGTTTGAAATTTTCACACAACGGTTTTTTTTTTTGCAAAATCTGTCTGTTGTCTGAAAGAACTTACACAACGGTTTCTAAAACCATTGTCTATTAGAAGGAGTAAAGCAGAGGCTTTACACAACGGAATTATAAAACCGTTGTCTGAAGAAAGGTCAGACAAGTGTTTCATAAACTGTTGTTAAAAACAGACAAGTGTTTTTTTTTTGTTACTTAAATGGATGTCACACAACAGTTTGAATAAACACTTGTCTGATTCTAACAACGGTTTACAAAACCATTGTCTGAAGAAACTTCAGACAATATATAATTTTACATATAACTTCAGACAATTTTGGGAAAATTTTGGTTAAGGGGGAAAAGAATTTTACATATAATTTTATAAATAATAAAATATATAATTTTTTTGTTAATATATACTAGCTTAAAATCCATGTGAAACACGGATTTATATTATAAACACGTACAAGAACGATTTCTTTTTTCCTAATTTCTTGTACACATCACTAAAATCATTAGATATTAACATCTGTACGGTTGGATCGTCGAAAAAAAATTTTAAAAAAAATATTATTCCAAAATTATACTAGTTTGACCAAGTAGTACTTTAACAGTTGACCATTAAAATATCATACATGAATGATTTGTTTTTTTCTAATTTTTTTTACACATCACTAAAATCAGTATATAACATCATCCGTACGGTTGGATCGTCCAAAAATATTTTTAAAAAAATAGATCATGTTCAATCGGTACGACACTAGTTAGAGGGAGTAGTACTTTTGGCGGATTTATATTATAAACACGTACAAGAACGATTTATTTTTTCTTAATTTCTTGTACACATCACTAAAATCATTAGATATTAACATCTGTACGGTTGGATCGTCGAAAAAAAAATTAAAAAAAATATTATTCCAAAATAATACTCCCTCCGTCCCAACCAATTCTTTACACTTTCCTTTTTGGGACGTCCCATCCAATTCTTTACATTACTAAAAATAGTAACTTTTAACAATAAATATATTATTACATCCACTACTTCACTCCACTTTTTCAACACTTTACACTATTACACCCACTACTTCATTTATTTTAACAATAAAATCACTATTACACCCACTATCCTTGGTCTCCGTGCCCGGACCAAATGTAAACATTTGGTCGGGACGGAGGGAGTACTAGTTTGACCAAGTAGTACTTTAACAGTTGACCGTTAAAATATCATACATGAATGATTTGTTTTTTTCTAATTTTTTCTACACATCACTAAAATCAGTATATAACATCATCCGTACGGTTGGATCGCCCAAAAATATTTTTTTAAAAATAGATCATGTTCAATCGGTACGACACTAGTTAGAGGGAATAGTACTTTTGGCGGATTTATATTTATAAACACGTACAAGAACGATTTCTTTTTTCCTAATTTCTTGTACACATCACTAAAATCATTAGATATTAACATCTGTACGGTTGGATCGTCGAAAAAAAATTTTAAAAAAAAATATTATTCCAAAATTATACTAGTTTGACCAAGTAGTACTTTAACAGTTGATCGTTAAAATATCATACATGAATGATTTGTTTTTTTCTAATTTTTTCTACACATCACTAAAATCAGTATATAACATCATCCGTACGGTTGGATCGTCCAAAAATATTTTTAAAAAAATAGATCATGTTCAATCGGTACGACACTAGTTAGAGGGAGTAGTACTTTTGGCGGATTTATATTATAAACACGTACAAGAACGATTTCTTTTTTCCTAATTTCTTGTACACATCACTAAAATCATTAGATATTAACATCTGTACGGTTGGATCGTCAAAAAAATATTTAAAAAAAATACATTATGTGCAATCGGGATGAGTCGTGTTAAAGTTAGTACTTTTGAGAGATTTATGTTATAAAAGAATATAATATTAATTTGGAATTTTCTGATTTTTTGTGCACATCACTCAAATCAATAGATCTTAACATCCGTACGGTTGGATCGTCAAAAAAATATTTTAAAAAAATACATTATGTGCAATCAGGATGAGCCGTGTTAAAGTTAATACTTTTGAGATGTTTATATTATAAAAGAATACAAGATTAATTTGGAATTTTCTGATTTTTTTGTGCACATCATATAAATCAATAGATCTTAACATCCGTATTGTTGGATCGTCAAAAAAATATTTAAGAAAAATACATTATGTATTCTATATTCATATTTTAAATATTATATAATATAAACTAGTTTTATTTCATATTTTAAATTTTAAAATATATTACAGATATTCTATATAAATATATTACATATATATTCTATATAAATGTATAATATTGTATTAATTATATTGTAATAAATTTAATATATAAATAAAAAATATTTATTTATATATAATATTGTATTAATTCATCCCTTAGACTTGAGATTTTTTGTATAATATTATATTGAAATGATGTTGTTTTTTTTTGGTTTAAATATAATAAATATAAAAAAAAATCACCTTCACGTTATTCTAGATGAATATGTATGACGGTATTTTTCCCCCTCAAATGAAAAATGAGCAAATATATTTTTCCCCTTAACAAATCTGGTAAACTATTAATCCCTAAAACAAGACTTGTTCCCCATTAACAAATAAAAATAATTAATTATTTTCAAATAATATAATTATTTTATATATAATATAATTAATGTAATTGTACCAAATATTAAAATATCTCAATTTAACCGTTACTAATTGAACTATTGAATATAAAATATAAAAATAATTTTAAGTTTTCAATATTTATATACTTGTATAAATTAATATAGCACTAATATAGTAGCACGGTGTAAACGATAAACAAACCAGTGCTTATAATACCCCCAAAACATATATTAATATTTTTATAAAATTAATCTTGTACAATTTTTTAATATAAACCTCATAAAATTTCTTCCCCTTTCACTTTTTATCCGATTGTTCTTCCCCTTTAGGTTGAATTTCACTCCCCCCTTAAACAAAATTTCACTTCCTTCCTTCCTCATCACTTCTTCTCAGCGGCCCCAATTGAAATATACTAACTTATCAAACTCTCTCTCTCTCTATCCCTCTGTCTCCGTCCCACTCTCCCTCTCTATCCCCCTTATCTCTCTCTCAAACACACACACACAAATAGATTGGAAGTGAAGATCGATGGTCTATATATATATACAAAGTGTGTGTATGTATATGTGTTGAACTTGGTGGGTCGGGTCAAGCAATCATTTGGTGAATCGATCTCGCTTCTTTTGTATATTGTTTGTTCAGTTGCTATATATATAGTCAAGGGCTATTGATCAAGGTATGATTGTGCTTTATTTCTTATTTTTTTAAGTTGGATCATTTATTTTTTCTTGATTTGTTTGTGTTTGACTTGGGTTTTTATTTCCGTTTCTTGATTTTTGTGCTCTAATTTGAGGTTTTGTTGGGTAAAGTTATAAAATAAGAAATTAGGGTTCTATTTTATAGTAGGTACATAGATGATGATTTGCACAAGCCGCTAGTGATACATTTAGACACAGAGCATACATACATCAATGGCTCCTAAAGCGAAAACCCAGTCGGAACTCAACATATAAGCTTCCAGGTGGTTGTTTACGACCAGGTGAATCAGGTTATAACCCTTCCAGACCTTTATTGCTCTATTTAGGTGCCAAGTCCTCTAAAAGTATTGTACAGCCTCAAAAATTATTCTACTACTTCATTCCTGGCAGATATCGAAGGCTTGAAGCGCAAGCTTACAAACAAGCTATATGTTCAGTGTGATGGTATTGTTCCTGAATGGGAGGTACTTAAACACCAGCTATATACCTTTCTCTTCTAGCATTATTATATCAGCAAATGCATTAGTTTTCAATGTTTAGGTAGGAGAATGCCTTGTCAAACAAATGAACGATCCCTGTCAACTCTTCCTATACGTACCGATAATCGGGGCACAAGCTTTGAATCAAGTGCATCATTCTCTGATTCTATTACCATTAATGTTGTAGACCATCCTGCAAAGACATCTCAGCATTTATGGTGGAGTCACCATATCAAGGATAAGATTACTCCCACAAGTGGTATACCTAGATATCCTTACAAGTATGTTTTTTTTTCTGATTTGAAAGTGAAGACAAGTTTTAGTCTATTCGTTTTTCTGTTTATACGTTACAAGTAGAATATATGTTGGAAAAGACAAACTTAATTTTGATGACCTGATTGAAAAACCCTTAGTTCTTGGTAAATGTATTCCGACTTCAAATAGAAGCTAACATTGCCATGTGTCCACCAGTGACAGAGTGTAACCTAACATTTATGTGCGACTAAACTGTGTATAAGCAGGGATTATTTTGTTGAACTTAAGTCGACTTATGAGCTCAGTCTATAATTAGCTTTCGTTTCTTCTATACCAATATTTTTAATATTGTGTAAATATTTGATAACATGAAAACTTCTTCAGGGATGTCCAGAAAGCTACACAGAACTTCACAACTATTTTGGGGCAGGGAGCCTTTGGTCCAGTGTATAAAGCGAAAATGCCTTCTGGGGATATGGTTGCTGTAAAGGTGCTTGCCTCTAACTCAAAACAAGGAGAAAAAGAGTTTCAGACAGAGGTAAAGGCTAGATCAAGGACTTATAGAGAGGAAATCAGTTCCTATTCCATCAGATTTTTCTTATCTACGAGCCTTAACTTCTTTTACCAGGATAACTTGTAGTGTGATCATGTACATTTCATATACGAGATAATATACAGTCTCTCTCGCCTATATGTCATGTTAAATTCAAGGTTGAGATTAAATATATGCTTGAGAAGGGCATAAATTTTGAAATTTATATGTCACTTCCTAATCTCGTGAAGGAAACAGCTATCGTAATTCTGAACTGATATTCAATTTTAGCATTAGTAACAGCTGAGGGAAAAACAATATGTACAGAAAAGCATCTGAGGGGTGTCCCACAGGAGGGTGGTCCATGTACAGGCAAATTGTTGGATGAGTTAACCAAAACTACATATACTTAGAGAATATCCTCCACAAATTGTTGTAAGTTTTAGACTTGTATAAGGTCTCTCCATATTTTTCTGTTGTGTGTAGTTTTGTTTATAACAAATATTCTCTGGAAGCAATGCGAGAACTCATTCAATTTAAATCTCTGGTACCTAATGCAAGTACAACATGTATTAGTATGATCCTGTTTTTCTTGTAGTGATATGTCAGCTCTGAAGCATGTACTTGTACTTGCATCCACGCTTAAATTTTCTTCAACACTTCTTCAAGATCATATGGGAGAATCTTGCGGTATAATTATTTCTTGGCCGCCCGTTATTCTTATATTAGTTTCTCGGATATATGTATGGATATATATCTGTAATTGTTGCTTCATATATGAGTTAATATTTATATAAATATTTTTCAGGGTGTTCCTCTCCAATCCGGGACCAAGGACTGTGGTCTGTTTATCATGCGATATATGAAGGAAATATGTCTTGATAAGGAGCTCAAATTTGTTTCAAAGGTATAAATTTTTTAATTTTGTCATCTTTTGTGTTCTTCTTTTCTATGTTAAAATCTGGTGATAATATAGTTTAATCTTTCAGTGGCTACGGAGGGGCAGCTTATCCTATGGAGTCGATGATCTCAATGAAATCAGGATCGAGTGGGCAGAGTACTTCATGAAGCACGAGACTTCTTAGGTTCTTTGCACATTTAGTAACCACGCACCGCAAATTTTCTGATGCACATGTATTTTTGGGAGTTGCGCAGTATATATAAAGACTAACTGATATGCTATGGACATGTAATGGCGTAACTATTTAACTTAAGTGAAGGTTTCAGTCTCTACTTTTGGGGTATGTGCATCCGAAAATCTGATGTTGTTGAACATATTTAACTTAATTAGTTCGTGAATTTTACTTGGTTGGATGTGTTGGTTGTAATGGTTTATTGAATACGATGGAATGGAATGGCTGTTTGTTTTGGTTTTAGTTTGGCTTCTTTATATTGCCAGTGGTTTCTTTATATTGCCAGTTTGGTTTTTTAATTTTGTTATATAAAACCATTGTCTCTTGTTATTTTAGGTAATTGGACTATAATGAAAACTGTTGTCAAGCATTGTACTAGGCAATCTGTTGAATTTTCTATGAAACCATTGTCTATTAACCTAGGTAACAACTTCTTGTTTAAAAAAACCGTTGTCCAAATACATTACTTCAATACAACAGGTATTTAAAGAAAACAATTGTGCAAGTCAAGAATAGAAAACAGTTTTTAGAAAGGAAACCATTGTGTTAAACTATTAAGACAATGGGGTTGTTCTACTAAAACCGTCGTAAATATTTAGATCACACAATACTCTTTTGGATAATAAAGCCTTGTCTGAAAATTAAAACAATAACATTTGCTAGTTAATAAACAATTGTTGATTTGTTTGTCAGACAATTGTTTCTACTTGAACCGTTGTTGTTCTCGCGTTTCAGACAACATTTTCTAAGACAAAAACCGTTGTCTGTAGGGAATCAGACAACGGACGCGTCCGTTGTCTGAGCTGCGTAACAGACGGCAGCTCGATAGACAACGGTTTTCCAGGGCATCAGACAACGGGCAAAAAGCCTTGTCTGATTCAATTATTCTTGTAGTGATGGGTATTTGTAGGAGATATGGAAGTCCTGATTTGTTCATTACATTTACATGCAACCCACAATGTTCTGAGATCCAGAAGTACTGTGATATGGTTCCACAAAGTGACTCGACTAACAGACCTGATGTTCTGGCCAGAGTTTTCAAGATTAAGCTAGACCTACTTTTGGAAGATTTGACCGAGAATCATGTTCTTGGAAAAGTAATAGGAGGTATATATAATTTCTTACAAAAATATACATGTTGTTATCTTTACTTGCCTAATTTAGTGTCAAATATAAATGATATGGTTTATTGCTTTCATATATTCTTGAGAAAAAATTTATATTGTTAAGTTTTACTGTAAGTCTATAATCCAAATAATCCAAAAGTGAAAACTGCTTTAGGCAGGCTTCATGAATAAAATAGTGATTAATCATATAATTGCAGCCTATGCAGCAATGTATCTAATTTTCTCTGATGTAAAACATGTCCAAGACATCTTTTTGTAGATCACGAAATCTCTGATTAGGCAAAGTGGTCAGAATATTTTGAGTAGGCTAAAAGGTGAACCTAACAAGTTTTAAGTTTTAACAGATTTTAGGACAAAATGGCTTTATCTCTTTGGCCTTAATACATATTTCCTTTAGAAATAGTCTAACAACAATGAGTTTTATCAATTACTAATAAAAGAAAAATAGCAAGTTTTTTATGTTAAAAAAAACAAAAGATAGAAATTAGTATGAATCAATAAAGGAGAAGAGGGGGAGGAAAATGGAAAAGGCAAAGAACTGCCTGAGATAAAAAAAAACAGAAGGCAACAGCATATAACACAACTGAATTTAAAAATTAAGGAGTCAATTAATAAGCACTTCAAGTTTAAAATTATTGGTCCTGACATGTAAATATAACACTGGACCTGATACATTAAAGATATGCGTAAAGTTAGCAGGAAATATATGTATATGGGGTACTATTACTGGTCTTTGTTTTTATTCTTTTCCATTTAAATTAAAAACTTTAAAGGACCAAACATGCATAATGTAATGGGGGCATGATTATTATGATTTCACCTGGGAAATACAGGTGCCTGGTGTGTGTTTCTCCTTGTAACCTACTATATTTGCTGCTCTCTTCTCTCAACATTATTGTGTGCCATTATGTGGCCCATCACTCTATTGATTCAGGTATCACTGTGTAGAATATCTACTCTACAGATTAACTTGCTCGATTGTTGAATGTACACAAATACAGGTGAGTAGAACTTTGCATCAGATAAAAACCCAATGAATAAGTATGAAAGAAAATTACTAAACATCTATGCATCTTAGTTACCTGCCCTGTGAGAAGAGGATCGTATTGAACTGTTTCTTGACGCCTTGAAACTCAAGTTCCAAAACTGTATCCTAAATAAGCACAGGAACTGTTAGACACTATGCTGAGTTTAGACAATTCTGGATATCTCAACACCTCTTCATTAGAACAGCCATAACTCTTTGTAAAAATTTCAGTTTGAAGAACCGTTTTTTGCATAAAAAACAAGATTTCAAGAGATTTCTATTGGTATATAATTCACCGCCTAGAACCTTATAGATCATAACAGTTTATTCCGGGAAGTTAGACTCTATGCTGAGTTTAGGCAATTCTGGATAGCTCGACACCTCTTCATTAGAACAGCCATAACTCTTTGTTAAAATTTCTGTTTAATGAACCGTTTTTCGCATAAAAAACTAGATTTCAAGAGCTTTCTATTGGTATATAATTTACCGCCTAGAACCTTATAGATTATAACAGTTTATTCCGGGAAGTTAGAGTCTATGTTGAGTTTAGGCAATTCTGGATAGCTTGATACCTCTTCAGTAGAACACCCATAACTATTTAATAGCAAATTTCTACTACTTTATTCATTTGTCTCAGTAGAAAGGTTATATACGTCATTTAAAAATAATAAAGTAGTGATGTTAACCATGATTACTTTAAAATCGGTAACATTTTGAATTTAGGATATATTTATAAATACAGTTATAAATGAGATATATTAGTAAATCAGTTCTTAAAAACGGGACATATTAGAAAAAACCCTTAAAAATAGAGAAATTCGTTAAACATTTTTTAATTTAGTTTTCAATTTTTCTGATTTAATTATTTTGTTTCAGTTCTATATTATAATTTTAGAACTATTCCTATTTAGATAGTACAACTAACTCGACTCAATGCCTTACTTTTATAGTTGCTTATACTATTGAATTCCAAAAGAGAGGTTTGCCACATGCACACATAATTGTATGACCGGAGGAATCTGACAAATGTCATACAACTGATGAAATTGATGACTTAATATGTGCTGAAATTCCGGATAACATAACTGATCCAGTTGGATATGATGCTATTTCAAAGTATATGATTCATGGACCGTGTGGAGCATATAATCAAAATTGTCCATGCACGAGGGATGGCAAATGTGTACCAAATATTATCCAAAAGAGACTACCATCGACTCAAATGGTTATCCAGTTTACGGGCGACGAGATGATAAACGTACAATCCAAGTGAAAGACATTACGATTGACAATAGGTACTACTAATAATTCTTTTACATAATTGTTCTTAGTCTACTTTACAATTTAGATTAAATATTTTAGTGCTAAATCTTTTTACACATTAATTTTTAATTATGTTACATGTGTACAGGTTTATTGTTCCATACAACAGAGGCCTCATTGTTAAATATCAGGCTCATATAAACATAGAATGGTGTAATCAGGGACGTTTGATTAAGTATATGTTTAAGTACGTAACGAAAGGCCCTGATAGAGAAACTATAGCTGTTGAAAAAGTCAAAGATAGAGAATTTGATGAAACAATCGGTAATGTAAATACTAATTAAGTCCATGACTATGTAGCATGTCGTTACGTTTCTTCTGCAGAGGCATGTTGGCGTATATATGATTTTCCCATTCACAATCACAAACCAGTTGTTGTCAAGTTAATTTTCCATGAAGAAAATCAACACCAGATTTGTTTCCAGGAAGATGACCAATTACAAGCAGTTTTGGACAGAATTAATCCTAATGCCACTATGTTTATGCAATGGTTTGAGGCAAACAAGGAATATGTATCTGCAAAACAGCTTACATTTGTTGAATTTCCACAGAAATTCTTATGGAATGAATCTGAAAAAAAATGGACCTGCAGAAAGAACAACATACATGTGATTGGTCGTTTGATTTATGTCCATCCCACTACAGGTAAAAACTTTCCTTTGAAAAACTTTATAAAAATAAGAACATAATATATATGGCAGTAATTTAATAGCAAATTTATAATACTGTAAAGTTACCATTTAGTCTAAACTTTCGTTTAATATTAAGAGAATTTAGCAGTTTAATCAAGCATTGCATTGCAAGAGAAAGGTTTTACTTGAGAATGCTTTTGGGCATTGTACGTGGCGCAACATCATTTGAGGAAATCCGAACAGTTAACAATGTTGTCTATAACACATATAAGGAAGCTTGCTTCCATCATGTCCTATTAGAGTGTGAAATTTCAGACATTAGGGGGTATGGGATAAGCATTGGAAGTCTTTCTCTGATGATATTGAGCTGAAGCAAAGAAAAGATTCTGCGCTACAAAATTTTGTTATCGGAGAGGACCAACTTCAGTGTCTTACTTTACATGATGTTGACATCCAACTGCGTAAAACAGGTAAAACATTGTCTGACTTTCCAACTTTACCAGAGCTAGATCACGATCTTTATAGACATAGTAGAAACACACTTTTATATGAAGAGAATATGTATGATATGCATGCATTATCAATTGAAGGAGAAAAATGTCGTCAGATGTTAAATGAAAAACAAACAGTAGTTTTTGAAGCCATAATCGATAATGTTAGAAGTAAGGTTGGCGGTTTATTTTTCGTTTATGGACATGGAGGTACTGGCAAAACTTTTTTGTGGAAGACTGTAATTAACAACCTCAGGTCACAGGGAAAGATAGTTCTGGCAGTTGCGTCATCAGGCATTACTTCCCTCATTCAAGGTGGACGTACTGCACACTCTAGATTTAAGATACCAATTGACATCAATGAAAACAGTACTTGTGATATCAAACAATCATTTTTGGCTGAATTAATTGTTGGATCGTAATTAAAAACTACACACAACAATGAGACAGTTATATAAATAGTTTAACAAGAACAGGCAGATTACACCAATTAACAAAACAAACAACGAAGGCAGAAACAATATATATATATCAGTAACTGTAATGACAAGAGAAAAGATAGAAGTCTTAGCTCTAACAGAAGCTTTAACGCATACACTGAAAGAACCAATGAACAGCTGAGTCGCCAAGCTTTGCTAGAAGTCTTGACTGTTCTTGAAGAGATTATTGCCCCACTACGCTGTGTTTGGTTGCAGCAATATCACTTCCAGGATAAAACAGCACAGAGTACTTCATCCACAGATACGTAGCACTCAACAGCGACCTGCACCTCAGTTCGCCCAGAAAACCTTATGCAAAAACTGTATGAATATTATTGTGGAAAATACAGAGTATGGCTGCTAGGGTTTTCTCAAACTTGTGTTAAAATTCTCGTCCCTCTATCTCCAACATTTTTATGTATATATAATACAATAAAACGTAACAGAAGATAACACATTAATTAAAATAATTATTCTGACTTAAAAAGCATTTAATAGAATATTCAGAATCAGTTACAGTCTTCAGAGTTTACTGTCAAACACTGACAACAACTTTGTAAAATCTGTGACAGTAACTTTTATAAAATCTGTGACAGCAACTTTTATAAAATCTGTTGACAGCAACTTTTATAAAACCTGTTGACAGCACCTTTCATAAAACTGTGACAGCACCTTTTGCAAAATCCTTGACAGTAAGTTTTTTCTCCGACAGCACATTTGCTGACTGTAAGTTTCTCCGACAGCACCTTTGTAACATGTTCCTGACAGTAACATTTTACACTCATGCTGACAGTAAGTTTTCATATACTTGACAGCAACTTTGTAACATGTTTCTGACAGTAACATTTTACACTTATGCTGACAACAACTTTGATTCAATATTCATATTAAAATAATATTTAAAGTCATAATTAATTAATTAATCATGTAATAAAATTCCTCGCCCAGGTCGTCTCGCGTACGCGAGACGCCGAGACATTCGCCCTTCAACCCGACCCGACCCGAGTCGTGGCGTGGCGAGGCGGCGGCGGCGCGCGCGCGTGTGTGTGCGCGAGGGCACACTAGTACACCATGCATACTCACATGCCTTAATAGTTGACACTACCCTTGCACATATATACATATAAAGCACATCCACCCATATTACATATTCAATGTGGTACAAACACATTTAACTCATTTCAAACTAGCAACTTCTACTCAATTTATCTATGGATTACACTAAGAAAATGTCTTAGATCCAAACATGAAAGTTTAAGTCCTCATATCAAGGAACAACTTCCAATCGTTAGTTTTCGGAAATTACATAAAGAACATATATAAAATATGTCTCAAACTTTCCATTTTCTAACAATCCCCCACAAATCCATACAGAAATACATATCAGATTCTACTCATGACTTGTTTTTTAGAGTTGGTACCGGTCAAGGTTTGAACCCTCCTAAGTCCTCTACTTCGATGGCTACCGGATATAGATGGAATGTTTCACCTTGAATCTTTATCCGTTGTGTGTAACCACACTCCATAGACGACGACAAGTCAAAGGCTATGGTGCTGATCTACGGCTTTGAGACGTTAATGGTCATGTCTCGATCCTGTTCGTCGAATGCTTCGAGGAATAACCCTATCCTCTAATTGCGACCACACAATAACATTCGCTTAGCTGGGCATCTCCAAAGATGTACTGCCAACATCTCGTCTCACGACTTGACCCCATTCAAAGTTCATAAAACTCTTGCTAACTAGCAGTTACAGTACCTCTTGAGGTTTACAGGGGAAAGACTCAGACTTAAGGACAATAGCATGCTCAAGTCCCTTAGTCAAAGGATCAGCCAGGTTATCTTGAGTTCCAATAAACTCAATAGCAATGATCCTGTCAGACATCAAACCCCTTATAGACTTTAGTCTAACTTGGACGTGTCTCTTGGTTTTCACATTATACTTCTTACTGTATATTTTGTCGATAGTTGTACGGCTATCACAATGAACAGCAAGAGCCAGAAGCGGTTGGCTTACTACAGGAATCACAGACATAAGTTCATGCAACCATTCAGCCTCCGTCCCCGTGGCATCTAGTGCACACAACTCAGCCTCAAAAGTAGACCGAGTTATAATAGTCTGTCTAGCAGACTTCCAGGATATAGCTCCACCCGCAAGGGTAAATACGTATCCAGTCACTCCATTGGAACCAGATTTCTTAGCTATCCAACTTGCATCACTATATCCATCTAGCAGTCCAGGAAACCTCCTGTAATGCAAACCAAGGTAGATGGTGCCTTTCAGATATCTAAGCACTCTATCAAGAGCATCCCAATGAGTCTTGTTTGGACAGCTTGTATATCTAGCTAACTTAGACACAGAATAATAAATATCTGGTCTAGTACCATTAGCAAGATATTGCAAACTCCCAATAATCTGAGAATACCTTAACTGAGACACAGGAACACCTGACTTATTCTTGACAAGCGCAACTTTTGAATCATATGGTGTGCTTGCGATTCTACAATTTGAATAACCATACTTCTCAAGTATAGATTTCTCTATATAATGAGATTGTGACAAGGTTATTCCATCAGCTGACTGAGTCAGCTTGATACCAAGAATCACATTAGCAGCACCCATATCCTTCATTTCAAAGTGCCTTTTCAAGAAACTTTTTGTCTCGTTAATAATCTCAATATTGGTTCCAAACAACAATATGTCATCCACATACAGGCACAAAATCACTTTTTCATTTCCTTTAACCTTATAGTAGACACACTTGTCACTTTCATTAACCAAAAATTCTGAAGTCAAAACAGTCTCATCAAACTTTTTGTGCCAGTCTCTAGGAGCTTGTTTCAAGCCATAGATAGACTTGACTAATTTACAAACTTTCCTCTCATTGCCAGATGCAACAAATCCCTCAGGCTGATCCATATAAATCTCTTCTTCAAGATCACCATGAAGAAAAGCTGTCTTTACATCCATTTGATGGATGATAAGACCATGTACGGAAGCCAATGCTATAAGCATTCGAATTGTTGTCATTCTTGCAACAGGAGAGTATGTATCAAAATAGTCAATGCCTTCCACTTGCCTAAAACCCTTAGCTACCAGCCTAGCCTTATACTTATCTATTGAGCCATCCGGGTTCATCTTTCGTTTGAAGATCCACTTACATCCTATAGTAGAACACCCAGGAGGGAGATCAACCAACTCCCATGTTCCGTTAGAAACAATAGAGTCAATCTCACTCTTCACAGCGCCTTTCCAGTGCCTTGACTCCGAAGAGTCCATTGCTAACCGGAAAGTCAAAGGTTCGTCCTCGACATTGTAAGTGATAAAATCACTTCCAAAGTCCTTGACCACCTTTGCACGCTTACTCCTTCTAGGTTCCTCTACTCCGTTAGGAGTAGAGCTACTAGCAGGATCCGCCCCCACATTTGTCATCCTTTCCACATGATCAGGAATGGAACTCGATGTACGAGTGGGATCATCGTTTGAAATACCCTGAGGTATACCAGTCTGCATAGGGAACACATTCTCAAAGAATGTTGCATCACGAAACTCAACTATAGTGTTTGCCACTATCCCATCTATGTCAGATTTTAACACTAAAAATCTCATAGCGGTAGTGGTTTCAATATAGCCCAGAAAGATGCAATCAACAGTTTTCGGCCCCAATTTCTTTCTCTTGTGTTCAGGGACAAGTACTTTTGCAAGGCAGCCCCACACACGAAGATACTTTAAACTAGCCTTTCTGCCTTTCCATAATTCATAAGGTGTCTTGTCCATATGTTTCAGAGGGACTCTATTCAGAATATGGCAAGCCGTATTCAGAGCCTCTCCCCACATGTACTTAGGCAACCCAGAATTAATTAGCATACTGTTAATCATATCTTTAAAAGTTTTGTTCTTTCGTTCTGCCACCCCATTAGACTCAGGAGTGTATGGTGGAGTCACCTCATGAACTATACCATTGCTTTTGCAAAATTCATTAAACGAGGTACCCGTATACTCTCCACCTCTATCAGACCTCAAACGTTTAAGTACTTTGCCAGTTTGTGTTTCAGCTTCATTTTTATACATAATGAATTTATCAAGTGCTTCATCTTTATGTTTAATTAAATAAACATGGCAATATCTACTACAATCATCTATAAAGGTAATGAAATATCTTTTATTATCCTTAGTCTAAATACCACTAAATTCACATATGTCTGTGTGAACTAATTCTAACACTTCTGAATCCCTAACAACGTTATGAAAGGGTTTCCTAGTTAGTTTAGCAGTCACACATACTTGACATTTAGATTTCTTTTCAATGGCATACTTTGGAATCAACTCTAAATTCATCATATTCTTTAGAGCACCAAAATTTAGATGACCAAGTCGTGAGTGCCACAAATCAGATGATTCAACACAATTCACAGAAGGAACAACATTATCATTAATAAACCTGCCCAAAATAGGCTCAACATTTATTAAAAATAAACCATCAGACAAGTAACCTTTGCCAAAAAATACACCAGTATGTGTAATAACAACTTTATTACACTTCAAAGAAAGTTCGAAACCATTTCTAACTAAACAGCTTCCACTTATTATGTTTCTACGAATGTCAGGAACATGATGCACTCTAGTAAGGGATAGAATACGCCCAGAAGCAAACTTCAGGTCCACGTTTCCTACTCCAAGTACTTGAGCAGCACTAGCATTCCCCATCGTCACTGTCATTCCTTGAACCTGTTGATAAGATACAAACAGAGTAATATCAGTACAAATATGTACATTAGCTCCAGTATCAATCAACCATTCATTTGACAGATAAGTGGAAAATAGTGTAGGGTTGTAGGTAACATACCCATCATTGGTTTCAGAAGCAACAGCTTCATCAAAAACCATGTTAACCACAATCCCATCAGTGGTTGCAAGCACAGTATTAGATTGTGCTACCACATTAGGTTTCTTCACTTTTTTCGCAGGACAGTCCTTGCTCCAATGACCAACCTGTCCAAAAGATCAACATGGTTTGTTTGTCTTTGGTTTCTTAGCCTTGTTCTTGTCATTTTTAGGCTTGTTATTGTCCTTCTTAGTGACAGACTTTCTTTTCTGTCCAACAGTCACTACGTTCACCTTCGAACTCCCATGTTCAGCAGGCATCACATGTCCCTGTTTGGACTTGTGTTGTTCCTGCACAGAGATGTCCAACATCAAGTTAGTCCAGGTGATCTCTCCTTTCTGTCTTTTCAGGGAGAGAGCAAACTCTTCCCAAGACTTCGGGAGCTTTTCAATCACTGACATAACCTGAAACTTCTCAGGAAGGTCCATTCCAGACTCCTTCAAAGCATGTACCAACATCTCAAACTCATGCACTTGCTCAGTCATGGATTTTGTATCCACCAGCTTGAAATCAAGGAACCTTGCCACACTATACTTTTCCAGACCCTGAGAGTCAGTATTGTGAGTTTGGTCCAGCTTCTCCCATAAGAGTTTAGCAGTGAAGGCATCCGATGAATAAACATCGAATAGAGTGTTCGCTAAGGCTGCTAGAATTGCAGCCCTTGCCACTCCATCCTTTTCAGCCCACAAAGAATAGACCTTAACAGAGTCAGCCTGCTCTTGATTCACAACAGGAGGATCATACTGCACCACCGGCCATAGACCCTTAACCGTTAACCACAACTTCATCTTTTTCTGCCAACGAGAAAAGCCAGCACCACCACTGAACTTATCAGGCATACCAGACAGATCAATAGGTTGTGGGAAACGGTACGTAGCCCAATCAATGGCAGTAGCAGTAACCCCAGACACAGAACTAGTAGCACCAACAACAGGAGTTTCAGTTTCGTTAACCATCTTGTTAATTAACAATATATAACAGATAATCTCTTCAAGATTGTTGGATCGTAATTAAAAACTACACACAACAATGGGGCAGTTATATAAATAGTTTAACAAGAACAGGCAGATTACACCAATTAACAAAACAAACAACGAAGGCAGAAACAATATATATATATCAGTAACTGTAATGACAAGAGAAAAGATAGAAGTCTTAGCTCTAACAGAAGCTTTAACGCATACACTGAAAGAACCAATGAACAGCTGAGTCGCCAAGCCTTGCTAGAAGTCTTGACTGTTCTTGAAGAGATTATTGCCCCACTACGCTGTGTTGGGTTGCAGCAATATCACTTCCAGGATAAAACAGCACAGAGTACTTCATCCACAGATACGTAGCACTCAACAGCGACTTGCACCTCAGTTCGCCCAGAAAACCTTATGCAAAAACTGTATGAATATTATTGTGGAAAATACAGAGTATGGCTGCTAGGGTTTTCTCAAACTTGTGTTAAAATTCTCGTCCCTCTATCTCCAACGTTTTTATGTATATATAATACAATAAAACGTAACAGAAGATAACACATTAATTAAAATAATTATTCTGACTTAAAAAGCATTTAATAGAATATTCAGAATCAGTTACAGTCTTCAGAGTTTACTGTCAAACACTGACAGCAACTTTGTAAAATCTGTGACAGTAACTTTTATAAAATCTGTGACAGCAACTTTTATAAAATCTGTTGACAGCAACTTTTATAAAACCTGTTGACAGCACCTTTCATAAAACTGTGACAGCACCTTTTGCAAAATCCTTGACAGTAAGTTTTTTCTCCGACAGCACATTTGCAAAATCCTTGACAGTAACCTTTTACACTTATGCTGACAACAACTTTGATTTAAAGTCATAATTAATTAATTAATCATGTAATAAAATTCCTCGCTCAGGTCGCCTCGCATACGCGAGACGCCGAGACATTCGCCCTTCGACCCGACCCGAGTCGTGGCGTGGCAAGGCGGCGGCGCGCGCACGTGTGTGTGCGCGAGGGCACACTAGTACACCATGCATACTCACATGTCTTAGTAGTTGACACTACCCTTGCACATATATACATATAAAGCACCTCCACCCATATTACATATTCAATGTGGTACAAACACATTTAACTCATTTCAAACTAGCAACTTCTACTCAATTTATCTATGGATTACACTAAGAAAATGTCTTAGATCCAAACATGAAAGTTTAAGTCCTCATATCAAGGAACAACTTCCAATCGTTAGTTTTCGGAAATTACATAAAGAACATATATAAAATATGTCTCAAACTTTCCATTTTCTAACATTAATTGTGCAAACTGATTTGATTATTTGGGATGAGGCGCCAAAGAACCATAAACATATCTTTGAAGCTGTAGACCGATCAATACGCGATCTCATGCGCCACCAGGATGCTAGGAACTTGGACCGCCATTCGGAGGTAAAACAGTCTTACTAGGAGGTGATTTCAGACAAATCCTACCTGTTTTACCAAAGAAGGGACGTGAAGATATTGTCATGGCATCTATCAACAGATCTTATTTGTGGAACTATTGTACAGTTTTTAGATTAGATAAAAACATGCGACTTGATTCTGGAATCCCACCGGTAACACTTTCAGACCAACAAATCCCTTATGCTGTAGGTACTTCGCAGTTGGTGAGGGACAAGTACCTACAATTTCAACAACAGAAGGCAGCGAACCATACTGGATTGAAATACCACCAGAGGTACTTATTGATCCTAAAGACAATGGAAAGCAGGTCATTGTAGATATCGTGTATTCTGAATGGTGTAATAGCTAGTTCTGATGCTTCACAGTACTTCAGATATCGCGCTATATTGACACCACTGAATGAAGATGTTGATAAGATAAATATTGGAACAAAGGCTAAATTAATGAACCTTTATTTTTATTGGAAACTAAAATTCCCTATCAGTGGTATATCATTTAGACCCAACAACATTCTAAATAACATTGCTGAAAATTTAGCATAAACTGCCGTACCTATAACTATTTTTATAAATATCAATAAAAATATAAATAAAAAATATAGACCCAACGACATTCTAAATAACATTGCTGAAAATTTAGCATAAACTGGTGTACCTATACAACCTTGCTAATACACATTAGCTGGCTTTTGTTTGAGAAATTAATACAAGGAATCCTTAAATTTGGATAAATAGTATTCAAACATTGTTGACCAACATAATGCCTTCCAACCACATCTTTTTATTCTTATATATTTAATGATTCTATTTACTAATGGTTTTATGAAAACGTACACATGCTTTGTAGGACAATCGAGAGTATATCGTAGCGTGGATTCTATTTGCAAGACCACGGTTAACTACGAGTCACTGGAGAGCATGTACCCCCTTGAATATTTAAATACAGTCAGAGTTGCAGGTATACCAAATCATGAACTTGAACTTAAAACTGGAGCGCCAACTGTTTTATTAAGGAATTTGGCTCCTAGCAAGGGTTTGTGTAATGGGACCAGGTTAATTATAACACAACTGTGTGCACGAGTTATAGAAGGGATTATAATTTCCGGCAATCATATTGGAGAAAAAACTTTCATACCATGAATTTGCATGAGGACAAGTGATACAATTCTACCTTTCGTATTTAAAAGACTGCAATTCCCCAGTATCCTTATGCTTTGCGATGACCATAAATAAAAGCCAAGGACAGACGCTCAAGTTAGTCGGTTTCTATTTACCAAGTCCTGTTTTCAGCCACGAGCAATTTTATGCGGCTATCTAGGGTAACTACACCTCTCGGGTTATATATAGTGTGTGAAAATGCTACTCACTCTTTAGTTGGTACGACCAAAAATGTTGTTTATCACGAGGTATTCAATAATCTTTGATTGTTCAACAATTCTCACACTTTGGTTGTGCTTTTACGAGGAACTGATTGAGATATCCTATATTTATTGTACTAGAATTTTAACATTATTTTGATCAGTCTATTTTAATTAGTATTACTTTGATATGTCTAATGTTCTTGAAACAAATGAAAATTTTATGAGAGGTTTATTAATTAATTTAGCCACTGTTAGTTCTTATATGATTTTTAACAGATTTTTGGTTGTAAAGGCACCAAATTCTCAGACTCGAGTTTCTCAACATATACAGTATGCTTGAGTATTAGTTTGGTGAGTACTACTGCAAATATGAAGTTTCTTTTTTATTATCTACTCCAGTTTCAATGAAGCTTACATGAAGAGCTTCTATAAGTTTTATTGCATATACACTCTACAGACATGTTTGGTCAATGTAAATTCTTTACAAGCAGTTTCTTCTATTCTCAATGTAACTCTACTGTATGTGAGATGCTCACTTCCTTTATTATTATTAGCAACATTTTAGCTTTTGGTCATTCTTCTGTTATGCAAACTAAACTGATAGAAAATTTAAAACTCCCATTAGCTTTTGGTCATTCTTCTGTTATGCAAACTAAACTGATAGAAATTTTAATTCTTTTTCTGCCACGATAGAAAATTTAAAACTCCCATTAGATGGGAAAAAAGGACTAACATGTAATGTATCAAACAGGCTAAAGGAATCAGTATATAGCACAACTCATTCGAGTAATGATAAGGTAGGGGATTCATTCAAAAGCACTTACAATGCTTCAGCTTCAGGCATCAGATTACGCCTCACCTTCGACTTAATGTCTATATTCTTGATCATCTGTTTGTCACTAAATCAAGTTACCAACTCAGTTCATATATACGTAATAAAGTGTTCTTCAGGTACATGTTGAGAAGTGGCAATTCAGGTTTTTATTGTTATGGAATATACTAGCGCCCCCCCCCCCAGGATGCCGTGCATTTGATCTTGCTCAGACCAGGATGGTTTTCAAGTTGCAAAGAGAGAGGTAAATAACACACACTATGTCGCTTGGCTATGATTATTATAATTAAGTACTTAAAGAATTGATTGATTATCCGCACTGGAACTTGACAGAATATTAATTCTCAGAAATAGATTCCATTACATGGCTATTACTGATGAGAAGCAAAGAATAATGCCAATGCCAGAGGATATGGGCGATAAAAGAAACAAACAGCTAATAGTGCTTGAATCAAGATTCCTTACAAAATCCCATCAATCCAGATCTTAAAGGCAATGTCGAGGAAACTTAAACTAAATCTGCTTGCATCTTTTACTCCTCCTCTTTAAGGCACAAGTTGTAATAAAAAGTTCACAATAATGTGCATCAGTTTTTGGCACAAGTAGTTACTATGCAGAATCCTTACCAACTGATGTACCTCTGTGCACGTTGATGACAAGTATCAGTATTCCATGGATAACAAGGATGCTGGGGTTCAAGACATTTATTTGTTTAGTTGCGGGGAGACCCTTCTTGTGGAATCCTCGACGAGAGGATAACGACAGGTTTTTATATTATGGTGAATAATATTGCATATTAATGTAAATATTCATATTAGAAAAAACTCTAATTCAATCACCACTAAATTCGAAATAATTTAAAGGATGGAAATTTTTATAATAAACTGTAATTAAAAATTTTTAAATCTTTGATTATATAGCACGTCAAAAAATGTTAACAATTGAATTTCATTTAAATTATAATATATTTCACCTACAATATTTTATTTTAGAACAAGAGCATTCCGGATCTAAGGCAGTGTCCTAATAAGGTTGTTAAGTCGACAAGTCGAGACTCGGCGTCCGAGTACCTTGGAATTGACTAGTCGACAAGTCACTCGACTAGTCGTAATAGTCGACAAGTAGTCGATATACATATATTTAGTCGATATACCTATAGGTTAACACACGTCAATTCTATAGTTCAAATGAAAATTAATAGACAATCAAGTATCTTAAGGTCTAAGCAAATAATTAAAGAGTGAAATCAACTAAACAAACATAATCATGCATCAAAAGCCATCCATCTCGAAATCACTGCTCTCTCCATCTCCTCCTCCTTGAGTATTTTCCTTGAGTGGTAACAAATATGCACTGCAGGTGCAATAAAAGGTGCTGAGAAGTGAGAAGACTGAGCAGGTGCAATAAAAGGTGCAACAAAATGTACTGAGCAAGTTGAATGGAAGCAAGCAACAGTAGACTAATCGCCAATGCACATGTAGTTCAACAGTTCAAAGTGTACATTGTACAATTTAATCAAAATTCAGTAGTTGAAATAAAATAAAATCAACAAAATTAAAAGTACTAATTGGCTTTTAAAATATTAAAATCAAATAAAGGAAATAAAAAATAAAAGTAATAGAAATAAAAATAAATAAAAATGATTTGTTTAATCAGTGAGGTATTAATCATTTGAAAAATAAGTAATAAAATTTAAAAGTCAAAACTTGATTATAAAAATTTATAATAAAAAAATCATTTTTATAACTAAAAAGCCAAGTGAAATTCGTTTTTTTGTGTAAATAAATAATAAAAATTCATTTTATTATAAGTAATAAAAATTCTGTTTTTCTGTGTAAACAAGTAACAAAATTAAATAAAAGATATAAAAAAAGTAAAAAAGATTATTAAGAAAATGTTTTTAAATAAATTGGAATTGTGGAACATATATACAGAACATGTGTATATATATATATATACATATGAAGAAGCCAATAGAAAAAACCAAGAGAAGAAAAAAGAACGAAGAGAAGAAGAGAAGAAGCTGGACAGAAGAAAAGCTTACTGCCGACGAGCCACCACCGCTGACGGAATTGTTAATCGAAGATGAAAGGAAGAAGTAATCGCTGAATCTGAGCCGCCTAAAGCCTTATCCTTCTTTAAAAAACCCTATTTTTTGTAAGTATATGTCTAAAAATCCCTAATTTTTATGAATCGGGTCGGGTAAAACCCATGGACGCCAGATTACAAAAGTCGTTGCTCGAGTTTTTTCTTTAACCGACTTGGCGACTAGTCGCCAACTAGTCGTCGACTTGATAACCATGGTCCTAATTATTGCAAATAACCTTGACTAAAAGGCCATCAAACTTGATTATAAATAGGATTCATCTTAGCAATCAAAATGCATTCAATTTCGTGCTGTTTGCAAAGGTTGGGCCTATATTCATAAATCTACTAATGATCTAATTTACGATATTCCATCACACGTCAAAGTAGCAATATTTATGAAATCCACAAACAACGGATTCAAAAATTTCTTTAACCTTTTCATTTATTGGATAAAAGGTCAAACTAACAACACGGTAAAAGTTTTATTAGATCAAATCCCTATACACCGATCAAATCCCTATACACCGACTATATCACTGGGGATACGAAATGAACAGACCTAAAAAAAGTATGTTCACATACTTTATGACTATGTCTCAACGTCTTGGCAACAAGGATGCCGAATTTTACTGGGCCTCAATTTCATCATATTTCTCTCCTCTCTCAATCTCTTTGAGTCTCTCTCTCTGGGTCTTAGTTTTTCACTAACCTTGTTCTTGTCAGCTACATCACCTACTCACCGCACTGTACTTTCTTCAACTTCTTTTGTTACCTCGTCAATATAATATAACAACTATTTTTCTAACAAATTTTAAAATTATTTATAAATATGTCCTATTTTTAGTTGTATTTTTAAATATATTATGTACACGATTTCTTTCAGGCTTCGTCTTAATATAAAGTATATTTTTATCTTTATAACTCAAAATGATTGAAATTTTAAAATAAATGTAATATAATTATAATATAAATATAATATTTAAATAATATCTATAAATTCAAGGGCAAATTAATTCTAAGGTACTTGAACTATTAGTCATTTTTTTATCTAGGTCTCTGAACTAAAAATGTAAATCGATAAGTAACTAAACTTTTAAATTTTTCTCATTGAAATCCTTCGGTCAAATTTGATCAAACGTTCGTTAATTTTTGTTGACGTAGCATCCTAAATAATGATAAATTAATTTTAACGTCCCTAAACTATTAGACATTTCTTATGTAAATCTTTGAACTGAAAATTTAAATTTAAATCTCAATTTATAATTTTATATATTCTAATTTATTGAAATTATATAAAAACAATTCATTCACCAAAGTGTGATATACATCTAAAATTTACATGTCAGAAATAAATTTAAAACAATTTTTTATCTTGTATACATCGATTTTATAAAAATTACTAAAAATATAAATATAGACAAAGTTAAAATGAAAACATTGTACATATATATTAATTTTCTAATGTTTTTTAGAACACAAATATATGCAAAGTTAAAAAAGAAAATAAATAAAATTCTAAACTAAAAAAATGAAAGTAAATAAAAAAATAAAAGAGCAATAAATGTGATTTTTAATATAAAATTGATATTTAAATTTAAATTTTCAGTTCAGGTATTTACATAAGAAATTCCTAATAGTTTAGGTATGTTATTAAAATTAATTCATCTTTATTTAGGATGTCACGTGAGTAAAAGTTAACAAACGTTTAATGAAATTTGATGGAAGGACTTTGATAAGAAAATTTTAAAAATTTAATTATCTATCAATTTACATTTTTAGTTTATGGATTTAGATAGAAAATGACTAATAGTTCATGTACTTTACAATTAATTTGTTCTAAATTCAATCATCTAAATCTAAATTTAAGACCAAATTATTTTATTACATAATTCTAATATACATTAAACATATAAAATTTAAAATTTAAAATAAAATTTATACTTACAATTTTGGTTTCATAAAAAAATATAAATGAAAATGAAAAAAATAGGGTTAAGATCCAAACCATATTTTATATATACATATAATAAGATTCGAGAATTTAATCATATAATTATTCAAATAACCAGATAATAAAAAATATGTATTACAATACCCTTTTTCAAAAAAATTGAATTACTATAAAATTAAGACTTTATTTGAGTTTAGAAATATTATTCGTGAGAAGTTATATAAAATTGTATAAAAAGAGGACTATCGGGATTATAATTGTATATATTATATATATTATTTCTAAAATTAAATTTTATTAAAATTAAATGATTAAAAGCGTTTCTACAGTTCACTTAAAATTGGACGATTAAGATATTACTAAACTTTTAATGTTTAGTCAGAATAATATTAGTATATAGCATAGATACGTAGTCTAAACTCTCAATCAACAGTGTTACTGTATAATAAATCAGAGGAGGAAGAGACAATTACAAAACCTAGGGTTTTAAGGGTGTGTAAAGCAAACACTACACAACATGAATTCAAACTACAAACCCAACAAGAAGATGAAGACCCAGAAGCCTGAAACAAAGTTTCGTGCAGAGCTTGATATTTGTTCAAGAAACAAAGACCTCTCTACTGCTATTTCTCTCTATGAGTTTGCTCTTTCAAACCCTAACATCATTCATCTCAATCAACACCACTTTAATTCTTTGCTATACATTTGTTCTAATTCTATTGCATCTGATACTACTAGTACTGCTGCTATTGATTATGGTTCTCGTATATTTGATCATATGTTGAGTAGTAATGTTGTTCCTAATGAAGCTACTATTACTTCTGCTGCTCGTATTGCGGCGGCGAAAGGGGATGGTGGGTTGGCTTTTGAGTTGGTGAGGGGGATGGGGAAGTATGGTGGTGGGGTTGTTCCTAAGTTGAGGTCTTATGGGCCTGCATTGTTTTGGTTTTGTGAGAATTTGGAGGCGGATAAGGCGTATTTGGTGGAGGAGGATATGGTTGGGAATGGGTTGGTTGCGGAGGAATTGGAGTTGATGGGGTTGTTGAAAGTTAGTGTGGAGTGTGGGAGGAGTGATAAGGTTTATGAGTATTTGCATAAGATGAGGAGAGGGGTGAGGTGTGTGGGGGAGGGTGTTGTTGGGGTTTTGGAGAAGTGGTTTGGTGTGGGGAATGTGATTGGATTGGAGAATTGGGATGTGGGGTTGGTGAAAGATGCTATTTTGAGGAATGGGGGTGGGTGGCATGGGTTGGGTTGGTTGGGGAAGGAGAAGTGGGATGTGAGGAGGACTAAGGTTGGTTTGGGTGGTGTTTGTTGTGGGTGTGATGAGGGTTTGGTTTGTGTTGATATTGGGAAAGAGGAGACGGAGAAGTTTGGGGATTCCGTGGCTTCTTTGGCTATGAAAAGGGAAGTGGAGGCTAATTTTAGGGATTTTCAGAATTGGTTGGATGAGCATTGTGAGTATGAGGCTATAGTGGATGCAGCAAATGTTGGGCTTTATCAGCAGAATTTCGCTGAAGGTGGGTTTAGTATGGCGCAGTTGGTCGCTGTTGTGGAGGAATTGTATACGAGGAACAAGAAATGGCCCCTTATTGTGTTGCATAAGAAGCGTGTTAAGTCGCTCTATGAGGATGCTAGTAATCGGAAGCTTATTGATGAGTGGACGGAAAAGGGGGTGTTGTATGGGACACCGTATGGATCAAATGATGATTGGTACTGGCTGTATGCTGCTGTGAAGCTTAAGTGTTTTCTTGTTACTAATGATGAGATGAGAGACCATATTTTTGAGCTCATAGGTAGTAATTTTTTTGTAAAGTGGAAAGAAAGACATCAGATTCGATATAGTTTTGTTAAAGGTGCAGTTGAACTTCATATGCCCCCTCCTTATTCTGTTGTCATTCAAGAATCGGAAAATGGAGCATGGCATGTGCCTCTGGCAGGCGAATGTAAAGATGAATCATCAAGAACCTGGCTTTGCATTAGTAGGACTATTGAGCATAAAGCTTCTGATGAAGATCATAAGAGTTTAGAAAGTTCAGAAATAACAAAAAGTCATGAATCATTCAACTCATGCCAGCCATGTAATGGTATCTCATTCAGTAATGGTTTGAAGAGCCATTCTGATTCATGTTCCGAGACTGCTGTAACAGGTAAACGGAAAGAGAGGTCACCATCGCTATCTAGGACTGATGAGTAAACTTACTACTGTAAACCATTAGTCAAGTGTTCTGTGGCACTTTATTTTGTCCAAGTAGATTGCCTACATTGCTGTATCTTTTTTTTTCTTATTTATTTTCCAGTTTTATGATATAAACTTAATTGCTTCGTTTTGCACAATATATAGATTTATTAAGTGAAATAATGACTTGGTGGTCTTGTATTGAATTAACTATGCAACAAATTTAAATTGGCTAGAATCTTACTAAGAATCTCTAGCCTATACACCCAAAGCGAGCAGGTTGTATCATCCAGCCTAAGCCATACATCCAGAACAGACAACAAGACCTGCCTCGGCCTATATTACGACCCAAAACATCTTCATTAAATAAGATTTTTATTTTTTCTTCCCTGTGCCGTTCAATCATTGTTCAGATTTTTTGGAAAAATATGAAAGTTTGGGATACTTCCGGTTGAGTTATGTTGCTAGATGAATATCCTTTTGCCATGGTTGGCAACCTTCTTTTGTTTTAATTCAAGTGGTCATACATATATTGTATTATACTCTGAGAAAAGTATAGCTGTGTATGGAGACACTACAATTTTACAATAACAATCATTGTGTTGGAAAATAAGAATGTAAGATGAATTTAATAGCTTAATTTTGCACACTATGTAGCTTTATAATGTAGAATAATAAGTTGGTAGTCTTTTATTTAATTAAATATTCAACAAACCGAATATGCTGGAAACTATTTAGGAATCCCTGCCTATTATTGACCCAAAGAGAGCAAGTTGTATGATCCATCCTAAGCCTAGCCCTGGTATAACTGTGTTAGATCTTTGTTTATGAATACTTAAATTTAGCCTGCTGATGAGAGTGTTCCATTAATAGTAATAGGTAGTTTATTCCTCCTATTCTGTTTAAGCAAATATTTCAGCTTGAAGTTCACGCAAGTAACTGAAATATCTAACTATTTCTTACTTTTAGAGAATTCAACTTTAAGTCAGTTTTAAGTTGCTTTTACTTTTTACAGAAACGGGCTACAAAATTTCATTTTATTTATTTTAAATGATAAGTTTCTTACAAGGTAAAATAAACATGTCCAGATGTTGAACTTTTCCCTGTTCATATTGTAAGTCTGTTTTAGGTGTCGTGACGACCTCTATTAACTTTTCAGCTTCATTTATTTTCTCCATCATAACATTCCTTTCTTAATTTAGTTCTGTTTTGGTTAAGATAAATGAAATTGTACTAGTCAACGCTTAATAGTGAATAGGTTAAATATTATGTTATTTCATTGAGAATTGATTGTTTAGTTGTCTTGCTTGGTGATTCAGTGCATATGTTATTTTCTGATTCTAAGTCGTCTGGTGTTGCTGGCAACAGATGTTTTCATCGTGTCTCTTCACTTCTAGTTTATTAGATTGTGTAAAGACCCTTCGAAAAAGTTTTCTTTACACAAAGATCACTTTTGGAATTTCAGACACAATTATGTGCCAATTAGCTGTCACACCATTATAACCGAGCCCTCTTCTAGGCTTATTTTGATTCTTCTGTGGTCCTTATTCGGATTGTTGCTGTAATACACTAGTTTCCTTTTCAGCCAATATAAGAACCATAGTCATTCTTTGTTAGCTACTTAGTTATTGTTCTTATGTTGTAGCAAAACATAAACTTTGTCTTCATTGCAAATGTGGAAAAGATATATGCTGCAATTAGCTTAGACAATGAAGTTATTTATTGCCTGATAACTCGAAAGAAAATAAAGTGATTGAGACAGTTTTCGTTCCCTAGTTAGGGCATCAACTGCAGACAATAGATTAAAGGGCATTTTCGTAGTTTGAAGCCAAAGTCTGTGTGTGCTTTGACTTGATGGTTGATAATATTGCTTCACCATTTCTAGTGGAAACTGTGGAATTGCCTACATAAACTAGAGATGTACAAAACCTTGTTATATAAGTGAACTGTCATAGCCTTAATTGTGTTGTTTGCATGTTAAGATGATAGGGTCACTAAGATGAAGAGGCTGCTTTGTAGTTTTTCTAGCATAACAAGCCACACCAATTGCTTAGTAGTTTTCAACTTAACAATATAGCACAATACTTATACTGGAAATTACATGATCGAGGAAACACATAAATAACACATTAATGAAACTACTAACTCATCAAGTCAGATTAATAATATATGACATGTCAACCATGCGATAGTTTTGAAGTTTGTTTATTTTTACATATTTTAAATAAAGGATGGAGATCCAAGCGTGGTGAAAGCAAAAATGTCGAAAATAATTATTCAAAAGAACACACAACTACAGTTGCTCACTCCTAATGAGTTATAACAAAGCTACCTAGTGCGATATTTGTAACAAACCAAATTGATGCAACAACGGGAATTGAAGGGGTCAATTTTGCAACTGCAAATGATGTTGGAGGTGGTGCTCCTGACGGAGTGGATGCTGATGCAACCGGGCCTCCCATTCCAGGCGTTGACGTTGGAGCCTCGCTTCCCGGCTCTGACATCGTAGGAGAAGAAGGCACGGCTGGAATCTCTGGTGACATTGGTGTCATTGCTGCAGGAGCAGGTGGAGAAGCTACAGGTGAACTGGCCATGTGGTGGGTCTTGGGAGATATAACAACAAGATTGAGCTTTTGACCTTGATCACAGTTTGATTTATTTCCAGAGATGAAATAAAAAGGTCCTGATTTATCTAGCTTGAAAACTGAATTACCATCATCCATTTTGGTAATTGGATTGTTTATGTTACAGTTGTCATAATCATTTTTGTTCACAGCCAAGACAGAGTCCACTCCTTGTGTGTATTTGAAAGCTGCAACATACATGAACAAATAACACCAAAACGTTACTTGTAACCAGCTATATTTCATTCAACGCAAATGCAGGTCAGTGCTAAAGCTAGAATACAAAACCAGATTTTAAGTTCACTGCAGGCATATACAATATAGCACAATGGAAACCTGGTTCTTCCTAATTATGGAAGAGGAACGGAATGGAGTTTAAGTTCTATTTTAGCAACAAAAATCAACTGTAATGGGAGTATTCATGAGAGTCAGAGTTCTTTTTTAGGTTCCGCAGGTAAAACCATTTTTTCGTGCTAAACTATAGTAAAAGTTCTTTTTTAAGTCCAGCAAGTAAAACCATTTTTTGGTATTAAATTATAACTAAAAGATTAATTTTTTTTAACAATAGTATTGGTTTGCTCTAAGACACATAATTGATACAATGGCATGACATGACAAGGTCGGTCCATACAACAAGAATTCTGTAGTGACAGTTACAATCATATAAACCTAAAACTGACATTTCACAAAATATATACCCCATCAAAATGTCAACATTTAATTGTTTGGTAATCTTTTAAATAAACTTATCTTGAACCATGGATCTATAAACTACTAATAACTATACTTGTCAAACAGAGAAAACAAACACAAAATGAAATCAAGCAAGTGGGTATAAGAGTGATTGACTTACTGATAATGTCACCAATGACAAACCTCTGTCTTTTAGACCATGCATCATAACTCTCAGAAGGGCTTAAGATCCAGCCATCTTTACCTCCAGCACTAAAATTATATGCATTTGACAATGAGATGATGTATGACAATATTACCAAGAAAAGACAGAGAAATGTACGAAAACTACTCATTTTGATACAATTATGAATAAGTTATGTATTGTGAGTTGAGATTGAGAATATATATTGAATGGATAGGAACCAAAGCACTTGTTGGCTAAGTATTGAGTGGTGGTGATGTCCCATTATATACCCTACCGACATACATATACACGAGTCGCATTATTAGTTGTTTCCCAAGATTTGTTTCGTTTTTGATAAATATCTGCACTAATACCTGGAATATAGGTGGCATGTTCGTTTTGTTAACTTATATTGTTGATAACTTACAACTTATAATATACATATATTTTTAAAATTGTAAATTAAATTATTTATTCTCTATGTTCCAAATTAATTATTTTACTTGTTGTTTTGTGGTTAAATTGATCAAAATTTGACCGTAAATTATAAAAAAAATTATAATTTTAAAAAATTGAAAATTATATATATTTTTTAATGATATAATTTTTTCCATTATATAAAACTTATAATTTGCAATCAAAATTTGATCAATTTAATTAAAAAAATGTTAAATAAAATAGATAAATTAAAATGGAAGAAGTATTGGACACTATGAAATTTTTATACCCCATTTAAGTTTGTACATAGCTTTTGACCTTTTGTTACATGGACCTGAAAGAGTGAATGATTAAGAACATATTCGTAATTATTTTGCCGACTCTCTTTGGTGATGGATCGACAAGGCACTAGTCTCCAAAATCAGAGTTTGCATGTGTTCGGTCGCCAGCAAGCAAAGTCGTTTTCGATTTTTTACCAGCTCATCGCACTTTTAAGTCGGCTAAAGAGGTGTTAGGTTAGGATTTAACAAAATTTAATCTGAAAATTCAAAAAATATTTGAGTTGAACCAAAATTTAACTTTGAGTGATCGAATGGATGGTAACGGACAGTTTTTATTTGTGGGTTTCTGTTCTTAGGCAGGTCGACTAAAGGAAAACTGAACGATATTATTAGGATTACATTGGATATACATTCACGTTAATTAAATATAAAAATAAAAAATATAATAATTTAATGTTTAAATTCAATTTAAAATCTTATGCAATTTACGTTAGGGTTAGAGTGATCGCGGTTCGGTTTAGAAGTCAAACCTGAACTAAATTTAAACTCATTTAATCCAATTAAATTGAATCAAATAGTTCAATTTTATTCGATTCGATTTAGTGGATTTTCGATTTAAACTATAATTATGATTTTAATAACTAAATTTGGAGGGGGGGAATTATTTCTCCTATTACAACTTTTTGTTCTTATTTAAATTTCCATTCTTTCAATGCAATAATTATCTATGACTATTAATTTAATTGTAATACGTTAATACTTTTTTTTGACAGGATAATACGTTAATACTAGATACATAGATAATAATATAAAAGCCTTCAACATTATTTTAAATTAAGTTATTATAATTATATGTTTAACACTAACAATTATTTAGTTTGTAATTAATAATATAATATAAATATAAATTATATAATTATATATAATATATATATACGGTTCAAATTGGATTAAAGTCAAATCAAAACCAATCCACAATTTTCAGGTTTTTTGAAATAGTTGAACCAGAAATATGAACTTCAATTCAGTTTCAATTCTGATCATTTAAATTCGAATAGATTTATGCGAATTGTGTGGGTTAACCCAAACATGATCAGCCTTAATTTAAATTGCATTCAAAATATATCGTGTTAATTAAATACAATAATAAATTTAAAAATATATATAATAATTTAACATTAAAATCCCTCGAACAGCACAACAATATAACGCGGTAGATATAAATCTCTTATTGAAAGAAAAGATAAGAGCCGTTTCCGAAACCTGTATTTCAACCCTGTATTTTAAAAATATTGTTTAGTAAGTTCAAAAAAAAATATACTGTTTAGTGATCCCACAACTTATTAACCATCTTCCTCGCAATTATAATGTTTCAACTACTTTCTATCATATATTTTGCGTTCTATCAAAATAAATAGCAGTTTTTATTTATTTTTTAAAAAAATTAATTGTAGAGAATATTTTTCAAATATCTTTAAGTTAAATAACTATAAAAATAATATTTTTGGTTTATACTTTTAAGGGAATTTTTTATGGGTACTCTTGTACTTTTGCTTTTTTCAAATGGTGCCCAAAAAGTAATAGGCTTCCAAATGGTACCTTGAAGTATTGGTACAATACGTGTTATACATCTCCCGTTAACAACTGTTAATCAAACGTTAAGTCAATTGATATGACTTTAAAATAAAAATAATTATTATTTAAAATATATTTTTTATTACTAAGAAAATAATAAAACTATATACATCATAAACTTAGACGAACTAAATGTATTATATCAGTCTATCGGGTTAGGATTTTATTTGAGCGAAATTAATAAAAGAAGGTTATGAAGAGGATTGGGGGAAATCATCTGCGATTTTCGATTGATAATTCTTGCCGAAATAAATAAGATTCTTATCATCGATTCATCTCCCATACACTCATAATTGAGGTATGTATGTATATACATATACTTACATATGTGTGTTATGTATTTCTTATATGATGTGTGTGTATATATGTGTATTATGTATTTCTTATATGATGTGTGTGTATGTGTATTCTATATTTTCTTGAGTGGTGTGTGTATATGTTTGTGTATATGTGTGTATTTTTTTGTGTGCGAGTAAAGGACGCAGCAAAAAAGAATGCATCAATAGCTACAAGTGGAGTTGAAAAGCAGAAAACTAAGAAGAAATGAAAGGGTAGAAAGCAGAGTAATGCATCACAAGCTACTAAGATTAATATTTCCCAGATTGATCCATTTAAGCCTTAAAAATTTATCTTATTTTGTTCATATTAGACTTTCGGACTTAATTTGTTTTTGGTAATACCTGAACTTATCTTGTTATGGTATTGATTTGTCAAATGCATTACAAGAATTAAATCTTTTAAAAATATGTTACTTATTATTAATGGATATTATTTTGAATGATTTTGCTGTCATGTGTTCTTTTGTGATGATATTGCTAATAGATATCATCTCGTTATTAGTTAATGTGTTTTTCTACTGTACTTAAGGTCAAATTAATTGATTTAAATGTTTGATTAACAATTGTTAACGGGAGTAGTATAACACGTATTATATCAATACTTCAAGGGTATCATTTGAAAATTAATTATTTTTTGGACACCATTTGAAAAAGACTTTATTATATCAATACTTCAAGGGTATCATTTGAAAATTAATTATTTTTTGGACACCATTTGAAAAAGACAAAAAGTACAAAGGTACCGATAAGAATTTCCCTACTTTGAAAAATGCAATGATGAAAAAAATACTAAACACCACCTTATTTTCTAAAATTATTTTTTATTTTTAATAATAATAAATAATTTTTAATTATTTAACCAAGCTTTTGTTGAATTGACACATTGAGATTGAGTCGTTATCCCTCTATGCACATTATAATGAGTGACATAGACATTGTAATAATCATAAAATAAAACTACTTTTGGGAATAAAGAAATTAAAAAAAAAAATCAATTATAGAATTCTAACTTGGATTATAAAAATTAAAAATTAAAAAATTGTATTGTATACATCACCATAAATTACAAAAATTACATTCATCAAACATAGTAATATATTCCTACAACACCATGAATTTATGTAAATAGGAAGAAACTCATATATTATAATAATAAAAAAATTCAACTCCTCTCTGAAAAACACTTATTATTTATATAAACATTAAAAAAAATCCAAATACACTCGACCTAAATCCAAATAATAAATCTAAACAAATTATATTAATTAAAAAAAAGTAACTTCGGCAAATAATCTTTTAAGTAAATGTAATAAAAGCAGCCACAGTGACACTCAGCACAACTGACACCACTCCTGCCGGAGAAACAGCCGGAGCAAATGATTTCGACGGCGCCGGCGGCGAACTAATATCCGACGGAGTATTCCCCGGACTCAATGGAGACGGTGCTCCTGGCGCCGGAGAAACCGCCGGACCACTCTTTTCCGGTGCCGGAGAAACAGCCGGAGACCCAGTTGATGGAGAAGGACTAGGAGCTTGAGATTCCGGCGAAGGCACCGGAGCTAAACTAACCGGCGCCGGAGAAGAAGCTGGTGGAGTAGGTGGAGATTTATTGCGGAGAGCCAAGACAACAACAAGCAACTTTTGACCTTGGTCACAGTTTGTTTTGTTGGATGTAATAAAATAAAATGGTCCGGAACGATCAAACTTTTAAGTTATTTTTGCGTTCTATCAAAACAAATGGCAGTTTTTATTTTTTTTTAAAAAATTATTTTTAGAGAATATTTGTCAAATATTTTTAAGTTAAATAACTATAAATATAATATTTTTGGTTTATACTTTTAAGGAAAATTGTTATCGGTACCCTTGTACTTTTGCTTTTTTTAAATGGTACCCAAAAAGTAATTGGCTTCCAAATGATATCCTTTAAGTATTGGTACGGTACGTGTTATACTCCTCCCGTTAACAACCGTTAAGTCAATTGATATGACTTTAAAATAAAAATAATTATTATTTAAAATATATATTTTATTACTAAGAAAATAATAAAACTATATACATCATAAACTTGGACGACCAGTCTATCGGGTTAGGATTTTATTAAGCGAAATTAATAAAAGAGGGCTTTGAAGAGAATTGAGGAAAATCATCCTGCAATTTTCGATTGATAATCCTTGCTGAAATAAATAAGATTCTTATCATCGATTCATCTCTCATACACTCATAATTGAGATATGTATGTATATACATGTACTCACGTATGTGTATTATGTATTTCTTATATGCTGTGTGTGTGTATATATGTATATTATGTATTTGTTATATGATGTGTGATGTGTGTGTATGTGTATTCTATGTGCGTGTGTGTGTATTTGTTTATATATGTGTATTTTCTTGTGTGCGAGTAAAGGATGCAGCAAAAAAGAATGCATCAATAGCTACAAGTGGAGTTGAAAAGCTGAAAACTAAGAAGAAATGAAAGGGTAGAAAGCAAAGTAATGCATCACAAGCAACTAAGATTGATATTTCCCAGCTTGGTCCATCTCAGGCTTAAAAATTTATCTTATTTTGTTCATATTAGACTTTCAGACTTAATTTGTTTTAGGTAGGTAATACTTGAACTTATCTTGGTATGGTATTGATTTGTCAAATGCATTACAAGAATTAAATCTTTTAAAAATATGTTACTTATTATTAATGGATGCTATTTTGAATGATTTTACTGCTAATAGATATCATCTCGTTATTAGTTAATGTGTTTTTCTACGGTAGTTAAGGTGAAATTAATTGACTTAAATGTTTGATTAACAGTTGTTAACGGGAGGGTATAACATGTATTGTACCAATACTTCAATGGTATCATTTGAAAATCAATTACTTTTTGGGCATCATTCGGAAAAGACAAGTACATGGGTACCAATAAAAATTTCCCTACTTTTAAAAATGCAATGATGAAAAAAACTAAACACCGCCTTATTTTCTAAAACTATTTTCTATTTTTAATAATAATAAATATTTTTTAATTATTTAACCAAGCTTTTGTTGAATTGACACATTGAGATTGAGTCGTTATCCCCTGTTCACATTATAATGAGTGACATAGACATTGTAATAATCATAAAATAAAACTACTTTTGGGAATAAAGAAATTAAAAAAAAATTCAATTATAGAATTCTAACTTGGATTATAAAAATTAAAAAAATGTATTGTATACATCACCATAAATTACAAAAATTACATTCATCAAACATAGTAATATATTCCTACAACACCATGAATTTATGTAAATAGGAAGAAACTCATATATTATAATAAAAAAAAATCAACTCCTCTCCGAAAAACACTGATCACTTATTATTTATATAAACATTAAAAAAATCCAAATACACTCGATCTAAAATCCAAAAAATAAATCTAAACAAATTATATTAATTAAAAAAAGTAACTTCGGCAAATAATCTTTTAAGTAAATGTAATAAAAGCAGCCACAGTGACACTCAGCACAACTGACACCACTCCCGCCGGAGAAACAGCCGGAGCAAATGACTTCGACGGCGCCGGCGGCGAACTAATATCCGACGGAGTATTCCCTGGACTCAATGGAGACTGTGCTCCTGGCGCCGGAGAAACCGCCGGACCACTCTTTTCCGGTGCCGGAGAAACAGCCGGAGACCCACTTGATGGAGAAGGACTAGGAGCTTGAGATTCCGGCGAAGGCACCGGAGCTAAACTAACCGGCGCCGGAGAAGAAGCTGGTGGAGTAGGTGGAGATTTATTGCGGAGAGCCAAGACAACAACAAGCAACTTTTGACCTTGGTCACAGTTTGTTTTGTTTGATGTAATAAAATAAAATGGTCCGGAACGATCAAACTTGAAAGTTGAATCCCCACCGTCCAATTTTAATATTGGCTTCGCTGCGTTACATTTGTCATAATCATCTTTGCTCACCACCACAACCGAGTCCGTTTCTTTTGCATACTTGAATGCTAAAAAACACAAAACATTAGTACTAGTATTCACAATCTAGCGTATATAAAATTTCGGATCAGGATTCGACACTGATTTATTGTAAAATTAATTTGTACATAAAAGAGAAAAAAATAGTAAAACTTACATAAGGTGTCATTCACTGAAAATCTCGATCTACCGGACCATTGTGTGTAATCCTCGGAAGGGTGTGAGGTCCAACCACTTTTACCACCAACTATAAAATTGTAGGCCTCAGTAGAAGAAGAGGCCAAGAATATGGAAAATATAATTACAGATAAAAATCCCATGTCGAATATATTTAGAAGAAGCTAAAAATTATGAGCAAGAAAATATAAATGTGGTGTGTGATATATGAATGAAGTGGTGTATAGTAGATAATAATGGACGTACATATAATAGAGTGGGGTGGAGAAAGGTTACCGTTGGAGAAGGTATACACTATACACACATGAAACGGCCGCCTCATGGGGCAGGGAGTTGTTTGCTTTTAAAAAATATGCACTCCGTATATAAATAATTATTTTTTGATTCTTTTTTATTGTGAAAAAAGAGTTTCTTGTTATTAATTGGATTTCTTTCTAAATTTTGATGAATCGTCAGATAAAAAATATCTTTTTTATTCATTTTTATCAAATTTTTAGTAATTTTTACTTCCAAGCTTAGTATTTATATTACTGTTATAATCCATTTTGGTACAGGCTTCGATATCTTTTTTTTCCTTAAAAAAAGTTGAGAATTGTCCAATCAAAATATTTTCTATTTGTATTTTTTTGTATATACATAATATCTGTTGGGTTCCGAGGCATAAAACGCAGCGGATTAAACGTAAATATAACGAAAAATTTCGGAACCCTAAACGCAGGATCATGTATAAGCGGACTGATTATTGTGAAACGGAATCATACCTTTACTTGGTCTTGACTTTCACGAACTCAACGGAGATCCTAGCTTTCACGACTTGTGTCTTCCTCTCGAAAGCACCTCTATGGTATCCACACGAGCACCTTCAAGAACTTCTCACGATCTTGATTACGGAATGGATGTACTAGCCTCCTTTGATGATTTCGAATTCTGCCTCTGCCTTTTCTCTCTGCCTTTGCTGCTGCTAGGGTTCGTTTTTTCTTAAAAAAACTTAATCCTTATTAACCATACATTATCTATTTATAATGGTTGGTTAATAGGCCCATAATAGCAACCCATAACAGCAAAGCCTAACCCATGTAGGTTTAGGATTAAATAATAAAACCGAATATTATTATTTAATTAATAACTAAGTCACACTTAATTATTAATGGCAGAATTCAAATTCGAATTTATATTATTTCAATTAATTAAGTCTCACTTAATTAATATAATAAAATTCAAATAATCATCAATTAATTTAAATCTATAATTTAAATTAATTATTCCTTTAAGTACTCTATGTGTGTGACCCTATAGGCTATTATTTAATTAGCAATAATTTTATTCTCCAATAAAATTATAAACAATGAGCGGTATATAGTAATACATCATTGCTACCCAATTAAATAATAATTAAATCGTGATTCGATAAAACCTTTCGTGATTAATGTTTCAGTGTAATATAATCCCTTTAACCATATATATTATAGATTAAACTCGAGGCATGTATTTAGTCATCCTCTTCAACATTTAATCCGGATTTACTTGATCCATGAGTAGACTATTAAAACAAATCATTATTTGAGCACGACCATGCATTTTATAGTCCCACTCAATCGAGAGGCCAATAATATCTCTCCTAATTATAGGAGGGTTAAATCCTTTATCTATCATTCATATTTCTCATACGACTCATGATATACCCGATGTCCACTTTTATCATCACCCGGTCAAAAGTAACTTTTAATGTAGTCAAAGTATATTAATCCTCGTATAGAAATATAATGATCTCAAGTCAAAGGATCATTACACCATTATCACTGTGAGTCTTTCTTATGACTTTATTAAACATGAAGAATCTCACTGTGGGTCTGTCCAGTATCATGTACTCCTACATGTACCTATGTATTGACTTTAGTATCCCCATACTTATAACCAATGAGATGTGGTTATCAGTCAAACAACATACTAGTCTATTTATGTATTATTATTGTCCTATAATAATAATACTCGACTAGGGACATTTAAGAATATGATATATTATATAATCTCAAGTTCAAGTCATGTACTAAACTATACAATGTGTATCATGATTCTAAGGACATTTATTATGCCAACAAATATATCGCAGTAATTAAAGTCATAATAAATACGTTTATTGAATAATCAATTGACATAAAGGTTTATCAAAATAAACATTGTATTGCCTCTAGGGCACCTACACCAACAATCTCCCACTTGCACTAGAGCCAATCACCCATGTATCTAATACCCATGGAACTAGTGTGACCGTCGTGCTTCTTCTGCGACAAGCCTTTGGTCAGTGGGTCTGCAATGTTATCATTTGTGTGCACTTTACATATGTGTATGTCACCCCTTTCATTAATCTCTCGAATGAGGTGATATCTCCTGAGTATGTGTTTGGTTCGGGAGTGAGCTCTAGGTTCTTTAGCCTGTGCAATGGCTCCATTATTATCGCAGTATAGATCAATGGGATCTGCGATCGATGGAACCACTCCCAAATCAGTAATGAATTTTCGAATCCAAACAGCTTCCTTAGCCGCTTTACAAGTTGCAATGTACTCAGCCTCCATTGTAGAATCAGCTACTGTTTCTTGTTTTGAACTCTTCCAACTTACAGCACCTCCGTTTAGACAAAACACAAAACCAGACTGTGATACAGTATCATCCCTGTCTGTTTGAAAACTTGCATCGGTGTAACCTTTTACAACCAGTTTTTCCTCTCCTCCATACACCAAGAATGAATCTTTAGTCCTTTTCAAGTACTTTAGAATATTCTTGACAGCCATCCAATGACCTTCACCTGGATTAGATTGGTATCTGCTCGTCATGCTTAAAGCATACGAAACATCTGGGCGAGTACATACCATCGCATACATGATGGATCCAATTGCTGAGGCATATGGAACCTTACTCATGCGGTCCTTGTCATCCAATGATTTCGGACACTGATCTTTAGAGATCGTTATCCCTTGAGACACGGGGACATATCCCTTTTTTTGCATTTTGCATACCAAAACGATGCAAAACCTTATCAATGTATGTACTCTGACTTAGACCGATCATCCTTCTAGATCTATCCCTATAGATCCTCATTCCTAGAATGTAGGATGCTTCACTTAAGTCTTTCATAGAGAAGTTGCTCCCTAACTAAATCTTAACAGCCTTGAGAGAAGGTATGTCATTCCCCATTAGTAGTATGTCATCAACATATAGTACTATGAATGCCACATGGCTCCCACTAACCTTCTTGTAAACACAAGGTTCATCTTCGTTTTGAACAAAGCCATACTCTTTGACTGTTTCATCAAAACGGATATTCCATCTCCTAGAGGCTTGCTTCAATCCATAAATGGATCGACGTAATTTACATACCTTGCCAACATTCCTTGGATCGACAAAACCTTCAGGTTGTGTCATGTACACATCCACATCCTCTTCAAGGATTCCGTTAAGGAAGGCTGTTTTGACATCCATTTGCCAGATTTCATAATCATGGAATGCTGCAATAGCAAGCAAAATCCTTATGGACTTGACCATAGCCACTGATGAGAAAGTCTCATCATAGTCAATACCATGAATTTGTCTGAAACCTTTTGCAACCAGCCTTGCTTTATAGGTCTGAACATTTCCATCCATGTCAGTTTTCTTCTTGAAAACCCATTTGCACCCTATGGGTTTTACCCCTTCAGGTTGATCAACCAAAGTCCATACTCGGTTTTCGTACATGGAATCCATCTCGGATTTCATGGCTTCTAGCCATCTCTTAGAGTCTGGACTGTTCATAGCATCTTGGTATGTGAGAGGCTCATCTTCATCTATGAGCATCAAATCACCACATTGAGTCAAGAGAAATCCATATCTCTCTGGCTCATGGCGAATTCTACCAGTTCTACGAACAACCTATGTTTGTTGAGCATTATCATTATCCTGCTCCTGTTCCACTTCAGGTTCAATGCTATTTTGTGGTTCTCGATCTTCATCGAGGTCTATAGTTCTCCCACTGTTTCTTTTGGAAACAAAATCTCTTTCCATGAAAACAGCGTCTCGAGCAATAAACACCTTCTGCTCAGAAGGACTATAAAAATAATACGCCTTTGTTTCTTTAGGGTATCCCACAAAATTGCACTCTTCAGATTTAGGTCCAAGCTTGTCAGATACTTGACGTTTCACAAACGCCTTGCATCCCCAAACTTTCATAAAGTTCATGCCTGACCGTTTCTTCTCCCATATCTCATATGGAGTCTTTTGAACCTTCTTAGTAGGAACACGGTTAAGTGTGAAAGCCGCTGTTTCTAGAGCGTAACCCCAGAAACTAATTGGAAGATCTGCATGACTCATCATCGATTGCACCATGTCCAACAAGGTGCGATTTCTCCTCTCTAAAACTCCATTCCATTGAGGTGTACCTGGTGGAGTGAGTTGTGATACAATACCACACTCCTTTAAATAATCTTTAAATTCTGTGCTCAAGTATTCTCCTCCACGATCAGATCGTAAGATTTTAATACTTGTGCCTCCGCCAATTTGCTTCTCTACTTCAGCCTTGTATTCTTTGAACTTTTCAAAAGGATCGGATTTATTCTTCATAAGATATACATATCCATATCTATTGAAATCATCAGTAAATGTTATGAAGTAGTAGTAGCCTCCTCTAGCCATCACACGTATTGGGCCGCATACATCATTATGTATTAGCTCCAGACGTTCAGTGGCCCTTTGACCCTTACCAGTGAAAGGGGCTTTAGTCATTTTACCAAGCAAACAAGATTCGCATTCTTGGTATGATTCAAAATTAAACTTATCCAAATATCCATCCTTATGTAATTTGGATATGCGTTTCTCATTTATATGGCCTAGACGACAATGCCAGAGGTATGTTTGATTTGAGTCATTAACTTTAAGTCGTTTGTTTTCTATATTACAGACAGGATTATCTAAGTCAAGAACATATAAACCATTAAACAAACGCGCAACACCATAGGTTAAATCATTCAAAGCAAAAGAGCAACAATTGTTCTTTATCGTAAACGAAAAACCTTTCTTGTCCAAACAAGAAACAGAAATAATGTTTCTGCGAATCGCAGGCACGTAAAAACAATTCTCCAGTTCTAAAACTAGCCCTGAAGGCAAAGATAAATAATAGGTTCCTACAGCTAAAGCAACAACTCTTGCTCCATTGCCAACTCGTAGGTCCACTTCTCCTTTAGCCAATGTCCTACTTCTCTGCATTTCCTGCACATTTATACAAATGTGAGTAGCACATCCAGTATCCAATACCCAAGATGTAGAAATAGACAGATTGACTTCTATAACATATATACCTGAAGTAGAAGCTTGCTCAGCCCTCTTCTTCTTCAGATCCTCCAAGTAAACTGAACAGTTTCTCTTCCAGTGACCAGTTTTCTTACAGTAGTGACATTCACCCTTAGCGACCCCACCTTTAGGCTTTAAAGCCTGTTTGGGACCTGACTTTAGCTTGGGTGTAGAATCAGAACCTGTCTTCTTCTTACCCTTCCACTTGCCTTTCCCTTTGGCCTTACCTTTATTGCCCACCATCAGTATGGGAGCATGTTCAGCCGTCTTCATGTTGGTCTCATATGTTCTCAACATAGCCAACAATTCAGTAGGTGTTTTGTCAAATTCATTCATGTTGTAGTTTATGATAAACTGGGTGAATTTGTTGTTCAAAGAATTCATGATTAGGTCAATACCAATTTCCTGAATAATCGGGAAACCCAAAGTATCAAGATACTCAATGTAACCAATCATCTTCAGAACATGTGGGCCAACTGGTTCACTTGCCCCTTGTTTGTAATTAAAAAGTGACTTGCTCGTGTTGAACCTTTCTTGACGAGTTTGGCTTGCAAACATGCTTTGCAAGTGCTCATAGATAGTATATGCATCCATATGCACATGTTGTCTTTGAAGCTCAGCACTCATAGTTGCCAACATAAGACATGCAACATCAGTTGCATCATTCTCATCCTTTGTGTGGGTCGCTCGTTCCTCAACAGTAGCGCCCTCAGGAAGGGGACCTGCCGGAGGAATATTAATGACATGAAGCTTGCGCTCCTGCCTGAGGACAATCCTCAAATTCCTCTGCCAGTCTAGGAAGTTGTTTCCTCCTGTCAGCTTATCCTTCTCAAGGACAGATCGTACGGATAGTGTGTTTGTGTTGTTTGTCATTATTTGGTATCTACAATGATAAAAGCGCAAAATAAACATTAGATTGTCTGAGTTATTTATTATGTTCAAATGATTATGATACATTCATAATATATCTCCCACTATTTTTATCAAATCAATAGCCCTTACTATTAATTTGGAAAGTATATCCCATAATTCTTTCTAGTGAGCCAAGATCCATATTTCGTCATGTCTCAAGTCAACCACTGGAAGTCCTTAAGAATGATTATTTAGGTAGACAACATTTGTCAATTATATCATATATAATTCTTGGATAGTTTGGTGAGCAACGATTGATCTTATCTATCTAATAGATTTTTAACCAAACTCTATGCTTCTAAGTTCATAATGGTTGAATATAACCGTTTACTTTCACCTTATTATGACGACTCAGTTAAGTTTGACCCAATGATACAACGGCCAAATATAATCGTTTATATTCGTCGCATCTCACCACGATAGATAGGAGTCCCCTGCCACTGACAGTCTTTCCCCTAATCGATCTAGGATTCGATGAGTGTTCATTCATTGGAAAGCATCCGATTAAAACTTAATATTTTGTTAAGGGGTTTATAAAATTTATGACGATCATGATCACATCATGAAGAGATCCTCAATTTTTTCCTTGAACTAAATATTTTAAATTGACATCTTAAATTGTTCATTTCCCAGGTAGATGGAGGATACCAGTGGTCACACTTAAAACCCATCAGCCTTACGAATACGCATATCCGTTTTTGTCAGAAAATCCTAATTATAGATATCAAAATCCATATTCAATTCCGTGTTTTAAAAATCCATATTTCATAAACACAAGAATCTCATGATCGTTTGTTAATTTTAAAATCTTAAATCGTTACAGATTTTATCTTGTTTAGCATGGCAAGCATGGCATGGGTGACGTATCTAATACATGCATACATCATTAATCTAATTAAAGCATGCATCTTCTACTCTACACATACATTCATACATCAATATGTAAAGTGCAGTATGTAAACGTGCTTGGTTATGGCCCCTTTCCTATGTGATCCTTTCGAGCTAATGAAAGGATCAAAGTCAATCTATGGTGGTGAAATATAAATACAATTACATGTCTTCATTCTTCTTGTATCCATAGGTGCTTGCTCCTCTTCTTGGATCATCCTTCAATCTTCAAGTACATTACATGGAATAATTGAATACAACCTATACTAATGTACTTACATAAGAAAACTCGAGTTACATTCGAGGTTAAACAATTACAAGAATGAAGAAAATGACATGCAAGTCGTATTTATAAAACCAAAACCAAAATCATTAATCTAGGGGTCTAAGGGCCATAACCAGCACCATGCTCAAGTACACAAAATAAAATATTGCGGGGGTCCGGGGGCGGCAGCCCCTGGGCGGGGGTTCGGGGGCGGTAGCCCCCGGGCGGGGTCTGGGGGCGGCAGCCCCCAGCTAGGGTCGAGCTGCCAGGTCAGCTTGGAAATTTTTTATTTTCGAAGACCAGTCCTATTCAGAAATCATCAATTTCTGAACTACAGATCATATCTGTTGGCCTTTTTCCCCACTGCAATTTATACAGTTTCAGAAGCATGTATCATATACATACTTATCATATCTCAGTTAACAAATCATGTCCAACACAATCTGTCCACCAGTTTATATCACTATACAAACTGACCCTCATGCATAATATACAAATCGCAATAAGGCATATAAATCATTCATGGCAAATCATTAACATGCTAGTATCATCAACTATGTACTCATTATATGAATAACCAGATACTCATCATATAACAGTTTTTAATCATACATATCATGTCATGGCAGAAGCATAGCAGTCTCATAACAGGCATGGCAGTAGCATAGCAGAAGCATGGAAGTGGCATAACAGATTATGACAAAGCAGTAGCATGGCATGACAGTCACCAAAACAGGCATGTATGCATCAAATACATAAAACAAGTAACCAAATCAGTCCCTTATAAACGTAGCTCTGATGCCATTGTTGGGTTCCGAGGCATAAAACGCAGCGGATTAAACGTAAATATAACGAAAAATTTCGGAACCCTAAACGCAGGATCATGTATAAGCGGACTGATTATTGTGAAACGGAATCATACCTTTACTTGGTCTTGACTTTCACGAACTCAACGGAGATCCTAGCTTTCACGACTTGTGTCTTCCTCTCGAAAGCACCTCTATGGTATCCACACGAGCACCTTCAAGAACGTCTCACGATCTTGATTACGGAATGGATGTACTAGCCTCCTTTGATGATTTCGAATTCTGCCTCTGCCTTTTCTCTCTGCCTTTGCTGCTGCTAGGGTTCGTTTTTTCTTAAAAAAACTTAATCCTTATTAACCATACATTATCTATTTATAATGGTTGGTTAATAGGCCCATAATAGCAACCCATAACAGCAAAGCCTAACCCATGTAGGTTTAGGATTAAATAATAAAACCGAATATTATTATTTAATTAATAACTAAGTCACACTTAATTATTAATGGCAGAATTCAAATTCGAATTTATATTATTTCAATTAATTAAGTCTCACTTAATTAATATAATAAAATTCAAATAATCATCAATTAATTTAAATCTATAATTTAAATTAATTATTCCTTTAAGTACTCTATGTGTGTGACCCTATAGGCTATTATTTAATTAGCAATAATTTTATTCTCCAATAAAATTATAAACAATGAGCGGTATATAGTAATACATCATTGCTACCCAATTAAATAATAATTAAATCGTGATTCGATAAAACCTTTCGTGATTAATATTTCAGTGTAATATAATCCCTTTAACCATATATATTATAGATTAAACTCGAGGCATGTATTTAGTCATCCTCTTCAACATTTAATCCGGGTTTACTTGATCCATGAGTAGACTATTAAAACAAATCATTATTTGAGCACGACCATGCATTTTATAGTCCCACTCAATCAAGAGGCCAATAATATCTCTCCTAATTATAGGAGGGTTAAATCCTTTATCTATCATTCATATTTCTCATACGACTCATGATATACCCGATGTCCACTTTTATCATAACCCGGTCAAAGGTAACTTTTAATGTAGTCAAAGTATATTAATCCTCGTATAGAAATATAATGATCTCAAGTCAAAGGATCATTACACCATTATCACTGTGAGTCTTTCTTATGACTTTATTAAACATGAAGAATCTCACTATGGGTCTGTCCAGTATCATGTACTCCTACATGTACCTATGTATTGACTTTAGTATCCCCATACTTATAACCAATGAGATGTGGTTATCAGTCAAACAACATACTAGTCTATTTATGTATTATTATTGTCCTATAATAATAATACTCGACTAGGGACATTTAAGAATATGATATATTATATAATCTCAAGTTCAAGTCATGTACTAAACTATACAATGTGTATCATGATTCTAAGGACATTTATTATGCCAACAAATATATCGCAATAATTAAAGTCATAATAAATACGTTTATTCAATAATCAATTGACATAAAGGTTTATCAAAATAAACATTGTATTGCCTCTAGGGCACCTACACCAACAATATCACCCTACCATTTTCTACCTTTTTGAGTGCGCACTAGGTAAATCAACGGGTTCACGCAATAACCTACAAACCACGTAAATTAGGTAAACTGTACAAGTGCGACAGACTCTGACCCCGGATGACATAATCATACATTCTCCTCCCGTAAGATTCGAATATGTGATCAAGAAGATGATATTCCTTTCTTTATGATATTTTTTGATTTTTTATATCTGTTTTAAGTAATTTTAATCATATATTCTATGAAAATAAATTATTAATAAATTATTTTAATTTATAAAAGATAAATTTTAAAAGGAATAATTTTTATTATATAATTTTTTTTAATGTGTAAAAAAGTTAAACATTAATTATTAAAAACATAAATATATTATTAATCTTATAATTGTAGGTACAGCATTAATATTATAACATACGCAGACACGACAAACGGTACACTTGGGTTTTCTCCTTATTTAATTATTATGTACATATGACCTCCTATTTTCATTTTATATAACACTCGGGAGTCAGGTCCCATGTTAAGGTATATGAAGATTTTAATTCAATACACAAGTTTTTTTTGTTTGTTTGTTAAATTTCATATATTTATATTAAAGATTAAAGAGGTAGTTTAGTGGCATGGGCGGACTTACGATCCTAGCACAGGAGGTCCTCACTCAATTTCTAGTCCAAAAAATAAAATAGTATATGTTTAACTTAAAATTCTCTGTTCAAATAATATAAATTTCTCTAAAATTTAATGAAACAAAAAAATTATATTAAAAACTTGAATTTTTATATTTAAATTCATAATATATTTATTTTAATTTATGGTCTTTTTGAAAAGAAATAAATTATATTTAATTAAAATAAAAAACTTATAAATATAACAAAATTTTATTTTAAAATACAAAATTTAAATATCTATATATATCTTTAATATTATTTTAAAATTTATATTAATAATATTTATAGGATAGTCAGTCTAAAATTAGATGTTATATATAGTTATATAGTGCCTCTATTAAAAAATGATTTTGGATCCACTAATATTTAGTGGGATTACCACGACTCCACGTCAGCATTTTGGTGGCCCTAGTATTTTAAAAATAAAAAATTTTCTGGAGGCCGTCAAATTTACTACACTTTATTTTTGTACTTTTTTCCTATTTTTTTATTATTAAGTATGAAAAATATTTAAAATGAATACAATTAGAAGCAAAATGAATAGCACATTCTTTTTTACTTGAAAAATTAATAGTACGCATATTTCATTACCAAGTTTTTTTATCTTGATTTAAAACTTGAGTATCTATTATATACTCCCTCTTGTCCTATTTATAGGTCGTTTGACTTTTTGTACGTGACTTTAGGTTCTTTGACCATATAATTAGAATTATTATTTTTAAAATTTTCCCTTTTTGAATTAAAATTTAAATATTATATTTTTATTTAGAAAAAAAGAAATTAGAAAATATCAATTTTAACTATATAGTGAAAGAACCTAAAGTTGCGTATAAAAAGTCCAATGACCTATAAAAAGGACCGCATAAAGTATATAATAGGGCAACATGAGACAATTAATTCCATGTCATCGACACAATCTCCTGCCACATCATCGCCAACTCAGAACTATTAAAAAATGATATATAAGACTATACATACGTATATATTCCTTCCAACAACTGCGACCCTTGCTCTACTTCTAGCCATTCTCCATGATCCAACACCCCATTTGAGAGGTTACAAGCACACATCAGTTTCTACTGCACCAGTTGACCGCCACTCAAACAAATGATCGCATCCATGTATCGATCGAGCGATGTTATGATAGTGGTTAATTTGGATATTTTATAGAATTTTTTGAGGGATTTGACTCTACTGCACTTCTTCCTTGTCTCCATCCATCGGTGTTCTGCCTTAGTTTCCGATATTAATTAGCCGACTGTTTATACAAAACTGTGTTTGTAAAGTCTGTATTTTTATATCCTGTTTCCAGGTGAGGATCACCTTTGCACCTTGCATTTTGGCTAATGAGAATTACAATTATTTTTTCACCTATACGAGATCAAATCGCAACTTCACAAATCTGTATAAACTATTTTAAGTATCAAATCTCTGTTCATAAATAATTTCAAGTGACCTACATCAGTCATTTCTCTTACACCCACTAACTATTAAATAATTCAGTAAAAGGACACCATATGACGAGCCATGCAGATCAGACATGAAAAGGCAGCATAACACCTCATAGATGAATTTTATGGTTTTGCTGCAACCTGAAATAGTCAAACATATAAATGATAGATGCATGATTTTGCTATTACCGGCCAGTGCATCTTATTGTTCTCTTATTAATAGGCCCACAATGAATCTCACACCCTGGTTATATCTATTGAAGCAACTTCTTTATCTCGGTACCAAACATAGCCACAGAACAAGCTTGTCAGGCCATATAGCTTTTGACTGGGCTTGAAAAATGCAATTAGTCATATACCAAAAAAAAAAACACTTATTCTTAAGAATCTAATGGGATTTCTCAATGGAAACACTTTCCTTGGGTTGTTCTGCTATTTGATCCCCCTCTAGGTATTTGAACCTGTGTATTAGAAAATTTTAATCTAAAACTCTAAATCATTTTAAAGTTAATTCTCGTGTTCTGACTCCCTTCCTCATGTACCCGGTTTTAAAATATGCATTCTCAATGTACCCATTTTCATACAAACTTTCCCAGTATACCCATTTATAGCATTAACTTTTCAAAATTCTAAAGAAATGGGCCCCATTTAATACTCTTATATAGGTGTCATTCATATTTACTCATAATCATCTTTATTTTTTTAATTTGCTTTATTTACTAATATTTACTCACTTATTATATTATAACATTTATATTATATATTACATTTAAAAAATATATTATTTTGTAAGGGAAAAAATACATTATTTAAGAATATCATAATAATTCATAACATCAAATGCAAGAAAATAAAATTTAAAATCTATACTATATTATTATAATCAAAAAAATAAAAGTTTTGATACTGGGCCACGAGCCTAAAAGATATACATGTATTTATAATAGGGATCTTAACTATATACATATCTATATTTCCTAAAATTTTACCATTTAGGTCCATTTATGTATTTATTAAATTTTAATTTTTAGGCCTAATTATATATTTACTATAACACGGGTCCAGATTATAACATATTTATATTTAGAATAAATTTTGTGAGATACAGTTTTATGAATTATGTTTTAATTATTTTATCTTAACGATAAGTGTAAATTAAATTAAAATTAGGAAGTTATTAATTAATATAGTAATCCTCCCTTAAGTTATTTGAATTGAGAAAGACTCATGTTTGGTTCGGGAAGGGATCGTGGAAGTTTTTAAATGAATGGAAAGAGAATCTACTTTCATTAAGTGATTTATTAGATAATCGAAAACAGAAGATCTTGAATACTATTTGAATATTCAAAAGAACTGCGTGGGGGAGCCATTCAACAATTGGAAAAGGCCCGGACTCGCTTACGAAAAGTGGAAATGGAGGCAGATCAGTTTCGAGTCAATGGATACTCTGAGATAGAGCGAGAAAGATTGAATTTTATTAATTCCACTTCTAAGACTTTGAAACAACTAGAAAATTACAAAAACGAAACTCAAAGCATACTAGATAGTACATTCTTGTCTATTATGTAAACTTAGACTATCTTGTAATAGGTAGTGACTTGGTTTATTTTTAAATGTAATTTCTAATACATAAAATTTATATTTATTTTGTAAAGATCACTAATACAGTAATACATAAAATTTACATTTATCAAACATAATATATCCATACATCACCATGAATTTATGCAAACAAGATCAAAATGTGAAACACACTGATCACTCATTATTTATATAAACATTTTAAATCCAAACACACTGACTCGAAAATTCAAGTATACTAAATTCAAATAATAAATCTAAACAATTTACATTAATTTAAAAACTGACAACTTAATTCAGCCAATTTACTTCTCCCAAGTAAATGTAATAAAAGCAGCCACAGTGACACTGAGCACAACTGCCACCAATCCCGCCGGACTCAACGGAGACGCCGGACCACTTGTCGCCGGCGCCGGAGAAACACCCGGAGACTCAGATAACGGTGAAGGACCAGGAGCTTGAGATTCCGGCGAAGGCACCGGAGCAGGTGGAGATTTATTGCGGAGAGCCAAGACAACAACATGCAACTTTTGGCCTTGGTCACAGTTTGTTTTGTTTGATGTAATAAAATAAAATGGTCCGGAAAGATTAAACTTAAAAGTTGAATCTCCACCGTCCAATTTTAATATGGGCTTCCCAGCGTTACATGTGTCATAATCATCTTTGCTCACCACCACAACCGAGTCCGTTTCTTTTGGATACTTGAATGCTAAAAACACAAACCAATGACCATTAATTAGTAGTAGTAGCATTCACAGTCTCGTATCTTTGTGTACATAAATTTTTCGAAATTCTGGTTCCGCCACCGTTTATTTATCAAAAAATTAATTTGTACAGAGATAGAAAAATATAAAAACTTACAGAGGGTGTCATTGATTGAAAATCTCAATCTACCGGACCATTTTGTGTAATCCTCAGAAGGGTGTGTGCTCCAGCCATTTTTACCACCAACTATAAAATTGTAGGCCTCAGCTGAAGAAGAGGCCAAGAATATGGAAAATATAATTACACATAAAAATCCCATGTCGAATATATATTTTTAAGGTGGTGGTGTAGAGCAGTAGAGAAATAGAAGTGGATATATGCACGTATATATAGAGCTATAGAGTGGTGGGAGAAAGGTTAGCGTTGGAGATGGTATACACGTAAAATTTTAAAAAATTATTACGTGATCAAAATTCTTTTTAGAATGTAAATAAAGATGTTAAATATCAATTATTAAAAAGTAAAAATATTAGTAATTAATAATAATGTTATACTCCCTCCGTCCCACCGAGTAGTATACATTGGGGGACGGGGGCGTGACACGCATTTTAAGGTGCATTTTAAACATAGATTCATAACTTATTTTTTTAAAAAATTTTTTTGTATAAAAATAGGATTGTTAAATTTTTATACAAAAAAAGAAAATTTTAAAAATAAGTTGTGGAACTATACTTTATAGTTATCTTAAAATGCGTGTCGGGCAGTGAAAAAAAAAACGTATACAATTGAATGGGACAGAGAGAGTACTACTTAGTAGGTGCATTAGTAATTTTGTTTCTAGCTAAAATTTCTAGGAAATATTACAGTTTAAGTACGTAAGAGCATCTTCAAGGCTACTCACCAACATACACTTGGTTTTATATAAGCAATGTATAACTTCTATTATGAGGGTAATTTTGGGGTGACAATTTTGGACTCGGCCTTGAAATTGACATGAACTCAATCCGAAAAAATATAAATTAGGGTCAGTAAATATTTAAGCAGAAATAACCAGGTACACAAAAGTGACTTGAAAATTAATGAACCTTATATTTATAAGCCTACTTTTAAAATATTTTATATTTAAAATAATTAAATTTAATTATAATAAAATAACTTTCACTTGCAATGATAAATACTCGTTACTTGGTTTATAATTATTTAATAATAATAATAATAATATTTTACACATGTCATGCCCTATTTTACATCTGACAAAATGGGTAAAATATATCTATTTTTTCTTAAAATTTGTGCAAAAGTAATCCGTGCATTTAAATCGGGAGAGATAGAGTATATGATTATATTTTCAATCACTCTAATAAAAAATAAAGGCAATAAAATCCGAAATAACTCGAAACCCGATACGAACCGGAACCAGAACCCGAAATTGCTAGCATTAAGGTAATCCTTCAGTTTTGCATGAAGGTATACGAAGACTTTAATTTAATATATTGTATAAATTAAAATATCATTATTAAATATTAATAAATTATAATTTATTGTAAGCTTGTGATGAAATTATAAATTATTCAAATTATTGCATGTGAGTCAATATATCTAAAATTATATATGATATTATATTAGAATTTAATTCAATTTCAAAAGATGTTTAGAATTTGATTCGTCGCATAATATAATAACTAATTTTTGAAATATTTATTATACTCCAATAATAAGAATACATTCAAACAAATATGCTTATTGGGTGATATTACTTTGAGATTTATTTGATTTTAGAAAAAACTCGAAATTTGAGAAATATATAAGTATTATTCAAACTGATTGATGGATGAACGTGGTGGTACAAAAAGTTGATTGAGCCTAGCCACCTGTAAACCATCATTTTCTAGTGATAATCGGAAGGTAATTCATAAACACGATAAACACGTACTACACAAAAGAAAAATGATTACGATGGTGACATTTATGAAGTGCATTATTTTAACTTTATAAGCTAGCTAGCTAGCAATTCAAAGAAAAAAGAAATGCATTATAAGCTTTGCTACCTGCCTGTCACAAGACTCACAACTAAAATATGTAATTTTTTTTAATGTAATTAATAATATAAATAATATATAATATATATAATTTTAATTTTAATTTTATCCGAAAAATACGAAGATATGGTTATTTTCTATATTGAATGTAGATTTTCATTTTCGATATGGAATATAATTTAATAACTATATTTCGTATAGAATACCCATTTTCTAATTTTCATTGCGAACCATTCCAAGACAGGCTTCATGTACTTTTATATAGGATATATTTTTCGTATCATATTCTCATTTTATTTACAGCACTTAATTATATTTGTTGGCGTGGTTTGTTTTGATATATTCTTATTAATCATTTGAGATGGAATTTTTTTAAAAATAATATTTTCATTTTTTTAATGAATGTAAAGTTTGTTATATAAGCGAAATATGTAGAGTATATATATTTGGTTTATATATATAATATATATTTTAAAAATTTATATAATTTTATGTAAATTTATACATGCAAATATAAATATTTTATATATTTTATAAAAATATACATATAATAATAATATTTTAATTTAAAATTATATTAATAAGTTTATTTTGTTAAAAAATGTGAATAAAATTTTACATTATGAAGTCATTTTAAACCTAAAATCAAGTAGTGCGTGATGTATTTAGAATTAGAGTATGTTATTTAATGATAAAGAGATAAATGAGATAAAATGATTAAAAATTAATTTATTTGAAAGTGAAAAATTGTGAATGAAATCTTAAATCCCAAAAAATTAAAATATTTTTTTTTCATGATTTTATATAGCATAACAGAGTGCAAATGTGTTAACAAGACATTGTTCAACCTTTCCTTTCATCGGTGTACAGGGGTGGAATAAAATTTGGGAACTAGATAAACATGTCATTCTCCCTGTGAGATTTGAACATGTAACTAAAATAATGATAGATATTTCTCTCTCTAACCAAGTCAATCTTGCGAGCTAAAAATACACCATTCTTCCGGGATTTAATTTTTACATATATAATACCAGTATACCACGCTGTGTTTATATTTAATGTTAGTGACCAAACTGAAGTTTAATGTAAGTTCACACTTGAAATCAGGGCTACCTAACATTAAGTTGGATCATGTGGATGATACATTACAATTCATTTAAATTATGTCAACTATACAAATACAACCTATCTTTCATTCTTAATTCTTTATTCATTAGGGAGTTTGGTCAATTTGACACAACTAATGTGATATAGTTTATAATTAAATTTTATATTTGACATTATGTTATAATTTAATTTTTTTGTTAATATAAATTTTTCAGAGTTGTATCGAAATATAATATCATAAAACCAAGTTCTTTCATTTAAAGAAATTTATCATCTAATCAAAACACACATCCATGATGTTTATGAAAATTTAGATAATAAAATTTTAATATCTGCAAATTTAATACATGCAATAAAAATTCAATAATAATAATAATTAATATCACATTTGAGAAAAAAAATGACAAAACCATAATTACAAAAAATATATAATATTATTTGAATAATAAAAATAAAATAAAATCTAATCAAAGGGAATCCATTTGGTTAGATACCTAAAATTAACATATAATAATATAATATTTTAAATAAATTTATAAATTAAAATTTATCTTCTAACATTAATATAAAATAATTAATCTAAAATAGAGTTTAAAAAGTAAATAAGGGAATAATAGTCATATATTGAGTAACAATAGTCCAAAAATCATTCAAAACTTTACTAAAATTATACAAGTAAATTTCATCCACTACCATCCTAACACAATAAATTATTGAAAATGCTAACGTACAATATTAATACAAATTATAAAACATAACGCATACTCATTAAAAGTATTAAAAATATTAACATATTAATTAAAATCAAGACCAAACATTAGCCGGTAAATTTAAACACAATAATATATAATCACTGTTACTAATCAAACAGAAATTTAATGCAAGTTCACATTTGATACTAGAGCTACCTAACATTATGTTGGATCATGCGGAGGATACATTCGTTCAGTTATTTTAACATTGTTATTTTTCAAATATAAAAAAAAACTATTTATAAATATAATATAATTGTTAACTTATAAATCACTATACTTTAGATATTATTTATTATAAATAAATTTAACAATATAAATTTATTGAAAATTACATTTTAAAAAGATTTTATATATTTTTATGAAATTATGTAACAAATATTAAAATAAATAACTGAAATAATAACACAAATAATTACAAATAAATTAATTTCGACTTATAATCAATTGCCACAGACCCTTTACAATTCATTAAAATGATGTCAACTATATAATCTATCTTCACTTCTTTGTTTTTTTGGAAAGTAGGGAGTTTGGTCAATTTGACATAACTGATACTTAAATTTTATATTTGACATTTTAAAAATTAATTATATAATATTTGTTATATAATAATTACGGAAGAGTTATATAATAATTACAGAAGAAAATAAAAGGACTATATATAAATTAGAGAGAAACTTGATATATTATCCAAGTCTTGAATGTACCTACTATATATAAATAATATATATAATTTTAATTTTATCCGAAAAGTATGAAGATATGGTTATTTTCTATATTGAATGTAGATTTTCATTTTTGATATGCAATATAATAGAGTAACTGTAAAACATAATTTATAATTTAATAACTATATTTCGTATAGAATACCCATTTTCTATTTTTCATTGCGAACCATTTCCAATACAGGCTTCATGTACTTTTATATAGGATATATTTTTCGTATCATATTCTCATTTTATTTACAGCACTTAATTATATTTGTTGGCGTGGTTTGTTTTGGTATATTCTTATTTATCATTTGAGTTGGAATTTTTTAAAAATAATATCTTCATTTTTTAATGAATGTAAAGTTTGTTATATAAGCGAAATATGTAGAGTATATATATTTGGTTTATATATATATATATATATATATATATATATATATATAATATTACAAAAAAATTATATAATTTTATGTAAATTTATACATGCAAATATAAATATTTTATAAAAATATACATATAATAATAATATTTTAATTAAAAATTATATTAATAAGTTTATTTTGTTAAAAAATGTGAATAAATTTTTACATTATGACAACCTAAAATCTAGTGCGTGAGGTAGTTAGAATTAGAGTATGTTATTTAATGATAAAGAGATAGATCAGATAAAATGATTAAAAAATAATTTATTTGAAAGTGAAAAATTGTGAATGAAATCTTAAATCCTAATAAATTAAAATATTTTTTTTTCATGATTTTATATAGCATAACAGGGTGCAAATGTTTTAATAAAACATTGTTCAACCTTTCCTATCATCAGTGTGTAGGGGTGCAAATTGGGGAAATTTGAGGATAAATTAAGCGTAATGGAATAAAATTTGGGAATCAGGTAAACATGTCATTCTCCTCGAACATGTGATTAAGAGGAAGATGATATTTTATTTAACCAACTGAGCTAATCTTGCGGGTTAAAAATACACTGTTCTTCCTCATTTTTTCGGGTCTTCCTGAATTTAATTTTTACATCTATAATACCGGTATACCACACTGTGTTTATATTTAATGTTAGTGATCAAACTGAAGTTTAATGTAAGTTCACACTCGTAATCAGGGCTACCTAACATTAAGTTGGATCATGTGGATGATACATTACAATTCATTTAAATTTAAATGATGTCGACTATAAAAATACAACGCATCTTTCATTCTTTATTCATTAGGGAGTTTGGTCAATTTGACATAACTAATGCGATATAGTTTATAATTAAATTTTATATTTGACATTCTGTTATAATTTAATTTTTTTTGTCAATATAAACTGAGTTGTATCGAATTGTAATATTATAAAACGAAGTTCTTTCATTTAAGGAAATTTATCATCTAATCAAAATACACATGATGTCTATGAAAATTTAGATAATCAAATTTTAATGTCGGCAAATAGAACACATGCAATAAAAATTCAAAAATAATAATAATTAATGCCACATTTGAGAGAGAAAAATTGACAAAACCATAATTACAAAAAATATATAATATTATTTGAATAATAAAAACAAAATAAAAACTAATCAAAGGAAATCCATTCGGTTAGATACCTAAAATTAATATATAATAATATAATATTTTAAATAAATTTATAAATTAAAAGTTTATCATCCAACATTAATATAAAACAATTAATCTAAAATATAGTTTAAAAAGTAAATATTGGAATAATAATCATATATTGAGTAACAATAGTCCAAAAATCATTCAAAATTTTGCTAAAATTATACTAGTAAATTTCATCTACGTACCATCCTAACACAATAAATTATTGAAAATGTTAACTACCAATATTAATACAAATTATAAAACATAACGCATACTCATTAAAAGTATTAAAAATATTAACATATTAATTAAAATCAAGACCAAACATTAGGCACTAAATTTAAACACAATAATATATAATCACTATTACTAATCAAACAGAAATTTAATACAAGTTCAAAGTTGACACTAGAGCTACCTAACATTATGTTGGATCATCCGGAGGATACATTCGTTCAGTTATTTTAACATGGTTATTTTTCAAATATAAACAACAAACTATTTATAAATATAATATAATTGTTAACTTATAAATCACTATACTTTAAATATTATTTATTATAAATAAATTTAACAATATAAATTTATTGAAAATTACATTTTAAAAGATTTTATATATTTTTATGAAATTATGTAACAAATATTAAAATAAATAACTGAAATACTAACACAAATAATTACAAATAAATTAATTTCAACTTATAAATCAATTGCCACAGACCCTTTACAATTCATTGAAATGATATGAACTATATAATCTATCTTCATTTCTTTGTTTTTTTTTGAAAAGTAGGGAGTTTGGTCAATTTGACATAACTGATACTTAAATTTTATATTTGACATTTTAAAAATTAATTATATAATATTTTTTATATAATAATTACGGAAGTGTTATATAATAATTACAGAAGAAAATAAAAGAATTATATATAAATTAGAGAGAAACCTGATATATCATCCAAGTCTTGAATGTACCTACTAGGAATGAGCGTGGTGCGATTTAATATAGTTTTATGCCCAAACTGCACTGTAACTACTTAAGTGCGGTTTTAGGAAATAGAAACCAAAACCGAACCAAACATTATTGGTTTGATTTTTTTAATGGTGTGGTTTCGGTTTTGAAATATATTTTCACATTTAAATAATAAAAAAATATGTAGTTCATATTTTTCTATTATCGTATATTAAATTTAATATTATATGATGTCTTGAATCATTATATATATAAACTATTAATATTATACTTACTAACAAAAATAAATTGTTACGGATTAAAAACGAGGTGTATTTAATGCGCAATCAATACTAAGGTTTGGGGGAGCTTCAAGCTTTAATGACTGCACTAACGTTTCGTGACTAAACCCAGGTCTTCGTTAACTGCCTACGTATCTCAGTTCGTATGAGAATCAAGCCAAAAAATGTAGTTCTAATTTTGAGGGGTTAGACCCTTTATATAGGCGCACGAAGGCCTTGGAATCAGATTAGATTTAGGAGACTTGGGGGCCAAGTCTCCTAGTGATATGAGGTTGTTGTAACCTCTTAGGACTGAGAGTTCTTTCCAGACTCTGATAGGTGTAGTCTTATCCTTGTGATAGGATATCCATAGATGAGGGGCCTCGTAGGACTCTTCCCATATTTGGGTTTCTAGATCCTTCTAGGATTAGGGCCTTCAACAGGCTTCTCGGGCCTTTACTGGACCATTATTAATTAATTACGAAATTAATAATAAGGGCTTAATGGGCCTATGGCTTCAACAGAGCTTTGTGGACTGGACTTACAAATCGAGTTGATCCTTGGATTTATTTTCCTAGTTCGTTTCAAGGGCCCAAGCCTTTGGACCATATCAGGCCTAATAAATGAAATAATAAATGTTTCATTTATTTTTTACTCAGGGTTATTTTTACCCATATCATTTGCCCCCCAACTTTTGGGAAAATTTCGTGAGTTTTCGTAAAAGTTTTATAAAGGGTTTTAAGTGCCTTACCTGGCTTTTGACTTATTTTAATCAACCTTATTTTCTGGGCTCAGGCCTTGTATTCTTTTAAAGAATCAACATCTTATAAATTGGTCCCCCAAGGATATCATTTTTAATAAACTTATAGAAAAATGAGAAAATTTTTGAGATTCAAACTATTTCGACCTCGAATGAGGTCGATTTCGACCTCATTTCCCCCTCTAAGTCGATGGGATTTGAGGTCGATTTGGGCTTCTGTCATTTTGACCCCTTCGACCTAGATTGAGGTCGAAAATGACCTCAAATTCTACTTTAGGTCGATTCTTGGAATCGAGCTCGAATTCGACTTAAATCGAGGTCGACCAGGACTTCATATACACTCCCAGGTCGATTTGGGGGATCGAGGTCGAAATCGACTTCGATTGAAGTCGATCAAAAGGGGAAAACTGCCTTGAGGTCGAGTATGTGATTGAGGTCGAATTCGAGCTCGTTTGAGGTTGAATAAGAGTTGAAAATCCCTTGAGGTCGAATACTAGCATGAGGTTGATTTGCATACTCAAGGTTGATTTCGATCTGAATTGAGGTCGATTTCGACCTCGATTGAGGTCGAACAGGATTCCAAAATACTTCGAGGTCGAACAGAGTGACTAAGATTGATTTCGACTTGGATCGAGGTCGATTTAGGCCTCAATTATCCTTGAGGTCGAAATAATATCCCGAGGTCGATTTCGACTTCGATTGAGATCGAATAGGACTTCACGGCTATTTGGTCAAAAATGAGGCTAAGGTTGTCTTCGACCTCGATTGAGGTCGAATTAGGCCTCAAAATTCCTTGAGGTCGAAACAAATAATGATGTCTATTTCGACCTTGACTGAGGTCGAATTAGACCTCAAAACTCCTTGAGGTCGAAATACTTTGGGGCCTCAAGGCCTTATATCTTTCGACTAGGAACGAAGTCGAATTAGACCTCAAAACTCTTTGAGGTCGAAATACTTTGGGGCCTCAAGGCCTTATAATTTTCGACTAGGAATGAAGTCGAATTAGACCTCAAAACTCTTTGAGGTCGAAATATCTGAGGGCCTCATGGCTTTATAACCTTCGACTAGGAATGAAGTCGAATAAACACTCAAATCTCTTCCAGGTCGAAATACTTTGGGGCCACAAGGCTTTATATCTTTCGACCAGGAATGAAGTCGAATAAACACTCAAATCTCTTCCAGGTCAAAATACTTTGGGGCCACAAGGCTTTATAACTATCGACAAGGAATGAAGTCAAATAAACACTCAAATCTCTTCCAGGTCAAAATACTTTGGGGCCACAAGGCTTTATATCTTTCGACCAGGAATGAAGTCGAATAAACACTCAAATCTCTTCCAGGTCGAAATACTTTGGGGCCACAAGGTTTTATATCTTTCGACCAGGAATGAAGTCGAATAAACACTCAAATCTCTTCCAGGTCGAAATACTTTGGGGCCACAAGGCTTTATATCTTTCGACCAGGAATGAAGTCGAACAAACACTCAAATCTCTTCAAGGTCGAAATACTTTGAGGCCACAAGGCTTTATATCTTTTTTTAACGTGGGCTATACTTAGGCCCTTTATTGAAGAGTCTACTTGATTTCTGAAAATATCTTGCCTTCAAGGTTTTTGGATCCTGTTGTTTATCAATTAATCTACAGGCCGTTCATCTTTATTGGGCCTTGGACTCTCCATATTCTAGGTCCTCGAGGCTTTCGACCTTATATAATGGGCCTTTATGGCTTTAAGGGTTATGGGCTTAGCATGTCCAAGTTCTAGATCCTTCCTGGTTCATAGGTTACAGAGATTTGGGCCTTTAAACATGGGCCTTTGAGCCCACTCACCGGTCATACCAGTTGACTTATCCTCCAACGGTCGTGTGACCTAGAAACACCTGTTAAAAGGTGAATATAAACGGTCATGTGACCGGCTGGGGGTTGTATATATGGTGGTGTGAGGGGCTTCACTTCCCTCACTTCTCATTTCTCAATTCTCATATCTCTCTACACCTTTGAGCTCTCAAGCCTTCAAGCAATCCCAGCTTCTAATACTCTCAGGGATACTCAGTAGCTCGAAAATCAAATAGCCGACAAGAAGAGTTCCAGATTGGCAGCTATGAATGCGGGGTTTGCTAAGAGAGGTAAACCCCTTCGACGAACCCCCATTTTTTCTTTGTATATGTCCCTGTTAGATATGATAAATCAAAGGGGGCACGAGTACCCTAGCCTGTCTCATTTAGACTCTTATAGTCGTAGCAATAAGTTTTTAGATGCTGATTTGGTATAAGAATACAACCGTCTTTTCAATTTTCCTCCTCGTTTTACTATTTCATTGGCAGAGCCTGGTGACAGGACCTGTCATTGGAACCCTTCTAAATTATTTGTTTATATAGATGCCCTGTTAGCGGGGCTTAGGTTTCCTTTGCATGAATTCATCCCCACTCTTTTAGCTGACGTTCAGATTCACCCTTCTCAAATTGTTCCCAATGGGTGGAGGCCCATCCATTATTTCATGGTCCTTTGCTTAAAAAAGAAAGTAAAAATGACTGTCCCCTTATTTCACAAAAATTTTCAATTTAAGAACTCTTCTAGCCTTTCCTTGGGTTGGGTACACATTGCCCATAGGCCAAATAAACCCCATATTTTTTATAACTCCTCTATTCCCAACAACAACCTTCATTGGAAGGAAAATTTTGTGCAAATTTCATGGGAAGGGGGAGACCGGGGAACCCTCTTTAGGCCCACCTTTGGCCGGGTTGCAGACGGGAGCGCCGAGTTGTTAGGCCCCGGAAGTATCGTAGAAGGGGGGTTGAATACGATACTCACTAAATCAAAAAATTCTTTCGAAACTTTTACGGATAAATAATTTAGAATTCGGTTAGTGGGCTCGTGTTTTTGAGGTGAATGGTGTTTACGGAGCTGTTTACTAATTTTCTGTGTTTAGGATTAATCAGTTCGGTTCTAGAAAATCAGCAGGAAAATAAACAACACAAGATTCGGGGAATATGTCATTTGATAAATATAAACCCTGAGGTTGCTACACCCGGTCAACAAATCCGGTCCGAAGAACAAGTTCTTCGCTGCTTAACAAAAACATATAACTCTGAATTTCCTGTACAAGTATTTCTAGATCAGTACAAAGGAAACTAAGACCGTAGAGAGTGATATATAGTGACCCTGAACATTTTTCATTAAGGAACCGACCCCTGATACATCTCCGGTGAGGAGGTACAGATTTTTCTGGGGTTCTCTCCTCTCCGGCTTCGGCTTCTCTCTCTCTGGTTATTTTTGTTGTGTTGCAGAAGACTCTGCCAAATGAATGGCTCTGCTTCAATATATGTGTTGACTTTTTCAACCAAGATACGTGGCTCATTTAGGACCAAGTAAACTAGTTGCTGCTTCACTTCTTTTTCTTCATAAGTATCGGGAACAATTTACTGATTAATTGTTTAAGTATCGATGAGTCTGTAGAATAACCATCGGAGACTTAAAACAATTCCTGAAATAAAATCAATTACTCCAATCTTAGTAACCATCGGAAAGTGGCTAGTTGGCTTTTGTTTCTTTTCCGATAGTTAGAAACTATCGGCTAATAGGACAAAAGAAGTCCTTTTAATATTCACCAATTCTTTCATTTCACCCGATGGTTTTTAACCATCTGTGAAAAAGACAAAATAGCTTGTGTAACCATTGGTGAATAAGACGAAACAGCTTGACCAAGTTGACTTCTGGATACAGCTTCTGTAGTCTTCTTTACTTAGCCAATTTCGAACCTGTTAAGCCCTTAATATAATTTCTTCCACTGCAACCAAGTCAAATAAATATTTCCTTGTTAATTCGACCTTGATTTATTCTGGGCCTAATCACATACCACTTCACCTGTTACTAATTTAATCATACAGCCAATTCTTCTGAATCAATGATGCAATTCTCAATCTCTTTTGTGCTGACGTTTGGTGCAACTGGTCTGGTTCACAAACGACTAACACGATCTTGATCTTCATATCTTCTTTACAATACAATTGACTTTGTTCCTTGTTGATTAGAAGTGCTTCGATTGTAAGTACATTGGAATCCTCTGGCACTTATGCTGAACCATAAACATATCTGAAACCCTGAACATCTTCGAATTTTATCCTTCACTGAAGTCTGAACATATGAATGAACTTCCTCCAGCAATCTATAATAGACTCCAAGATTCCATCTAATATTTTGATTCTTTGTATTTGCCGTATATTCTATCTTATCGATTCCTGTACTTGAGCTCTGCAATTCATTGCTTGACTAACTTGCAGATTTGGATCACTAGAATCTTTCTGGTACTTTGACAACTGCTTCACTGCTTCCACATCCTTGAGTATTTCAACCTTTATTCTTCACTGAGGCATGAACATATTAATGAACTTCTTCCAGTGAGCTAATGCTTCAAGTCTGTAGATTTCTTCTTTATCCTTTGTCTTTACCAAGTCTTCATGTCTTTCTGATTCCGGTGATAACTTCATATTATTTACACGTCCTGTTCTTGTGTTGAGTTATAACCCTATGTTACATATAGGTCTATACATACAGCCTTTCAATCTCCCCCTATTTGTTTGGTAGAGATTAACAAGCAAATCCCTAGAGGATAACTCAACTAACTACAAGAAAATATTAATGCTCTAGACTTGTAAATAATACTACTTGGGTTCTGGATCATATAATACATTTCCAGATTTCTATAAAGTAAAGAGAAATAGAAAATGAGTGTTCCTTTAGCACGGAATGCATCTTCAATAGATATCATCCTCATTCCTCTATTTTTGAGCTTTTCTCTACTTTAAAATCCTTCATAGCTTGACCTAGAAAGAACTTATCATAAACTGAGCTTCATAAGAATCAAAATTCCTGGGAATATCTTCAATAAAATATAGAACATTGCTCAAATAATGTTCTCCCCCTGAGAATATAATTCTTCTTCTTTATCTTCTTCTCCCCTTTAGATGATCAATGTAAATGTCAATTCTTTTCTATACATCCCACTTGGATGAGGAATCCTCTACTGATAACTCCTTTCAAGTATATGATACAGTTTCTTGATTCTCCCATATTCTGTTGTTTCCCATAAGGATTAGAAGATAAGATTTTCTTCTTTTTCTTGTCTAAAATCTCCCCCTAAGGATACGAACCCCCTTTTTCTAAAGATCTTCCCTTAAGGATCTAGGATACGAACCCCTTTAGGATATTATCCCAAGTACGAAGATAAGACTTTATTAACTTCCTTTTTCTTCCTATAACTTCTCCCCCTTAGTTGAGGAATCCTCCAATGGCCCACTTTTGAATGGTTTGTCTTCCAAAGAAGGTTCTCGTCTTTCATTGATCGGGAAAAATATAGTAGCTTTTCTTTCAGAAGTAGCAAGTAGCAAGGGTAAGTGTTTGGCTTATGGTTTCCTCACTTCTACTACGTTCTGTTGGTGTTTACACTTTAGTATTGAGCATTTTAAGTGTTTCACTCTTTCTCTCCCTATCTCTCACTCAAGTGTATCTCTCCCTCACTTTCACTTAAGTGTTTCTCTCTCTCACTTTCACTCTGCATTCCAAATATAGCCTTCTGTACCTGCAAGTGAAATCCATCAATTCATTATTCTCATCACCTGATTCATCAGAATGAACTAAATCACTATCAAGTGGAGAATTGCCTCGTTGAGGTGTTTTTGATCTTTCATGCATAAGCACTGTCTCAACACCAGACTCAATAGCAATTGCTAAATCACTGTCTAGTGGAGCCTCACCTCTTTGAGATGGGTTATCCCAAGATTTTAAAATCTGTTAGGGAATCCTGCCTTGTTCTATCAAGGGGTTGCCTCACACCTTTTCCATAAATGGGAGGTGGACATCCTTTTCAGGATCTGGAAATGTTCCTTCCAGGAGGGTCAACGTAGTAGAAAATGTAATGAATGACAATTTAGAGTCTACGTTTCCCTCGTAACCCAATGACGGGTAATTTGTTAACATGCCTATACCTCTCACTGTGCACGTCTTGCAATGTGTTCCTAGAATTTATCTGTTTAGGCTTACCATCAGCGTGAGCGCTAGTGGTGTGCTTGACTCATTACAAGATGCTCTGGCTGACGAGCGAATTTCAATGGACTCACCCTGTTGAGAGAATGATTCCAGAGACAGTTTAATTGCCTTTTCAGCTCTGCATCCTTTTGAGAAGATGCAGATGAGCTTACAGTTACCTCAGTTATATGCTTCTTTACTTCGCTGGAGGTAGAGCTGTGGGTGCACTTCCGACTTCATCCTTATTTGCTGCATCAAGTGCAGTTTCTCCCTTATCAACCTCTAATTTACATAAGTTCCTTATATCTCCAAGGGTTAATATATGGAAGTGGATGAGTGAGTGTTTGGTATTATGGCCTGGGTAAGAGATTGATGGGTTTTCAACCTCTTGGCCAGCTTCTGTAGCCACTGGGGGCTAAAAGGATAGAATCAATAAATAAGATAAAAAGAAATAATCACTTTAACATTCCAAAATATATTTTTCATCTCAAGGAGACGGAAAAATATACGAAGGAATGGTAAACGATTGCATTAAAGCACTTTTAGTAAAAGAGTTTTGTCGGTTCTAAAGATTTATCATTTAAGAGCGTGACACCAATAGAAATTTTCTTTAAGATACTTATCCCATAATAAAACGCGGGAGTATCAGAGAAAAAGTCTATCCCTTATGAATTTCTTATAAGGCAAACTTCCCATAATAAAACGCGGGAATTTACACCAAAGAAGAAATTCAACTCTCTTACTAAATTTTATCTCAATAAAATGGCTCTTTTCCATTAAACCTAAGCACTGTATGTTTTGAAAATTGTTTTGCAAAACATCCTTATCAGATAGAGGACTATGATTTTCCGACTCATAATGCAATTATGATTTACATCATTTTCGTCCACCTGATAGTATCCCCGACTTAAAATAAAAACATGATAATTGGGGTTGGATGGATGCTTAACTATACAGCACTAGGCCTTCAAAGCAACAATCACTGTTTAGGTACCATGAATCAATGTGAAACATACATTGAAACAAGTGTTTAAAAACAAATCATTTTACAAGTGATTGGTACCTCGAAGTTAAAACAATTTTCCAAAAGAGAGAAAAAGCTTTTAAAGATAAAACTATTAAAACTAGCTTTTGGGAGAGGATAATAGATTCTGAGATCGGAGAAAAATCATCCTCAAGAAAAGTTTGATTCACACCCTAGGATTTAGAAATCAAAGTAGGGCTGTAAATCAAAAGATTTTCAAAAGAGAAGTTTTGAAAAAGAATTTTGATGTTTTCTTCTCTAAAACTGATAGAAACATGAATGTATCTTTGAATAAAACGTTTTGAAAAAGAATCAGACAATAAATTTTTTTTAATACATTCAAGTTTAAAATTCAGTCAAAGAAAGAAAACTAAATATACTAATACTAACGGCTTTTTCAAAAACTAATTTTTACTTAGAATAAAGACTAAGCAAATCCATTAGTATCAATATATCACAATTATTTTGTAATAAAATATTAATCAATTATCACAAAGTAATAAACGAGAATATTTATACTACGAATAATTATGCTGCAAATTTATTTTAATTTACTTAAATCATGGAACCAATATATCACTGAATTGTTTTATATCATCATAATTTAAACAAATCAAAATAAATTAAATACTTATGTTGCACTAAGCAATTGTCAATCACATGCATATATATATATATATTAACTAAACATGGCAATCATTCAGTAGAACAATAAGCATTAAGACATATTTTTATTATTAGTGATTTCAGATAAGCAACTTGTGTTATCACTAATATTAAAAATATCACAATTAATTGCACACTGATACCAATTATTCGATATTTATCAATAATTTCAAGATGCAAGAAATTGTGCTTCTTATATTTTATCAAATCAAAATTATGAAACTGATAATCATTGAATTGCTTCAATCCATAATTTTAATAGGATAAAATAATTTCGCTAAATACTAAAATATTCATAAGATTGAATATTAGCATCTAACTTCCTACACTATATCTAATAATTGTCACTCTAGCATATTACAATTATACTCATAACAATTATTATTGATATATGTAAGCTCGAGAAAATTGTTGAATAGAAATTCACAAGTCCTTTAAATATAGACATTTAACACTTGTGTTCCTAATAGCAACTTCTCGCAACAAAAACAAATTTAGAAATATTTTCTAAGTATATAAAATATTGATAATTTTATACACATAACTTAGAAAATACTTCGTCTTCCAATATTAGTGAATTTTGAAATATGCATTAATTACTTAGAACAGAAATTCTAAATATTGTCACTAATATCAAAAGTATCACAATTATTTGTAATAAAATATTTAAAAATATCAGAGCAACATATCAGAGCAATTAAGCAAGACATCTTGACTAATACTCATCAAATATTTAACATGCAAATAATTATGCTTCTAACTTATGCTAATTAATTTAACTACCACATATGCATATAACATTGTAAGCATGATAATTAAACTAGTAGCAAAAAGTATGAGGTACTGTATTTAAAATAAATTCACAAGTCCTTTAAATATGGAAAATTTAATACTTGTGAACTCATTTGAGAATTCCTTGCAAATGGGATTTCCAATAAATATTTATATAATTAATATCCCAAATTCACTAACTAACTTAGATAAAATAAATTTATCAAGTTGTTCAGCAAATATCTGCAAGTTATTCTACTAATGACAATCTCGAAGGAAATAATACCTGGTGTCCATGAGCTTGTTCCTTAAGTGGTGTGGAGAGATCAACAGAGTTGCTGGAAATAAATTGACAGCTTCTAGGAATGACTTCCCTGTCTTTCTTACAACCTGCATTATCTATATCTATATAGCCAATTAGGTTAAACCTATTATCTTCAGGGTACCAGATTCCAAGAATTGGTAATCCCTTAAGATATCTAACAATTCATAACTTAGCTATAGGATAAGATTCTCTAGTATCCACTTGGAAACTTGCACATAGGCATATCGAGAATAAAATATATGGTCTGTATGCACTTGAATAAGTAATGAGCTGATTACGTCTATAGCTTGTCACTTCAGTTCATATACCTGATTTGCCCTGATCAAGCTTAGTGGATTGTTGGCACGAAGTCTTGGCAGGTCTAGAATCTTCTAAATTGCGCATCTTCAAAAGATCTTTGACTTATTTTAATTGCCATCATTCTTTCGAATTACTTGTAATCCAAAAAGAATTGCAACTCTTCCAACATGCTCATCTTGTACCTACTCTGCATGTACTTAGCAAAATATCTCTTGCACAAGTTTTCGTTAGTAGACTCACATATATTATAATCATGGTATACTAGCACATATATTACATTGTGTGTGCCTTATATTCATGAGAGATATATGTGTATAACTACTCTACCAAATCATTTTCAAGTAATAAACTAGTTAGAGTGTCATACCATGTCCTTGACGATTTGCTTGAATCCCTAACTCTGTTAGGTCCTCATCTTGTTAGGCCCAATTGTCAGGTCCTAAGAGGATAAAGTCTCGTTTCTGTTGCTTGCTGTTAGATCTTGAAAGTCCCGAAGATTCTGTTTCCATCATCGTCGATACCTTCTACTTTATAGTAACCTGTAACAACCAGTTTGGCTTTGTCCCTCATAACAATACCAATAATTATCCAGTTTCTGATAACCCTTACAATACCAAATACTATCTTGTCTTGTGGTCTGAGTTCCAGCTTCAGTAGTTTCTGCCTTCAAACTGATTGAGATCACCTTGCATTGCAATCACCCAATCTAGATTAGTAAATGCATCTTCACTATTCTTTGGGATACCAATTATTGATTGTTGGGTCCCGAAAAATATATGTTCATTTTGATTAGCACTTCTAGCCTTTACTCAATAATCCGATTTACTAAGAACTAGACTCCAGGATTGACTTTGACTTCAAACCCTTTGTCTCAGCAGATATGTTCTTGATGTATTCCTTTGATCTTCATTGTGTTGAGTACGACTAGTAGATCCTTCTTTTATTTTGCTCCCCCTGAGTTGCTGTTAGGATGTGTTGAAGATCCTTCACCTTTCTCAGTGGATTCTGTTAAAGTCCACGAGTTGTGTAGTTTCACTACCATTTCCACTAATAGGATCTGAATCATCATCATTATCATTGATTCCTTCTGCAACCTCAGTTTCAACATTAGTATCTGAATTTGACTCTGACGGAATGTCAAACTTCAAAGATTCAGAATAGTCATTCATTTGAATGCTTGGGAGCTTGGTGTAGTAGGTCGAAACATTCAGACTTATAATCATCTTCTGGTTTTCCATCATCACATAAGCCCTAAAGGCTTTGACTTCAATGAGTAGCCGAGAAAAATTGTTCCATGAGCCTTAACTTAAACTTGCCAAGATACTCAGATAAATCTTCAGTAAATATCAATTTCCTCCAAACATAAATGTTTGCTTCTGGCTAGCCATTAACTCATATGATGTCTTTTTACGATCTTGTTGATTAAAGCAGCATGCTGTGTTAATTGCTTTAGCTTCAAAGTACCCTTTTCAGTGCAGAATTCATTTAGAACTTTATTCGCGAAATTCAGTTCCATTATCTAACTTCAAAGTTCTTACAACTTACTTTACTTCCAACTTGATCTACCTGATGTGATCAATCACCATCTGTGACATTTTGTCTGTTGAATGCACGAGCATCACCAACTTGTAATTAGGGTTGTCATCAACTACCACTAAGCATATTTCTTCCATGATATAATTTGCTTCAGTGTGATTTTTTCATTGACTTCCCTATGTGACATACTTCAAAATGTCCTTCTGGATAGAATTCCATTAGAATCAGTCCTCTCACCAATTTCATCTTTATCGAAGAATCCATTGTCTTGTTGACCAAGTGTGAGAGCTTCTTTTGCCATAGCCAACTCTTTACTGATGAAGCTTTACTGAAAAGTTCACTTCACCTTTGCATCCGAATCTCATCTCAGCTACGAACAAACTTCCTCACTCTCAGTTGAGTGAGCTTCCAACCTTCTTGTTTGAGATCAAACACTTTTCCTTTTCAATGCTTTTCCAGAAAACCCTTGATAAAGAATTTCCTAGTGCCTTGTAGATAGTGCTTAATTCCTTCCACAAGAAAGATGCTTCCACTGATGACAGTTCTTAAATCATGATAGCCATATCCCTTGTACATCCTTTGCTGTCATCTCCAAAGGTTACCATCGGGGAAGCCTTCTCAACCACTTTGATATTAGAGCTTTAATCTATGTCTTTTGTTACATACTCTGCAATCACAAATGAGTAAGCTTCTTGGTACTCAATTTTAATTGAGTCCAGATGGGTTAGAGATATTATCAAAGATAACAAGAGCTTCAATATGCATAAAAGCACATGGATAGAAGAACTAACAAATTAATTACTAATTCTGTCTAGTCCATTTCTGTTGTTGTTTAACAGTTTTAACTATCTCTAATTACCTAAGTCAGTTTTAGATTAAACCTTGAATCTACAAATGTTACTGACAACTTAGATAATTCTACCATCTTATCCCTAACAAGCAATACATGATCTAATATGACATTTAAGTGCAACTATGTGAGTGCAAGCAAATCATGTGAAAATAAGCACATAAACAATTTAAGAATATGCAGAATATTTGAATAAAACATTATAAGTAATATCAAATTCCACATATACTTATCAAGTCATTTATCACAATAAGAACAAATATAAAATATCTGATCTATGACCTATTTGTCTATTAGCAATTTTCACAACATTAGCAGAGGTATTAAATCACATAAGATTTAAAATCAAGTTTAAACAAATGTTTTAGGGATACACTTAACAGTCTAGCAACTATCTAATTCTTGATATTCATTTTACTGCATAGAAAATCAAGTATGAAATGTACTCACTAAACTCATATAACTAAGCATGAAATCTTATTCTTAGCAATCAATTAAGCATTTAAGTTCTAAGATGCTAACATGCTGACACGAGTCTAATACATTTCAAAACATAATAATCATACAATTATGAATTAGATAAAGATATACTAGTTAGTAAGCGTACCTGTGAAGTGCTTAGTGATTCATCTCTAGTGATGGTCATTGATGCCAGATATTCATTTGGTTCATCACTGTCACTGATAGAATCATCCTTGCATTTAACTTCATCAACAAATGCTTTCCCTTGCTGCATCCTCACTAATGTTTGAGATTCCTGCTACAACCCAACATAGTGTCTACCATCTTTTGCTTGTACAGGCTTCTTCAAACTGTGTAGCAAACCCCTGATCTTGTCTTTCAACTTTAAACCATCCCTGTCTTGCAACCACCTCTTGAACTGATATTGAAAATCTCCTTAATGGAATCTATAAGTAAGGACCTTAGATTTAGAATTGGGATTCCGTCTGAATCTGATGTCACTGAACTTCCTGTTGCCCTGCAGGCTTGACTTGCAGTCCAGTTCTCAAGATATTCCAAAGTGTCAAATTCACATGCAACACCTTGACCACTACCTCGAGCTACAACATCTTCAATTCAGCTTCTAGGATCATTTCATTTCTGTTCAGAGATTTTCAACCTTTACTTTAATCAAATTTGGTTCCTGGGTCATATATACAGTGGATATGCTAACAACTTCTGCTTTACCAAATATTATCTTCTTCAGCACTTGTTCTAGTTCATAGGCCTTCAGCACAACATATAGATCTTCTAAAGATAATGTGGTTATATCCTTAGAATCCCTTGTAGCTGTAATCCTATGTTCCAGATGATCTGCAGTGTTAGCACGAACTTCTTATAATCTCCTTGTAGAATAAACTTTAAGGCTTCTGTACTGAGATGCTAGGATGTCCAGTTTGTTCTCCTTCACACTACTTAAACCCCTAATATTTTTCATCTTCAAATTCAACTCAAATCAACTAAAAACTGTACCCAAATAATCTTTTCATAACCAAAATCAACTTCTTTGGATAATCTTCAGTTGATCTTTATTGTCTTCAATAACCCGTAAAAATCTTCAACTACTAACTTCTGAACACCCTCGAATAAGTACTTAAGAAAAATTTAAATTTACAGAATTTTTAATTTTCTTAGAAAATAAATTAAACAAAAATAAAAATTTACAGAACTTAATTTTCAAGAATTTTGAATTTTCTTAAAAATTAAATATTGTAAATTAATATTTAAGAAAAATTTAATTAACAAGAATATTAAATTTTCTGGAAAAATAAATAAATCTAAAATAGATATTAGAGTTTCAGAACGTTAAGTAGGCCAAAATAGCACCTGAGGCGCTTATGTCCAAGAGTAACACTAATGAGTCACATTTTTTTCAAAAAGAAACTTCGCCAATATTAATACTTAAGACATGATTACACAGTAAAAATAATATATGATCATGTTTCAGAGTTTAATAAACTCTGGTCAATTTTTATTCCGGAAACAAAAATTACACCAGGGGCAAATATCCTTTTCTGAGACGCAATTCAAAAATGAACACTCTGCGACGTCCAAGCAGCTTTGACACCCTTAATTTAATATTTAAGAAAAAATTAAATTTCTAAAAATTTTAATTTTCTTAAAAAATAAATTAATCAAAAATAAATATTTACAGAAAAATTTAATTTTCAAGAATTTTAAATTTTCTTAAAAATTAAATAAATCGTAAATTAATATTTAAGAAAAATTTAAAGTTAAGAATTTTAAAATTTTTAAAACATAATAAATCAAAAATAAAAAATATCAGAGCGGCTCCGATAGTTAGTAACTATCGCGCAATTCAAGGACAAAGTGACCTGCGCGTGTAAGTCAAACTGCTGTCTTTGTTTTTTTTTCTTTTGCGCGCGTGACTTTCAAGTTGAATAAAGAATACACACACATATATATATATATGTGTGTGTGTGTGCGCGCGCTTTCAACTTTTCCACTGCTGCAAAACTGGACCACTTAATTTCAAGATGCTGTTGAATCGAGTTGCTTAATAAACTTAATTTGTAAGCTTTATTTAATTTATAAAATAAACTAATTAAAATTTATAATATAAACTTATAAAATTTTATAAAACAAATTTTATAAAAGTTTATAAAATAAATTTAATATTAACTTTATAAGATAAACTAATTAAAATTTATAATATAAACTATTAAAAGTTTATAAAACAAAATTTATAAAAGTTTATAAAATAAGTTTAATATTAAGTTTATAAAATAAACTAATTAAAATTTATAATATAAACTAATAAAAGTTTATAAAACAAATTTTATAAAAGTTTATAAAATAAATTTAATATTAAGTTCATAAAATAAACTAATTAAAATTTATAATATAAACTAATAAAAGTTTATAAAATAAAATTTATAAAGTTTATAAAATAAACTTGTTAAAAGTTTATAATCAAACTTATTTAACAAGGCCTCATTTTGAGTCCAAGCAGTTTCGGCACGGTGAGCTTCACTGGGTTACAGATCCTGATTTGTATATCAATCAGCAAGCTCTGATACCAATTGTTAGGCCCCGGAAGTATCGTAGAAGGGGGGTTGAATACGATAATCACTAAATCAAAAAATTCTTTCGAATCTTTTGCGGATAAATAATTTAGAGTTCGGTTAGTGGGCTCGTGTTCTTGAGGTGAATAGTGTTTACGGAGCTGTTTACTAATTTTCTGTGTTTAGGATTAATCAGTTCGGTTCTAGAAAATCAGCAGGAAAATAAACAACACAAGATTCGGGGAATATATCATTTGATAAATATAAACCCTGAGGTTGCTACACCCGGTCAACAAATCCGGTCCGAAGAACAAGTTCTTCGCTGCTTAACAAAAACATATAACTCTCAATTTCCTGTACAAGTATTTCTAGATCAGTACAAAGGAAACTAAGACCGTAGAGAGTGATATATAGTGGCCCTGAACATTTTTCATTAAGGAACCGACCACTGATACATCTCCGGTGAGGAGGTACAGATTTTTCTGGGGTTCTCTCCTCTCCGGCTTCGGCTTCTCTCTCTCTAGTTATTTTTTTTGTGTTGCAGAAGACTCTGCCAAATGAATGGCTCTGCTTCAATATATGTGTTAACTTTTTCAACCAAGATACGTGGCTCATTTAGGACCAAGTAAACTAGTTGCTGCTTCACTTCTTTTTCTTCATAAGTATCGGGAACAATTTACTGATTAATTGTTTAAGTATCGATGAGTCTGTAGAATAACCATCGGAGACTTAAAACAATTCCTGAAATAAAATCAATTACTCCAATCTTAGTAACCATCGGAAAGTGGCTAGTTGGCTTTTGTTTCTTTTCCGATAGTTAGAAACTATCAGCTAATAGGACAAAAGAAGTCCTTTTAATATTCACCAATTCTTTCATTTCACCCGATGGTTTTTAACCATCTGTGAATAAGACAAAATAGCTTGTGTAACCATTGGTGAATAAGATGAAACAGCTTGACCAAGTTGACTTCTGGATACAGCTTCTGTAGTCTTCTTTACTTAGCCAATTTCGAACCTGTTAAGCCCTTAATATAATTTCTTCCACTGCAACCAAGTCAAATAAATATTTCCTTGTTAATTCGACCTTGATTTATTCTGGGCCTAATCACATACCACTTCACTTGTTACTAATTTAATCATACAACCAATTCTTCTGAATCAATGATGCAATTCTCAATCTCTTTTGTGCTGACGTTTGGTGCAACTGGTCTGGTTCACAAACGACTAACACGATCTTGATCTTCACATCTTCTTTACAATACAATTGACTTTGTTCCTTGTTGATTAGAAGTGCTTCGATTGTAAGTACATTGAAATCCTCTGGCACTTATGCTGAACCATAAACTTATCTGAAACCCTGAACATCTTCGAACTTTATCCTTCACTGAAGTCTGAACATATGAATGAACTTCCTCCAGCAATCTATAATAGACTCCAAGATTCCATCTAATATTTTGATTCTTTGTATTTGCCGTATATTCTATCTTATCGATTCCTGTACTTGAGCTCTGCAATTCATTGCTTGACTAACTTGCAGATTTGGATCACTAGAATCTTTCTGGTACTTTGACAACTTCTTCACTGCTTCCACATCCTTGAATACTTCAACCTTTATTCTTCACTGAGGCATGAACATATTAATGAACTTCTTCCAATGAGCTAATACTTCAAGTCTGTAGATTTCTTCTTTATCCTTTGTCTTTACCAAGTCTTCATGTCTTTCTGATTCCGATGATAACTTCATATTATTTACATGTCCTGTTCTTGTGTTGAGTTATAACCCTATGTTACATATAGGTCTATACATACAGCCTTTCACGAGTCCATCATGCTCTCATCGGAGGAGCAAAGTGCTTATGATGCGCTTATTCAGGGGGAGACCAAGGAAGTATCTTGGGCTCTTCTTGATGAGCGCAGATTAAAAGCCGTGGGCCTATCGAGGGCCTCGAGTAAAGGTATATCATTTTATCTAGGTTTATCTTCTTTTTGCTTTGGTCATTCTTCAACTTTGCTAATGCTTTTTAACATTTCTTTTTCAGCTGCCAAACTAATTAATGAGTGGACCATTCCACCCGTTGAAGAAACAAGCCGTATGAAGCGGCTAAGGCTGATGAACGATCCTAGGCAGGGGAAAGAGCCTCCGGCCTTTTTGCAGCCTCATTCTGGGCCAACTGAGGCTGGGGGCATTGAAACTGTCAAAGCACCTAAATCCTTGGCTTACAAACCAGGCTGGGGATTTAGGAAGTCAGACACCGTGGTCGGCTGCACGGACCATGCAAGGGATTGATCCCTTCATTCCTTGACTCCTTGTGATTACAAGAATATCGTTTTGGGGCATGATGAGGAGAGCACCAAGGCCTTGGGTGCACAAGCACTGGCATTAGTAAGTTTCTTTACTTGTCTAACTCGCAACTCACTTCACCTGCACACACTGTTTATGACTAGGCCTTTTATATGTTTTAATTTGGTTTGTTGGTTTTTCAGACCAATGCCTACTTTCAGGCATCTCTCCACCAAACGAAGTCGTGGAAGGTCCAAGCAGGAAAGTACAAGAAGGAGCTTAATGCGGCCAATGTCAAGGTCATGTGCTTGGAAGAAAAGATGGCTGAGAAGGAGGAGCTTCTGAAATGGGCCCAAGCTGAAGTGGTTGAGCTCCGGGGTGACAAAAATGCTATTATTGACAAGTATATAGAATCGGAAGAATATCAAGAGTTGATCCAACAGCATGATGACCTCATCTACCCTACCAATTACACGATTGGGTGGAATGATGCCTTGAAGGTGGTGTTGGAGAGGCATCCAGGTCTATTCGACCCTAAGGTGAATTTCAAAAGTCCTCATTCATCCGAAGCTTTGAAACGACTGATTGAGGCTCAAGAAGAAGAAACTGAGAGGGACAGCAGTCCTGATGTCAAGGGAGAAAGGGCTCGCGAACCTAATCCTACTCCTCGCAGAGTCGTGCCTGAGAAAACTGTTCCTGTGGCAACTCCCCAGAAACCAACGGAGGAAAGCTCCTTCGAGGAGGAAGGGTCAGGTGAAGGTGACGAGGGTTCGTCTTCATCTAGCGGGGATGAGTCATCGGAAGAGGAAGAGGAGGAGGATGAGGAGGCGCCGAAGTAGATAGGTTTTATTTCTTGCCTTTATGTTGGCCCCTAGTGGCTTGAAAAACATTTAGCCTTCGGGCTTTCTATTTATGTACACTTGTTTTTTACTTTTCTGTCTTCTTACCTTACACCTTAGTTTTGCGTGTTTTTCGTGTTTATCTTGAACATAAACAACAAATACTTGCGGGGGTTGTAAAAAGATCAAGTGAGAATGATGCATGTTATACAAGGAAAATAGAAAACATTTCCCAAAACTTATAACTTATTATAAAAAGAAGCATATCATGCCTTCGAGGCTAAACAAGTCAATACTCAAACGTTCTTGAAAATCAAAATTGAAAAACTTAAACATAGTAAATTCTTAAGTTGGCTGCATTCCAACTTCTTGGGATTTCAACCCCTTCAAGGGTTTGGAGCTTATACGCACCCTGTTCTGTGACTTCCTTCACTTGATAGGGTCCTTCCCAGTTTGGAGCTAACTTGCCCTTGGGACCAACTCCAGATGCCTCGATCCTTCGCAGGACTAAGTCTCCTTCGTGGAAGAACCTTTCCTTGACTCTAAGGTTATAGTAGAACGAAGCTTTCTTCTGGTTTTCTACTATTCTGGCATTAGCTTCGTAACGCAGCTCATCTATTAAGTCTAGAGCCAATTTCATGCCCTCCTCATTGGTGTCAATCTGAAATTCCCGTATCCTTGGTGATATCTGAGTAATTTCAACGGGCACCACAGCCTCAACTCCGTAGGCTAGTTGAAAAGGAGTAGCCCCTGTTGAAGCTCTACAAGTGGTTCTGTATGCCCACAAGATCGGGAGTAGCTCATCAACCCAAGTCCCTTGGGAGTGTTCAATCCTCTTTTTGAGTCCGTCTAGGATAATTCTGTTAGCGACTTCAGCTTGCCCGTTTGACTGCGGATGAGCTACTGAAGTAAAGCGTAGTTCAATGTTATAATTCCCACAGTATTCCATGAAGTCCTTGCTGTTGAATTGAGTTTCGTTGTCCGTCACTAGGATTTAGGGTAGTCCATACCTACATATAACATTCTCCCAGAAGAACTGAGTCACGTTCTTAGTGTCAATCTTGGCTAAGGGCTTGGCTTCTATCCATTTAGTGAAGTAGTCAATGGCAACAATGAGGAATTTCCTTTGTGCACTGGCCATAGGAAACGGGCCTAAAATATCCATCCACCACATGGCAAATGGGAGCGGAGAGTTGATGGATGTCAGCATCTCAGGGGGCTGCCTAACGATGGGTGCAAACCTTTGGCAGCGATCACACTTCTTTGCATAAGCTTTTGCATCTTTAAGCATCTCACGCCAATAAAATCCCAGCCTTATGACTTTATGAGCTAAAGCCCTGTTTCCAAGGTGTTGGCCACATACACCTTCATGGACTTCTTTTAGGGCAACTTCAGCCTCGTGGGGTCTCAGACACCTCAAGTAAGGTATCACGTATGATTTTTTGTAAAGTATTCCTTCTATGAGGGTGTACTTTAAGACCCTCATTGATAGTTTGCGAGCTTCCATGGGGTCGGTTGGTGTTTTCCCTGTCTCCAAGTAGAGTTTGATGGAATCCATCCAACAAGCTCCCAGCCCAATCGGAGCCACCAATTTGGCATCAATGCTAGAGGTCTTCAAGACTTGAAAGTAAACACTGCCAGAGTAACTCTCAATCTCTGATGATGCAAATTTGGACAAGGCATCAGCCTTTATATTTTCCTCTCTTGGGACGTATTCAAAGTGGCATTCTTCAAACTGTGTGGCTTGAGCTTTAACAATTCTCAGATATTTGGCCATAGTTTCATCACGGGCTTCGAACTCCCCATTTACTTGAGAGATTACTAGCCTTTAATCGCCACATACTTTCATGTTCTTCACCCTCAGGGTTCTGGCCAGGCCAAGCCCAGCTATTAAAGCTTCGTATTCTGCCTAGTTGTTCATAGTCGGAAAATCCAATTTGATTGCATATTCAATAATGAAGCCATCTGGGCTCTGCAAAATTAGGCCAGCTCCACTAGTTTTTGTTTTTGAAGCTCCGTCAAAAAAGAGCACCCAGTATTCTTTGAGTTCTACCTCTTTTTCTTTACTTTCTGTAGCCTCTTCTTGCCCCCCGACTTTTTGGTTTGAAATGGTGCATTTAACCACGAAGTCAGCTAGGGTCTGAGCTTTGATGGCCATCCTTGGCTTGTATCTGATTTCGAATTCTCCAAGTTCAACAGCCCATTTGATTAGCCTTCCACTGGCCTTGGGGCTATGCAGTATATTTCTCAGGGGTTGGTCTGTCAAGACTTCAATAACATGCGCCTGAAAGTACGGGCGTAGTTTCCTTGAAGCCATTATCAATGCTAAGGCAAATTTTTCAACCTTTGAGTAGTTCAACTCCGCACCATGTAGAATCTTGCTAACATAATAGATGGGCTTCTGAACTTTAGCTTCTTCTTTCACAAGAACTGCACTCAAGGCTGAGCTTGAGACAGCAAGGTACAGGAATAACACTTCTTCAGGTTTAGGTTTAGCAAGCAAGGGTGGCTCAACCATATACTTCTTCAGCTCTTTAAATGCTGCTTGACTCTCGTCATTCCATTCAAAGTTCTTAACCTTCTTGAGGGCCTTGAAGAATGGTAGACACTTTTCTCCAGATTTGGATATGAAACGTCCCAGGGTTGCTACCCTTCCAGTGAGCTTTTGGACCTCTTTTATAGTCTTAGGGGGCTCCATGTCCAAGATTGCTTGTATCTTATCAGGATTGGCCTCAATGCTTCTTTTTGAGACCATCAAGCCTAGAAATTTGCCAGATCCTACACCAAAGGCACACTTGGCCGGGTTCAGCATCATCTTGTGGGTTTTCAGAACTTCAAATGCCTCATTTAGGTGCGTAAGATGATCGGCCTTGTCCAAACTTTTGACTAACATGTCATCAACATAGACTTCCATGGTCTTACTAATGAGATGCGTGAAGATTTTATTCACAAGCCTTTGATACGTGGTTCCTGCATTCTTAAGTCCAAAAGCCATAACCACATAACAAAAAACACCAAAGTCAGTGATAAATGATACCTTAGGGATGTCATCGGGGTGCATTTTAATTTGGTTGTAACAACTGAAACCATCCATGAAGCTAAGCATCTCGTGCCCAGCCGTGGCGTCTATTAACGTGTCTATCCTTGGTAATGGGAAACATTCCTTAGGACACGCATCATTCAAGTCAGTGAAGTCTACGCACATTCTCCATTTCCCATTGCTCTTTTTGACCATCACAGGGTTGGCCAGCCATTCAGGAAATTGAATTTCTTCAATAAATCCAGCTTCCAACAATTTCTCTACTTCTTTCTTAATGGCCTCTTGCCTTTCAGGAGCAAAGTTTCTTTTCTTTTGCTTAACTGCTGTCCTTCCAGGATTCACATTCAACTGATGCGTTATGAGTTTGGGGTCTATCCCTGGCATATCGGCTGCTGTCCAAGCAAAGACGTCTCCGTTATCTTGAAGAATTGAACCAGCTGTTGTTTCAGGTCATTGGGGAGTGAAGCCCTAACATATGTCACTTTATCAGGATATAAAGGATCCAGGGGAATGGACTCCAAGTCCTCCGCAGGTTTCCCCCTCCTTTCTTCATGATCTCTGACATCCATATCTTCAATGGGGAGAACCTGCCCCCTAGTGCCATCAGGCTTCAAAGCAGCCACATAACAGCTTCTGGCCATTTTCTGATCTTCTCTTTCTTCCCCCACTCCATTCCTAGTCGGGAACTTGAGTTTCAAGTGGTATGTAGAAGCTATTGCTTTGAAGGCATGCAACCCTGTCCTCCCAAGGATTGCATTATAGGTAGTGCTCGCCTTAATAACTAAGAAATTCAGCATTTGAGTGGACAGTCGAGGTTCTTTGCCCATAGTTATTGGCAGTTGTATGATCCCCTCAATCCGAGACTCCACTCCATTAAAACCGTATATGGGCATGTTGGAGAGGGTCAGCTGCGAATCGTTGTATCCCATTTTCACATAAGCATCTTAAAACAGGATGTCAACAGATGAACCGTTGTCTACCAAGACTCTTTTCACAGGAGAATTCCCTATGGTGGGAGTGATCACTAAGGGATCATCATGGGGGAACCTCACCCCTTCCAGGTCAGAGTCATCAAACGATAACGAGACCTCAGTCCTTGCCCTCTTAGGAGGCTCTCCTACAATGCTCATTACTTCCCGGGCATACGCCTTCCTAGAGTTCCGGGAGTTGCCTGCTGCGGTTGGTCCTCCTGAGATTACATTGATCACAGGCCCTCTGGGCTGATGGTTTCTATCCTTGGGGTCCGAGTCCCTCCGTTTGTCGTTGTGACTCTTATCCTGTCTAGCACCCTCCTTGGTGTATTTTTCTAACTTCCCTCTTCTGATTAGGAACTCAATCTCATCTTTCAATTGACGACAGTCATCAGTGTCGTGTCCCACGTCTCTGTGGAATCGGCAGTACACATTCTTATTCCTCTTTTCAGGATCAGTCCTTAGTGACTTCAGCCATCGAAGATCTTTACCCTTCTCAATGTCCATCAATATTTGACTATGGGCAGTATTCAGCCTTGCATACTCTGTGAACCTAGATCCTCCCTTTTTCTTGGAGTCATTGGCATCACCACTCTTCGCATATTTGGTGTCAACAGTGTACTCGGTGTCGCTGACTCGCTTTTTAGTATAAGTGTTAGAGGTTTGAAACCCTTGAGCTTTCCTCATACTTTCATCGGCCTTAATATACTTCCCAGCTCTCTCCTGGAACTCATTCATACTCTCAGGGGCCCTCTTGGCTAGTGATCTCCTAAAATTTTCGTTAGAAGTCCCTTGCTGTAGAGCTATCATAGCTACCTTCTAGTCTAGATCAGGGACCTTCAAGACTTCCTTTTTGAACCTATTCATATAATCCCTCAAGGACTCGTTCTTTCCCTGGTGCATGTTCATTAGTGAAGCTGAGCTTTTCTCATGAGTCTTGCTGCTAATGAATTGACCAATGAAGGCCCTGCTCAGATCCTTGAACGACCCAACAGAGTTTAGAGGTAGACGATTGAACCATCGCTGAGCCATACCACTCAGGGTTTGGGGAAACACCCTACATTTAATAGCGTCGTTCACAGGCTGCAGCAACAGTGCATTAGAGAACGTGAGAACATGATTTGAGGGGTCCCCGGTTCCATCGTAGGCCCTAATTGTAGGCATCTTAAACTTCCTTGATATCTTTTCATTCATGATACTTTCAGTGAAAGGGGGAGTAGGATCATCAGGATCTCCAAGGGGTAATAGGTCTTGGGGGTCAGCCCTAACATGACTTGCCCTTGTTTGCCAACCAGTCGGGGGTTTGTCCAAGTCTATCAAAGGCGCGTTTTTTATTGACCCTCTAGTACCTTAAATTCTGGGACGTCGTTGCCTGGCTAACGCCCTTTCCAAGTCCTTCCTTAGTCACTGTGCTTTAGCCTCATGAACTCGTATCCTCTCTTGTAGGTTTGTGGAGTCATTGTTTTAAGGCCCTCGGGGCTGGGTACCCCTTCCTCCAAGAGGCTCCTTGCCAGGTCACCTCCTTCGAGGATTTATATCCTCGTCAGAAGACTCCTCATCTCCCGTAGAGTAAGGCCCAGAGAAATCACGATCTCTTGGTTGTGTGGTATAGTGGGGCAACAGCCCTTGCTCGTATGGAGGCACGTAGTTTCTCGGGAGCCCATAACGAGGGTCAGATGTGGTGGTAGATGAGACATGTAAAGTAGGGGGAGCAATAAAAGTTGTACGAAGGGGAGGAATTACCTGGAATGGAGGAATCGAAGCATGGATGGACACGTCAGGGTTGGAAGGATTAACAACGATGCTTAAAGGTCCAGCTCGTCGAGTACTTGCTTCAGGGTCCTCAACAGAGGTGGTGGGGACAGTAGTTCCTTGCCCATGTGTCATGGCGGGAGAGTCGTTGGTGTCGACAGCGGTGTCAGGGGTCTCTCCTTCGAGGGTGCTTGTAGTCCTACGTGTTCTTGCCATGGTTATTATTCGATTCCCACAGACAACGCCAAATGTTACGGATTAAAAACGAGGTGTATTTAATGCGCAATCAATACTAAGGTTTGGGGGAGCTTCAAGCTTTAATGGTTGCACTAATGTTTCGTGACTAAACTCAGGTCTTCGTTAACTGCCTACGTATCTCAGTTCGTATGAGAATCAAGCCAAAAAACGTCACTACAAGAAAAAATGCATCAGACAACGGTTTTTCTCCGTCGTGTGAAGCCCACGAAAACCGTTGACTTGCTCGATGCCGTCTGATACGTGTATCAGACAACAGCAGCATAACCGTTGTCTGTGTTGCAGAAAGATAACAGACGTGATTTTAAAACTGTTGTATGAAAGCTGGTATAGACAATAATTTCACTAAAAACTATTATCTAATTGCACGTAGCTCAAGTGTTTCTTGGAGATGTATCATTGTTGTATAGATAAACAGACAACACCTTTTAATCTAAAGATTGTTGTGGTAAATCTCTATAGAGAATGCCTTCCTTTTTAGAAGGGTGGTAAAAAGGACTACATACAAGTGTCTATTTCTTTCATATACTTGTACATATCCAATTCTTACAATGCTCTTTTTGTAACAAAAGTGTTGTTTTAAATTTAGGTAGACAACATTTTAATTTCATATCAGACAATGGTACAGAATACGCTGTTTATGATAACATTGGCTAATGATAAATGAAACAACACTTTTATTTACAACAAAAATTAGAGTTTATACAGTACTAGCAACTAACCAATATAATAAAAACTAGTATTTATCTAAACAGAAATTACCCATCAAAATTCATCGCTACAAAGCTACTATCGATACCAATTCCCAGTAAAGACGTTTTGCAAGCTCTTCAATCTTTCTCTGCTCACCCTTGACTTCTTTTTTAGACCGCTTCCAAGTTTTATAGTAAGTCTTCCAATTGATTGGAGGGCCAGACAAAATTCAGTAGCCTCCAGGTGTAAAAACTCTATCAACTTCCATCAAGTACATCCCATCTGCAAATTAAGTCGAGGTACAGGAGTAATTAATTGTCATGTTTTATCTTCTAAAGATATTCCAACTTTTCTATCCAATAGATTTATTTGATAAACACTAAAAGGCGCCATGTATTTAATGGAGACATTATATCCCAAAACTATACTCCCTAACCTGAATTCAATTTTTAAGTTATAATAAAAACTAAGTTTAAATCTTGTCACTGACATGCCAATAAGGATAATCACAAGGAAAAACTAGCAAAACCATTACACCAATGTTTGAAAAGTTATAAATATGCTCTCAGAAACCACTACTTATATACCTACACACAAATAATCGATCAATAGAAATTATGCTCTTGATCTCAATTCCAGTAAAGTCAGTTCAGGGACATGACAAGTTTACGAAAATGCGGCACATAGATAAATGTAAATAAACAAATAGAAACACCTACGTGCCAGCTTTATATAGGAAGTACCTATCAGACATAATGATCGTAACAAAAAGTAATCTAAAACTATAGGGGGGAAATCAGGGCAGAACTCATCTCTTTATAAAAAAAATAAAGCTTAACAAGACAAATATATATATATATATATATATATATATATATATATATATATATATATATATATATCAATAGCTCTAGATAAAATAAAAAGATATAGAGGTCCATAGCATGAATGGACAAACATATACATACATACACACACACAGACACACACACACACAGATATATATATATATATATATATATATATATATATATATATATATATATATTTGATTTTGTAGAATTATCAACCATTTCTATGTTTACATATCTTTGACTATACATACTATCTTCATAACAAGAACCCAAGGCAAGGGATATAATATAAGTCACAAAAAAATGAGCAGCACTAAGCTCAATTCAAAGATTAAAATACAACTAGAAAAAATGGACCTCTTCTATTGTGCATTTGCCATCCTACCAAGCTCTAAAAAAGAAAGGCAGACATTCCATAAATGTAGTTTTCTTGTTCAACCTGCAAAGCAAGTTTCCAACAAATCACATAAAGGCAATAATATATTAAAACAAGTACAAAAACATCAATAAACATGTCATAAGTGACAACAAAAATACTAAATCCCACAAATTAATATCTAGTTAGACAATGATAGAGAAATGAGAGAAAGAGGAAAAAGGTGGGAAATAAAATCACCTAGGGGGAGGCAAGGAACTTACATTATACTATTGATCAAATCATGAAGAAATTTGATGAACATAATCATCCAACTGATTTAAGAATAAAAATAGAATATTAAGGTAGAAATTTTATACCTCATTCTTCTCATTTGGCATCAGTCTGTCAACATAATATTTTCATTAGACCCATCCCCCCACTTTAATTCATGAAATAACCTTAAAGAAGTGATTATCTCTTCGTGCTCAATCTAACCAAAGAAACCCTAATTAAAAGTCGATTGAAGAAGCTCCATCTATAAAATCAACTATAGAGACTGCAAACAAACCTTTTTCCCAACATCAGCTACATTGCTGACTCCACAAACACAACCTAGATCTGAAAGAAACTAAAACTCATAACTTTAAATTTAAACCAATAATTGAAATGAATGAATGGATTAATGAATAGATAAATAAATAAAAGCTCACATATTTTTTATCAGATTCTTAACCACAACAACAGAACCTAAGATCTGGTGAAATAGAATCACACTCTTAAACCAAAATCGGCCAAACACAAAACCATATAATGAACCCCTAATTAGTTAAATACAAACTCATAAATTGAAATCCAAGTCAGGTAGATATTATTTACCAAAATGAAAGCCCTAGAAAGAAAGTCCTAGAAAGAAAGCCCCAATAAAATGAGTGTAATCGAGTTTATAATTGATTGAATGGGTTTGTAATATCAAGTGTGCAACTGATAGAAGCAATATATTATAGAAGTAGAGTTAGTAATGAAGAGCAACGGTGTGTAATGGGTGTGTAAGTCGAACATTTGGGGGGAGGGGGGAAGCTGAGCATTTGGGAAAAAAACAGGGGGGGAAGAATGCGCGGATTCATTTTATTTCGGGGGATACGAGTACTCATTTTTTTAATCATGTACATGTTATATTAGTTTTATATGATTTTGTACAAGTATTTATAAATATTAAAAATATAAAATTAATTTTTATATTTTATATTTGCTAAATTTATTTTAAATTTTACTAAAATGTTTTCCAAAATATTAATAAAACTAAATATAAGTAAAAGAGTAATAATATTATAATATTAATTAAATTTGAATAATGCCTTGTAATTTTAAACAAATTTAAATATAAGTAAAAGAATAATATTATTAGAAAGAGTATTATGAATTAACTTAACCGACTACAAAAAATTTCAAATTCGGTTATAATAATACAATATAAATATATCTATTTTTAATGTTATATGATATTGTTTTTATGACAATGATATGATTATTTCATAATTTTAATTATTTTGTTATAAAATCTATGACTTTAAAACTAAAAAACTTGATATGTATTTATTTTAAAATCTCAAATTATTAAAATTAAAAATAAAAGATAGAAACGCATTTATATAAAATATATGTAATTTATTTTGAATTCTGCAATATATAATATAATACGGAAAATAGTATTTTAATATTTTAAACTAGTTTTGGTTTTTGTACTCTATAACTGAAAAATACATTTATAGTATGCATATGTACAAATGTGTATCAATTCTTTGTAATAGAAAGATTGTTTTATAGTTCGGACAAGAGTACGAGTATGTGTTTTATGTTTATAGAGCAAATACCGTTGTATATTTAATTATCATTTTTAAGAGTTAAAATTTTTTGTTTCATTAATCAATTTTGATTTTTGTACTTGTTGCCTTAAAAAACATAATTATATTATTCATATGTATAGATGTGTATGTTACTTTTTAATAAGAAGTTATTTTTGTAGTTAATACAAGAGTATAACTATGTGTTTTATGTTTAAAAGTGAAGATGTAGTGCATAGAACTTTTGTAAACTATATCATTAGCTTCGTATTAATTTAAAATTATTTTTTTCGACGATCCAACCGTACGGATGTTAAGATCTTTTGGTTTCTATTATGTATAAAAAACTAAAATTTTTAAAATTTATTTTGTGTATTTTTTTAACTAAACTAATAAAATGTGTTTAAAAACATTTTTCGTCTTATTATGAAAAGGTAAATTTTGTCATTTTCTATGAAACAGACAACCGTTTTCTTAGAAATTGTGTTGTGTGAGTTCAACAATGACAACGGTTTTCCATGTAAAATCGTTGTAAAATAAATATTGTATGAAATAACATTACACAATACTTTTAGAAAAAACCGTTGTATGAATTTCATAAAGACAACGGTTTTGTATGTAAAAATCATTGTCTATTTTCTTATATTTTTAAATATTTAAAATGATTCATTTTTTATGAATTTTCAATTTTTAAGCTAAAACTTAGAAAATATATTTATATTATGTATATGTATAAATATATATATTGATAATAATTTGTAGTTACTTTATGGTTGGAATAAGAGTGACTAGTATGATTTTAACAACGTTTTTTGTATTCAGATTGAAAGCATTGTCTAAAGAAACTTCAGACAATGCTTTCAAAAAGCGTTGTTAAAATCAGACAATAGTATTTAGTCACCGTTGTGTGACTACTTTTGAAGCAATATATAAGCAAAATAGTTGTCTAAGTTTTACAACGGTTTTCAGGACCATTGTAAGACAAACTGTTATACAACACTACTTTTAAAAACCGTTGTAAAACGGATGTCTGTTTTGCTCTTCTAGACAACACTTTTTAAAACTGTCGTTAAATTCATGATCAGACAATACACTGAAAAGCTTGAAAAAACAACCGTTGTGTGAAAATTTCAGCCAACACTTTTTCGTCGAAGTGTTGTCTGATGTGTGTCGTCTGATTCAAAATTTCTTGTAGTGCGTAGTTCTAATTTTGAGGGGTTAGACCCTTTATATAGGCGTACGAAGGCCTTGGAATCAGATTAGAGTTAGGAGACTTGGGGGCCAAGTCTCCTAGTGATATGAGGTTGTTGTAACCTCTTAGGACTGAGAGTTCTTGCCAGACTCTGATAGGTGTAGTCTTATCCTTGTGATAGGATATCCATAGATGAGGGGCCTCATAGGACTCTTCCCATGTTTGAGTTTCTAGATCCTTCTAGGATTAGGGCCTTCAACAAGCTTCTCGGGCCTTTACTGGACCATTATTAATTAATTACGAAATTAATAATAAGGGTTTAATGGGCCTATGGCTTCAATAGAGCTTTGTGGGTTGGACTTACAAATCGAGTTGATCCTTGGATTTATTTTCCTAGTTCGTTTCAAGGACCCAAGCCTTTGGACCATATCAGGCCTAATAAATGAAATAATAAATGTTTCATTTATTTTTTCCTCAGGGTTATTTTTACCCATATCATAAATGAATGTGAATAATTTTGCTTAGAAAGACACCGAGTTAATATATATTAATATACATTTTTATTAATGCAAGACTTAAGGTAAATATTACAAGCGGTTCGGTTTTTGCTCTTGCCTAATTGCAAATATACATGATTAGACCTAAATATGCAAAAACAATAAGAAAATGAAAAGAAAGTACATTTGGTTCGGTGCGGTTTCGTGCATTTTTCGGTTTGGTTTCAATTTTCGGTTCAGTTTTTTCTCATCCCTAGTACCTACATAAGAGATATGAAGGGCTATTTATAGCCATGTACAACTGACCTTGGATTATTAATTATAAAGTACAATTGTTTGCTTCTTTGTTAAGCTGCTAGAAACCGCCTTAATCTTACTTGCTCATATTGACAGTCAATAATTCAATATTATAATACTCCCCATTGATTGTTAATATGAGCTATTTCAGGACTTAACTGCCTCTTTAAAACCTTGCAAGTAAAAATTCAGTGGGATAAAAACTTTGACGAAGAAAAAAGAGTATAGTCTCCCCTTGAATAAATATTTCATATTTTGACATCTTTATGTAGCAAGTTTCTCAATATTTGCATCCCGATATGATTTCGCAGCTGTTCAAAAGTTGATGTAGGCAATGATTTTGTAAGCAAATCTGCCATATTTTCATGGGAGCGAATTTGTTGTATATTAATGTCACCATTTTGTTGGAGCTCGTGAGTATAAAAGAATTTTGACAAGATGTGTTTTGTTCGATACCCTTTGATGTATCCTTCATTGAGTTGTTTAATACAGGCTGAATTATCTTTAAACATAATTATAGGACTATCTGAGATACCTGATAAGCCACATGATTTCTGAATATGTTGAATAACAGATCGCATCCAAATATATTCTCTGCTTGCTTCATGGATTTCTAGTAGTTCTGCATGATTTGATGATGTTGTCTCCATAGTTTGTTTCATAGACTTCCAAGAAATAGGGGTGCCACAATATGTGAATACATAACCTGTTTGTGATCGTCCAAAATGATGATCTAACATGTATCCAACATCTGCATATCCAATTAGCCACGAAATCGAATCTTTTGGAAAACATTATCCAAGATCAACCGTCCCACAAAGATATCTCAATGTATGTTTGACTTCATCCTAATGCCTTTTGGTCGGATCAGAACTAAATATTGCCAATAGATTCACATCAAATGCAATATCAGGTCGAGTATTGTTTGCAAGATACATAAGAGCGCCAAGTGCACTAAGTTATGGAACTTCAGGTCCAAGAGTATCTTCATCCGACTTTCTAGGTCGAAATGGATCTTTATCAGGTTCAAGTTACCGAACAACCATCGGCATCGTTGGTGGATGAGATTTGTCCATACAAAACCGATCAAGCACTTTTTCTGTGTAGGTTGACTGATGAACTAATATGCCTGAACATAAGTGCTCCACCTGTATACCTAGACAAAATTTTGTCTTTCCAAGATCTTTCATTTCAAACTCATTTTTCAAATAGGTAGCAACGTTAGTAATATCTTCAAAAGTACGAACAAGATTCAAATCATCCACATACACAACAATAATAACAAAACCAGATTATGACCTTTTAATAAACACACATGGACGCACTTGATTATTAATATACACATCATTCAATAAATATTCACTAAGCTTGTTGTACCACATACGACCTAATTGTTTCAAACCATATAATGATCATCGTAATTTAACAAAATATAAATGTCGAGGTTTAGTTTCATCTAATTTCAATCCTTCAGGGATTTTTATATAAATATCACTATCAAGTGATCCATATAGGTAGGCTGTCACAACGTCCATGAGTCATGTTTCCAATTTCTTCATACACGCTACACCCATCAGAAAACGAAAGGTAACTCCATCCATAACATGAGAGTATGTTTCCTGGTAATCAAGTCCAGGCCTTTGAGAGAATCTCTGGGCTACTAGCCAAGCTTTATATATTAAAATTTCATTTCTCTCATTTCATTTTCGTACGAATACCCATCTATTCCTAACAGGGACTACACCAACTGGTGTTTCGACTACAGGTCCAAATACATTTCTCTTGCGCAAAGAGTCTAGTTCTTTCTGGATAGCAACTTTCCAGTTTGGCCAATTATCTCTTTGTCGACATTCTTCCACACTTTGTGGTTTAGGATCGGAGTTCATCATAATATCACATGCCACGGAAAAAGCATATACATCATCAATTGCAGTACTCCCACGATCTAATAATTTCCCGTTATGTACATAACTTATCGAGATCTCATAATTTTCAAGTACATTTGCTTCTATGGAATCATGTGCCACTTCTGGGGCAATATCCTCTTCAGGAGGAAATTTCACTTCAGGGGTCTTTGTTACAGCCACGTCAGGGGCTTGTACCTTTTTAGGAGGTAACTCCACTTCCGGGGTATTTTCTGAAACACTTGCCACTTCTGGGGCATGTCCTATTAATTTTTGTTTTCGTGCTATAGTACATTTTACACCAAAAGGTCTACCACGCTTCTGGCATGGTTTTGAATCACCAATCGCTGGAGCATTAAAAGTGAGTATATATGATTTCATAACGCGTTTAGAATCACTAAAAACATCTGGCATTTTATTTGCAATATTTGCATGTGAATAATTCTTTGAACCTCAATTTAACATTGATTAGTACGTGTATTAATAGAATTAAATCCTGATGCATTCCGTGACAGTTAGAAATTTATGCAAAACATTATCTCCCCCTAATGAAGGGAACACAGACTCATCAAAATGACAGTCAGCATATTGGGCAGTAAAAACATCACCAGTTCATGGTTCAAGATATCTTATGATAGATGGTGAATCAAAACTGACATATATACCTAATCTTCTTTGTGCTCCCATTTTAGTTCTTTATGGTGGTGAAAGTGGGACATATACAACACTACCAAAAATCTTAAAATGAGAAATATCAGGTGTTTGACCGAAAACTAATTGATGGGGTGATTTTTTATGATAAGCAGATGGTCTAACTCTTATTAAATTTGCGGCATGAAGTATATCATGACCCCAAATACAATTAGGTAACTTACTTCTAAGAAGTAAGGGATGTGCAATAAGCTGAAGTCTCTTAATCAAAGACTCCGCTAAACCATTTTGTGTATGCACATTATCATGATCATTGTGATGTGATTGGTTATTTGAGAACCCTCCCCCTGAGATGGATACCCTACTTGAAGATCGTTGAGAAGAGTTGTTATACATTGAATGGTTATCAATTGATGTATTATCAGTCGATTGATGATTATCAACTGATAAGTTATCTATCGATGCATTGACATCAATTGATGGGGAATTTCTGGGTACTTGATTTCTTAAACTTTCCTCATCATCGTCACTTCCTTCATCATTACCAGTTGATTCATTTTTAAAATGAAATAAGTCATGATGTCCTTCATCAAACAACCCTTGAATCTTCTTGTCATCAAAGACTACATGCATAGATTCCATAACAATGTGTAATCTAAGATTGTAGACTCTGTAAACTTTGGTTGTTATTCCATATCCAACAAACATGGCCTCATCAACTTTGGCTTTAAATTTTCCCAAATTTTGTTTTTGGCAATTGACATGATGTTGACAGGACCAAACAAATCCATGTGCAATAATTCCAGAGGCTTATCAATTGATGATTCTAACTTTGACTTGAATGATGTTTTCCTTTATTTTCCTTTTTGACAGGCATCACATAGTCCATCATTGGTGAATTTCATATGTGGAATGCCTCTAACCAAATTCTTTCTAACCAATTGATTCATGTCTTTGAAATTCAAATGAGCTAGATTCTTGTGCCAAATCCAACTTTCATCTGTATTGGCTTTGCTAAGTAGACATGTCATTGAGTTTGCCTTTATAGAGTTGAAATCAGCCACATAGACATTTCCTTTTTCTTTCATCAATTAAGAGAACTTCACCAGATTCTTTGTTGGCTATGATGCATGATCCAGTTAAAAACCACACATCATTTCCATTATCACACAGTTGATTAATACTGAGAAAATTATGCCTCAATCCATCAACTAGTGCTACAGGTTCAATGAAAACATTTTCACTTGTAATTGAGCCATATCCCAGAGTAAAACCTTTGTTGTTGTCTCCAAAAGTAACTCATGGGCCAGCCTTTTCCACAAACTTTGTGAGCATGGACATGTCTCCAGTCATGTGCCTAGAACATCCACTATCTAGATACCAGAGATTTTTCTTCTTGTTTCCCTGCACACAATTAAAACAATCAAGTTTCTTTTGGTACTCAAGTTGCCTTGGGTCCTCTTTTATTAGTTGCAGCCTGAGCCTTGGTTGCCAACTTTGGTTCCTTTTATTTTGGTGGGTTTAGATCCACTTTAACTTTAAGAGTTGACTTTTGGGGCTCAAATGCCTTAGAACTCATAGCAGATAAATCATACACATTTATAGATTTGACATTTTGACTAGCATGATTGTTATCAGGTATATGCATGTTCCATGGCACTCCAGGCAAGTACATATTAACATATGCAAAGAAAGGGTTATACATATATGAAACATGTACATAAGGCATATGAACATTGGGTGTAACCAAATTAGAAGACATGGCATTCATGAGTATAAGGTTAGTAAGTATGGCATTTGCAGACATGGCATGTGCACTTAAACCATTTACAGGTATGGAGTTCTTTTCTTTCTTGCAATGCATAGACAAATGATTTACACTACCATATTTATCACAAACCTTTCTAGGTGCATATATATCATGAGTGTAATTATTGTGCTTGTTTATGCCTACCATTTCATTCCTATTCTTTTTTCTTTCTCAGACTTAGGGTGAATGATTTCAACAGGTGATATATCTTCTAATTTAGCTTTTAATTGTTTCTTGGATAAGTTACCTATTTTGATCTTCTCAATCTTAGTCTTAACTTGATTCTTGGTTTCAGTTTCCTTCACAAACTTAATAGGGGTGCTGGACTTGTTCTTCTTGTTAGTCATTGATGATTTGCTTGTCGATGGATGCTTATCGATTGATTCAGCATCAATCGATTGATAATCCTTATCAATTGATGAAGGATTAACAATCAATTGATATTTATCCATTGAAGTATCAACCAATGACTTGCCTACTAATTTAGGGGATTCTCCTAGAGTATCTAAACCCTGAACATCAATAATTTTTTTGGCAGTTTTAGCAGACCTATTCTATTTGTTAATGGTTTCAATTTCTCCAATAAATTGTTCTTTTAATAATTCTTCTATCCTTACACAGTTTACTAGTTCATCCCTAACATCCTTACTTTCTTGTTTGAATCTTTCTAAAAACACAAGTTCATTTTCAAGAAATGCATTTCTTTCAGTTAAAGCATCAATGGTGTTATTTAACTTGGTGTTTTCCTTGTTTAGAGATTTAAGAGTGACATGCAAGTTGTATAGTTCATTAGACATTTCATTTATTGTACTACTGCATTTAGAGATTTAAGAGTGACATGCAAGTTGTATAGTTCATTTAGAGAAATTTATAGCTAGTACCTGATTTGATGATGAACTAGTTTCCTCCTCATCATGATTGGCCATTAGAGCTAAATTGATGAACTCTTCAGAATCACTGTGCTCAGCAGCCTAGTCTTTCTCTTCAGTAATAAAAGCCTTTTCTTTTTGTTTAAGAAGCTCAACATATTTCTTTTTATAGTCAATGCCATCATATGACTTTGCCTTTTTTTTTCCTGATTTGGCTTTCTGCACTCATTTGAGAAATGACCAGCCAATCCATAGTTGTAGCATTTGAATTTGGATCTATCAACCAAATTTTTGTTTTGATTGTCATTCCTGAACTGGGATCCAGGCCTTTGAGCATTTGGATTCCCCTTGAATTTTAGTTTTGAAAACTTTCTTGACAGAAATGCAAGGTGTTCATCAATTTCATCTAGATCATAATGAGAACATGCTTCAATTTCTTCATACTTGCACTTTCCCTTTCCCTTGGATGATTCTTCAACAGCTTCATTAGCCACCATGCTAACCACTTCTACATAGTCATTCTCACTCTCACCCTTCCTCTCTTCATTTCCTTTGACCAGTAAAGTCACAGTCTTGTCCTTTCTTTGACTCTTCTCAATCTCTTCATCTTGTTAAATTTCCAACTCATAGGTCTTGAGAATACTATAAATTTTCTCAAGAGTGTAATCTTTAAAGTCCTGAGATTTTCTAATGGAGACAGTCATCGACTTCCATTCCTTTGGAAGAGATCTAAGAAATTTCAAATTTGTAACTTCAGTTTCATAAACCCTACCATATAGCTTTAATCCATTTAACAACTTTTGGAATCTGCTATAGGTGTCATTGATGGCTTCACCACTTTTGAAATGAAAAGATTCATACTTTTGAATCAGGAGTTGCATCTTGTTCTTCCTGACCTGCTCGTTTCCTTCACAAAGAGTTTGAAGTGTATCCCATACTTCTTTTGAAGTAGTACAACTGATTACATTATCAAACATGTCTTTGTCTAGACCATTAAACAATATGTTCATGGCCTTTTTATCCTTGAGCACCTCTTTTTCATCTTCTTCAGTAAACTCAGTGGTGATTTTTGGAATGTGTTTATCAAAAGCAGGAGTTCAACCCACATGTGAATAATTTCATAGGAACATGAGGACCTTTCTTTATGCAGTTAACATAGGAAGGGTCAAGAGAAAGTAGATGCAGGTGCATTTTAACTTTCCATGCAAAGTATTAATCATTCTCCAACACTGGAATTTTTACACCTGAATCTTTCTAGCCCATAATAACTTGTTCTTGACCTTAAACTTTATGTATGTTGAAAGCCTACGCTCTGATACCAATTGTTATTTCCCAAAACAATGTCACTATAATTTGTAGAATGGGGGGGGGGTTGAATACAAATTATTCAAAACTCTTCTGTTTTAATATTTGTTCTTATATATATGAGTGTTTGAGAGAACATATATGAACAATGAAATTGAAAAATTATTTGAACAACAATATTTAAAATTACTAATGGATTGATTTTTCCTTCAGTGTATATATTGCTCAAATTATTTAGGATAATAAAATCTAGCTGTTTTTTACAAAGTTAGAAAAACGACTCGACTAATCTTACAAAGTACTCTAAGGCTTGAACAGTTGATTCTGAGATATTGTCTAACTTCTATATATTCTAACAATGCTACCACACTTGTTTATATACTACAAGTGTGTTTACAATACCTAGAAAAATAAAATACAAATAATCTATTCTAGGATTGTTTCAACTCTATCTTTTTATTTGCCTTTTTCCATTTTGGAAAAAGTCTTATGTTGGTCCCTGATATCTATAAATTGTCACGATATTTAGGATTTAAAAATATTATAATAACGAAGTATAAATTTTAACGAAATACTGTTCAAGTAGAAGATATAATTTTAACTTGAAAAGTATTACAAAATTTATCTGAAGATTAGAGTTTATAACTGATAAATTAATCTAGAACGAATTCAACATGAAGTGTTCGAGTTTAATCAATTATATTCAAACTTGCACAGAAATATGTGAATATTACAATGCAGACAAATTTCTGAATTCGAACTGATTTTCTAACTCTTAAATAGTGAAGCTCTGACCTCATATTTATAGAGGTTGAAAAAGGATTAGCATGACCTTTATCAATATGACTTAATTTAACAAATTTAACACTTGTATGACTTAATAAAAAGAGTGGGTAAGACTTAAAAATTCGGTATGACTTATTCTAAGTCATATTTGAATTTTTCCTTAATTAATATAAATCACAATGACTTATATTATAAAGAAAAATTCGGTATGATTTATTTATAAAGCAACCTCGGTATGACTTATTTAAATAGATAAATATATATATATCTCGGTATGACTTATTAATAAGTCATTCGGTATGACTTATTCATAAGTCATTCGGTATGACTTATTTAAGTCATTCGAAATATATATATAAGTCATATTAATTCATTTCTTTTCTAATAAATTAATTCTACTTAAATTAATTAAATAATTTATAAATTAAATTAAATTCAACTTGAATTAATTTAATTAAATAAATTAAATAATTAACTTACTTTGATTGTAGAATTAAAAATACTATAGTGATCTGTTTAATCTGCAGTCAGCTTTGAAATCTTCCCGTCTTTTCTTTGTCTTCTGTTCTTGAAACCTCTTGAACTAAATGAAGAATAAATATTATTTTAGTTGACACACAAATGTACTGTCTAGTTCATTTGTATCATACTAATAAATATTCTCCATTTATTATTACTTTAAGTTTGAGGCCTTCTGTCATTATTCTGCTTCACTGTCTTTGTTCTACTTCTGGAATCTTTTGTAGTAACCACTTGAAATCTTTTGTATCTTCTGTATTCTTTTTAGAAGTACTACCTGTTTATTAATTTCACTGACGCTTGAACATATTAATGAACTTCTTCCAGTATTGAGTAGCAATCCCATAAAAATACTTCTGATACTTAGATCCTTTGTGATTAGTTGACTGTCTTCGTCTTGATTCCTGTTTGGTGTTTATTATTTACTTCTCTTTATTAGCTAGAGTCGAGTTGTCATCTAATTATTACAAATAGGCATAGTCATATGCCTTTCAATCTTCCCCTATTTGTTGTTAAATATTTAACACAGAAATTCCTAGAGGATAACTCAACTAACAACTAAGAAAGTAGTATGACATGTAATGACTGTAAATAATAAACAAAAGTTCTGGTTTTATATTTAACAATTTTCCAAATTCATACATGAAAGATAAATACATGATAGATGTTCCTCTAGCACTGAACAAATATTACAAAGTTTCTATCTTGTTCTATCTAAGTCTTCAGTCTTCTGATGTATCAACTTCACCTTCTTCTAGGATTGAACCTTTATGAACTAGTGTTCTCGGTACTTCTTCAGATACTGATTGATCTGTTGTAGTGGATTCTCCATACAACCTCCTTTGTTCAGCCCTTGCTAACTGCCACAATACTTCCTGCTCAACAGGATCTACTATCTCTTCTTCTACGTACATCATATGGCTGAGTTGAGTCTATCTTTGGCATTTGCCTGATGTACGAAGGAATTTTCTTTGATAGACAGTAGTTTCTGATCTTTTGTGCAGCATCCATCTTAGCTTGGGATTTGAATCCTTTTGACCTTAGTATCCTTTCAACTTGAATCATATACTTAACTGTGTAGCCCTTTAAAGATTCCTCATTTAACTACATGATTTGATACAACTTGTTTAAGAAAAATCTTACCTCGTGAGGATTAAATAAGATCTGAGGACTAACAGCTGTTGCAAAGACTCTAAGTCTATCCCTGAGAAGTTCATTTTCTTCTGAGCTTCTCTTTACTTTGTTCAATAACGTCCATATCACTGATAAGCTTCTTTGCCTGAAAAACTCCAAGGAAATTGTGAATGTTCCATTCCTGTGAGTGTAAACTAAAATCTGCCAGTCTTCAAGAATGTGATCCACTAAGATAGTGATATAGTCAACTTCCTCTTTCAGAGCTTTCATGAAGTTGTCAATGTTGTCATTTGACTTTTCTAGACGCTTAATTATTGATTTCAGATGCTTATCTTCAAATGGACCTTTCTGTTGTTTGTCCATTATTTCTCTTGCAGTGTCCCATTTCTTTCCAATCTTGAGCTGTACATATCTCTTCTTTTCTCTGACTGCAATGGCCCAGAGATTTTGCTTTTCTTGGCTTGCTACTTTTTCAGCCTTTGTTCTTTCCATGACTAGAGCTTTCAGTTTCTCGGTCTTTGCATGACTTGCCTTGATGTCTTCTTTTAGTTTCTTCATTGCCTCTTCATAGGCTGGATCGACTTCTTTTTCTTTCGGAAACAAAAATTCTTCATCAAATGCAGTCTCTTCCTCAGCTCTGCAGTAGTTAGGAATGTATGATTCATCATGAGCACTATCATCAATGAATTTCTCTTGAGCATAATACTGTTCTTCTGGTTCTGGATCATACGATTGAAATTGTTCTTTTGAATACAACTTAGCTTTCCCTTTGTCTTGAGTTGTAGCCCCTTCATCTACAACTACTTTCTCCTTTGTTTTCTCCCCCTTAGTTGAGAGATCCTCTTGAGATTTTGAGGCTTCAAAAGATGTCATCAGTTTTTGCATAGTCAGATAGACTTGCTTCATGCCCTCATTCAGATGAGTCATTCCATCATCTAGTTTGCTGAATTGTTACGTTGATATCCTTTCATTCTCAATTATTGTTAAGGTCAAGCTTTTCTCAACTTCATCAATTCTCTCATGTAATTTGGTCACTTCTTTCATGTCCTCAGTAATGAGACTCTGAACATTATGGATATCTTGTGTTCTTAGAAGTATGGAGGATTTGACATCATCAACATCTTTGTGCACCATTGTCAGCTATTGAGTTATAGAGGCAGATGTAGACTTTTCTTCTGCTTGTGCTTTAACCTTTACCAACTCAGCTTGGACAATCTGCATTTCCTTCTGGAGAGCTTCCATTTTAGATAGTAGTTCACTGTGTGTGTGTGCACTCATCTCACTTGCACTCCTGTTTAACTCACTATCACTCTGTGCATGTGTTTCACTCTGTGTTTGCCTCACATCACTAATGTTTAGCTCCTTTCCAGATCCAGATGCTGTACCTGTATACAAAATAATAACTTTTGAAGAGTCGAAATGCTCTTCTGATGCCTGTGAAGGCGCGCCCTCAACAAGTTTAACTTGAAGTGGCTCCGCTACTGACGTAGCTACTCTGTGAATGGAGTCCCATCTCTCTCTATGGAGTGGTTGCCTCTCAAATCCACCAGTGGATTTGAGACCTTCTCTTACGAGAACTGGATGAAAGAAATCCAGGGGGGTCACCACCTTAGATAATGTATTGAATGGATCTTGAGAATCTGTGGTGCCCCTTAGTACCTCTAAAGGTAACTGATGCCGCACTGCATCCAAAATGTCTTGATCCACTATGAATGTGGCAACCGACGAGTTTTCTTCAGAAACATTTTGTTCAAAAATCATTGTGCTCTCTTGTGATTGAGTTTCTTCAAGTGGAGGACCTGCTAGTGTGAGAGCTAGCAGTGTGCGAGAATCTGAATCTGAATCGGATGCCGTGGCTGTACGGTGAATAGAATCACCCGTTTGATCGAGTGTATCTAGAGAATCTTGGATAACCGTTTCAAAATCCATATCCCACTGAGAGGATAAGACCGGGTCTGCAGTTGTCTCAGGTTCAAATCTCGATCTTTTAGATGGTAGAGACAGAGCTGCGGGTTCACTTACAGAAACACTTCTACCTCTTACTTTCCTAACAGGTTTCTTTCTCTTTCGAATATGACTTTGAGAAGTAGGTGAAGGAGAAACTGTTTGGGGCTCTAACTCAGCCTGGGTTTGAACCTGTGTGATTTCAGGTTCATGGCCAATGTCCTGAAGTGTAAAACCACAATCATAGTCCACCACAGATAACTCTAAAAGTGTAGTAGATATATTTATAGGTAGGAAATTAGAATTCAGTGATTGAGATATTACCTGTTGATTCAGTGCCTCTTGTTCGACATGCTGAGCAACTTCAAGTAGAAGTTACACATGATGATCTATTTGCATTGGCACTTGTTCTGGCTCTTGATCCTGCACAAGATTAATAATTTGATCTAATATCTCTGCCATATAATTTGTCCTTACCACTTGCACATTTTCAAACTTGGGGTTGTTGTGGAGCCTTGCAAACAAGTTATTCTGAGAAGTTGGAGATTCTTCTACAGGACTATTTTGAAATAAGGCTTTATTTTTATCCAGCAACAAGTCATTCATGAACAGCATCAGGAACCTCAGATAGTAGACTTGTACATTATGTTCCCTGCTTTATGGCTTCCCCATCTTTTTGATTATCTCTTTTAGAATCAACTTTCCAAAATTTTTCCTCCCGTTGTGAGCCACAGAAAACTATATGATTTGTAGTAGAGAAGATATATTGTTGAAGTTGCTCTTTGTAGTGGGTGCAAACACTTTGGCTAGCGTGTCAAAGAAGTAGTCCCACTCGCTTACCAACTTGGCTTTAAACAACCTTACCAAATTGATCTCACCCTGATATAGAATAGTATAGAAAAATTATAGAATTTCTGGTACAGTGGGTGGATCCACAAAATTGTCAGTTGGAAAGCCTAAGATCCTGTTCACATCCTCTTCAGTCACCATGTATTCACGTTCTCCTATGGTGAAAGAGAATTGAACTCTGTCTACAGTACTCCTATTCCTAGCAGTGGAGTACAAAGCCCTAAGTGCTAACACTTGCAACGGGGCGTCCAGAGAGATTGCAGTTCTGACTAGTGAATGTTCATTCATAAATACGATCCATGGTCGAAACCTCTCGAGTGAACAATTCACCGGATTAAAAAATCCAAAAAAATTTGTTTTGATGATTTCACAATAGCCAGCCATTTTAATTTCTACTTTTACAAATATTAAATTACAACGTGCAAATACAAAAGAAAAAAATACAAGTCCAAAATTACGAATATTACATAGAAAAATTAAAACCCTAAATTGATATAAATTCTTCAAGACGATTCCAATCAGTTAACAATTACACAGCAGTTATTCAATCAGTAAAAATCACAATTGCTTCGATTTGTCCAGGAAGATGATCAGTCAAAACGAATTTAACAAGAATCGGGCAGAGTTTCGTTTGTTTTGATTGATTCTAACAAGTAACAAGCGAGCATAAGCTTGTAATTAATCAAGAACAAACAATTGATAGCAGTTGAATTGATGCAAGTTGATTGGAATTTCAAAGAAACTGCAGATTTGATCGTGTGTATGTGTGTGTATATTGCTGATTTATTTAAAATCTGAGTATTACTTATATTAATAGGCTTAAAATGACTTATTTGTGAGGAAATAAGACTCGATATGATTTTTAAAAAGTCATACCGAAAAATATATAACACAAATCTGTCGGTATGACTTATAAAATGTCATACCGAGATAGTTTAGTTTTTTTTTTCTTCGGTATGACTTATTTAATTCAAAGCTCGGTATGACTTTTTATTAAAAATAAAAAGTCATGCCGATTTTCTTTATTAAATAAGTCATGCCAAACAATTAGATTATAATAGAATAAGTACTTATATTATTAATCATTTCTAAATTCAAAATAAAATAATAAAAATCTTATTCGAATTTTAGATAAATTAATAATTATACAATAAATATTAACAAGTAATTCTTCTTTAGAAACTATGATACAAATAACAATAACTTTCATACTAATAAATTATTAAAGACATATAGTAAACATTTACATTATTAATTATTCTAATTAATTTAGGAATTAAATTAACTCAAGGTTGAATTAATTAATTAATAACATAATCATTTATGTTGATGTGCAATAATAATTTGTAATATATATATATATATATTATCTTTTAAGAATATTAATTTAGTTTTAAGATAATTTTCCAAAAATTTATAAACCCTAGGATTTTATTAATTCAAGACTCATAAATTCTTTAAATATTAACATTTAATATTTATGAGCTTAAATTAATTCCTAGCAACAAAAAATTAGCTATTATTTAACATCCCTAGTTCACTAACTAACTTAGAGAAAGTGGATTCATCAAGTGATTTCGTGAAGATGTCGGCTATTTGATCTTCTGTGGGTACAAAATGTAACACCACAGTTCTATTCTTTTGCCATGCTCTCGGATAAAGTGATACCTTATGTCAATGTGCTTGGTTCACGAATGTTGTACATGATTGTTGGAAATAGCTATAGCACTTGTGTTGTCGCAGAAAATAGGAATTTTGTTCAGCGCAAGTCCATAGTCATTTAGCTGATTCCTTATCCATAAGATCTGAGCACAACAGCTACCTGCCGCAATGTATTCTGCTTCGACTATCGAGGTAGACACTGAGTGCTGTTTCTTGCTAAACCAGGAGATCAATCGTCTTCCTAGAAACTAACAGCTTCCAGAAGTACTTTTTCTATCCATCCCGCACCCTGCATAATCTGAGTCTGCATAGCCTATTAGGTCAAAACCTGCATCTTTAGGGTACCAAATTCCAAGATTTGGTATACCCTTCAGATATCTAAAAATTTGTTTAACGGCTATAAGATGAAATTCCCTAGGGTCAGATTGAAACCTTGCACATAAGCATCTTGCAAACATTATATCGGGTCTACTAGCAGTTAGATATAATAATGAGCCTATCATACCTCTGTAGCTTGTGATGTCAACTTTCTTACCAGTTTCATCTTTGTCAAGCTTGGTGGCTGTTGGCATTGGGGTTTTTGCCGGTGAAGAATCTTCTAGACTGAATTTTCTAAGAAGATCTCTTACGTACTTTGATTGGCAAATAAAAATCCCATCTTCCTTTTGCTTTACTTGCTATCCTAGGAAGAATGACAGCTCACCCATCATGCTCATTTCATACCTGCTCTGCATTAACTTAACAAATCTTTTGCACAAGTTTTCGTTAGTAGAACCAAATATAATATCGTCAACATAAACTTGGACAAATATCATATCTTTTTCATGCAGTTTGTAAAAGAGAGTTTTATCTATGACACCTCTAATGAAACCATTTCAAGTAAAAACACAGAGAGAGTGTCATACCATGTTCTCGGTGCTTGCTTGAGCCCATAGAGAGCTTTGAATAGAAAATACACAAAGTCAGCAAACTCTGGATTTTCAAAGCCAGGGGGCTGTTCCACATATACTTCCTCTTCTAACTCTCCATTCAGAAATGCACTATTCACATCCATTTGATAGACTTTAAAATTGGAATGTGCTGCGAATGCCAGAAATATCCTGATGGCTTCAAGTCTTGCAACTGGTGTATAGGTATCGTCATAATCAATTCCCTCTTCCTGAGAGTAACCCTTTGCAACCAATCTGACTTTGTTCCTTGTAACAATGCCATCACCGTCTAACTTGTTCCTGTATACCCATTTCATGCCAATAACAGATCTATCTTTAGGCCTGGGTACCAGTGTCTAGACTTCAGGTCTCTTAAACTGATTGAGCTCTTCTTGCATGGCAAGAACCCAATCTGGATCAATCAAAACATCTTCAATCTTCTTTGGTTCTTCTTGGGAAAGAAAAACTGAAAATAAACATTCATTTGAAGTTGCACTTCTGGTTCTAACTCCAACATCTGGATCACCTATGATCAATTCAAAAGGATGATCTCTGCTCCATATCCTTTCCCTGGGTAGGTTTGATCTTGATGATTAGCCTCGAAATTCATTGTGATGTTGTGTTCTGCCAGTTGATCCTTGATCTCCCCCTGAGTTGCTGCCAGGATTTCTTGTTGATCCACCACTGGTATTAGTAGTATCTTCAGTATTACTATTGTTTCCACCACTATTACCTGGATCATCATTATTATTGTTATCATCGTTTCCTGTTGCAACCTCAGGTTCTTCATCATCATCAGAATGTGAGTCTGGATAATTATCGAATTTTAATGACTTAGAAGATTCTTCAGTTTGGATACTTCGGAGTTTAGTGTCGTCAAAAGTAACATTGACATTTTCTTTTACTTGGTGCTGATCAATTATGTACACCCTATATGCTCTTCTTGAATATCCGACAAAAATAGCTTCATGTGCTTTGGCCTCGAACTTGCCATGGTGTTCATCTCCATCCTTCAGCACATAGCATTTAGCTCCAAATACATGAAAGTACTTTATAGTAGGTTTCTTGCCAGCCATTAATTCATAGGGAGTTTTCATATGATCTTTGTTGATCAGAGTTCGATTCTGAGTATAACAAGCTGTATTTACTGCCTCAGCCCAGAAGTAGATAGGTAACCTTGATTCACTTAGCATAGTCCTTCCAGCTTCAATCAGGTTTCTATTTTTCCTTTCTACAACTCCATTCTGTTGCGGAGTTCTTGGTGCTGAATATTGCCTTGTTATCCCTTTGTCTGAGCAGAAGTTATTCAGAACTTCATTTCTGAATTCTGTTCCATTATTTGATCTGATTGCCCGGACAGGTAACTTTGAATCTAACTCAATCAGCTTTATATGATCAATCACCAAATGTGGAGTTTCATCTTTAGAGTTTAAGAATAAAACCCAAGTATACTTTATGAAGTCATCCACAATCACTAAGTGAAAGGAAGAGTGTCTAAACTTGTAACACTATAACTTATGTAACTCAACTAAAATAAAAGATACTTAACTGGAAGACAATCAAGAACATGAAGCCACAAAGAAATCAATGCTAAATGAAGACAAGGTAATTGATACAATTCAACATGTTAACTATGATCAAATAAAGAAGAAATCATTGAAAGAAGTTCAAGACATAGTTGTTCATGCCTCAGTGATTTGTAACTTAAAAGATTCAAGATCATAACTATCACTATCAATAAGCCTAATTGATTTCAAGTGAACAAGAAGGAAAGCAATAATTGGAAAGTCATATTATTAATTGAATATGGTAATCTATTCAAGAAGCAGAAACACTATCAGGACTAGTCACTTATGAATCAGACCATTGCATCAAGTGTCAGGACATTGATAGCAAGTTTATGTCAGTAATAGAGATCCAGGTTCAAGAGCTTGTTGAAGAATATGGAAGACATAATAAATCACAAGTTCAAGATGTTGCATAGAAGTTTCAAGATTGAAGCCCAGAATTTCTCTAAGTACAAAATGTCCGAGATAGCCAAGTAGAACATTCCTATGTAGAAATTCTACTTAGATGTTCGAGATAACCAAGTAGAACATTCCTATGTAGAAATTCTACTTAGATGTTCAAGATAGCCAAGTAGAACATTCCAATGTAGAAATTCTACTTAGAAGTTCGAGATGACCAAGTAGAAATTCTCAAGTAGATATTCTACATGGAGGGCAGTTTCAACATGACACATGACATCATCTAATTGGCAGATTTCCAAGCTTTCAAGATAAGATAAGATTTATGTGGATATCATTGGGCCACGTATAACTTAGTCTTTGAAGTCTACAGGACATAGATTACAAGTAGTATAAATAGAAGTACTTGTGTATTATTTTAAAGTGAGAGCAATATTTTCGAGATAAACACTTGTAAAAGAGAGAGAGTATATTCACAGAGCTTAGTATCATTTACTACCCTCTTTACTTCTGGTGTACTTTGTAATGAATGTTGTAGCAACCCTTTCAAGTTATATATAAGACATATATTCCTTGAATCATTGTGTTCATTTATTACATGGTATTTATTGCTTCTTAAATTCGAAAAGTTATATTCACCCCCCTCTACAACACATTTGGACCTAACAATTGGTATCAGAGCTTCATGTTTAACATACAAAACATAGATCCTTGTGATTGGTAGAAGATTTGTGAGTTTTCATCTTCCAGAACTACTTTATGATTTTTCTCAAAAAGTGGGCCTTAATTCGTTTCTAGTGAAAACTCATCCAAAAAAAAAATTATTTAAATACTCCAGGTGTGATTATTTAGCTTGGATGGATTTTATATAATTTTTGTGAATTAATCTGGGTACTTTGATATTTGGTGTTCTTGAGTGTTCATCATTGTTCTTGTAAAAGAAGACAAACCCTGCAACTTTTTGATTTCCTTTTCAAAAAGACAAAAGGTGTTATTGGCTTTTGATTTGACATATATCTCACAACAAAAAGTTTTACAGAACATATTTAGTACCTAGCACGTGGGTTAGGTGAATTAGGTGAGAAAAGCCACAAAAGTCAAAAAGTGTAAAAAGTAACATTGTTTATTCAACATTAAAGTGACCTGCAGCAAATTTTTCCAAGGACAAAAGTTCTACATAGAGTTTCTACTTAGAATATTCTACTTGAATATTCTACTTGAAGAAAGTTCGACTTGGACAAAAGTTCTACTTGGAGAATTTCGACTTGGGCCGTTGTTCTACATAGATATTCTATTTAGCCTAGTCTTGGGTACTTAGAAATTTTTGGTGTCCAGAATTTGAACTTTGATTTATTTTAAGATAATTTAATTTTCTTTTAATTACTACTCAAGTAATAAGAAAATTTTATTATCTTTACTTTAAATCCACATTAAGATGGCACCTAAAAATAATTTCAAGATTCCAATGTTCGACCGAGATCATTATGAAGAATGGGTGTTGAGAATGAAACTTAACCTTGAGTCCGTCAATCCTGAATATCTGGAAGTCCTCGACAAAGGTAAATTTGTACCAATGGTTGTTGTTCCTGCGCATATGGAAGGAGTGTGGTAGTACCACAACGGTCTGAGCCTAAGAAGGCAGTAGACTTTTCAGATGCTGATAAGGAGCAGATAGCTTTCGATACATCCGTTTGACAAACACTGATGGAATCCCTAGATCATGAGATGTTTAATGTAGTTAAAGGACTAACTACAGCAAAGAAGATTTGGGATAAGCTAGAGGTCGTCATGGAAGGTACCATTGAGGTCAGAAGCAACAAAACACTTATACTCAAGATGGAGTATGATACCTTCAGAATAAGAAAAGGTGAAAGCATAACAGATATCTATCTAAGATTCAGTCAGTTAGTTTTGGATTTGAATCTGAGAGGTGTAAATCTCCCCGTGGTTGAAGTCAACACGAGATATCTGAGGAACCAGCCAAAAAGCATCGAACATAGAGTCTACGCTGTTAGAGAAACCAGAGATTTGCACACAACTACTCTGGAAGAATATTATGGAATTCTAAAGACCTATGAGCTGGAAACACTTCAAGATCAAGCATGGGACAATGATTCAAGAGGAAAAGAAGTTGCATCAGGGTTAGTTGCTGATGAGGTACAGTCTAAGAAGGCAATGGTTGCAGAAAAGCCTAGATCATCACCTGCATCACATCAAGTTGAAAATGATGATGAATGCACATCAAATAGTGATGATGACTACTTCACCCAAGAAGAGCTGGACAATATGGATGATAGTGTCGTGGCATACATGGCAAGGAAGTTCAGCAATATAAGATTCAGAAAGAGTAACCGACCGCAGAGTAAATCTTCATCTTACTATAGGGTTACTAGGGGTGGTGGTAGTTCACAAGGCTACAAAGGGAAAGGTAAGAGTACCAGCTACAAATCTCCTTTGGATTTCAAAATGAAGTTCAAATGCTATAACTGTGGTGAAGCCGAACACTTTGCTACCGACTGCAAGAAGCCGAAACAAACATATCCCAAAGAAACATATGAAGCCCTCAAAAGCAAGTATGAAACCCTGGTGAAGGAAAGACATGGAAAAATAGCTTTAGTAGTTATAGAAGGCAGAGCTTGGGATGATTCAGATGAGGAAGAAGTTACTTATACAGCAAACTTTGCCCTCATGGCTGAGACATCAGATGAACCAGAGGTACCAGTTCTAACCCTTAAAGAAGAAATGTCTATTTTTGATTATAAGGTGCAGAAGGGGCTCTTAGCGAAGAGATCTATATGTTGTGCAAAAGCCTAAATACTTCTCAAAAGGAACAGAAAACACTTGTTGCCAAATGCAGAATGCTTGAGGCTAAAGTGGAAGAATTAGAGGCTGCTTGCACTATAGATACTTCCCTAAAAGACTCTATTAAAAATTTGGAACACAAGCTCAACCGTAAGGAAGAAATAGAAGCATGTCTTAGGAATAAACTAGCTGAGTTAGAAACTAAATGCGAAGCTTATAAACTAGCAGCTAGTAAAGTGAATGTTGATAGTGGTACATTTAAGAAGATAACTGGAGTAGGTGTAGGACTTGACTATTCTAACTTATCAAAGAAGGAAGGAAAGAGGCCTATAGATACTAGTTCCAGTAAGATTAAAAATGAAATACCTAGCATTCTTAAATCCACTGTCAAACCTATCTTTAAACACTTTGTTCCTCAAGAAGAAGAAGAGACTGAATTATTAGTTAGATATGAGATAGAGATGGAAGATCGCCAGAGAGAACAACCGGTAACTCCTATTAAACAAGTTAAAATCAAATCCCCTAGAGAAGAATCTAGACCAGGATTAGGAGCTAAGGCTGTTAAACAACAGAGTAAAAAGGAGAAAGGCATAAAAGAGGTTAAGGCAGAACGAGTAAAGAAAGCATGTTATCACTGTAAATCTACTGAACATCTTTCTTATGCATGTAAATCAAACATGAATATTCCTGTTGCACATGCCATGCCTGTACCACACACAATGAATAACATGCATCAGAATCATGCACAATGTGGTCAACCAAATTGTATGCCATGCACTTTTAACGTCATGCAAACATTTGTAAACTTGATGAATGCAACTAGTCAAACATGTCTAAATACTGCTACTAGTTCTAATGTCAAGAAAAAGCATGTGAGAGCTAAGACTGCTAGTCCTCCTAAAGTAAGGAGTGACAAGCCTTCTCCTAAGAATGACAAATCTGTGAAGTCTGAAAAAGGGAAAGACAAAGTCGAAAGCTCTAGTAATGTTAAAAAGGTTGCATCTCCTGTTGTTAAATCTGATAATTCTCGATCTTATAGAAAAGCCGGGCCCAATCAATCTTGGGTTCCGAAGAACGTCTAATCAATCTGTAATTGCAGGGCATTAAGCGGAACAGAAATAAAGTTATATGGGTGCTAGATAGTGGGGCATCAAGGCATATGACAGGAAACAAGTCCCTGCTTACAAAGTTGGTTATGAAGGCTGGTCCTTATGTTACCTTTGGAGATGACAGCAAAGGAGTGACAAAGGGATATGGCAAACTGAAGACTGGTAATGTCATCATTGAAGATATTTCTTATGTTGAGGGATTGAAGCACAATCTGTTGAGTATCAGTCAATTTTGTTACAAAGGATACGAAATTGTCTTCAATAAGAAAGGTGTATCAATCACTCACATTAAGAAAGGTTCATTGGCTTTAAGAGGAGTTCGAAAGGAAGATCTTTTCGTTACTGACATGGATTCGGCAAACCAGAATGAAGTGACCTGTTTCTACAGCAAAGCTTCAGATGATGAAAGCTAGTTATGGCATAAAAAGCTATCTCACCTAAACTTCAAAACGATGAATGCTCTCGCAAGGCGAGAATTGGTGAAAGATCTACCTCAAATGGAGTTTGCTCCTAAAGGACTCTGTGAAGCTTGTGAAATGGAAAAGTCAAAGCGAGCATCGCATAAAAGTAAAGAAATTTCTAGTATCACTGAGCCTCTACAACTTCTACATATAGACTTATTTGGCCCAGTGAATGTACTATCATTATCAAGGAAAAGATATGCATTGGTAATCGTGGATGACTTCTCCAAGTATACATGGGTATTGTTCGTTATGACAAAAGACGAAGTACCTTTCCAAATCATTGATCATATCACTCAAATTGAGAATGTTTCAACACTCACTATGAAGACGATTAGATCAGACAATGGCACGGAATTTAAGAATGCAATCTTGAATGATTTCTGTGTTTCTAAAGGAATACGTCGTCAGTACTCAGCCCCGAGAACTCCACAGCAGAATGGAGTAGTTGAAAGGAAGAACAGAACATTAGTTGAAGCAGCAAGAACTCTGTTATATGAATCAAAACTTCCTCTATACTTTTGGGCTGAAGCAGTGAGTACAGCATGTTACACTCAAAATAGAACCTTGATTATAAAAGTTAAAGAAAAGACACCATGTGAACTAATGAATAACAGAAGACCAACAATCAAATACTTTCATGTCTTTGGAGCTAAATGCTACGTACTTATAGACGATGAGAATTTAGGCAAGTTTGAAGCTAAAACACGTGAAGGGATATTTGTGGGTTATTCTACAGATGTGGTGGCAGCTTATCGGGTATTCTTAGTGAATGATCGGAAAGTGATTGAAAGCTACAATGTCAGATTCGACGATACTAAACTCCCATCAATTTCTAAAGATAATAGTGAACCTGAGTCCCTAATGTTTCAAAATCTGGACTTAGATGAAATTGAAGATGAACCTGAGTTGGTTTTTACTTCAAATATGCCAAGTGTTCGAGAAGAAATACCTGAGTCTAATGCAAGATCAGAAGAAACTTCTTCAGCACAGTCCGGCAACAACTCAGGGGGAGTAAATAGCAGCTCAAGGACAAGTGTTCAAGGCTCAAGACGAGATGACACTAGTTCTGTAGGATCTGGCACTAACTCAGGGGGAGTTAGTGGAAATAACACAAGTAGTCAACACAACAATTCAGAATTTCAAGCTGAATCATCAAGACAATTTCCAAGAGAACGGGTATGGAGTAGAGACCATCCGTTTGAATTAATTATTGGTGATCCAGATGCTGGTGTGTCTACTAGAAGATCTGCAAGAACTGACATAACTAATATTTGCTTATATTCTGGGTTCTTATCCAAGCTTGAACCTAAAGAAATAGAAGAAGCTCTTGGTGATGCTGATTGGGTAATTGCAATGCAAGAAGAGCTCAATCAGTTTGAAAGGCAGAAAGTTTGGAAGCTGGTACCCCGAACGAAGAACAGATCAGTAATTGGAACTAAGTGGGTATTCAGAAATAAACTGGATGAAGACGGACTTGTAACACGAAACAAGGCTCGTTTGGTAGCGAAGGGTTATTCTAAAAAAAAAGGTATTGATTATGATGAGACCTACGCTCCAGTTGCAAGACTTGAGGCAGTCAGGATGTTCTTGGCCTTTGCAGCACACAAGAACTTCAAGGTTTTTCAGATGGATGTGAAAAGTGCCTTCCTGAATGGAGAACTAGAAGAAGAAGTATTTCTGGAACAGCCACCTGGCTTTGTTGATCCAGAACTTGTAGATTTTGTGTACTTTCTCTTCAAAGCTGTCTATGGCCTCAAACAATCCCCAAGACGATGGTATGAAACCCTATCCTTGTTCTTAATTGCAAGTGGTTTTACTAAGGGAGTAATTGATAAAACATTGTTCTATAAAAATGTAAAAGGTGATTTAATACTTGTTCAAGTCTATGTGGATGATATTATTTTTGGGTCATCTAATGAACGCTTGTGCGAGAAATTTGCCAAGTTAATGCAGGATAAGTATGAGATGAGCATGATGGGAGAGCTGTCCTTCTTCCTTGGATTACAGATCAGTCAAAGAAAAGAAGGAATCCTTATCTGTCAGTCCAAGTACATCAAAAATTTACTCAAAAAGTATAATCTAGAAGATGCATCAACAACTAAAACTCCCATGGCAACAGCCACGAAGCTTGATGAAGACAAATCAGGTAAACCAGTTGACATCACAAGCTATCGAGGTATGATTGGCTCACTCCTTTATTTAACTGCAAGTAGACCAGATATTATGTTCGCAACTTGTTTGTGTGCAAGGTTCCAAGTGGATCCTAGAGAATCACATCTCATAGCCGTCAAACGAATCTTTAGGTATCTCAAGGGCACATCAAATCTAGGGATTTGGTACCCAAGAGATACATGTTTTAATCTAATTGGCTATTCGGATTCAGACTATGCAGGTTGCAGGATTGATAGAAAAAGCACATCTGGTGCATGTCAATTTCTTGGCAGAAGATTGGTGTCCTGGCAAAGTAAAAAGCAACACACAGTATCTACTTCTACTGCTGAAGCTGAGTACATTACTGCTGGAAGCTGTGTAGCTCAAATACTGTGGATGATGAACCAATTGAAAGATTATGGCATGGAACACAAAAAGATTCCAATCATGTGTGACAACACAAGTGCCATTGCCATGACCAACAATCCTGTAGACCACTCGAGAACCAAGCATATAGATATCAGGTATCACTTCATTAGAGAACATGTCGAGGAGGGGACTGTGGAGTTACATTTTGTACCCACAATGCAACAAATTGCAGATATATTCACTAAACCTCTTGATGAAATAACATTCAATAGGTTGGTTGGTGAATTGGGGATGCTTAACACAAGTTAGTGATTTCTCCTATCTGTAAAATTCCAGTTTTAATCATGTACATATGTTTTTAGTCTTGTCAACTGCCTATTTTATTTGTGCAAAGTTGAAAACATATGAAAATAATCTCTACATTTGCTCAAAATATCACTTCTGCATGCTATTTAATCATTATGGACTTAGACTTTAAAATGTTTCATTAATGATTACTATATGTTGTTTGTAGTGTTATTGTACATAAATTCATTGTGCTTTATGTGTAATTATTTGTTAAAACTTTGAATTTATGTGAGTTAGATTGCATGATCATAGGGGGGCTAAATTCATTTTATTCTAAATTTTTCTTGATCTTTTGATGAATTTATCTGTGTTTTTCATGTAATTTCTATTAATTTAGAGGTCTTAGAATTGTCAAGGAGTGTTCTTAATTAATTGCCCTCTTAAAAATCCTTGAATTGATATCTATATTCATTTGGCAAAATTTAATTGTTGTTTTTATTGTAAAAATTGCTAAATTATTATAACTATCTTCAAAATCAAACATTTTGAAAATTCTAAGTCTGGGAAGAATATTCGAGATGAGGTCTATCTCGAAATTCGACTTGAAGTTCGAGTTTCAGTTCCCAGTGTGCCTGTTCAAAATTCTAAGTCTGGGAAATTGTTCGACTTAGGTTCTATCTCGAACATTATCTCGAAATTCGACTTGATGTTCGACTTAGGTTCTATCTCGAACATTATCTCGAAATTCGACTTAGGTTCTATCTCGAACAATATCTCGAAATTCGACTTGCTGTTCGACTTAGGTTCTATCTCGAACATTATCTCGAAATTCGACTTGATGTTCGACTTAGAGTTCCCAGGATTGTACTTGGAATTTTATTGAGTTTTTTTTCGGGATTTTTCGTTCCCTAGTGGGTTTTTAATGCTGTTTTAATTGATAAAGTGATTATTTGTTCGAGTTAGTGTCTATCTCGAACTTTATCTCGAATTTTGACTTGATGTTCGAGATAGTGTTCGACTTGAGTTCCCCAGTCCGTACTTAGTTTTTTTTCTTGTGTTCACAGGGGTATTCTTGTCTTTACTCATTCATGCCTATATATACATCTCTAACTCGCATCCTTTTTCATTTTTACCTAATTGTTTTAACCTTAAATTTTTATAGCCCCCACCCCCCTCCCTGCGATTTCAAACCTTTATCGCCCTGTACATTCGATTTGTGTTAAAACTCATACGTATCTCGAATTGCTGCCCATTTCTAATCTTTCATCATTATTTGCATCCCATTATTGTGTGTTTCTGTGCATATATAACTGTTCTTAATTGTGTTTGGTATATACACACATATCTACACACGCACGCAAATCTGTGATATTGATTACATAGTGGTCAGTCATTTCATTAATACTCTAACACAAATCTGTGGTATTGACTACATAGTGGTTGGTGTGTTTGATTACATACTTTGTTGGCTGTGTTTTGATTTCGTTTTTCTTGTTTTAAAATTCCGTAGTTTAATTCCGGTTAGTCACTTGTTTTTTTTCCCTGCTAATCATTTGAGTGTTTCTTGTCGTAATTAAAAGGAATTTGTTTTTTTTCCTTGCTTAAGTGTTTACCTTAATTGTTTTTTTCCTCAAAAATCACATTAACTCAAGGAAAATATTTTTATTAAAAATAGCTCACCAATTTTCACTTGCGAAAAATAATTTTTTCAACATTACTACGGAAATTGGTGATCAACTCCCGCGCTTCAAGTTTTGGGTACGGTTTCTTAATTTGTACTCCAAGGCCAGCGTTGCTTTTACTGCCAAACCAACACTAGTCCATGATGCGTTACATCAATTATGGACTAGTGCGGTTACATTTGGGAGCAAATCTACCCCCTATGGTTTCAGGTTTACCTTGGCGGGTCAGGAATATCAAGTGACCGTGGAAGTGTTCAATAGGGTTCTGGGCTTCCCAATAAAGGATGTTTATGACCCCGAACCTACAACGGCAGAGCGTATTAAGTTCTTTGAAGAGATTGAATGCTATCCTCCTTCTGGACGGATCTTACCTGGCGCCTTCCAGAAACAATATTTCCATGTGGAATGGAATTACTTTTTCGAGGCCATCACAAGATGTTTTCGGGCACGCGAAAAAGATTATCATCAGATTCCAATTCTCATGCAGGTCTTTGCAGTTTCCCTAGCCCGTGAACTGGACATTAATTATGGCAGAATCATTCTATCGGAGATCGTGGCTGCAATGGGATCACCTGCAAGCAGAGATCTTACAACTACTGATGTTGTATGCTGGTATCCTCGATTTTTGCAAATGCTTATTAATCACTTAGTACCAATTGATGCTTTATCTGTGAGACAGGCATTTGCAACAAGTGCGACATCTGCATCGCTGGGCATGGGCACCAAGTCCCTCACGACGATTGTTAATCAAGATAGACATCACGGTAAGGCGATGTCTATTCCTGATAACATTCAAGTGTGGATTAAGTATGATGCAGGTATTACTTCCATGGCGGGGACCTCCCACATTTCATCACATGCTCAGAATCCCTCTGCCCATGCTTACGCATTCCAGGGGATTCCTGACGAGAATCTTGGTGATGAAGATGATGATTGGCATTCTCACGGTCAAAGGGACAGGCAACCTACTCCTCATACTGATTCTGTTTCCTTTGCTGGACAAGGTAATGAAGAAGGTAATTTCTTTGAACAAGAGCAACTCTCTATTCACACTACTAATACTTCTTCATCTAAATCTGATTCCGTGGCCCAAGATTCTGCTAACCCGCATGATCTATCCCAGGGCAAGAGCTATATTTTTTATTCTGAGTCTGATACTCTTGCTTCCTCTCTTTCACCCTCGCTGATGGGAGTCAAAAGGCAGGCACCTGTAGATTTAGGTGAGGGTTCTGAGAGTGACCCCGAAGTGCAGCCTCTTATTCGGAAGAAAGCCAAATTTTCACATGCTGCAACTTCACAAGCCCAGTCCAAACCTAGTGTGTCTATCACAACCACTCTACCTCACGTGAGTGGTTCGCCCATTGCACATTCTACACCTAGGGATTTTGGTGAGGATTTTATGCCTTCTGAAGAGCCTGTTACTTCAAAAAGGCAAGAAGATTTTATTGCTTTCGAAGTACCTTCACCGGTACATACTGATGTTGCAGAGAGGATCAGTTCTGATGTTGTACTAGAACACTCTGCAGCCTCTCAGCCTGAGATTCCACCTCAGGACCTGACATGAACAGATCCCATAACTGCTACTTACTTTGCTTATCCAGTTTCTGCAGGTACTGCTTTCACTTTCAGGACTATTATTGAAGACATACACGAGCGTGAGACAGGGAGTGTGTGTGAGCGTTTAGGGAGTGAGGGACCTTCATTTTTAAGGCCCGAAACCGAGCGACAAACACGAACAGAACGATTTTTAGAACGAGGACACCCAGACCAAACACCGTCCCTTAATCTTGAAAATCTTGGCACGCGTATGGAAGCGGTTGAAAATGAAATAAAGCAGTTCGGGCAGTCTATGGGGCAGTTAGGGATCAATGTTGGTGACAACCAACGAGCTCTTAATGACTACGCAGCACGGATGGCCAGTCAAGCGACAACATTCGATGAGTTGACAAACAAGGTGAATGACTTGGGCCATGCTGGTGGTATCTTAGGCAGCACTCTGAATGAGAGGTTGGGAGCTGTGGAGAGCATAATGCATACAATGGCAACCGAAATCAGTGGGATGATGTATGCAGTTAGGAGCTTTGTTCCCCCAGAGTGCTTTGATGAACAGTACAATCAACCTCCCCTTGATAATGATGGTGCTGGTGGTGCTGGAGATACTGGTGGAGCTGGACCCTCGGGTTCTGGTTTTGGTGGTTCTTATGCTACTGATGGGTCTGGAGAGAAAGGTGGTGTTCCGGATAACTCACCTAAGGGGGAGAGTGGACAGGAGCGAGACAGCAGTCGCTAGTTATTGAAGAAATTGCAGAACAGACTACTGATTTTGTCAAAGAAAGTGAGCCAGTAAATGAAGAAGAGGCTCAGAGAAAGAGAAAGGGTAAGGTAGTGGTGGCTGAGCAAGAAGAGCCATTCATTGACTTGAGTCATCATCAGGAAAAAGTTCATGAGGGACTTGATTCAGATTCTGATATGGAGGATATTCCTTTAGCATATGCTATTAGAAGATCTTTGAAGGAACAAGGTGGAGGTGCTGGAATGTCTTCTGGACAGCCTGAAGAAATACATGTTGATAAGGAGACTCTGGAAGCTCAACAGTTGGCCTTGGAACAAGCTCAGTTCTATAAAATGAAGATGATGCAGGATGAAGTTGTTTTCCTTGAAAAGCAAGCGGAACTCAAGGAGAAACAGTATGATCATGAGCTTGCAAGGTTAGCTGATCCTCAAGTAGATCTAGACAAGAGAAGGATCAGACAGAAATGGTATGATGCAAGGAAGATCCTATCGGGAGTTTGTGCGAAAGGAACTCATAACAAAGAGGCGGAAGACTTGTTCTACAACTTGAACTTGCAGAATCCACTGATTGTTGACTATATAAATGCTTTGAAAAGGTTGATCTCAAAAGTCAGAGTTGGATACAATGCGATGGTTAAGGAGTGGCAGGTCATCTTGTCTTTAGTCGAAGGAGTTCCGACATCTTTCTTGTATGTGGATGATCAATTCATCTCGAGAAGATCTGCGTCAGAGTTGTTCTTGCTAGCAACAAAAATTCAATATTCTCAAGCGGAGGAGCTTAGCATTCTGTATAGAGATCAGTTAATGCAGCTAGCAGAGAACAAGGGACCAGAATTCTCAGCGAATCCTGATGTTGTTCGGATGGTTGTTGATGGAAAGATGAAGAAGGTTAGTTTAGAAGAAAATGACCTAATGGCTCTATCGGTAGAATCCCTAAAGGCTGTCTGTAGGCAAATGATGAGTAAGGGATTCACTTCTGACATTAAGGAGAAGTCAGTGGAGTTTATTGAAAGGGTCATATTCAAGATGAGCAATGAAATCTGGAAGTGTGATATTATTGCTCCAAACCCTCTAGACAATGTAAAGATTGAGCCGGAGCTAATTGAAAGAAAATGGAACATTCTACAAGCTGTTAAGAATGTAGATGAAGCTCTGACTCTTCCTTCTGGATCACTGGAACAAGGAGAAATAAGGGAGGCAGTTGGTGTTCTAGGGAGAGATAGTGTATACTGGATACACTCATATGACGATGACACAACTGATGCTTTGGCATTCATAGATGCAGACCAGAATCAAATTTTATTACATATGAGCAGGAAATGGCTACTGCAGACTCAAGATGCCGCATTTCTGGAAAGAGTTTTAGAAGTGTTCAAATGGGGCGAAGTGGAAAATGAGAATGTGGATGAGAAGCAGAGACTTCTGAAGTACCTGTCCGAAGTAGTGGTGGAAAAGAAGCGGATGGAGCGAGATGCGGCTAGTATCCACAATACTAACCGTGTTAAGGGCTACCCCAAAATGATCTATTGTCAGTTCAAGGCTGATAAATCTCATTGGAAGTCACAGCTCATAATGAAAAATTTTGAGGACATCCCAAAGATCAGAACTACTCAGGAGGTGGACAAACTCAGAAGGCTTTTCAGGCATCCTTATCCAGAGCCTAGAAATCCTCTATAAATGGAAGCGGTAAGTCTGTTGAATGCAAGGTGGAAGCAGCTTCATGATCCAGTTTACAAGAAAGAACAGCAGCAGAAGGAAAGGCGCAGAAAGCTGATGGAGGAGAAGCGCCAAGCTGAAGAAGCTAGGAAGAGGAGACAGAATTAGAACTAACGGTCAGAGTGGTGTGAACTTGAAGTTGGAAAAACTTCATATCTGTTGGTTGCTTTAACTCACTTGAGGAAAATTCACCTGATCATGGTATGCGAGATAGGCTAACTTACTATACTGTAATCGTGAATCAGAGTGGATCCAATAAGGTGATATAAGTTTGACTGAAAGGTATGAAATAATCCAGGTGATAGGAATCACTCAAATGATCTTTAATTCGAAGTTCGAATTTTCTCTCTAGCTTAAGTTTTATTTATTCTAGTTCTTTGAATTGTTTTCAAGTTTATTTCAGTTGTAATTTAAACAAGACAGTAATGTTATTTATCTTTTTCTCGTCTCATTGTTTAGTTGAGTTATCCCTTGTTAATTTGAATGTCATTTTTAGACTATCAAATAGGGGAAGATTGAAAGGAAGAGTGTCTAAACTTGTAACACTATAACTTATGTAACTCAACTAAAAGAAAAGATACTTAACCGGAAGACAATCAAGAACATGAAGCCACAAAGAAATCAATGCTAAATGAAGACAAGGTAATTGATACAATTCAACATGTTAACTATGATCAAATAAAGAAGAAATCATTGAAAGAAGTTCAAGACAGAGTTGTTCATGCCTCAGTGATTTGTAACTTAAAAGATTCAAGATCATAACTATCAGTATCAATAAGGCTAATTGATTTCAAGTGAACAAGAAGGAAATCAATAATTGGAAAGTCATATTATTAATTGAATATGGTAATCTATTCAAGAAGCAGAAACACTATCAGGACTAGTCACTTATGAATCAGACCATTGCATCAAGTGTCAGGACATTGATAGCAAGTTTATGTCAGTAATAGAGATCCAGGTTCAAGAGCTTGTTGAAGAATATGGAAGACATAAGAAATCACATGTTCAAGATGTTGCATAGAAGTTTCAAGATTGAAGCCCAAAATTTCTCTAAGTACAAAATGTTCGAGATAGCCAAGTAGAACATTCCTATGTAGAAATTCTACTTAGATGTTCGAGATAGCCAAGTAGAACATTCCTATATAGAAATTCTACTTAGAAGTTCGAGATGACCAAGTAGAAATTCTCAAGTAGATATTCTACATGGAGGGCAGTTTCAATATGACACATGGCATCATCTAATTGGCATATTTCCAAGCTTTCAAGATAAGATAAGATTTATGTGGATATCATTGGGCCACGTATATCTTAGTCTTTGAAGTCTACAGGACATAGATTACAAGTAGTATAAATAGAAGTACTTGTGTATTATTTTAAAGTGAGAGCAATATTTTCGAGATAAACACTTGTAAAAGAGAGAGAGTATATTCACAGAGCTTAGTATCATTTACTACCCTCTTTACATCTGGTGTACTTTGTAATGAATGTTGTAGCAACCCTTTCAAGTTATATATAAGACATATATTCCTTGAATCATTGTGTTCATTTATTACATGGTATTTATTACTTCTTAAATTCGAAAAGTTGTATTCACCCCCCTCTACAACACATTTGGACCTAACACTAAGGCATATTTCTTTCTTGACAAAGACATAATATTTACGGGACCAAATAAATTCATGTGAAGGAGTTGAAGTGGTTCAGTGATGATTGAATTGTCCGTGCCTCTATGACTTGCTTTCTTCGACTTCCCTTTCTGACATGCCTCACACAACCCTTCTTGTGTAAATTCCATCGGAGGCAGTCCTCTCACCAAATCTCTCTTGACTAAAGAGTTCATTGTTTTGAAGTTTAGATATGAGAGTTTCTTGTGCCATAGCCAGTTTTCTTCTGATGAAGTCTTTGAATAAAAACAGTTTGCTTCATCTTCATTTCCTGAGTTGAGATCGGCTACGTACAAGTTTCATTTCCTTACTCCACGTAAGGCCAGTTTGTCATCTTTAGAATGAGCTATTAAGCATTTCTCCTTGATAAAGTTTACTTTGTACCCTTTATCAAAAAATTGACTGACGCTAAGTAGATTTTGCTTAAGTCCTTCCACTAAAGAGACGTTTTCAATGATAACATTCCCAGTATTTAACTTGCCATATCCCGTAGTCATTCCTTTGCTGTTATCTCCAAAGGTGACGATTGGGCTGGCTCTTTCAACCATGTTTGATAGCAGGGCTCTATCTCCGGTCATATGCCTTGAAGATCCACTGTCCAGGATCTATATAACTTGGTTTACCTGTTTAACTCCCTGCACATACCAAACGGATTAATTCATCTTTGGAGCCCAAAATTGATTGGGCCCGGCATACTTAAAGAATTGACCTTTGTCTGCTTTGACAACAGATCCTTTTCGAATAACAATATCATCTTCCTTGACTGTTCCTACCTTCCTATACACTCTTAACAACTTTCTGTTTAGACTTAGGAATATATTCTTCCTTCTTAGTAGGTGAAGGAGTTGTAGTCTTGGATTTAGCAAATTTATTATTGATGCATTTTCTAGGTGTCATGTTATCTTTCTTAGCTATCATGCGTTTAAAATAAGCAGTCATAGCATTAAAAGCACATAACATACAATTTAATATACCACAAGGTTTATGGAAAGTATCAATAATAGGCATGTTATTCAAGATAGTAGGTGACTTAACAGATTCTACTTCAATTTTATCAGCAGATTTGAAGTTTTCAGTAGAATGAAATTTGTTGTTACTATCCTTACTCTTTACAAAAGTGTTTGGTCTGTTCATTTTATTCTTTAAGTCTTTTTCAACTATACTAGGATTGGGCGACTTAGAAGTTCCCTCATCTTTCACTGGTGTCTCTGGTGCTCTCTTCTCTTTCTGGACATTAACTCTTTTTATGTCCTTAACCTGTTCTCCTCTCTTCTTCTCTTCCTCGAGATCCTCTAACTGCATTTCATATGCAATCAGTATGGAGCTCTCAAGGATGGGTTCAGCTATCGGTGTTATGAATAGAGGTTTTGGTGTGTCTTTAACAACATGTGGGATACCCCTTTCTGCAGCACTTTTTCTGAAAGGGGTTATGTTGCTTGGCTTTCCTACAGATTTATTGTACTCGAATCCTATTCCAACTTTACGACTTATTTCTTGTTGGTCAACTAGGTTTTTTACAATATATGAGGAATTCTTATATGCAAGACACTTTTTCTTTTCTTCTTCTATCTGGTTTCTGAGATTAGTTTCTACTACAACATGACAACTGACTTTACTGACTTGAACAACTAAGTCTTCAGTCAACTTAACAGTCAACTTGTCATGATTTCTTTTTAACTGTTTAAGAACTTCAGTCTCATCAACTAACTCTTTGACTCTGAGTCTGAGTTTCTTAACTTTATCTCTTTCACCATCTAGTTCTTTTCCTAGAAGAGAAAACATTTTAGGGCACGAAGGATTTACCTCTATTCCTCCTTGACGGGTGGGAGATAGTGATTCCTCGAATGAAGCCATAAGAGCAAGATTTCCCAGCTCTTCCTCATCATCATTATCTGAGTCATCCCAGCTTCTGCCCTCTGCCGGATAGGACTTTCCCTGATGCTTTTTCACGAGCGCATCATACTTCTCTTTGAGCTCTTCGTAAGACTCTCTCTTTTTCCCTTGCTTAGGCTTCTTGCACTCAGTTGCGAAGTGGCCTAGCTCATTACAGTTGAAGCAATGAAACTTGCTTCTATCAACTAAGCCGGTCTTGTAGCCGCTTTTTGATACTACTATCGAAGAACCTCATTTTTGGAATCTTCCAAAATTAGGCTTAACTCTGAATGAGAAGTTTCTTCGGAATCTCATGTTGCCAAACTTCCTGGCAACCATAGCTAGAGATTCATCTTCCAGCTGATCTAGTTTTTCCAGCGAGTAGAACTCACCATCTTCTTGTTTGTCAGAAGTATGTCCAAATTCTGGAACCACATACTCTGTTGAACTGTTAGAAGGGGCAACAGCCTTCGCTTCTACTTTCTCTGTTGCTTCTACCATTAATGCCTTGGAGGAACTCAGTACCTTACCTCTCCCGTACATCTCTCTGGTTTGGATCTGTTCCATCTCATAAGTCTTTAAAACTCCGTAGAGTCTTTCTTGGGTTACCTCCTTCATGTCCCTAGATTCCCGGATAGCTGCAATCCTGTGTTCCAGATGCTCGGGTAAGGTCAGCAAAAACATCCTGTTCACCTCCTGGTTCTGATAAAACTTTCCATTCATATTGAGCTCGTTTATCAGTTTGTTTAGTCTCTGAAATACCTCAGAGATACCCTCTCCAGGGTTGGATCTAAACTGTTCATATTGGGAGGTCAGGATCTCCAGTCTATTCTCATTTACTTCTTCAGTTCCCTCATTGATAATTTCAATTGTTTCCCAGATCTGTTTTGCATTTTTGCAATTGACTACTTGATTGTACATTACGTAGTCCAGGGATTCAATTAATATAAGCTTTAGGCTATTATCAAGGGACACAACTTCTGCTTCCTCATCTATATAGTTTGCCGGACTTTTCAGAAACTGTTTGTGGGGGATTACGACCCCATCTACGTGATGTTCGAGAATAACTGATATATGGGGTTCAACACCTTTGGCCATGACTAATGCGTACTTGGGATTTACAATCCCGATAAACAGTAGCATTTTATGTTTCCACAAATTGTAGTGTTCTCTATCGAACTGTGGAATTTTGATACAAGTCACTTTTTTGAGTACTCATCTTAAGAAGATTTAAAAATTAAGTGTTTCAAAAAATATTTTAATTTTTGAATGAAAACAATTTTTGATCAAAAATAATTTTTAGTGGAAAAATTATTTCGAATAAAAAATTTATTTCGAATTAAAAATAATTTTTGATTTGTGTATGAGTTGTGGAATATTTGGTTTGGATCTGATAAAAAGATATCAACCAGCTCTGATACCAATTATTGGTCCCTGATATTGTAGAAGGGGGGTTGAATACAATATCTATAAATTGTCGCGATATTTAAGATTTAAAAATATTATAATAACGAAGTATACATTTTAATGAAATATTGTTCAAGTAGAAGATATAATTTTAACTTGAAAAGTATTACAAAATTTATTTGAAGATTAGAGTTTATAACTGATAAATTAATCTAGAACGAATTCAACATGAAGTGTTCGAGTTTAATCAATTATATTCAAACTTGTACAGAAATCTGTGAATATTACAATGCAAACAAATTTCTGAATTTGAACTGATTTTTTAACTCTTAAATAGTGAAGCCCTGACCTCATATTTATAGAGGTTGAAAAAGGATTAGCATGACCTTTATCAATATGACTTAATTTAACAAATTTAACACTTGTATGACTTAATAAAAAGAGTGGGTAAGACTTAAAAATTCGGTATGATTTATTCTAAGTCATATTTGAATTTTTCCTTAATTAATATAAATCAGAATGACTTATATTATAAAGAAAAATTTGGTATGACTTATTTATAAAGCAACCTCGGTATGACTTATTTAAATAGATAAATATATATATCTCGGTATGATTTATTAATAAGTCATTCGGTATGACTTATTCATAAGTCATTCGGTATGACTTATTTAAGTCATTCAATATATATATATATATATATATATATATATATATATATATATATATATATATATATATATATATATATATATATATATAAGTCATATTAATTCATTTCTTTTCTAATAAATTAATTCTACTTAAATTAATTAAATAATTTATAAATTAAATTAAATTCAACTTGAATTAATTTAATTAAATAAATTAAATAATTAACTTACTTTGATTGTAGAATTAAAAATACTATAGTGATCTGTTTAATCTGCAGTCAACTTTGAAATCTTCCCGTCTTTTCTTTATCGTCTGTTCTTGAAACCTCTTGAACTAAATGAATAATAAATATTATTTTAGTTGATACACAAATGTACTATCTGGTTCAGTTGTGTCATATTAATAAATATTCTCCATTTATTAATACTTTAAGTTTGAGGTCTTCTGTCATTCTTCTGCTTCACTGTCTTTGTTCTACTTCTGGAATCTTTTGTAGTAACCACTTGAAATCTTTTGTATTCTTCTTAGAAGTTCTACCTGTTTATTAATTTCACTGACGCTTGAACATATTAATGAACTTCTTCCAGTGTTGAGTAGCAATCCCATAAAAATACTTTTGATACTTAGATCCTTTATGATTAGTTGACTGTCTTCGTCTTGATTCCTGTTTGGTGTTTATTATTTACTTCTCTTTATTAGCTAGAGTCGAGTTGTCATCTAATTATTACAAATAGGCTTAGTCATATGCCTTTCATCTTCAGACTTGGAAAGACAACTTCAACTTGAGTCTTAACAGTCATCATAAACCTGTCTTCCATAATGTGCTTTTGCCTATCAACATGTCTTCCGGTATTGTCACAATCAATTGATAATACATTGTTAATCATAAACTGTCTTCCATAGGTGTGCTTTTGCCTGTCAACATGTCTTCCGGTGTTCTCGCAGTCAATTGATAATTTGCTGTTAAGTATATCAATTGATTCTTCTTTTTATCCATCAATCACTACTAGAAAAAGGAGAATAGACATCACGCTTTTAGCATCGGTTAGAATTGAAACTGATGTAAAAGAAGGTTATTACATCGTTTCATCACAACTGATGTGTTTTAGTTGTACAAACATCAGTTAATTGACTAACCGATGTGAAACGTGTCTATTAAAAAAAATATTCACGCTCGATCCCACTCTCATTTCCCCCGCCTTGAAAATATTCCCTCCTTGGAATATTTTAACTCCTTGTCTTGTTTCTCCCTTAGACAAGTACAAATAAAACATACCCATCTCTTAAAACATAAATATATTAAAAAATTAAAAACAATACAATTACTCACGAAGCCAAACAAAACAAACTTACTCCCAGAACACTAATTACCCCATCTTTGTTCGAAAGCCATATCACTTCTCTGTTCAAAGCCAAACTAGAGGGTCCAAGACAAACAAATACAAACCCACGAAGAACAGTTGTAGATCGAAGCCCCTGTTGTCAAACTAGAGGCTCGGAGGCTTGAAGATCGAAGGCTCGAACGCTGAAGGTCAAAGTTGAAGATCGGGTTGAAGGCTCAAAGCTGTTTTAAAGGTTTCCAAGTCTACTATTTAAGTTTGTAAGCTACTTAAATACTAACTTTATAATTGAGGATTGAAACCCTAACTTTTTAATTGGGAATTTTGAATGATTTGCTATATTATTAAGTTTTAATGTGTGTTTGATTTTGTATACTTGCGCTATTTTTATTGGGGCTTTAATTAAGGATTGAAACCCTAATTTTTTAATTGGGCTTTGAATCAGTTTGAATTTGTTAATGTTTGTGTTTAATTTTGTATACCCCACTTTAGTAAAGTATGACTAATCACATATGTAATGTTGTTGGTTGAATTAAGACACTGCCCCTGTTTTGTTTATAACCCACCTCTGACATTGCCTCATATATACTTGCAGAAAAGAAGCTTTTTTAGTCTATTTCTTGATTTTGAAATCTTAAGATCGAGTGGTTTAAGTTTCGATCACTGTTAAGGTAACCCCATTTTCTTTTTAAAAAATTTTGTGTTATATTTTCTATGTTCTTAGTATTTTCGAAGTTTAGATTTGTCAAGTGATTGTTTTTATTTGGGTAAATTGCTATGTGGGTTGGTAACTTAGTATGTTATTTTTTAATTTTCTTCATTTTATGCATTAAAGTTATGGCTTTTACTTGTTTTGCGTCTTGGTTTAATTCACTAGTCATTTGTGTTGTGTTGAGATTTGTTCTATACCCCAAGTGAATTGAGGCACTGCACCTGGTTGACACCGTATTTGTAAATTAAATTCTACAGAGCAGTGAGATCTTATAATCACTACTAGAATACTTTGCTTTAAGATCGACAGTTGAAGGTAAGCTTTCATCACTACTTAAATACTTTGCTTTAATTGGGGATTGAAACCCTAAATTTTTAATTGTTTTAGTGTATGTGTTTGATTGAGGCTTTAATTGGGGATTGAAACCCTAACTTTTGTATATATACCCCTCTTTAGTAAAGTATGTAAAGTATGAATATTCATAACTGTTAAAATATGTAAATTAATTGCCAGCAGCTATTAATTGGGCTTTGAATCAGTTTGATTTTGTATATTATTATGTTGTTAGTGTTTGATTTTGTATACCTGCATTATTTTGATTTTGAATACCTGGATTGTTATTTTGTATATTAGAATTTAGATTTCCAAGTCCAATTAAATCTGCAAACATATGAACTAGTATTTTATGTATCATCATGCAATGGATGCCATTAGTTGATTAATTCATTAGATGATTAATGAATTAGTTTGATTGTTAGATAAAGTATAACATATGAACAATCTCCCCCAACGTGTAATGGTATGAATTTTTAGTCCTTGTAGCAGTGGCCAACACTCGTATATCCTCCAATTTTCTTCTAAAAGACCTTAAACTAACTGCTGCATATATGAAAAAGCAGTGGCCAACAGTTTAACAAATGATGATGGCACAGAACTTTTAAAGGAAAAGGCCAACATTAAGCACATACGACCATATCCACCTGAAACTGTAGCAATAGACTATTATAGTCTGCTTCAAGAAGTTGATGCTCTGTACAATGATGGTTGGTGGGTGGGTGTTATTTCCAAAGTACTTCAAGGTAAAAAAATACTTAATCTACTTCAGGGGAATCAATTAGGAAATGGAATTTAAGCAATCTGATTTGAGGCCACATCAGGATTGGATTGATTGGATTTGAGTACCAATGGGGAACCAATGAGGAAATGATGCTTCTCTTTTATCTATTAATTCTGAATCAAGTTTCATTATGATAAGGCTATTCATATAAGTGCCCCGAAGTAGACAAAGTGGTGAGTGACTATTAGAATGTTAGCTTGATATTTTTTTCTTTTTCAGTTTACTAATAAGGTGTTTCTTTCATGTTTATACACTTAACTCAATGACTTTTTCAATTTACTAAGGTATTTCACACTCTGGTTTGGATCCTCGGAGATGACTAACATGGCAAATGACAAAGAGAAGAGAAGATCATGAAGTTCACAAGTAAGGATGATAGCACTTCTACATGAGCAGCCACCAATGACCTTCTTATGTAAATATTAAGATATACATGATAAGATAAATTCAAAAACTGATTGCAATTTTTTTAGTACATAATTTTGGATTGGATGGATGTGTAGTAGTTGGATTGGATGGATGTAGACAATTGGTATGCTGCATTAATCAAATTTGGTAGTTTCTTGGTTTGTTTGGTAACTTTTTTTGGCGTGCATGTTGTATGTGAATGGTTAAACAGGTAATCAAACATCATTTTATACAGGAAACTGATGTCCAGACAAAGTTATGACATCAGTTTGAAAATAGGAAACTGATGTTAACTTAAAGCTATTACATCATTTTGAAACTAAGAAACTGATGTTAACCTAAAGTTATGACATCAGTTTGAAAATAGGAAACTGATGTTAATATAAAGCTATTACATCATTTTGAAAATAAAAAACTGATGTTAATCTAGAACTATTACATTAGTTTGAAAATAAGAAACTGATGTTAATCTAAAACTATTACATCAGTTTGTAAATAAGAAACTGATGTTAATGACAATTGTAGACATCAGTTTGTTATAAGAAAACGATGTGGTATGTAATCTTACACATCGATTATAAACTGATGTTAAAAAGCAGGAGCTTTAACATCGCCCACGAAGACATCGGTTTAAATTTTTACAGACATCAGTTTTTAACTGATGTCTAATTCAGTTTTTCTAGTAGTGAATTGATATTATTCTTCGATTTATCTTGATATCCATCAATTGATAAAAGCTATTATGTACAAATATTATGTATTTTAATCAGGCCATGCGTATGTGCTATGCGTTTTTACTGATCACGCATATTAATTATATGCATTATTTCCAATTTCCAATCATTTTAAAAAATGTATCATGTTTTGGATTTCTTTTTATTAAAAAGTGATCTTTTATTTTATTTTTACTATTTAATGTAATTTCGAATAATTTGAGTTAGGTATCAGTCACTTGATTTCACAAATTATATGAATGTAAGATATGCGTAAACTTTAAAATTAATATAAATTCATTGTTTACGCATACCAGAGATGCGTATAAAATAGGTAATTTGAACCAACTTCTTGGGAAAAGGTAATTTGATCACTATTTATTGAAAAAAAGGTAAATTAATTGGTGATCTAATTGAAAATTGTTAAAAACCTAATAACAAATTGGCTATTAAACTCTATTTTGATATACCATATCACCATCCACATCACCTTTCTGTTAGGGTTTTTAAAAGAATTAACATGTTTAACGGAGTTAACGTGTGACATATATTTGATGACTATTTGATAATATTTTTTTATTTGAATATATTTTATGTTATAATATAATAAAAAATAATATTTTTAAGAAAATTTGATAATGAAACATATTATTACTACATAGGAAAGTTAAAAAACAACTTTTTAAAAAAATATGAAGGAACATGTTTTGTCTAAAAGTAGTTTTTTTAGACTAAATGCACTTTTCCTGAAAGCTGTTTTTTAATTTTATCAAAGACTTTTTTAATAGAAATACCAAACAGGGTCTAAGCATAATAATAAACATAAATCAATAGTGTACAAGCTATTAATATAAATCAATATTTAAATAAATTAATTTTTTATTTATATTTTTATTGATATTTAATATAAAACTTTATAATATTAAGAATTTATGTTAATATTATATGTTCTCTTATTTTATATAAATTTATTTTATTTAATAAAAATATGTTATAATTTGGACCCGTGGTGTAATGAATATATAATTGAGACTAAAATGTAAGATTTTATGTAATATAGATATATATATAGTTAAGGCCAATATTATAATAAATAAAAATATATCTAATACATTAATATTTTTTAGGTTCGTGGCCCAGTATCGACCGACCAACCGACCAAAACTTTTAATCTTATATAAAGTAGCTTATAACCGGTGCAAAACACGGATGCTATTAATAAATTATATATTAATTATTTTATATAATTTAAATATTTAATTTGATATGATAATTTATTTTGTTATTTTTTTTACATTTTTCTATACAATGTTATTTATATATTAATAATATTCATAAAATTTAATTATAAGTTATAATATTAAATAAATAAAAGAGTTTGAATGGTGATTAAATTGAGTTGAATGTGCGTATGTTAGGAAGCAAACACTGAAGGCTGTAAGAGAATACAAGTCAGAGTTTACATTGCTGACGTCATCAGAGTTTAAGGAACTGTCGGACAGAGTTTACTCTATCAGAGAATACTCAATCAGAGTTTACTCTAACAGAGAATGCTCTATCAGAGAATAACAACCGACAGAGTTTATTATCAGAGTTTGTGAGGAAGCAATTCGAATCAGAGTCTGAAAAGGAAAGTAAGAAGGAATCTGAATGCAAGACTATTTCTTTATGTAAAGCTATTCTATTTCTATTCTGATTTGTAATTGAATTGTAACTGTGTCTATATAAACACAACATAGTTGAACATTGTGAGATCGGTCAAGTCTTATTTTTCATAACCTATCAGCTCTTAAGAACAAATAACTTCTTGAGAGAGTTTTGTAATCTATTCATAGTCTTTAATACAGAACATTATTTATATTTTACATACTTGTGTTCTTAATCGATTTACTGGTACTATTACATTCAACCCCCCTTCTGTAATAGTTTATTCATCTGGGCAAACAAGTGGTATCAGAGCAGGCAGTTTGAATTCAACTGTTAGATCATAAATCATGTCTGGAAACAAGTATGAGAGTATAAGAATTTCTATATTAAAGAAAGCTGAGTACCCTACATGGAGGGCGGAGATGTTGATGTTCCTAGAAGCAACAAATCCCGATTACTTGGACAGGATCAATGAAGGCCAGTACATGCCAACAAAACTGGTTCCTACAACTATTGTGGATGGAAGATAAATTCCTGAACATTATACCCTCAAAGACAAAAAGGAGTGGACTAATGAGGAAAAATAAGAAATCCTCAAAGATGCCAAGGTAAGGAACATATTACACAATAATCTTGACTCTGTAATGTCCAACAGGGTTACAGCATGCAAAACTGCAAATGAGATCTGGGATGCACTAGAGATTCAATGTCAAGGAACTAGGGAAAGCAAGAAAAACGGAAGATCTGTGTTAATTCAGGAGTATGAATACTTTGAAGCAAAACAAAATGAATCCCTAACAGATATCTATGACAGATTTCTAACTCTGTTAAATAACTTGGCTTTGGTGGATAAAGTATATGACAATGAAGATTCAAACACCAAGTTTCTAAGGGCTCTTCTAGAAGAATGGGATCTACAGACATCTCTAATTAGAGACAGGTCTGATTTAGATGAGATGTCATTAGATGAAGTATATGGCAAATTAAAAACTCATGACCTGGAATTATAATAGAGAAGAAATAGGAAGAGCAGCAAGGCAAGATCTATTGCTTTGAATGTTGAAACCAAAATTGAATAACCAAAAGAAAAGGTGCTTAAGGTCTCAACAAAGAAAGGAAAAGAGGTAGTAATTCAAGAAAGCAGTTAATCAGAATTTGAGACAAATTCTGAAGCTAACTCTGATGACTCCACAGATTCTGATATGATGGAGATGGTGCAATGATAGTAATAGGCTTCAAAAAGATGAAGTACATGAAATACAAGAAGCAAGCAAATTTTTAGAAAAAGCATGGAGAGTCAAAAAAGAAAGAAAGACTAAAGAAAAGAGAAGATAGAGATGAGAAATAAAAAACTATTGATAAATCAAAGATCAAGTGTTACAAGTGTAACAAGATGGGGCACTTTGCTACTGAATGCAGAAATAAGGAATCATGGAAAGCTTTAATAACATCAAAGAAGGATTGGATGGATTCCTCAGATTCTGAACAAGAAACAAATTATGCACTCATGGCAAACACTGAACCTCTAAACTCTGATAAGGTACCTGACTCTGTCTTTAACTTTCAAACTGATAATATCTGTGAACTAAAGTCTTTTCTTAGATCTTTACATGTTAGCTTTAAATCTCAGAAATTGGAGAATGATAGATTAAAATCTGAGATACAAATTCTGACTACTAGAAATAACATGCTTGAATCTGAAAACTCTGATATGTTAAAAATTAAGAAAGATTTTGATAATGCTATTCACATGCAAACTCAGTTAGAAATTCAAGTTGAATATCTAAAATCTGAAATAGCAAAAGAAAAGGAAACTTTCAGAGTTTGGACAAACTCTGGAAAGAAAGTCCAACAAATGCTGACTAATAAGAATTGGACTTCCGCTTTAGGTTATGAATCTGAAACACATACTAAATCACACATAAAAGGAATATTAAATAAACCTGTGAAATTTGTTAAAACAAGTATGAAGGAAACTCTCACTGAATACTCCAAGAACAATAGTGTGTCAGAACCTAAAAATGTAAATATAAGATTACTTTCACAGAAGCAACTTAAGGAAAAGTTGAAGGCAGTCACCAATATAGAAAAACCTAAAAAGGTTAAAAGAAATAGAAATGGAAAAATTGGAATTACTAAGGAGGCTAACTATATGAATATTCCTGATGCTTCTAGGAAAACATGCTTTACTTATGGTAATTCAAATCATCTTGCTATTGACTGTAAACAAAAGAAAAAGAATAAGCCTGAAAAACCTAGGATTGAGGATAGAAAATAAATTAGACATAATCCATGTTTTCATTGTGGTAGTATGAGACATTCCATTTATAAATGAAAAGAATATCAAAATTTGTATTACAATTATTATAAACCACAACCTCAAATAAAGAATTCTCCAAAACAAACTATCAAGCAAATATATGTGACAAAGTCTGATAAAAGAAGTATAAACTCTGACAGTACAAACTCTGTGAATGCAAACTCTGCTTCTATAAACTCTATTAACACAAACTCTGATAAAAGTACTTCTGCTGCAAAAGTTAATAAGTTTTCAAAGAAAGGACCCAAACTAATTTGGGTCCCCAAACCTACTAATTAAGTTGCATTTAATGATTGCAGGGAAACAGGAAAAACATCCTAGTGATTAATAGTGGATGTTCTGCACATATGACTGGAAACAAATCCCTGCTTTCAAAGTTTGAGGAGAAAGCTGGCCCAGTAGTATCTTATGGATATGGCAACATAGGAAGAACATTGGGATATAGCAATATTGTGATTGGAAATGTCATCATTGAAAATGTAGCTCTGGTTGAAGGACTCAAACATAATCTTCTAAGTGTGAGTCAAATGACAGACTTAGATTTTTCTGTGGAATTTCATGATACTCATTGTAAAGTGAAAAGCAAGAAGAATGGGAAAGTAGTTCTTATTGGTCACAGACATAACAATTTATTTGAAGCTAGCTTGGATAATAATTCAGATGGTCCTTTAACTTGTTTACTTGGAAAGTCATCATCCCTGGAAAGCTGGAATTGGCACAAAAAGTTGTGTCACTTGAATTTTGGAAACATTAATAAATTAGTGAAAAAGGACCTAGTTGGAGGTCTTCCAAAAGTTCAATTTCATCCTATAGACTTTGTGATTCATGTCAAAAAGCCAAACAAAAGAAGACAACTTTCAAGAGAAAAACTGAAAATTTAATTGATCAACCTTTTCACTTACTGCATCTTGATTTATTTGGTCATGTTAACATAATGTCCATTGGAAAGAAGAAATACACTCTTGTGATAGTTGATGATTTCACAAGATTTACTTGGGTATACTTTTTGCATAAGAAGGATGAGACTGCAGAGATAATTTTTGACCATATTGCAATGATTGAGAATGGATCAATTCACAAGGTGACGAATTTAAGGAGTGACAATGGAACAGAGTTTAAAAATTCTGCAATGGAGAAATTCTACTCAACAAAAGGTATTATTCAACAATTCTCAGTACCTGGAACACCTCAACAAAATGGTATAGTTGAAAGAAAGAACATAACTCTAATAGAAGCTGCAAGAACAATGCTAGAAGGAGCAAAACTACCTACTTAATTTTGGGCAGAAGCTGTGAACACTGCATGCATTACTCAGAATTGTTCTTTAATAAACAAACATGGAATGAATCCATATGAATCTTTGAAGGGAAGAAAAGCAAATGTTAAGTACTTTCATATCTTTGGACGAAAGTGTTTTATTCTTAAAACACACCCTGAGCAATTGAAGAAATTTGAACTTCAAGCAGATGAAGGAATTTTTATTGGATATGCAACAACTTCTAAAACCTCTTCAAGGGCATTCAAAGTATTCAATCGAAGGACAAAGACAATCATGAAATCAATTAATGTCTCTTTTGATGAAGGAAAAATAGCTGGATTACATGATAATGATGCACAGGAAACTCTGAGATTTGAGAATGAACTGCAGGAAATAAACTCTGATGATATAAACTCTGTTCAATTAAACACTGGTGAGGTAAACTCTGATTCAGAAATGATTGAAATAGAAATTGAAGATTCTGCACATATTGAGGGGGAGCAACATCATTCAAATACTGACATTAGAGATCAAAACACAGTAATTGAAATATCAGAATCTGACCAAACTCTGAACAACCCAAACTCTGAACTCTTAAACTCTGATCCATCAAACTCTGAGACTACAAATTCTGAAACCTCAATATCTGATAATTCAAACTCTGAGCATATAAACTCTGAGACATCAAACACTGATGATAGCACATATTCAGGGGGAGGATCAGCATTTACAGAAGAATCTTTTTAAGAAGGCACAAATCATGAGGAAACATCTAGTTCTAGAAACTTTTCAAATCCAAGAAAGTGGACAAAAGATCACACACCTGATTTGATTATTGGTGATCTGGAAAGTGGAATAAAAACAAGAAAAGCTATTCAAAATGAATGTCTATATCATAGTTTTCTTTCTCAAACAGAACCAAAGAAGGTTGAAGATGCTTTGAAGGATGCAGATTGAGTTACTGTAATGCATGAAGAATTAAATGAGTTTGAAAGAAATGAAGTGTGGACACTAGTACCTAGGCCAAAGAACAGATCTATTGTAGGCACAAAATGGGTATTCAGGAATAAGACAGATTCTGATGGCATCATTACAAGAAATAAGGCAAGACTGGTAGCTAAATGCTATTCTCAATAGGAAGGCATTGACTATGATGAAACATAAGCACCAGTAGCCAGACTTGAAGCAATCAGGATTTTTCTTGCTTATGCTGCACATAAGAAATTCAAGGTCTACCAGATGGATGTTAAAAGTGCATTTTTAAATGGTGAACTGGAAGAAGAAGTCTATGTTGAACAACCACCTGGCTTTGTCAATCCAAAATATCTAAATCATGTCTACAGACTGGATAAAGCTTTATATGGACTAAAGTAAGCACCAAGGGCTTGGTATGAAACTTTAGCTTTATTCTTACTTGAAAGTGATTTCACTAGAGGTACAATTTATAAAACCTTGTTTTATAGAACTCAAGGTAAGGATCTATTATTGGTGCAAATATATGTTGATGATATAATATTTAGTTATACTAATGAGAAGCTCTGTGAAAGATTTTCAAAGTTAATGCAGTCCAGGTATCAAATGAGCATGATGGGAGAATTGAGTTATTTTCTTGGTTTACAAGTAAAACAGACTGAGGAAGGCATATTTATCAATCAGTCTAAATATACAAAGAATCTACTCACAAAATTTTAAATGCAAGACTCTGCATCTGCTACAACACCTATGGCTACTGCAACAAATCTTGATCAAAATACTGGAGAACTTGTTGACATTACAGCATATAGAGGAATGATTGGTTCTTTAGTTTATTTGACTGCTAGTAGACCAGACATCATATTTGCAACATGTCTATGTGCTAGATTTCAAGCAGATCCAAGGGCACCTCATTTGATAACTGTAAAGAGGATTTTTAGATATCTTAAGGGTACTATTAATCTTGGCTTATGGTATCCTAGAGAGACTGATTTTAAATTAATTGGCTATTCAGATGCTGACTTTGTAGGATGTAAAATTGACAAAAAAAGTACAAGTGGTAGTTGTTAATTTCTGGGTGGAAGACTAGTGTCATGGTTTAGCAAGAAGCAGAAATCAATCTCAACATCAACAAAGAGGCTGAATATATAGCTGCGGGAAGCTGTTGTGCACAGATCTTATGGATGAAAAATCAACTATTGGATTATGGTTTGAACTTTTTTAAAATTCCTATTTATTGTGATAATCAAAGTGTTATTGCAATGACAGGAAATCCAGTTCAACATTCTCTGACAAAGCACATCAGTATCATATATCATTTCATAAGGGAACATGTTATGGAAGGCACAATTGAATTACACTTTATTCTCACAGATCAATAAATAGCTGATATTTTCACTAAACCTTTGCCTGGAACAACATTTAACAGACTGGTTTCTGAACTAGGGATGGTATCAAATGGCTCAACTTGATTTAGCAAGTTTCAGATAATCAGGGTATATGTCAGAGTATGAGTTAAACTCTGATAAAAGATGAAGTAAACTTTGATGAAGTAAACTCTGATCAATGCGGCATCTAATCTCTGATCACAAGTTATCAGCGTTTATGGTAAACTCTGTCAGAGTCTGTGGTAAACTCTGACAGTTCATTCTAAACTCTGATTCTTTTAAATTCTGACTTATTAAACTCTATTTAAATGGTAAACTCTGAGATCATATTTATGACATCATATTTCATTTTTGTGACATCATAATTATCATTCTCTGATTGGATTTGAAATGAGGCGCGTGTAACTCACGAATGACGGTTTATATAATTACTCAGATATACAAACACTTGTCATATATTGGGACTTGTATTAATTATTGCTCTTCAAATCAATTCTCGCCACATGTCCCACTACAGGTGTTATGCAAATGAAAAGGCACAGATTAAGCTTAATCATCATTTTTGAGTTATTGATCTGTATCCACTATTCTTCATTTGCTCTTCTTCCCTAAGTTTCTCAAAAACCCTAACTGTTCCAAACCTGCACATTTTCAATATTTCAATGGCATCAAAAGGACAAACCTTCCAAACCTACACGTTTGCAGCCACCAACTATATTGCTTTGTTAAACAAATCTGATGCACCTGAAGATTTTCATGTTATTCAAGATTTTTTACGACAGAGTTACATTGGCTATGCACTACAGGAACCGTTAAACTTTTCTGCTCAATCTTTGATAAGGATATGGTCAACTGCCCAGTTTAACAATGCAGATGATGATAAAGAACCAATCATTACATTCAACTGCAATGGCAAGCACATGATAATACCTACTGTTGTTCGACAAGCCCTTCATCTGCCGAAAGTGGTTGAGTATGATGATATTGTGGGAGATGATCAAATAAAAGACTTTTTCAGGTCTATAGGCTATGGAGGAAGCCTATCAAAGTTGGGGAGCCTGACAAGACCCAATCTTCGAAGAGAATGGAGTTTCTTCTTCGATTGCATAACAAGGGCCTTCTATTAGGTCCAAAGTGTTGTAGAGGGGGGGTGAATACAACTGTTTCGAATAATGAGAGAATATAAAATAAATGCAGGTAATAAATGATGACACAGAATTTCAAGAATATATCTTTATATTCATTGAAAGATTTGCTACAACATTCATAAAAGCATCATAATCAGTTGAACAATAAATACAGCAATTAAGGCTTGATTCAACTAATTCTCTCTCACTTTCTTTTTACAGTAAATGCTCTCTTTGAAAAATATATATTAGAAAATACAGAGATTGCTTAAAGTCTTATACAGATGAAAACAAAGTGTTGCTTTTATAATGTCGTGTAGACTTGATCTTGTCCTTTTTGTGTACGTGGCCCATTCAGGAACTCGACAATAAAAGGTACTTTCCCAACTACTCTGGATCAACCGTTCACAATAAGCCACTTGTCCCTTGAACATTAAATGCTACATATCGACCCGCATCTCGATCTCGGCCTGGACCCATCTCAATCTCGATCTTGGTCTATAATCTCGATCTCGATCTCGATCTGTGAAAATCTCGATCTCGATCTATGAGAATCTCGATCTCGATCTCGATCTGCCGTGGATCGAGATTTGTCTTGCAATGTTTTTCTTCAATTATCAATCTCGATCCGCATCTCGATCTGCTGTGGATCGACATTTGCCTTAGCAAATATGTACTCATCCAATGTTGACTTTCTTTAGTGACTAATTGTGGATTACCCTTTATGAGCAAGTTTCCCTAGCTTCTTCAATTTCTTTTCATCACTCAATTCAAATAAGATCTTCTATTACTGACATGAACTTGCCTCCAATGTCCTGACACTTGATGCAATGGTCTGGTTCATAAGTGACTAGTCTTGTAGGGGTTCTTGCTTCTGAATGTCAGTTCTCATTTGTTGATTAACCTTTACATTATCCAGTTGTTGAGATACATTACATGAAATCACTTTGGTCTTCTTGATACTTCTTTGACATTAATTTAATTCTCCATTAGGTAAGTTAGGGCATGAGCAATACTGAGATTGAACTTCTTCTCACTTAGGCATTCTTGATTAACCAAATTAGTTACTTGTAGTTACCAAGTATCATTACCATTTCTTCAGTAGATTGATTTCATGTGCTTCTTCAGTTTCTCTTGTTTTGCTGTTGTTTTATCTTTTACCTAGTTGAGTTACATAGTAATTAAGTGTTACAAGTTAGTACACCTATGCCTTTCAATCTCCCCCTATTTGATTGTCTAACAATGACAACCAAATTCACAATGAGGATAACTCAACTAAACAGGGACTGAAAAAGATAAACTAACATTCATAAACGATCATGTCAGCTTGCATAATGCTTGTCTTGATTAACTAGCTTCATGTCTATCACTGATACTTCAAGTGCCAAAATTGGACACCTGTTGGCTCGATCAACTGGCTTCATGCTCTTCTAGAGATTTTCTCTAAGTACTTAAGAGCACGGTCCACTCAATCTTCAATTATCCTTCTGAAGTCCTTTTAGCAGTATTACCACCGCCGAACTTCGCGAAATAATTGACGCCTAATATAAACCAGTTTCAAGACACTTAGCTAACTAACTTCTACCTTACACTACACAAGAAAACAGATAATATACTTACAATGCAGGAAAACAAGAAAACAAATTACAACGCAAAGAAACATTACAAGCATAATACATTAAAACTTCGATTTCTTGCGCTCCTCTTTCTCACGAGCTTTCTTCTTGGCTGCTTTTTCTTTCTTCATGAACTCAGGGTTGCAGACTTCATCCATCCTTTTCTTGAGAAGATTAAGTCCTTCTGCTTCCACATGATTTCTGATCTTATAATCTCGAAACAACCTCAACCATCTTTCAACCATGCCGCGAGTGGTAAGCTTCGTGGGAATGTCTTCAAATCTCAGCTTAGTAACTTTGTCAGGATACCCCTTTTCACCTTTCTTCCTTATGACCAGCTGCTTAAGGTATCCAATGACAATAGCGGTGGTGCATTGCTGTAGCCTCTGAATATCAAGCTGTTGTCTTTTTCTACAGAAGTTGTCAAATGTGACCCTAAGATAATCCTGATCAAACTCGTCAACATCATCCATCTCATCAATCAATTCCCTTATGATACACAGTGTTTCATGATTGTGTTCTGCAAAGATGTCATACTTGATTTCAATGACGGTTTCCACCTGATGCTTGTCTGTGTAGATCAGCAGATCATTTTCATTCTCAGCTTTGCTTTTGACAAACTTGACATTTGCACCAACCACTGCACTAGCTTCCTCCCTTATTTCTCCTTCTTCAGGAATGTCTACTCTCGGATCTCCGTATCTCTGCACATACTCATTTATTGCCTCTTCTTGCTGCTCGAATGCATAGTCTTCAGGCTCCTTCTTAACCGCTGATAGTTTGGCTTCAGGCAACTTGTATCTAACATCTTGCCTTCATATCAACTTCTCCAAGTCCTTAGCCACCAACTTCTTTTCCTTTGTTAGGAAACCTTTTGAAAGGACTAGCTTTGCAACTGCCTTCAATACATTTACATTCGGAATCAGTTTCGAGTCATGCAGATTTACAATCCTCAAGACCTTGTCATGGACATATCTGATCTGATAGGGATTTAGAATAATGTCAACCCCTCTGTCTTCAGCCATCTTCAATAGTTTCTCTTTGAACAGCACTCCAGTCTTGACAGAGGTGTCTACCTTGTGAGCATATTCTACCAGTTCACTAGCACCCCTTGCATGGAAGAATGCTTCATCGACCATACATGGCTCGATTCTTGTTATGGGTGCCCAAGTAATCATCAGACTCCATGCTTTCTCCTTGAATATAACTTGAACAGAGGTGCATCCCTGTCTTATACAGTTTAGATAGTTCAGAAGCCCAGGGTTTAGATTTTCTAGCTTGTGGAGAAGGAAACTCAATCTTTCTGAGTCAGGAGCATAGGCTCTTGGTCCAGCTAAGGCTTCTCTAGCCTTGTCCCACTCGGGACCTTCCCTCCTTATGTCAGCCTGGACCTTAGGATCTTTGATCTTTTGCATTTCATACTCATGCTGAGTTTTCTGAGCCACTCTCTTCTCTTTTGCCATTAGTTCCTTTTCCACGATTCCTTGAAGCACTTTTTCATTCACTCTTTTTCTGGCTTCCCTGAAAATATCTTCTTGCATCTCCGCTTCTTTCGCTACTTCATCAACTTCTTCTTCCGGCACATGCTCGTCAGCAACCGAGTGGTCTTCTGCATCACCTGCAACTCCTGCGCCAGATCCGCCAGGATTTAGACCTCTTTCTTGTTCCCACTCTCTTGCCCGTTGCTTGAGTCTCAACCTCCTTTCCACTAAGGCTTCTACATCCATCTCATCATCATCAGAATCTTCAATAAAGTCTCCCATAAATACATCGACGAGAGGTGTTTCTTTATCAGCTCCTGCTTCTTCAACTATCATCTTCTGCTTGCCTTTGTCTTTAAGAGCCGGTTGAGCCTCCTCCACCTTTTCACCAGATTTGTTTGAGGGCTCGATCACTGGACCCTTATTAGTCAGCTTTTTCAGACCCTGATCCTCCTTCTCCCTCTAAGGTGGGTTATCCTCATCAGGAGCATCATCATCATTTTTATCGTCACCACCACCACCACCGGTTGAAGGACCAGTCAAGTCCTGTTACGTCCAAAGACAGCATCAAGTAATTCATTTAGCTTCATCCAGACTTGAGACATGCCATGAGTGACATCATCTACTGACCGCCCGACCTCCACCTGTACCAATCCAAGATTGTTTATCTTGTCAATCAACTGATTTTGAACGGCAATCAGGTTCTCCATGAACTGTGCTCCAACCTCCAATCTTCCAGAGTGGGAAGAGACAGCAGCAGTAACACCAGCAACTCCAGCCTCCAAAACTTCCACCTTCTTCACTAGATCCTGCAATGAAAGGGACGGTGTTTGGCTTGGGTTAAACTGTTTACTCTCGCCGGGTTCTGTTTCACTCAAGATCCCTAAAGAGAAGAGATCTACTCTCCCTGTCTCTCCCCCGTGTTTAGAACATAACAGAACTAAAGCCTCATCCACTAGTCGCTGGGGACTAGCGGTGAGTTAGTCGGCGATATCGGTCAGTGAGACTGAACCTTTAAACGCTGTGTCTACGTTAGGAGATGGCGTTATGACCATGTCATCCCCTTGTTCACCAAGAACCTTTTCTGGTTCGCTGGGCTGTTCTGGAAGCGTAGACCCACCAGTCACCAGATGTCGTTGCTCTGCGAGCAACTTGTTTTCTGATTTAGATGGGGAAGAGTCATCCGTGCTGGATTCGACAGACTCTTCCTCATATAAACTTCCTGAGATTCTAGCATCAGAAGAGCTAGTCTCAGTTTGCCATTCCCCTTCCGAGAAATTTCTCAAAGAGCCCTGAGCGGACAACTCAGGGGAGGTAGGGTCAGCTCCTATTGGCTGTTGAGATGAACCCCCTCCTTGACTCTCAGCAACATGCCTAGGCGAGTGCGAATGTGTCGGAATATTTAGGAGAGGTGAGCCACCAGCGTGAGGTGTGGTGGCTGTGAGAGGTGAACTATCCCTAACAGGTTGCGCAGTTGCCACTGGGATAGAATCCATCTTTTGTTTCTTTGAGGGTGGCAGAGCTGCTGATTTTACTACTCTCTCAATTCCTACAGTCCCTCCACTCGATTCACTCGACTTAGATGGGCTTGCCTTCCTTTTATCACCAGTTTTAGGGCTGGCTGAATGTTTATGAATAGAAGGGCTTGCAGCCTGGGATAGAGCCTGGGGGTTTTCAGGCCCACAGCTGTAGAAAACAGGGGTTGGTTGAATTGAAATTTGATCAAGATCAGCAAGAATAGGTACCTGACTCAGAAGATCTTCATCCTTGTCAGCTCCAGCTTCTGCAACATTTGCTTCAGCCATTTCAACATTCACACCTGCTTCTCCCAAATTACCAAACACTTGATCTCCACCAGCAACTTCGTTGCCACTACCTTCCGCTTCTACTGCGGTAAACTGAGAAGCGTGCACCCTAGCATACTCATCTTGCAGATCCTGGAAGTACGAAGTCAGGCGCAACTCAAAAAGTCTGGATTTTTGCTGGGTTTCCATGGTGGAGATACTCTTTAAGGTCATATCAAAACATGCCATCCTTTCAGAGCCTTGAAATATTCTTCTGTGCTCCTCTGAAAGAACGTCATCCAGAACCATCTGAAGGAATCTTGGCATCCAACATTTGACTGGTCCATCTTCCGGATTCCTAGATGCATTCTTTTCCAATGCCCACCTCTCAAGCAACTGAATCAACAGATGTTTGCCCACATTCACCTTCCTGTTGTTGGCCACTCCATATAGTATTACCCGGCAGCTGTTGTTCATCGGCCTGTAGTCTTTGTCCTTTGGGAACATGCAGCGTTGAATGGCTTGAACTACATAATCCCACTTAGCTGGTAGCATACCGGTGTTAACCTTTGTTACTTTGATAGGACCCGTGGGAGGGCGACAACCTATCTCCGTGAATAATTGCAACATTTCTTCCATAGTGGGTTCCGGAGCAAAATTTTCTGAAGGAAGCCCAAGAATCTCATTGAACTTCTGCAGACTGACCTCATATTTTGCACCACCGATAGTGAAGGATAAGCCTGTTGGATTTGCTTTACCACCCTGAATCTCTAATGTTGAGTAAGCAGCTTGAAGGGCTTCGACATTCAGGATGAGAGAGGTGGTTAAGGCATGAATTATCATGGATGTGTTGTTGAGGGACTCAATCCAGAACTGGTAGTGAATGAATCTACCAGTTGCTCGATCATCAGAGAGATTAACAAAGTTGGTTTTGGGAATTGTGAAATTTGGGTTGGCCATTTGAGATTTGTGTTTGAGAAGAGAAATGTTTTGTAAAGATTTTGCAATGGAAATTTTAGAGAACAAGTTCTAAATTTAAACACACAAAAAAAACGTACACGAACCCCACTAATGACCACTTAACTCCCCACTAATGATTGACGGTTTAGCTTTTAGGAAAGTAAAGTGAACAGTCGTTTTGTTTTGAAAAATGCGAATATCTCGGAAAAACACAAAACAGTGCGGTTACTTGGTACTTTGTGGATTGATCAGTAACACACACAACTATGCCACTAAAGAACACACAAAAAAATGAAAAACACGAAGACACGAAATCAATAAAAACAAACTCACTCGAATAACAGGAGAACTGAACAACGATTTGCAAGAACACTAATGTTAAGAAATGACGTAGAATATGCGCAAAAAGTTCAACAGTTTACTTTAAACAAAATTTAGGCAGAGTTTTGTTTTAGTGATTAATGTTTTCAAGTAACAGTTAGTGATTTTTGTTTAAGAAAATCACAAGAAAAACTTGGTGTTATGGCAGGGAAGAGGATGCTATGAATGTATGTATATGCGTGTGTATTTGCTTCAGCTTTTTGAACTAGTGAGAGAGAGAAAGTTAAGTGAAATAATGAACAGTCTATATAATGCTATATTATATACTTGCACGCCTAAAAAGAAAGTAACTAAAAAGACAAGTCACATTTCGATCTCGAGATACACATCGCGATCCGCATCTCGATGTCGATCTCGATCTACATCTCGATCTACATCTCGATGTCGATCTTGATGTCGATCTCGATCTACATCTCGATCTACATATCGATGTCGATCTCGATCTACATGTCGATGTCGATCTAGATCTACATCTCGATCTACATGTCGATGTCGATCTTGATGAGAACAGATCGAGATTTACCTTAAACTTTTTAAGCATATCCTGCAAGTCAATCTCGATCTCGATCCAGAAACAGATCGAGATTTGCCTTAGAAAATTTTAATGAAATTATGTGAATTAAACATTTATATGTAAAATTCACAAGATTTTACCACAAATTTTCACACCATTTTAGAAACTTACAATTTTGAAATGACGGGGAATTTAGCAAATAAATCATGCATTACAAAATTAAGTCTAGCATTAAATCCTATCAATTTATTAGACATTAAGCATATGGATACACAGATCATCATAAGATTAATGTCATGAAACTTTCTAACTCACCCCCTTTGTTTTTTGAAATTAAGTACACATTATTAATTATGAATATTCATGTATCACAACAATATGTACACAAACTGAATTATAACAGATAGGCAGCAAAAACTAACAAGTGTTAAGCATCCCCAATTCACCAACCAATCTAGAAAATGTTGATTCGTCTAGAGGTTTAGTGAATATATCTGCTATTTGACGTTCAGTAGACACAAAATGCAACTCTACAGTTCCATTTTCTACATGCTCTCTAATAAAATGATACCTTATATCAATATGCTTAGTCCTTGAGTGATCCACATGATTGTTGGTCATTGCAATAGCACTTGTGTTGTCACACATGATAGGAATCTTAGATACTTCCACACCGTAGTCCTTGAGTTGGTTCTTCATCCACAGTATTTGGGCCACACAGCTTCCAGCAGCAATATATTCTGCTTCAGCTGTCGAGGTTGATACTGTGTGTTGTTTCTTGCTTTTCCAAGACACCAACCTTCTTCCAAGGAACTGACAGCTTCCTGAAGTGCTCTTTCTATCTATTCTACAACCTGCGTAATCTGAATCCGAATAGCCAACAAGATTAAATCCTGTATCTCTTGGGTACCGAATCCCGAGATTTGATGTTCCCTTGAAATACCTAAAAATACGCTTTACGGCTATAAGATGTGACTCTCTGGGATCCGCTTGAAACCTTGAACATAAGCATGTGGAGAACATAATATCAGGTCTGCTAGCAGTTAAATACAAAAGTGAGCCGATCATACCTCGATAGCTTGAGATGTCTACAGGTTTTCCCGCTTTATCCTCGTCAAGCTTCGTGGCTGTTGCCATATGAGTCTTAGCTTGTGATACATCTTCGAGACCATACTTCTTTAATAGATCATGAATGTACTTGGTCTGGCAGATAAATATCCCGTCCTTCTTCTGACTAACTTGAATACCCAGAAAGAACGTCAGCTCTCCCATCATGCTCATCTCATACTTCGATTGCATTAACTTTGCGAATTTAGCACACAGCTTCTCATTTGCAGACCCAAAGATAATGTCATCCACATATACTTGCACCATTATTAGATCATCTTTGCATTTCTTGTAGAAAAGCGTCTTGTCGATTACTCCTCTGGTGAAACCACTTTCTAGTAAGAAGTCTGACAGAGTTTCATACCACTTCCGCGGAGACTGCTTAAGGCCATACACTGATTTAAAGAGACGATAAACATAATCACAGTATTTGCTGTCGACAAACCCAGGAGGTTGATCAACATACACTTCTTCATCCAGTTCACCGTTTGAGAATGCACTCTTGACATCCATCTGATAGACTTTAAAACCATGATATGCTGCGAATGCTAAGAACATCCTTACGGCCTCTAGCCTTGCTACTGGTGCATAGGTTTCATCATAGTCAATTCCTTCTCTTTGAGTATAACCCTTAGCAACTAGGCGAGCTTTATTTCGTGTTACAAGTCCGTTTTCATCCAGCTTGTTTCTGAATACCCATTTTTTTCCAACAACAGATCTATTCTTTGGTCTGGGTACTAGCTTCCACACCTTCTGCCTTTCAAACTGATTGAGTTCTTCTTGCATAGCAATCACCCAATCAGCGTCATCTAGGGCTTCTTCCACCACTTTAGGTTCCAATTGAGAAAGGAACACTGAGTATAGACATTCATTCTCGGTGGCAATTTCAGCTCTAGCTTTTCGTCTAGTAGTCACTCCGGCATCTGGGTCACCAATGATTAGCTCAAACGGATGGTCCTTGTTCCAAGTACGATCCTTAGCAAATGTTCTTGATGACTCAACTTGATCTTGTAAGTGAATGTGACTTATTCTAGAATCACTTCCACTAGCTCCTCCTGAGCTAGTACTAGCTCCCCCTGATTTGGTACCAGGTCTAACGGAAGGTGATCCCTCAGCCCTTGTGGTTTGTATAGGAGAAATACTAGACTCTTGATTAATTACATTATCTATCATTGGATCACTATCCTGCACTACAGACTCAGGTACTGTATCCACTTCATCAATATCCATATTTTCAAATCTTAGAGAAGTGGGCTCACTGTCTTTCTTTAGTATAGAAGGGAGCTTTGAGTCGTCAAATGTGACATTAAGGCTTTCAACCACCTTTCGATCATTAAGCACAAACACCCTGTACGCTGCTACTACTTCAAGAGAATATCCAACGAAAACCCCTTCATCTGCTTTGGCATCAAACTTTCCAAGTTGTGCATTGTCTCTTAACACAAAGCATTTGGCACCAAACACGTGAAAGTACTTGATAGATGGTTTTCGTTTATTCATCAGATAATACGGTGTCTCATTATAGTCCTTTGTAATCAGGGTTCTGTTCTGTGTATAAAAAGCCGCGCTAACTGCTTCAGCCCAAAAATACAGAGGAAGTTTTGACTCATACAGCATTGTCCTAGCTGCTTCAACCAGTGTCCTATTCTTTCGTTCAACTACCCCATTCTGCTGCGGTGTTCTCGGTGCTGAATACTGTCGTCTGATCCCTTTAGATATGCAGAAATCCATTAACACTGAGTTCTTGAATTCTGTCCCGTTGTCGGATCGGATAGTCTTCACAGTCAGACTTGCTACGTTTTTAATGACCAGTACATGCCTAATGATCTCATGTGGCACTTCATCTTTCGATGTCACAAACATCACCCATGTGTATTTGGGAAAGTCATCGACAATCACCAGCGCGTATCTTTTCCTTGACATTGACATAACATTAACGGGTCCAAACAAATCCATGTGAAGAATTTATAAGGGCTCGGTAATGCTATTCACTTTCTTATCCTTATGCGAGGCTCTTTTCGATTTTCCCATCTCACATGCTTCGCAGAGTCCATCTGGAGTAAACTCCATCTGCGGCAGCCCTTTCACCAACTCCCTCCTTACGAGATTATTCATTGCTTTAAAGTTCAGGTTAGATAATCTTTTATGCCATAGCCAACTTTCATCAGCAGAAGCCTTGCTGTAGAAACACGTGACTTCAGACTGATCAGCAGAATTCATGTCGGCTATGAATAAATTTGACTTCCTTACTCCTTTGAGAGCAAGGCTTCCATCCTTTTTGCTTCGAATCGAACAGTCATGCTTCCCAAATTTGATGTCAAAACCCCTGTCGGTGAACTGACTAACGCTGAGAAGATTATGTCGCAATCCTTCCACAAAAGATACGTCCTCAATGATAACATTTCCACAAACAATCTTGCCATATCCCCTGATGTAACCTTTGTTGTTATCTCCAAAAGTAACCACGGAGCCGGCTCTCAACACCAAATCTGTTAGCAGGGACTTATTGCCGGTCATATGCCTTGATGCTCCACTGTCCAGCACCCATATGACTTTACTCTTTTCCTGTTCACTGCCTTGCAAATCCAGAAAGGTTAGGCGTTCTTCGGAACCCAATGATGTTTGGACCCGGCATCAATAATTTTCTTTTTCTTATCAGATACAGAAGGCTTTGCCTGGTTGCCATCAGGGGCATCCATCTTGACTTTGTCTTTTCCCTTGTCAACCTTGACTGGTTTGTCAGGTTTGGGAATAGACTGGTCACTCCTAACTTTAGGAGGACTTGAAGCCTTAGTCTTTGACCCGACATGCTTTTTCTTACTACCACTAAATTTATGTTCAACAGATGCACTAGCAGTATTCATCAAATTAAAATAAGCATGCATGATGTTTACAACACATGGCATACAATTAGGATTATTGCATTTGGCATGATTTGCATACGTGTTAGGCAAAGCAGTAGTTGCAGGCATGGTATTACAACCAACAGGTTTTTTTTTTCTGCATAGGACGGGCAATAGTAAGACAAATGATCAATTTGATTACAGATATAGCATGCCTTCCTAGCTCGTGTAGATGTAGATACAGATACAGGTTCAGTTTTAACTGCCTTAACAGGTGTTTTCATTTGTTCTTACCCTGCTACCCATTGTTTATGCGACACCGTCTTAGCCTCCTTGGTTCCTACACCTCTCTTAGCATAAGCAATCTTACTCACTCTCTTAGAAGTTGTAGGTTCTACTACTTGTTCTTCCGACTCTTTTTCCATTTTAATCTCATGTTCAATTTTAACAGCAACAGGATCTATGGTCCTAGGCTCAAACTGCTTAAAGATAGGTTTTCTAACATCCCCTAAAACTTCAGGCACACCTTCTTTGACTAACACTGGTTCTAATAGCTCGGCAACCCTATTTTTCTTTTTCTGTGTGTAGTCAAGTCCTATATTTACTTTTTCATTTTTACTCTTGCCTGCCAGTTTCATGTACATGTCCCTTTCTACGAAAACTTTATTAGCGGCTTCTTTAAAAGATTGACATGTTATTTTAAGCTCAGCTAATTCATTCTTAAGTTCTTCGTTAAGGTCTTCCCTAATCTTAAGCTTGTGTTCTAAAACGTCTACTTGATTCATTAACTGCCTTTCTTTACTTTCTCCTGATTCTAATTCCTCTACCTTGGCCTCGAGAAGTCTATTCTTAAGGGAGAGTTTAGCATTTTCCTCATTAACAACGATTAGATTTAGTTGGAGATTGTACATGTCTTTAGTCATGGCAGCTAATTCATTTTGATACTCAGAAATAGACATTTCATTTACGGTTAGAATTGGTACCTCTGATTGTTCTGAAAGATCTTGCCATTAAAGCGAAGTTACATTGCTCCTGATCTTCATCTTCATCAGACTCGTCCCAACTCTTCCCTTCAGTCACAACATAAGCCCGGCTTCCCTTCTATTGCTTGCTAACCAAGGCATCATATTTCTTTTTCAGATCAGCATAGGATTCCTTGGGATGAACGTATTTGGGCTTCTTGCACTCTGTTGCAAAGTGCCCCAATTCATTGCAGTTAAAGCATCTGAACTTGTTCTTGTCTACCAGGTTAGGTCTGTAGCCACTACTAGATGTACTACCTCGACCGCTGTAACTTCCCCGGCCACTTACACTACTACCTCTGCTGCTGCTTCTTAGGCTGAAAGAACTACCAAATCGTTCTTTACCTTTTCTTGGCTTCCTGAAGCTGATATGAGCAAATTCTCGAGCAATACAAGCATATGACTTGTCTTCTAATTTGTCCAGCTCTTCAAGGGTATAATATTCATCCTCACTTTCTTCGGATGGATCTTCAATATCTAATACCACCCTTTCAGGATTAGCAGTTTTCAATGAGACAGCTGCAAGTGCCTTTGCAGTAGACTCTTCAGCTACAAGTCCAGATTCACTTACCGCTTTGTATTCTCCACTATTGTAGGATCTTCTTTTGTCATTTTGTTCTTGCTCCAGCTCGTAGGTCTTCAAAACACCATACAGCTTTTCGAGAGAAGTATTGTTTAAATTTCTTGACTCTCGAATGACAGTGATCCTGTGTTCCAGATGTTTAGGCAAATTCAAAAGAAACTTGATATTTGAGTCTGCCAGTGGATAGACTTTATCTCTTATACTCAGCTAGATAAGCAATTTACTGTAACGTTTGTAAACATCCGCTACACTTTCTCCTCGCTCGCATCTGAACGATTCATATTCAGATATCAGAATGCGCTTGTGATTATCTCCAACTTCCTCGGTCCCCTCCATCACTACTGCCAGTTTATCCCACATGGCTTTAGCTGTTTTTTATCCCTTTATCTGAACGTAGTACTCTGAGTCTAGGGATTCAATTATGACGTTGCGTAACGACGCATCCATACCAACCAATTCTTTATCTGCGTCTGAAAACTCCATTTCCTCTTTAGGAACAGACCGGGATGGTATTAGTATCCCTCCTTCCATTCGCTCTGGCTCAATTTTCATGGGTATGTATGGACCGTTCTCCAATATTCACAAGTATACCTTGTTTATTGATTCAAGGTAGGCTTTCATTCTTCCGGTCCATTCGTCATAGTGTTGTGCATCAAAAGGAGGTATCTTAAATCTGTGTGCGGCGACCATTTTAATGAAGTTTAAAATTAAGATAATACACTTTTCAAATTACAATAAATTGTATTTACTTGAAAAATTGATTATCTCACTTTAAATGTCCAACACTTAATATCCAAAGGTTGTTGCACTTAAGATTCAAGCAAGTTAGTTTTAATCACAGGAACAGTGGTAGGGTCCACAACATTTTTTAAGTCCAAACAAAAAGGTTGTCCACTTTTTGGTTGACAGAAGTTCGAAAGTGACCTTTTTGTTTAGTCAACCAGTTGATTCAAGTTACCTAGTCAAGCAATCAAATATTCTTTTTTAACCAGATTTTTGACCACAAGAAAAAAACCCACAAAGCTCTTTAAGTACAACCTTTTGAAATATTGTACAAATAATCCTTTCACCAGGACTCAGAACTTTTTAGATCTATGAACTTTTCATGAAGAACCAAATAGAAGCTTTCGGCACAAACTTCAAAAAAATAGATCTGGGATTTTTCAAGAACCAACTCAAACAACACAGTAGGATCTCTGTTAGATGTGTTTAACAGGAAGCTCTGATACCAATTGTTAGGTCCAAAGTGTTGTAGAGGGGGGGTGAATACAACTGTTTCGAATAATGAGAGAATATAAAATAAATGCAGGTAATAAATGATGACACAGAATTTTAAGAATATATCTTTATATTCATTGAAGGATTTGCTACAACATTCATAAAAGCATCATAATCAGTTGAACAATAAATACAGCAATTAAGGCTTGATTCAACTGATTCTCTCTCACTTTCTTTTTACAGTAAATGCTCTCTTTGAAAAATATATATTAGAAAATACAGAGATTGCTTAAAGTCTTATACAGATGAAAACAAAGTGCTGCTTTTATAATGTCGTGTAGACTTGATCTTGTCCTTTTTGTGTACGTGGCCCAATCAGGAACTCGACAACAAAAGGTACTTTCCCAACTACTCTGGATCAACCGTTCACAATAAGCCACTTGTCCCTTGAACATTAAATGCTACATATCGACCCGCATCTCGATCTCGGCCTGGACCCATCTCAATCTCGATCTTGGTCTATAATCTCGATCTCGATCTGTGAAAATCTCGATCTCGATCTATGAGAATCTCGATCTCGATCTCGATCTGTCGTGGATCGAGATTTGTCTTGCAGTGTTTTTCTTCAATTATCAATCTCGATCCGCATCTCGATCTGCTATGGATCGACATTTGCCTTAGCAAATATGTACTCATCCAATGTTGACTTTCTTTAGTGACTAATTGTGGATTAACCTTTATGAGCAAGTTTCCCTAGCTTCTTCAATTTCTTTTCCTCACTCAATTCAAATAAGATCTTCTATTACTGACATGAACTTGCCTCCAATGTCCTGACACTTGATGCAATGGTCTGGTTCATAAGTGACTAGTCTTGTAGGGGTTCTTGCTTCTGAATGTCAGTTCTCATTTGTTGATTAACCTTTACATTATCCAGTTGTTGAGATATATTACATGAAATCACTTTGGTCTTCTTGATACTTCTTTGACATTAATTTGATTCTCCATTAGGTAAGTTAGGGCATGAGCAATACTGAGATTGAACTTCTTCTCACTTAGGCATTCTTGATTAACCAAATTAGTTACTTGTAGTTACCAAGTATCATTACCATTTCTTCAGTAGATTGATTCCATGTGCTTCTTCAGTTTCTCTTGTTTTGCTGTTGTTTTATCTTTTACCTAGTTGAGTTACATAGTAATTAAGTGTTACAAGTTAGTACACCTATGCCTTTCACCTTCACAGGCAAGTACACGAATTTTAATGCAATCCCTCAGCTTGCACAACAGATTGGGTATTCTCTGACCCAAAATCTAAATTTCAATTTTCCTTGTTTAATAATTAGACAATTAGCTAGCAAAATTGATGATGATGTTCACACTGTATATTTTGCTAGATTTCTTCAGTTAATTTTTAATTATTTGTTGCCTAATGTAAATTTTGAGGATGATCAGAGTTTAACTAGTTTTTGTATGAATAAAAGAATTTTTGCTGACTTAGCTAGGAAGGATGCTAAGAAAGGTATTATCTTTCCTCTCTTTTATCCCACATGGGTCAGACTTCTTTTAAATCAGAGAATGCCTACCATGTATGGAAGAGATTTTCTCTCTGTGGCTATGGATTAGAGTTTATCACCCTCTGATTTAAACCCAGACCACCCTCCAAACACTAACACCCAAACACTTTTGCCAACCTCTAAAGTCTCCCAAAAGGCTGTAGTTGTAAAACAAACCTCTCAACAGGGCACCAACAAAAGGAAGGGGAAGGCAATGAAGGAATCTTCTCCAAAAAGGAGAAAATTAATTGATGAAGATTCTGATTCTGATGAAGGGTTAGTTTTTGCCAAGAGAAAGACTATTGAACAGGCTTCTGAGATACCTCCTGCACCTTTTATGAAGCCATTCACAATAAATCCAATGCCTAGATGAAGAAGAAGAGGAGAAGATTAGTCAATGCTGTAAACTCTGAGGTTGCAAACACTGAAGGACAAAACTCTGATGCAGCAATAAACTCTGATGTTCTAATCTCTGATCAGCCAAAATCTTAAGAGCTAAACTCTGAAGACATTCTAACCTCTGAAATAAACTATGATGTCTTGACAAATTCTGTTGAAGCATGGCGTTGCTGGAAGGCAAATATTCCTTGGAAGGAACCTGGATTACCGGTTCTAATTGAGAACATGATTCTTCGGTATGTCAAGTCAAAAGCTAATTGGTGGATAAATGTTGCCCATTATAACCGTGAACGTATTAGATGGGGGGCTACTGTTGATAAGGTAGTCTGTAGGAAAAATTTGGGGAATCTAAATGATCTTTGGCTCAAGGCTGAACATGAGCGACAACACAATTATTTGAAAGATTAGCCATATATCACTCCAGAGGAAGTTGTTCCTGTAGAAATCTTTGATTCTCTGAAAAACTCACCTAAGCAAATTATTAAGGAGATTTCTTATGAAAGAGTTAGGGAGTTGGCAGAACAAGTAAGGAAAGAGATGAAAGCAAAGAAGTCTATATCATTTGCCTCTCCAAGTTTAAAAAAAATTTCAGGAAGAAAGAAAAAGTCTGTCACTTTTGGCCAGGATCCACAAGAACCTATCTCTCAAAGTGGGATAACAATCTCTACATGGCCAGGCCCACAAGTACCTATTGATCAAAGTTCAACAGCAGCCACAGTTCCAGCAGATGAAGCCAGCTTGGATCAGGGGTACAACCCATAAGAACCTTTAGCTCAAAGGGTTGAAGAAGTTGTTAAGGCCCCAACCACACAAGAACCATCCAATAAAAGTTTGGATGCATGCAATTTATATATTCTAGAAGACCTTGCTGTTACTGATGCTGAAGGCCAATCTTTGGCAGAGTCAAACCCACAAGAACCTTCACCTCAAAGTGGTGAAACAGCTGAAGATATGACTCAGGTCTCACAAGAACCAATCATCCATTTTATGATTGCAGACCAAGATTCAAATATAGGACATACAAACTGTGATGAAGCTCCACTGGCAATCACTGATGCTCTTATGGTGCTACCAATCTCTGCACAACCAATGAAGACAACATCCACATCCACAACTCAAGGTACTCAGAGTTTATCAGTTGTAAACTCTGATCCTTTATTAAACTCTGAGAAAGCCACAAACTCTGATGGGGAGGACACAGACTCTGATGAGCCCATTTTTGCTGATGAAGAAGTTACAGACTTGTCCATTCCTTATTCCCAAAGGTACAATACAAAGAAGTGGCCAGTCAATTCCCATAATGCACATGAAAGACTGAGCATGAGCTATCCTGATTACATGGTGGTAGAAGATCGTAAAGGAGAGATTGAAGCTGTTTTAGATGCTGAAGGTGTTCAAAGAGATTTCTCTTCTCAACCAGGAACTTCTCAAGATGTATTGATAGATTCTCTTAAACAAAAAGTTTGGGATAGTTCTTGGAAATACTCACATGAAGATATCTTTTGGCCACATGTTCATGATTTTGTTAATAAGGCTGATAAGAAGATTAATTCTACCAAACTGGAGTCTATTTTGAAGACTACTACTGTCTTATCCAAAGGCCTTCACACTGAAGTTGGTGCACTTAAGGATTTTCTCACCAACAACTCTGCTTTTGTTAAATCTTTACAGAATTATATGGAAATCAAACTCAAGAATGTCTCAGCTAGACAAGATGCTCTAGAGGCAAAAGTGGATACTTTGTCAAACTCTATCAGTTCTATGCAGGGAATACTACACACCATAGTTGATATTTTTACTATCAAGCAGAGGACTGATGTCAGAAAAGGGGAGAGTTCAGTTACAGATAAATGCAAGGAGGATGTTGTACAAAAACCTGATAAACCTGATGATGAAGATCAAAGGAGTCACAGGGAGGGTAAACAAATTCTGAAGCAGCAAACTCTGATTGATCAAAGTCAAGCTCTGTCAACTACTCAAACTCTGATAGCACCAATCTCTGACAAACAGAACAAGAAACAAACTCTGATAGAAGCTGATTTAAAATTTGCAAGAAGGCTTGAAGAGGAAGAGAAGCTTGAGAAAATTGAAGAACAAAATCTGAAATATGCAGAACTGGCAAGGAAAGTTTTTGAAGAAGAAAATCCTGGAATGGATCCAACTGCAGTAGAAGCTGAATTGAAGAAGTATGGTACTGACATTGCTCAAGTCCAGAAAAACAGAAGATATGTAAGAAAAGGTCCAATTCAGAAGAAGGTACCTGTTCAACAAAAGAAGCCAGAATCAAAGCCCATTCAGATCAAAAATGTTGAAACTCTCAAGCCAGTTGCTCAATCAAAACCAGTCTCAGAAATTCAAACAAGATCATCTTCTAGAATTCAACAAAAAGCTCCAGCTAAGCCAAAGAATCCTCTCACTATGTCTGGAACAACTTTTCTTTCAGGTGGTTCAAGCTTTGATGATGAGGAAAAAGAACAACAACAATCTCTGATAAGGAAGAAAAAGTCTGATCTTTTGTGGACAAAGACTCAAACTCTGACTCTCAATGCCAGACTTGGAAAAGATAAAGGTGGTATTGGTGATACACATGCTAAGGTCTACAGAGGTGAAGCAAACATCTTTAGAGATCCTTATTCATTGAAAGACAAACCTGAAGAAGAGCTGTCTCAAGAACATTTGGACAAGCTAATATCTGTTAATGTTGTGAAGGATATCTTTGATGGTACTCAAGCTAAGGAGAAGTTCATTTATTTCTTGGAGGATAGGAGAGTTATGAAGATTGCTCAAGAAGATTTAATTCAGAAAGCATCTAAAGAACTTGAACATGTTTTGTTTCTCCTAAATGATGAAAATGAGGTTACTTCTAGATGGATAAAAATTCTTGAGGAGCAATAGCTGAGAAGAAGAAAAGTGAAAGATTACTGATAATAAACTCTGAGGAGTATGAGCCTGGATACTTACTTGAAGATGGATCAAGAAGAGCAATGAGAAAGGGAGATGCAAAAGTCAAGATGGTGTTAGGGATTCCTACACTAATCTTAAATCCTGATGGAATGAAGGCTTGCTGTATTTCTTTGGATGAAAGGATGAACAAATCATCTATCTATGCTTTAAGGGCTGCTATTTATCAGATTGATGATTCTTCTGATCAAATGAGGGAACTGAAAGAGAAGCTGGTTGATTTGCTGAAAGTTGCGGAAGATAAACTTCTGAATCAATTTCTGAAAGATGATTTCTCTTACAGAAGAATCTAAGTTAATAATGGTAAACAAACTCTGATGCATTTTTCTTGGATTTCTGACATCATAAGTGAAATTTATGTTTTATTTCTTAAAACATAAATTGGGGGAGATTGTTAGGAAGCAAACACTGATGGCTGTCAGAGAATACAAGTTAGAGTTTAAGGAATTGTCGGATAGAGTTTACTCTATCAAAAAATACTCAATCAGAGTTTACTCTAACAGAGAATGCTCTATCAGAGAATAACAACCAACAGAGTTTGTCAGGAAGCAATTCGAATCAGAGTCTGAAAAGGAAAGTAAGAAGGAATCTGAATGCAAGACTATTTTCTTATGTAAAGCTATTCTATTTCTATTCTGATTTGTAATTGAATTGTAACTGTGTCTATATAAACACAGACATAGGTTAACATTGTGAGATCGGTCAAGTCTTATTTTTCATAACCTAGCAGCTCTTGAGAACAAACAACTTCTTGAGAGAGTTTTGTAATCTATTCATAATCTTTAATACAGAACAATATTCATATTTTACATACTTGTGTTCTTAATCGATTTACTGGTACTATTACATTCAACCCCCCTTCTATAATAGTTTATTCATCTAGGCAAACAGAGTAAAATTATATTAAATAAAAATTATAGTATAAGTATGATTCTTAAAATAGAAAATATAAATTATATAATTTAGATGTAATATAATATTATCCGTGAATAGTTGGAAAAAGAAGGACTATCGGTCATAGAGTTATATGTTTGATATATCTTTTATAAAATAAGATTTTATTAAAATTGGATGGTTGGATCTTTTTATGGTTCACTTAAAATTGAACGGTTAAGATCTTTTCTATGTTTCATCTTGTAAGATGAAAAAAAAGATATCTTGAAGGACTATCGGTGATAGAGTTGTATGTATGATATATCTTTTGTTAAATAAGATTTTATTAAAATCGGCTGGTTATGATATTTTTTATGGTTCAACTAAAATTGAACGGTTAAGATTTTTTCTATGATTTACATGGTAAGTTGAAAAAAAGTTCTCTTATTTGATTATAATAATATAGTATAGATATGTTATAATATGGACCCGTGTTATAATTAAGTAATATAGATATGTATATAGTTAAGACCTATATTATAATAATTAAAATTATATCTAATACATGTATAATTTTTAGACGAAGTCCAAAATTTTTAATCTTTTGACTATAATAATATAATATAGATGTGCTTCAAAAGTTCAGTAAGAGGAGCCTACAAGACTGTTGTAGATCCGGATCCGACAATGGCGTTAACAACTTGACCAAGTAAACAATGTGGCAGCAGATGTTCTCTTCAATTTTGTTTTATTCCTGGCCAAGTGTCACACACCACCTAATTCTTGAAAAGTTTATAGTCATATGCCATGCATCACCATCTATTTTATGTATGCAAGAAACTAAATCTCAAAGAAGCTCAGGTTGTTTAGAAATACATTTACAGTAATGTCATCAAGAAACAGAGCTACGCTTGGCATCCGTCAAGCTATCTTTGCAGGCTCGCCTTACTGTCCCCAATCATGCAATTTACCGTTGCCCCTGGTAACTCGATCCTGATAATACTATTGTAACGTTGATTTTCTCTGTTTTGAAATGGGAGTCGAACATCTCATGTCTTACATTGTGATGTGCAATGCAGGTGCGAACCATAAAGGAGGCTTCTGGAGACATGCTAGGTGGAGTGGGTGACACGGCTAAGTCAGCTGTGAGTGGTGCAACAGAGGTGGGACGGAGCGCGATGGAGAGTGCAGGTATCATGGGGGAGAAGGGCATTCACACTCCGGATAGGACAGTGAATTCAGCTGCAGAAACTACTAAGAAAATATCAGACAAAATGATTGTTGAAGCTGAAGATAAAGTGGAGGAAGAATCGACTCATCAGCCAACAGATAGTAGTGTAGAGGATGTAAGGACCCGTGAGCAAGGATATGATTAAGAGGATCATATGTGATCACATCAATTATCAATTAAGTCTAGTAATAAGATACAATAATATATATGTATGCTCAATGATGTGTTGAAATACTGCAAGCGCACAGTGTTTAATTGTAGCAATCACAGATCGATCCTCAGAGACTATGAAATTTCCAAACCCTAATAAATAAATCAGGCAGACTAGACAAATAATGTTGAGATGAGATTTAATTAACCTAATAAGCAAATAAGATCAAATAAATATGAAAAACCTAGGAGTCTAAATCCATCAATCAATTACAATTAATATCCAACCTGCCCTAAAAATCAATTCTCTTTCTTCAACAAATAAATATCAATTAACGAGACAAGCATATACTATGAAACTTATTATCTAACAATAACCCATCAAAACTTCATGGAGCAAGCATAGGCTATGAAAAATAAATTCGGTAACAATAATATATCAAAATCACTTTGTTAATTAAACAATTAAGCACCAAGAAAAATCATGAGAATTAATTAATAGGAACAAGAATATATTAAAAATAATTAACTAACTTCATCTTCTTCCTAGGGCAAGAGAATTATCTTGACATGCTTAAAAAAGAAAACAAAACAACTAATATAAGACATGCAAATAACAAATAACATAAAAAGTGTTTGAGAGATAAAAACTTGTTTGTATTGAAAGAACAATAAAATAAAAGTACTCTACTCCTACTCCTAACTATTGAAAACTAAAATTAAAATTAAGGTACAAGGTTCATGGTCTTTAAATACAAGAGAGGAGACCCATATATATAGGGAAAATAATATAGGTTTTCTAAATCGATTACAAATTGAATTCTAAATATTTCCTTCTATTTCTTTTTCTTCTCCAACAAGCATTCGATTTTATCTCCTTTTTCTTTGCCTCCAAGTAATCTCCACCTCCTTCCTTGTATTCTCCTTTTTCTGCTACAATTCTGATTTTAATTAATTTCCTACAAAACAAAATAAAAATAATTAATTAACTAATAAAATTACGAAAATAAACATAAAATAGGTATTAAAGATGTATTAATTATGGACCTATCAAATACCCCCATACCTATCTTTTGCTCGTCCTCGAGAAAAATCAAAAGAAAAAAAAATATATTATAAAAGTCTTATGCTCCTTTTCGTAGGCGTGACGGATAATTTTAGGTTTACCAACCCATTTAAACTCGTAGACGATCTCTACCAGAGGAGTGCTGTCTCCTAAGGGTTTACAGAAGATATACCCATAAAATCCGTGAAATATTCTAGCAAGCATCCCACTCTATCAATAACGTTCATCGGTGTCAACAAAAGAAGATTTTTAGGAAAATACATGCCTTAAAGACCCTTCTAATAATAGATAAGATGTCGGTATCTAAAATCCACTTATATAGACGCAAACGTTTGCAAAAACTCCCAAGGTGTGTCGTGAAAATAGGTCTCTGAAGAATCAATTGAATAAGTACATTTCCTCTTTTTCAACCAATATTGAACTGACCCAATCTCTATCAAAACAAGTATCTAGCCAAATTTCACAGTTTTTTTTCCAATTGACTGTGCAATGTCCATTTTCTTAGGCTTTCTATGTTGCCCATGTAGCGAGCTTTGGGTCAATGACTCCCAAACCAGTTGGTCTTAGGGCACTAGGTTTCAAAATACCCCTACGGACTTAATTACTCGAGTAACAAAGGCCACAAAACAAGACTAGTCAATTACTACTTTTATCTTAGCTCGTCAAGTAATTCTCCAGTAACCAAGGGCAGTGAAAAGTCACCAAGAAAAATTTATTTCTCATACAATCGCACTTAATACCAGCACATGTACATGGGTCGTTCCTTTCATATAACATTGTATTTGCCACCCATTGATCTCAAAGGAGTACTTGATGCTTTATATATTTTTCCACAAACATTTGATTCGACATTGTTTTAACATGTGGGCTCTCTCTCAGGTATCGAAAACTTCCCTAGACAATCTTTCCAACAAAGACCTTGTGCAATAAGTGTCGTCTTGGACTTTTAAGCAAAAATTTGTTCGACACAAGTTTCATGAAGAAAACCTTATTCAACTACGTTCGAATTATCTTAAGGCATTACATATATATAATTTTATAAAAAAATTATTAACACCAACTAGCATCAAAGTACAAGAGTGGAAAACTTAGCTAAAACATCTCTATTTTTGAATTTTCTAATTTTTAAATTTTTTTGGATTTTTAAATTTTTTATAATAGTACTAATTCCCTCCCGCATACCTAAATCATGCATTGTCCTCAATGTGTGCAAAGAATAGAGAAATGACAAAGTAAAAGGACGAGAATACCTGATAAAAGCATGATGGAGGAAGCAAAAGGAACTACTATACAACACACACACATAGTTACTCCCCCATACCTACACTGGACTATGGGAGACAATCAAGAAGAAAGCTTACTAACCAACACCACATCGAGGAAAAACTTCTTTCATCGTAGAGTAAGCACATTGTTGAAACATATTCTCAAGAACAACATTATCCACTAGAAATATATGATCTCGCAACAAGATAAAACTCATATCACTAACATAATCCATAAACCAATTAGACGCTTCTTTAAATTGTTTAAGCAGATTGATTACTTGATATTTGTGATCATGGACTAAGTCATTAGAAATAAAAGCATGATGAGTTTCATTAAAACCTACAAAGGACAGACCAAAAGTGGATATAAATGGTTTTGAATCAAGTGGGGGTGACTCACCTACAGAAGTCTTAACAATGGACCTAGGCTCAAACGCTATATCCTTCAATTGGGTTTCATGTTTAGAACAAATGATATTCAATTCATCTAACATCTCATCAGAAGTGAAATTTTGGTACAACTCATGAAGTTCTCTATTACTCTCATACTCTAACATAAAATCATGTTCAAGAAAAGACTCAATCAATCTATCCTCAAGATTCGACCATGAAACAACATCATCAATGAAATTAAGTCCTACAGGTTGGTCATAAAGATCATTGGATTGACTTCCCACATTAAAGATATTAAGATCTAGAGTCATGTTTCCAAAAGTGAGTTTCATCGAACCATTCCTACAGTTGATCAAAGCATTGGAAGTAGCAAGAAAAGGTCTTCCTAAAATGATAGGAATTTGATTTTTGAAATTTTTGACAGGTTCAGTCTCGAGAACAACAAAATCTACGGGAAAGATAAAATCACCAACCTTAATTAACACATCCTCCACTACGCCCTTAGGAGTTTTGACAGAACGATCAGCTAACTGAAGAGTGATATTAGTGTTTTTAAGCTCACCTAAACCCAAAGTTTGATAGACAGATAATGGAAGAAGGTTCACACTAGCTCCTAGATCAAGTAACGCTTTGTCAATGAAAGTATCACCTATGACACAAGAGATTGTAGGACAACCAGGATCCTTATACTTCACAGGGATTTGATGCGATATGATAGAACTAACAAGAGACGTTAGGAAAGCTTTCTTAGGAACATGAGTGGTTCTTTTATGAGTACACAAATCTTTTAGACACTTCGCATAAGAGGGAATTTGTTGAATTGCATCTAAAAGAGGAATGTTGATCTTGACTTGTTTAAAGACCTCCAAAATCTTATCTAATTGAGCAGATTGCTTGTTTGAAGTAAGTCTTTGAGGAAATGGGGCTTTTGGTTTGAAGACTTTTTCACTAGACATATCAGAGATGGGTTTTGAAGGTGATTTATCAGATTTGGAAGGCTCACTAGATTGCACTACTACTTCAGAATTATTAGGAAACAAGGATTGGTCAAGACTAGGATTTAAGAGTAAAGGATTTGGTTCAGAAATGAGTTTTTCTTCCTCTTGAGTATTGAGACCAGCATGATTGTTGAATTGATTACCGAACCTAAGAGAGATGACAGAATTCACATTTTCAGGAGCTTTTTGGTTTGGATGAAATTTAGGATTAACCTCAAGTTGACTAGGAAATCGGTTTTTCTCTCTCTCACTGATTGTGTTGGCTAACTGACTCATTTGGACCTCTAGTTTAGATATGGCTTGAGTATTGGAATTTAGTAACTGCCTATCTTGGGTCATAGTTTGCATGAAAGCCTGTTGAGATTGAGTTATATTAGCTTGAGATTTCAATAACTCCTCAATACTCTTTTCCAAGAAATTCATTTTTTTATCAGTTTCATTAAAACCAGGAGGATTCGAAGGAATTGAAATAGAAGTTGGATATGGGCCAAATTTTTGAGCAGGAAATGAGTTGGGATTTTGAGTTGGGTATGGACCAGAAAGAGGTTTTTGAAAAGCAGTTTGAGATGGTTTGTTAAACTGATTGTATTGACCTTGGTTCCATGAGAAATTTGGGTGATTTTTCCAACCAGGATTGTACGTTGATGAAAAGGGATCATTCATAACTCTCGCTTGAAACATGGCATTAGCTTGTTGAATTTCAGGGCTATTTTCTATCACATGATTAGATGAGTTCCAGTTTGCACAAACAGACACTTGTGAAGACACGTTGTTGGTTTCTAAGGCTTCTAATCTTCTTGTGAGTGTAGCTAATTTAGCTTCAGTTGCAATAGAATTACCAATTACATGTATGCCCTTAAATGAGTTAGGTTTTTCAGTTTCCTGACTTGGTTCCCTAGTTGACTCCCACAACATCATTTTTTCAGCTAACTCTTCAAAAAATTGCCAAGCTTCTTCCTCATTTTTATCCATGAATTTACCTTGACACATTGACTCTAACAAAGAAGTGGTTGGGCTATCTAAGGCTTCATAAAGAATTTTACAAAGTCTCCATTGTTCTATACCATGTTGATGACATTGGGACAATAGATTTTTAAATCTATCAAAATATTTCCAAAAAGACTCATTTTGGTTTTGTTGAAATTGGTTGATTTCATTCCTAAGTTTGTTAGCTTTATGGTTTGGAAAATATTTTTTTAGAAATATGCTTACAAATCCCTCCCAAGTTGAAATAGATTTAATGGGTAGACTATATAACCATATTTTAGCATTTTCTTTAAGAGCAAAGTTGATAAGTCTCAATTTAATGGAGTCATCAGTCAATTGTTGAATTTTCTGTAAGGCACAAACTTCCTCAAACTCTCGAATGAAAAGATATGGATCATCTCCCTCTACCCCAGTAAACCTAGGTAACATGCTAATGTGGTGAGATTTGATTTCAAAATTATTACCATTTACTGTTGGTAGGACTATGCATGAAGGTTGGGCGGAACGGGTGAGATAACAACGGTCTCTAAGTGGAATAAACATGACTTACAAGTAAGCAAGTAAGCACGTAGCAGACAAGAGATAGAACTAAACACCAAAAAAAATGAAGAAGAAAAATCCTATTTCTATGTTAACCTATAGAAAATCTAGACCTGCTCCTAACTTTAAGATAATACTAAGAGTCATAAATCTAGAAATATTCAAACCGATTGACCAGGCAGATGGAAGCATTGCCAAGAGGCTAACCACCTTTCTAGACACCAATCCAAATTGGCCAGGTAAGCTCTCGCTTTCCTAGATACCAAAAGTAAGAATACGTAAAGATTTGTTTCTTCTTAGGTTCTCTTCCTAAGTGAGCACGAAATCCTAGGGGCCAACGTCTACTTGATTTTATTAAGGTAAGGGGAATGCAAGATGAACGTTTTAGTGATTTGTGGGCCAAGGAAAGGGTGATGAAATCCCTTACCTTATCTTGTATTGGGGGCACCCTTAAGATTGATTATATGAATGCAACACATAAAAAAAACGAGAAAATAAACAACTATGGATGCATTATACTACGTGAATTAATCTAAATTGTACGTACCTCTTTCCTCCAGCAATCACCACAATTCTAAGATGGAAAGAAATAAAATACAATAAAGAAAATCTAGATGATGTGTTCCTATGTGATATGTGAATGATGCAACAAATTGGTTTTAACAAGACAAATAACTAACTAATTTGTTTTTGATTTTTTTTAATATTTAATTTTTTTAGATTTTTTAATATTTATGAAAAAAAACAAAATTTAGAGAAGTGATACGGAATACCGAAAAGTGCTTTCCAAAAATTTCTAAGGAGACAACGATGCCTTCTAACGATCTTCTTGTCCAAACTTTTCTCCGTTTCACAAATCCCTAAAAAAAACAAAGAAAAACAAGAAACTAATCCGAAGAATTAAATATTAAGGAGTAAAAATTACCAATAGTCCCCGGCAGCGGCGCCAAAAACTTGATGTGTTGAAATACTGCAAGCGCACAGTGTTTAATTATAGCAATCACAGATCGATCCTCAGAGACTATGAAATTTCCAAACCCTAATAAATAAATCAGGCAGACTAGACAAATAATGTTGAGATGAGATTTAATTAACCTAATAAGCAAATAAGATCAAATAAATATGAAAAACCTAGGAGTCTAAATCCATCAATCAATTACAATTAATATCCAACCTGCCCTAAAAATCAATTCTCTTTCTTCAACAAATAAATATCAATTAACGAGACAAGCATATACTATGAAACTTATTATCTAACAATAACCCATCAAAACTTCATGGAGCAAGCATAGGCTATGAAAAATAAATTCGGTAACAATAATATATCAAAATCACTTTGTTAATTAAACAATTAAGCACCAAGAAAAATCATGAGAATTAATTAATAGGAACAAGAATATATTAAAAATAATTAACTAACTTCATCTTCTTCCTAGGGCAAGAGAATTATCTAGACATGCTTAAAAAAGAAAACAAAACAACTAATATAAGACATGCAAATAACAAATAACATAAAAAGTGTTTGAGAGATAAAAACTTGTTTGTATTGAAAGAACAATAAAATAAAAGTACTCTACTCCTACTCCTAACTATTGAAAACTAAAATTAAAATTAAGGTACAAGGTTCATGGTCTTTAAATACAAGAGAGGAGACCCATATATATAGGGAAAATAATATAGGTTTTCTAAATCGATTACAAATTGAATTCTAAATATTTCCTTCTATTTCTTTTTCTTCTCCAACAAGCATTCGATTTTATCTCCTTTTTCTTTGCCTCCTAGTAATCTCCACCTCCTTCCTTGTATTCTCCTTTTTCTGCTACAATTCTGATTTTAATTAATTTCCTACAAAACAAAATAAAAATAATTAATTAACTAATAAAATTACGAAAATAAACATAAAATAGGTATTAAAGATGTATTAATTATGGACCTATCACTCAAGAAAGTTGAAGAATCAATAATTTTAAGAGGTAGATGCAGACGGTCAAACTTCATATGGCTATTAGCATCGAGTGAACTTTGATTGTATATTTGTATGAATTGTAAACCTCAAGGGGTTTTAACTATTGTTCTTAGAAGTAAGCTATGATATGAGCTCATTTTATGATCTTCTCTGTGACAACATAGAGTTCAGGTATACTTGACATGTCATATTTATGTAAAATTATTAAAATTAGCTAAAAAAAATAACGTGAGAACGATTTAACTGCAAACATAAAGAGATCAGTAAAAATTGTGACCCTATGGTAACCCCTTTCTGTCAATGCAAATAGAACTACATATATCAGATATATTCAAGTCCATTCTCGATCATGTACCAGGATTGATACACCAATTTCAAATATATTCTTGCAAATACACATTATAGAAACCAGTGTCATATCCAGCACAGCATTTATCCTGCAGAACTGGATGCAATAAACTTAAAATCTTGGGCAATGGTCATGTTAATGTCACAATACCGTCGACTTGTCGATCAGCAGACCTGGATGCACAATGTTGCAGTTGCACGTATATGCACAACCCTGTTCTTGCTGGTTCTCATAACCTCATTTAGGATCAAGTGAAGAACTTGTTTATTAATTTATAGTTCATAGTATCACTGAATATTATTACATAATCCAAGACACATGAAGCTTGTTTAACGCAACATCCATGGATGCCGAAAATTAAAACATATAGATTGGAACATCTAAAGATTAACACAAGTTTTTTTACAACAAACAAAACCAAGATACATAATTTCTAGACAGTTTACAAACATCAGTGATGGTTCAGACTTCAGAGACCCCTAGTTTCACTAAAACTTCACAACAATGCATGAAATATCATCACAGCTATTCCTCGCCACTGCTTCCTCAGCAAGGCGCTTTGCTGCAGCTTGAGCATCCTCTATGTCCTTGATACAATCAACAGCTTCTTGATTTGTCATTACCTGATACAAGATCTTCTATGTTAAAGCGTAAATGACTATGCAACATATCAGATGGAGACAAACATTATAGAGAGGAAACAGGTTTTTTAAGCAATTGCAAGGGCCTATTTAAGTATTTAGGTGCATGAAGCATTAAACACTTCACAAGTTTTGATGGGGAACAAGAATAAAGAATTAATATATATGCTATTAATTAGATTATGTTTGTTTAGTGTAGAGATAAATAAGTAGCTTATCTATAATAAGCTTGTTAACGAGTCATAGTCCATTAGGTTATTTGATTAGGTTTTCTATTCTCTATATAAGTATTGTAATCCTTGAATATTAAATTAAATTAGACTTGATTATTGAGAATATCTTTGAATATTGAATCGGGTCTCTTTTATAGGTTGCGATCCATAGTTTTTCTCTCTTCTGCGGTTGGAAAACCCTTGGGGTAGTGGTTGTTCTGCGATTCATTCACCGAAATTATATCTATTATCGTATTGTATCTATATTTTACGAGTTGTCGTGCATGGTATCAAGAGCTTAGGTTTCTCTACCAATTTTTAATTGTTGGGAGATCTTGGATTCTGCACACAAAAAAATGAAAAAAACAAAAAAACTGTTCACTATTCATTGCCGGAAAACATTATTCACTGCCGGATTTACTGTTCATCCAGGAACTGTTCATCAGAGTCGAGGATATCAGAATAGAAAAGAAAGAAGGAAGGAAAGAGGAAACGGAGACCAGGAGAAAAAAAAAGAAAAGGTGGAGGCTGCTCTTTTAAAAAAAATGGTAACCCTAAATTTTTCTTTATATATTCTGAAAAACTACTTTTTGGGTTCTTCAAGTTTCTAAAAATTTGAAAATCAGTCCCTGAAGTTTCTAGAGAGTACAAACTAATCATTAGGCTTTGCAGAAATTTTCAAACCAGTACCTGAAGTTTCCAAATATTACAAACTGCTCCCTTAGCTTGGCAGAATTGTAGAACAGCCCCTCACAGCTACTCAACAGTCCCTGTACTTCCAAAATTTGACAGTTTTAGCCTCTACACTTTCTGATTTTGATATTTCAGCCCTTAAACTTCAGAATTTATCAAGATCAGCCCTTCATAATCAAGACCAGCCCCTCTTAATCCTTGTTTAAGTCATGTCTGCTTACATTAAACTTCAAATTAAGAGTGTGAAAGATAATATTTATTTTCTTGAGCATGAACGTAATGAGTTACACTATCAAATTTATGTCTGCTATCGTCACGAGAAGTTATTTGAATATGAACTTAATTTGAAGGACTTGGATTATCATTACCATGAACTTGAAAGGTTGAAAAAGAAGTATAAACTTGAGTTGAGCAAAGAAAGGGATGCACGTGAAATTGAGGAACTAAAAAGTGCAACCGAGGAGGTAAAAAGGGCTCTTGCGACTCTCACATCTCTCACATCTCAGGTTCAACGTCTTGTAGATTTGGAGAATGCAAAAAATGCCAAAGAACAAGAACTTGCAATTGGATTTGCAAATTGAGCATCTTGAAAACGAAAACACAAATACAGAAGTTAAACAAGTTGAATATATAGAGACCGTGAGTGAGGATAAAGTAGAAACAACCAAGCCACAACCTGATTATTCCGACATTGTTTGATTATTCCGACATTGTTGAGGAGAATCTTTGACGGAAAGTGTTTAAATTGTGCAAGAAGGGAAAATGGCTTATGGTGATATTATTGAGATTGAGCATATCGACTTCATCATTCCACAATACATGATTAAGCCTCCACTTGCAAGCCAATTTTCAAGGTTCTTTACGCCAGTTTTCAAGGTTCTTTGCGCCTGAGTTGATGCTTATGAAGAAGTGCAAACATATTTTCTTTTCTTTGTTCTAGCCATGTGGTCCTTGATTTCTACAAAACTCGTGGTCGAGTTTTTTCTAACAAGGGGAGAATGACGGGGAACAAGAATAAAGAATTAATATATATGCTATTAATTAGATTATATTTGTTTAGTGTAGAGATAAATAGTACTCCCTCCATCCCATCCATTTGTTTACATTTCGGAGAGGGTGTCCAGCACGCATTTTAAGGTGCATATAAAGTATAGTTCCATAATTTATTTTTTAATTTTTTTTCTCTGAATAAAAATTTAATGTTTAAACTTTTATCCAGAGAAAAAAAATTAAAAAATAAGTTATGGAACTATACTTTATATGCATCTTAAAATGCGTGCTGGACACCCTCTCCGAAATGTAAACAAATGGATGGGACTAAGGGAGTATATTTATCTATATGTTCTATATATGAGGCTTTTAGTTTATTAAATAAGTAGCTTATCTATAATAACCCCAATTGTTAACAGATCATAGTCCATTAGGTTATTTGATTAGGTTTTCTATTCTCAATATAAGTATTGTAATCCTTATATATTAAATTAGACTTGATTATTGATAATATCTTTGAATATTGAATTGGGTCTTTTTTATGGGTTACGATCCATAGTTTTTCTCCCTTCTACGGTTGGGAAACCCTTGTGGTAGTAGGTGTTCTGCGGTTCATTAACCCAATTTATATCTATTATCGTATTGTATCAATATTTTACGAGTTGTCCTGCATCAAGTTTCTAATATGCACTGATCCAGCAATAATTTTAACCGTAAAACTTCTAATATCAATACTGCCGACCTAAATTAGCATAGCAGGTCTTTACTTTTAATTCAATGCTTGCATATGTAGAGCCCGTGATTTTAAACTATTTTATAATAAAATTGTTGCTAAATAATTTATTATTTTTAGTTATTAAAACTTTATATTATTAAAGTTCTAATATGATTATAATACAAAGTTTACAAATAGAAGAATAATTTTATTATAATTTTAGTCCGATCCTAACACAAATAATATATTGTAATTCTATTATTGTAAATAATAGTTTGTTATTCTAATAGAGATTTAATTGACTATTGACAAGCCCATTAATATATTACATGACTAATGTGTATGTTTATTATTTAAACCCATAAGACCCATAAATATATTGTAATTCTAATGAAATTTTATTATTTTTAGTTGAGTTTTAATATAATAGTATAGATATAAACATGGACAATATTGCAGAGTTCCAGAATTTTATCCTATGTAGAATGTTCCAAAGTGTTCCAAAAATTGAATGTTTAATCATATCTTGAATCATAACCGTGATGCAGGAAGAAATATACAAGACAATTCATTTAAGCCTGTAGAAAACACATTTCAAGGCTATTATAGCCTACAAATCCAATTATCACTATAAAGCTATACAAGCATATAACCAAAATAACATTAAGTTCCATACTACAGTCTGAAGAACAGAAGTCAGTTCAAGTCTGAATACACAACAAAGACCACAAAACGATGGATACAAAAAAATCATCATAACAATTACTGATGAAGAGGATAATGAAAATACAGCTTAAAGAAAGTATATCTACTTTACATCACAATCTTAGGGTTGTTCCTAGCCTAGAGTTGTACCACCCATGCTCGCTGTTGTACAATGTACATAAACATGTGAAAATAGAAGGTGTCGTCTTTGTCTATGAATTAATCCCTTGGTATATTATAAAGAATATATTGTCTGCTCCTAAGAAATTACCACTATGGACTCAAATATACTTGTATACCATTTTCATTGTAAAGTATGCTTTTGAAGTATAAATATAGACAGTGACCCCGAATGAACTTTTTGATTAACATAGTAGATTATGCCATAAATGTAGAAAACCAACCTTCCATATACCATCACTTGCTAGGATAAAAAATTCTGTATCATCATCTATGCTTTGCACCGACACATCTGGCTCTGAGCTAAGGTGTTCCTTCAGGCTCTTATCACCAAATGCCCTGGCTACTGCTAACTCTCCATCAACACGAGCAACATCACCTGCAATATGCACACTGTATTTTTATATACGCAACAGAGCTAAAGAAAAAGTTTTGCATCAATGAAGCTGTGAACAGCGGATACCCATCAAAGTCTGGAATAAAGTCGAAATATAAACTTCTCAGCAAGAGTAAAACATGAATTCATAATTTTCCGCTCACAGACATATCCACGTCAAGTTTTTAGATTAAAATAGCACATGAAGTTTGACCTCTCAAACATCGGCTAGTAATAGCTACAACGAGATTTTGAACCAACATTGTGAAACAAACAAAGGTTCAATCTTTACAAGTACTCTTAAAGATCACACAAATGTTTAAATCTCTACCACATGCTCCTATCACCATAGGATTTCATTTAGTCTGATCATTCACATGATAACCGATCTCCTGAAGGAAACGTCTGATGTCACAATCCGGTTTACCTAACTGTAACTTAAGTTCTTAAAGAGCGATGCAGAACATTTACAATAATCACCTGGAATTTTTATTACAAAACCACCTCTGTCCTCGATACGATCGCGCTCCTTGTCAGGTTCATGATCAACTGACAATTGTTTGGCCACTCCATTTCTGCATATGACAGCCCTAGAGTCCCCGACGTTAGCAACAACCAGCTTTTGACAATTAATCAATATTGCAGTAACTGCAGTTGAACCGCCTTTACCTAAATCAACCGCTTTATCCAATATTGTCTTGTCAGTTACACGATATGCTCTTCTGATTGCCTTCTCCGTCTCAGTCCAAAAGTCAGGCTGGTTGCAGCAAGAGAAAAGATGAGAATAGAGGAATGGTACTAAATATGAAACTTGGATAAAGCGATATATCAAGTATTTGCAATATCTGTATACTTTTTTATAAGTATATGAAAGTTTAGACCATTCATACAGTGGCCAATCTAGGTATTTGAAAGTGTTGATATATATATATATATATATATGAGTAAATTCGGAACATATTATAAATGAATACAGTTTAAAAGAAATTTGTCGCTAGCTATATCAAGGATGACCTGGAGGAGATTGGTACAAGGGTTTTAATTGTAATAATATAAGGCAAACCATACTAATATTGTAGACATGAAATTTGAGAGGGGTCCATGCCCTTCATCTGCCTCTGCACTCATATTTTTATAGAAATTCACTTTGACTTGAAGGGAAAGTAGATGTTACCTCTTTAAGTATATTCTCAAACAAATGAGACCGCAAGTAATCAGGGATTTCACGGCTTACATGGCCATCAAATATAGCAAATAGACCAAGCTCGTTGTTTTCCACTTGCTTAAACTGTGCAAAAACATAGTCTTCCATGTCATGATATGATTTTCCCTTTACCAAGTGATATCCATGTCTTAGGTGCTTCGACAACTTACTCTTTCCCTTGCCGGTGTCTGCTACAGCTGAATCTAAACAAGCCTCCTGCAAATTAATGAAGAACCTAATTATTAGCAAGAACAAAAGAAAAAGATTTGGTAAATATACTGAACTTGATAACCATGTAGAAAAAAATGTAGAACTCTTGAGCTAAACTCATGATTCAAAACTGCACTCACTCCATTCTTAAACTCTTCCAACCAGCTAATATCCAGTACATACAACCAAAATGAACAAAGTCCTAGTTAATCATATTTGCTCAGCTACCTCGCTAAATTTCAATCCCCCCCCCTCCGGAAAAAAAAATCAAACCAAACAATGCTTTTTAAATTATTCAACTAAGCAAACTAGCTAGGGTCCTATACCGCAACTAAAATAATTAATATGATAAAACAACATATTAAGAAAATAATTAATATCATGAAATATCTATGAAAAGTGAACTGGAACTGTAATCTAATTACAATACTCAATACAAACCAGGCTGATCAAATAAAAATAGATAATGGTCATAATGCTAGGGCCACAACGACAAAATGATTTAGTAACAGAACTAAGGACAAATTTACGATCCGAATATGATTAGCTTAAGCACATATAGTGCATCGAACTGCTAATAAAATTACACCTTACATGCAAACTTAATAAACCATAAACAACTAAATTAATACTCCCCCATCTCAAATTATATATCATTTTCTAACTTTTTGCACATACTTTAAAATGCACAAAAAAATATAATTCCACAGAATATTTCACGATGCACGCAAGGACGGCCCTCAGATTCACGGAGCCTTAATTTTTTAGCCTTAATTTATATAAATGATTCGAAATTTTGAGGACTTAAGTGTTGTTGGAGGTCCTAAACACCGGTCATCAAGAATCCAAACATAAGATTGAATGAATAGAAAGGCAATAGGAAATACCATAGGTAAAATATGTGGCATCAATATTTACAGAATAATACAAACATTACACACACACAAACAATAAAATATCGAGAAATATACCTTCATCTTGTGGAGTAATATTTTTACAGAATGGAAGATGAACCCAAAAATTCAATTGTTTTGATGAGGAGAGTTGGGAGCGAGATGAGGAGGTAAAAGGACACGTGTTTATTTTATATGCATGTTCAGATATAGCAGGCTCTTGCAGCTTGACACGTTTATTTTCCTTTTGTGTATGACTCCGCATTTTGAGCCCTTCCTTGACACCAATTCTTTGCGGTTCCTGTGCAGTTTCGGTAATAAACAAAGGGTATTTCTGGTGTGTGCGACTTTTTTATATCACCACCCTTTTTTTATTATATACGTTTCCCTATATGTCACCATTTACTTCGTGTAAGAATTATTTAACCAAGGTAAAAAGTCAATTTTATAATAATATATTCTAATCAACTTTAAAAAAAAATTATTTTTATTATTTTTCCAAAAAATTATTTATAGATCGAGTTTGTTTATGAGCTTTTCTGGTGTGTGCCCATTAGAGCTAGCAAATCGTTCGTATCGTGTATTTTCGTATTTCGTGTACTTATGGGTAGAACTAGAAATGACATGAATAGAACCCGTGTACCTGATCTGCTAACACGAACACGACACAGTTTAAAAACGACACGACACAAAGTACATGAATTTTTTTCAATGAAACGAAAACGAAATGACACGAACTGGTACATGAAAACGAAAAAAATATGAAATGTACATGAAATAAATATGAACTGGTACACGAAAATGAAAAAACATGAAATGTACATGAAATAAATATGAACTGGTACACGAATTTGTACAGGAAAACGAAAAAATATGAAATATACACGAAATAAATATAAACCGGTACACGAATTGGCACACGAAATATCAAAGTTTACATTCCTTGTCCAAATTTTGGTTTTAACATAAGTCAAAGTACATAAAAATTGAATACATAATATATATAATATTATATATATATATATATAATATTTATTTATTTCGTGTACCTCGTGTCGTATCATGTATCGTGTCGTATCGTGTCGTATCTAGTACCGACTCAGGTGATCGTAGGACGATCGGGCGTTCGTGTGGACTTCTTTGGAGAGCAGATCTTTGCAACAAATGGCTGTTGTGATTCATCTTTTCTGGACCTCCATTAAATAGCATACAGAAAGCTTTGTTAAGGTACAGACTTCTTCACCATAACCATCCAAAGTTATACATGGATCCTGTGATAGGGTTTCATTTTTTTTAATTATTTTATTTTATATCCGCTGCGTTTTCATGCCCGAAACTCTTCAATGACATCAGAGCTACGTGTATAATGGGATGATTTGGTTATGTGTTTAACAGTTTTTCGATGTATGTAAACATATATATGATATGCCATGACTATATGTTGATATATATGTTTTATATGATTTTGAATATATGATATTCATGTGTTGTATAATCATGGGAGGATTGTGTGTATTGATGTATGTATATGATACATGTTTGTTCTTATTATGAGAATCATATTCGATACGAATTCTGAAACGGCTTCGGTAGATTTTCTGAAATCTGTGTCCAGTGTCCGATTTTTGCAAACGATATGTGTTTTCTGACTGGAATCGTGTCACTGAGCAATACTGACATAGACAACTTCGTGTCTGTAAGCCGTTTGACGACGTTACAGGTCCCGAAACGGTGGTTTATTATTTTCTAAAATTTATTTGATTTTCTGAAATTTCAAAATTTATTATATATGATTATATGATATGTTTATATAATATGAGATATAATACATGTATTATGTGATAACATGGTGGATGGTTATGGACTAAAGACACATATGATAGTGGTTTTGTTTTATGGTTTTGGTTTCTAAATATGACTTGCATGTCGTTTATTCATTGTAATTGTTAATCTCGAATGCAACTCGAGTTCTTCTTGTAAATTCATTATAATAGATTTATTTATTATTCAATGTAATTTTTCAATAGAGACTTGGAAGCAAGGAAGCTAGGAGGCAATCTAGATGATGGAGCAATAAAGAAGATAAAGACATGTAATAGTATAGTATTTGAAACCATCATAGATTAACCTTGATAATTCCATTAGCTTGGAAATATCACATAGGATGGGGCCATAACCAAACACGTTTAATTACGCACAATACATATATGTATATGAATGCATGTAGACACCCATGCCATGCCTGCTTAAGAAATATAAAATCTGTAACGATTCAAGATTTTAAAATTAAATAAACGACCATGAGATTCTTGTGTTTATGAAACATGGTATTGAATATGAATTTTTTTTCTGATATGGGGAGATTTTGTCAAAAGCGAATTATTATTCGTAAGAAAGTTAGGTTTTAAGTGAGACCGCTTGTGACTTCTCCGACGATCTGGAAATCGAATCATTGATGAATATTGAAATGGATTATTTGATCAAGGAAAAATTAAGAATTTCTTTATGATGGGATCATGATCATTCATATAAACATTAAAATCCCTAAATACATATTAAGTTAATCGGATGTCTTCCAATGTTTAATACTGGTCAAGATCTAGAATGAGAAGGAGTGGGTTTGCCAAAGCAAGGTGTTTTTATCACTCATGGGAAGACGTGATAAGTATGTGACTTAGTTTGTTGAAACATTATGTCTAACTTAACTAAATCATCACAATAGGATTGTAGGTTTAGAGGCATAGAGTTTGGTGAGATTTATTGGATAAATGTGAGTGTTGTTCCGCCAAACTATCCAAGAGTTATATTTGATATAATCTACTAATGTTGTCTACCTAAATAGTCATGTTTTGGGTGTATTAGCGAACGCTATCTTAAAACATGGATGAAATATGGATCTTAGCTCAGTAGAAAGATTTAATGAAATGCTTTCCGAATTAATAGTTAGGGCTATTGATTTGATAAAAATAGTGGGAGATATATATTATGAATGTATATGATAATCACTTGAATATATTAAACTTCTGCAACTAACTAATATGCATTTTAAACATTGTAGATATTTAATGGCAAATAACACAAATAACTTCTCTGTGAGAGCAACCCTTGAGAAGGATAAGCTGACAGGAACTAACTTCTTTTATTGATATAGGAATTTGAGGATTGTCCTCAGGCATGAGCGAAAGCTTCACGTCATTGAAATTCATTCACTTGCTCCTCCTGCTGAGAATGCAACTCGCGTTCAGCAAAATGCTTATCAGAAGCATATTGATGATGCGAATGATGTTGCGTGTCTCATGCTGGCAACCATGAGTGTTAAGCTTCAAAAACAACATGAGCATATGGATGCTTATGAGATGATTGAACACCTTCAAAGAATGTTTGAGGGACAGGCTCGTCAAGAAAGGTTCGACACGAGCAAAGCATTTTATGCTTGCAAATAGGGAGAGCGTGAATCTGTTCAACAACATGTTATAAAGATTATAGGTTATATTGAGTATATTGATACTTTGGGTTTCCCGATTAGTCCGGAAGCTCAGATTGAATTGATCTTGCAATCTTTGAACAACAACTATACTCATTTTGTTATGAATTACAATATGAATGAGTTAGACAAAACACCCACTAAATTGTTGGCCATGTTACGAACTGCTGAAACCAACATGAAAAAGGCTAAACCTGCTGCCATGCTGATGGTAGACAAGAAAGGTAAGGCTAAAAGGAAAGGAAAATGGAAGAGAAAGAAGAAGATTGGATATGTTTCTGGTCCCAAGCCAAAGGCTAATCCCAAACAGGCTTTAAAGCCCAAGGTTGTTGTTGCAAAGGGTGATTGTCACTACTGTGGTAAACCAGGTAATTGGTAGAGAAATTGTCATGCCTATTTGGAGGATCTGAAGAAGAAGAAGGTTGGTCAAGCTTCTGATTCAGGTATTTATGTTATAGAGGTCAATTTGTCTACTTCTACATCATAGGTATTGGATACTGGATGTGGTTCTCACATTTGTATAAATGTGCAGGAGCTGCAAATGAGTAGGACTTTGGCAAATGGAGAGGTCGACCTACGAGTTGGCAATGGAGCAAAGGTTGATGCCTTAGTTGTAGGGACTTATTATATATCGTTGCCCACTGGGCTTATTGTAGAAACATTATTTCAGTTTCTTGTTTGGACAAGAAAGGTTTTGCATTTTCAATTCAGAACAATAGTTGTTCCTTTTCTTTGAATAATGTTACCTATGGGGTTGCACGTTTATTTAACAGTTTATATGTTCTTGATTTAGACACTCATATCTATAATGGGAATAACAAACGTTTTAAAACTAATGACTCAAATCAAACATACCTTTGGCACTGTCGTTTAGGCCATGTAAATGAGAAGCGCATTTCCAAGTTACATAAGGATGGATACTTGGATAAGTTTGACTTTGAATCATACGAAGCATGCGAACCTTGTCTCATTGGAAAAATGGCTAAAGCTCCTTTTACTGGACAAGGTGAAAGGGCCACTGAACGATTATAACTTATACATAGTGATGTATGTGGTCCTATGCGTACTATGGCAAGAGGTGGCTTTTACTACTTTATCACGTTTACTGATGATTTCAGTAGATATGGATATGTGTATCTTATGAAGAACAAATCCGATTCTTTTGAAAAGTTCAAAGAATACAAAGCTGAAGTAGAAAAGCAAACTGGCGGAAGTATTAAGACTCTACGATCTGATCGTGGAGATGAATACTTAAGCCATATATTTAAGAGTTTATTAAAAGAATGTGGTATTGTATCATAACTCACTCCTCCCGGAACACCACAATGGAATGGAGTTTCTGAAAGGAGGAATCATACTTTGTTGGACATGGTACGATCGATGATGAGTCATGCAAATTTTCCAAGTAGTTTCTGGGGCTACGCCCTGGAGACGGATGCTTATACACTTAACCGAGTTCCTACTAAAACGGTTCAGAAGACTCCATATGAGATATGGACTGAGAAACGTCATAGCATGTCATTTATAAAAATTTGGGGATGTGAGGCATTTGTGAAACGTCTAACTTCTGACAAACTAGGACCTAAATCAGAAAAATGTAATTTTGTGAGATACCCAATTGAAACAAAGGGTTATTCTTTCTATAATCCTTCAGAGAACAAAGTGTTTGTTGTTCGAACTGCAGTGTTCCTTGAAAGAGAAATGCTGTATAAGAAAGGCAGTGGGAGGATAATAGATCTCGATGAAATTCGAGACCCACATAATAACATTGAACCAATGGAGGAACTTGATCAGAATGTACAAGAAAATAATATTGCTCAGGAAACACAGGTTGTTCATAGGTCTAGTAGAATTTGCCATGAGCCCGAGAGATATTATGGATTTCTCTTGACTCAAGATGGTGATGTGATGCTTGTGGATGAAGATGAGACTCTCACGTACCAAGACGCTATGAACACTCTAGAATCTAAAAGATGGCAGGATGCCATGAAATCTGAGATGGAATTCATGTATACTAATCAAGTATGGACTTTGGTTGATCCACCTGAAGGGGTAAAACCTATAAGGTGCAAGTGGGTTTTCAAAAGGAAGACCGACATTGATGGTAATGTACAGACCTATAAAGCACGATTTGTGGCAAAATGTTTCAAGCAAATTCATGGTATTGACTATAATGAAACTTTTTCACCAGTGGCTATGGTCAAATCCATCAGGATTTTGCTTGTTATAGTTGCTTACCATGACTATGAAATCTGGCAAATGGATGTCAAATCCGCTTTCTTAAATGAGAGCCTTGAAGAAGATATGGATGTGTATATGACACAGCCTGAAGGTTTTGTTGATATAAAGAATGCTGGAAAGGTATGTAAGCTGTGTCGATCCATTTATGGATTGAAACAAGCCTCAAGGAGATGGAACATTCATTTTGATAAAACTGTCAAAGAGTTTGGGTTTATTCAAAATGAAGATGAACCATGTGTTTACAAGAAGGTAGGTGGGAGAAATGTGGCATTCCTAGTATTATATATTGATGATATATTAATAATAGGGAATGACATTCCTTCTTTACAGGCTATTAAGACTTGGTTGAGTAAGAATTTCTCAATGAAAGACTTAGGCGAAACGACCTATATTTTAGGTATCAAGATCTATAGAGATAGATCAAGAAGAATGATCGGCCTAAGTCAAAGTACATACATTGATAAAGTTTTGTATCGATTTGGGATGCAAAATGCTAAAAGGGGATTTGTCCCTATGTGTTGGGTCCTGAACTATCGTAGAAGGGTGGTTGAATACGATACTCACAATAATTTAAATTCTTTTCGGAATTTGCGGATAAATAAATTATTGCTTCAGAGTGGGTTTGGCCATTTGTAGTGTTTAGGTGAGCTGCCTACTATTTTCTGTGTGTCCGGATAAATATATTAGGTTCAAGAAAATTAGCAAGTAAAATAAATGAGACAAGTTTTCGGGAATGTATCTTTCATATATAAACCCAGAGGGGTGCTACACCCAGTTAAAAATATAACTAGTTCCTAAAGAATAAATTAGTTCTTTGCTACTAACACAAAAATATTAGGCCCAGTTCATATACAAATATATCTAAATTAGTACAAGAAAAAACTGAGTCCGTAGGAAGTGATATTTAGGAGCCCTGAGCATTTTTCATTAAAGAACCGGGTCCTAATATCTGACCGGGAGCAAGGTATGGGTATGTATAAATTGTATCTTCTTGCTCCTGCCATGACAGTAGCTCTCTACATATTTTTTGTGTTGAAGAAGATGACTCCTTCTTTAATTAGTGTAGACTTTAAATCAATAAAGTAACTGCTGTAATTTGATTGGCCGAGGGCTTAAATGGGGCCAAAAGTTTTTGTTGCGCCAATGTATTTTTATTGCGCCTGTAGAGTGTTGGCCTTGTAGTGGCGCCACCAAATACTTAAAATAATTCTTCAAATATTTCCTTGCGCCTTTGATTTTTGTTGCACCTGGAAGAGTAAATCCCCTGTGTAGTTCAAAGTGGTGCCATTTACTTCGAATTTGTTGATGCCATCTTTTGTTGCGCCTACACAAGGGGATACCTTGTGTAGGCTCCATGAAAGGTAGAATGAATTGGAAAGTTTGTGGCGCGTGTATTACTTACATGGTCAAAGTGCTGTTTAGTCACTGCACTTTGACCCTCTATTCTTTCCTTGACTTAAGTTCACCGACTTTCATTTCTTGTACCAAAATCTTATCACATTACACCCTGTACCCTGAGTTTTATCTGTTCTTCGACTGTAGTTCAGAAACTTTCACTTTTCGTACCAAGGTTGTGACACTTTGCACCCTGCACCCTTTGAGTTGTTTAGCTGTTAGCTGTTTAGATGTTTGGTTGTAGCCTCTACAAATTACTTTTCTTACCTTAATAAATAACTGTTCTTTCCAAGTACATTCTTCAACTTAACAATTCTTCTATAGTTAATACTCAGATTCCTTTCACAAACTGTTGACGCCTAGTGCAACTAGTCTGGTTCACAGACGACTAACTTTGATCCAGGTCTTCGTATTATAGCTTTACTTGCATTGTTAAGTTTACAGCAACTTCATTGCTTCGAACGCTGACTGTCAATAAACACTGTAACTTTACTGGAATCTTTTATGGTACTTAGACAATGTCTCTATTACTACTACAAACTTGAATACTTCATTCTCTTTTCTTCACTGACGCTTTAACATATAACTGAACTTCTTTAAGTGAGTATAACTTCAAGACTGCAGCTGTCTTCTTTAACCTTTGTCTTTACCTTGACTAGATTCCTATGCTTCAAACAATATCTATCTTCAATCAATGCCTTTACACTGAAATCTTCTAGTGACACTTCTATACTGAACCTTCAACAATTCTGAAACCCTGAAAGTTTTTACACATTATTCTTCACTGACGCTTGAACATATTAATGAACTTCTTTCAGTGACCTGTAGTAGACTTCAAAACTTCTTCTAATGTCTTGATTCACTATATCTGCCTTGTCTTCATTTCTTCATGATTTCTGTGGAGGCGTAGTATTATTTACTTGTCCTGTTCTAGTGTTGAGTTATCATGATTACTATTCATATGGCTTCGTAATCTCACCAACAATCTCCCCCTATTTGATTGTTAAACTTAGCAAACAAATCCCATATAGATGATAACTCAACTAACAACCAGAAAAAGTAATGGTTTGAGACTTTTAAATAATGCTACTGGTTTTTCTAGATCAGATACTGCATTTCCAGAATTCTTGAATAACTGAAATGAAAGATGTTTGTTCATCTAGCACTGAACTGATATTCAAGTAGTATCATCTTCATTTCTGTTTGTTTGAGCTTTCTCTACTTCAAAATCTTTCATAGTTTGAACTTAAAGAACTTATCGTGAACAGAGATTCATAAGAATTCAAATTCCTAGGAACGTCTTCAATAGAACATAGAACATAGCTCAAATAATTTTCTCCCCCTAAGAATATGATTCTTCTTCTTTTTCTTCTTCTCCCTTTAGATAATCAATGGAAGTGTCAATTCTTTTCTATACATCCCACTTGGATGAGGAATCCTCTACTGATAACTCCTTTCAAGTATATGATACAGTTTCTTGATTCTCCCATATTCTGTTGTTTCCCTTAAGGATCAGAAGATAAGATTTTCTTCTTTTTCTTGTCTAAAATCTCCCCCTAAGGATATTAACTTCTCCAAAGTACGAAGATAAGACTTTATTAACTTCCTTTTTTCCCTATAAATCATCCCCCTTAGTTGAGGAATCCTCCAATGGCCCATCTTTGGAATGGTTTATCTTCCAAAAAAGGTTCTCGTTTGTCATTGATTGGGAAAAACATAGTAGCTTTTCTTTCAGAAGTAACATGTAGCAAGGGTAAGTGTTTGGTCTATGGTTTCCTCACTTCTACTACGTTCTGTTAGTGTTTACACTAAAGTGTCGAGCACTTTAAAGTGTTTCACTCTTTCTCTCCCTATCTCTCACTCAAGTGTATCTCTCCCTCACTTCACTCAAGTGTTTCTCTCTCTCACTTTCACTCTGCATTCCAAATATAGCATTATATAACTGCAAATGAAATCTGTCAATTCAGTTATATTCCCAACACCTGATTCATCAGAATGAGCTAAATTACTATCAAGTGGAGAATTGCCTCGTTGAGGTGTTCTTGATATATCATGCATAAGCATTGTCTCAGCACCAAACTCAATAGCATTTGTTACATCACTGTCTAGTGGAGCCTCATCTCTTTGAGATGGGTTATCCCAAGATTTTAAAATATGTTAGGGAATCCTGCCTTGTTCTATCAAGGAGTTGCCTCACACCTTCTCCGTAAACGAGAGGCGGACATTCCTTTTCAGGATCTGGAAATGTTCCTTCCAAGAGGGGCGACGTAGTAGGCAATGTAATGAATGACAAATTAGAGCCTACATTTCCCTCATAACCCTGTGACATGAATTTTGTATAAAATACCCTACTTGACTCATCTGAAGAACTCTTGTCAAGCAGTTGCCTCTCAAGCCTAGATAAATCTGAATAAGAGATCTCTCTTTCGGGATGCAGAAGATTAACTTCTATTTGAGGTAGATACTTGGATAATGTAAAGTATGGTTAGAGTTCGTATCTCCTCTGAATGCCTATACCTTTCACTGTGAATGCCTTGCAATGTATTCCTAGATTATATCTGTTTTAGGCTTACCATCAGAGTGAGTGCCAGTGGTGTTCTTGACTCATTACAAGATGCTGTGGCTGACAAGCGAATTTCAATGGACTCACCCTGTTGAGAGAATGATTCTAGAGACAATTTTATTGCCTTTTCAGCTCTGCATCCTTTTGAGAAGATACAGATGAGCTTATAGTTACCTCAGTTATATATTACTTTGCTTCTCTGGAGGTAGAGTTGTGGGTGCACTTCCGACTTCATCCTTATTCGCTGCATCAAGTGTAGTTTCTCCCTTATCAACCTCTAACTTACAAAGTTTCCTTATATCTCCAAGGGCTAATATATGGAAGTGGATGAATGAGTGTTTGGTATTATGGTCTGGGTAAGAGATTGATGGGTTTTCAATCTCTTGGCCATCTTCTGAAGCCACTATGGGCTAATCGGAAAGAATCAATCAAGTTTAAAAGATAATCACCTTAACATTCTAAAATATATTTTTCATCCTAAAGAGAAGGAAAAATATATGAAGGAATGGTAAACGATTGCATTAAAGCACTTTTAGTAAAAGAGTTTTGTCGGTTCTAAAGATTTATCATTTAAGAACATGATATCAATAGAAATTTTCTTTAAGATACTTGTCCCATAATAAAACGCGGGAGAGTGTATCAGAGAAAAATTCTATCCCTTATGAATTTCTTATAAGGCAAACTTTCCATAATAAAAAGCGGGAATTTATACCAAAGAAGAAATTCAATTCTTCTATCAAGTTATATCTTAATGAAATGACTCTTTTCTTTTAAAACCTAGCACTGTACGTTTTGAAAATAGTTTTGCAAAACATCCTTATCAGATAGAGGACTATGACTTCCGACTCATAATGCAATTATGATTTACATTATTTTCGTCCACCTGATAATATCCCCGACTTAAAATAAAAACATGACAATTAAGGTGAATGAATGCTTAACAATACAGTACAAGGCCTTCAAAGCAACAACCACTATTTTGGTACTATGAATCAATGTGAAATATACATTGAAACAAGTGTTTTAAAAATAAATCATTTTACAAGTGATTGATACCTCGAAGTTAAAAACAATTTCTCCGAATAAAATAACAGTTACAAAGTTTCTACCACTTTAAAGGAAAAATTAATAGAGAAAAAGTTTTGTAAGATAAAACTTTTAAAACTAGCTTTTGGGAGAGGATAAAATATTTTGATATTTAAGAAAGATTATCCTCAAGAAAAGTGTTATTCACACCCTAGGATTTAGAAATCAAAGTAAGGCTGTAAATCAAAAGATTTTCAAAAGAGAAGTTTTGAAAAAGAATTTTGATATTTTCTTCTCTAAAACTGATAGAAAAATAAATGTATCTTTGAATAAGACATTTTGAAAAAGAAATAGACAAGAAATTCTTTCTAATACATTCAGTAAAACTCAGTTAAAGAAAGAAAACTAAATATACTAATATTAACGGCTTTTTCATAAACTAATTTTTACTTAGAATAAAGGCTACGAATAATCTTTTGATATATCACAATTATTTTATAATAAAATTATATTATTCAATTATTACAAAGTAATAAATGAGAATATTTATACTACGAATAATCATGCTGCAAATTTATTTTAATTTACTTAAATCATGGAACCAATATATCACTGAATTGTTTTATATCATCATAATTTAAATAAATTAAAATAAATTAAATACTTATAGTATACTAAACAATTATCAATAACATGCATATATATAAATCAAATAGACATGACAATCATTCAGTAGAACAATAAGCATTGAGGCATATTTTTATTATTAGTGATTTCAGATAAACAAGTTGTATTATCACTAATATTAAAAATATCACAATAAATTTCTCGGAATCATTAACAAAATATCATTATTTGATATTTATCAATAATTTCAAAATGCAATAAATTATGCTTATTATATTTTATCAAATCAAAATTATGAAACTAATAAATATTGAATTGCTTCAATTCATAATTTTAATAAGATAAAATAATTTCACTAAATACTAAATATTCAGGATTGAATATTAGCATCTAACTTCCTACGCTATATCTAATAATTGTCACTCTAGCATATTACAATTACACTCATAACAATTATTATTGATATACATAAGCTCGAGAAAATAGTTGAAAAGAAATTCACAAGTCCTTTAAATATACATATTTAATACTTGTGATCTTAGTTACAACTCCTCGCAAATAAAATCATATTTTAGAAATATTTTCTAAGTATATAAAACATTGAGAATTTTATACACATGACTTAAAAAATACTTCATCTTTCAATATTAGTGATTTTCAAAATACGCATTGTTTACTTAGAACAGAAATTCTAAATATTGTCATTAATATCAAAAGTATCACAATTATTTGTAATAAAATATTTAAAAATATCATAGCAAAATATCATAGCAAATAAGCACGATATCATTGACTAATATTCTTCAAATATTTAACACACAAATAATTATGCTTCTAACTAATGCTAAATAATTTAACTACCACTTGTGCATATTACATTGTAAGCATGATAATTAAACTAATAGCAAAAAGTATGAGGTACTGGATTTAAAATAAATTCACAAGTCCTTTAAATATTGAAAATTTAATACTTGTGAACTCATTTAAAAATTTCTTGCAGATGGGATTTCCAACATATATGTAAATAAATAATATCTCAAGTTCACTAACCAAGTTAGTCAAAATGAATTTATCATGTTGTTTAACAAATATCTGCAAGTTATTCTACAAAGGACAATATCGAAAGAAATTATACCTGATGTATATGCGCTTGTTCCATACGTGGTGTAGAGAATATCCAGCAGAGTTGTTGGAGTTGAAGAAGTTTCCTTGTCCAGAAGATCAGAGCATCATATTCACATGTTGCTTTAATTTCAGCCTTTGTTGCAATTGTGTGTTGAGTGCTTTTTCTCATTTCAGTAAGAAATCAACTTCTTCCATGAAATTGACAGCTTCTAGGAATGACTTCCCTGTCTTTCTTACAACCTACATTATCTATATCTATATAGCCAATTAGGTTAAACCTAGTATCTTTAGGGTACCTGATTCTAAAAATTGGTGATCCCTTAATATATCTAACAATTTATAAATTAGTTATAAGATAAGATTCTCTAGTATCCACTTGGAAACTTGCACATATGCATATCGAGAATAAAATATATGGTCTTTATGCACCTGAATAAGTAATGAGCTGAGCATACCTCTATAGCTTGTCACTTCAATTCATATACCTGATTTACCCTGATTAAGCTTAGTGGTCTGTTGACAAGAAGTCTTGGAAGGTCTAGAATCTTCCAAATTGTGCATCTTCAAAAGATCCTTGACTTACTTTAATTGTCATCATTCTTTTGAATTACTTATAATACAAAAAGAATTACAACTCTTCCAACATGCTCATTTTGTACCTACTCTGCATTTACTTAGCAAAATATCTTTTGCACAAGTTTTGTTAGACCCACATATAATATAATCATGGTATACTAGCACATATATGACATTGTGTGTGCCATGTATTCTAGAGAGATATATGTGTATAACGACTCTACCAAAATTATTTTTAAGTAATAAACTAGTTAGAGTGTCATACCATGTCCTTGACGATTTGCTTGAATCCCTAACTCCGTTCATAGAGAGCTTGGAAAGAGAATGATATACAAATTCCAATGATCTGCCACTTCAAAGTCCAGGAAATGTTGTACATCAACTTCAACTTCTTACTCACCATTCAAGAGTGCACTTGTTCACATTTATCTTATAGATATTCATGCTTGAATGCTCAACAGGTGCCAGGGATGTCCTATTGTTAGGTCATCAACTTGTTCAGCCCTAATAAGATCAAGTCTCATCATTGGTGCTTACTGTTTGATCTTGAAAGTCCCGAATATTATGTTTCCATCATCGTCGATACCTTCTACTTGATATTAACCTGTAGCAACCAGTTTGGCTATGTCCCTCATAACAATGCCAATAATCTTCCAGTCTCTGAGAACCCTTACTATACCAATTTCAGCTTCGACTTTAGTGGTCTGGGTTCCAGCTTTAGTAGATTCTGCCTTCGAACTGATTGAGATCATCTTGCGTTACAATCACCTAATCTGGATCAATCAGTGCATCTTCAGTATTCTTTGGGATTCCAGATGTTAGATCCCGAAAAATATATGTTCATTTTGATTAACACTTCTAGCCTTTACTCAATAATATGATTTACTAAGAACTAGACTCCAGGATTGACTTTGAATTCCAACCTTTTGTCTTGGCATATATGTTCTTGATGTATTCCTTTGATCTTCATTGTGTTGAGTATGAATAGTAGATCCTTCTTTTATTTGCTCCCCTTGAGTTGCTGCTAGGATGTGTTGAAGATCCTTCACTTTGTTAAGTGGATTCTGTTAAAGTTTACGAGTTGTGTAGATTCACTACCATTTCCACTAATAGGATCTGAATCGTCATCATTATCATTGATTCCTTCTGCAACCTCAGTTTCAACATCAGTATCTGAATTTGACTCTGACAAGATGTCAAACTTCGAAGATTCAGAATAGTCTTTCATTTTAATGCTCGGGAGCTTGGTGTAGTAGGTCGACAGATTCAGACTTTCAATCACCTTCTGATTTTCAATTACATACGCCTCATAAGCTTTCGACTTCAATGAGTAGCCTAGGAAATTGTTCCATGAACCTTAGCTTGAAACTTGCCAAGATACTCATCTAAATATTCAGTAAATATCAATTTCCTCCAAACACACGAAAGAGCTTCAGTGTTTACTTCTGGTTGGCCATTAACTCATTTGATGTCTTTTCACTATCTTGTTGTTGATTAAAGCAGCATGTTGTGTTAATTGCTTCAGCTTCAAAGTACCTTTATTAGTGCAGACTTTATTTTAAACTTCATTAGCTAAATTGAGTTCCAATATCTGACTTCAAAGTTCTCACAACTTACTTTGCTTCCAACTTGATCTTTCTGATGTGATCAATCACCATCTGTGACATTTTGTCTGTTGAATGCATGAACATCACCAACTTGTAACTAGGGTTGTCATCAACCACCATTAAGCATATTTCTTTCATGACATAATTTGTTTCAGTGTGATGATTTCATTGACTTCCCTATATGACGTACTTCAAAATGTCCTTCTAGATTGAATTCCATTAGAAGCAGTCCTCTCACCAATTCCTTCTTTATCAAAGAATCCATTGTCTTGTTGACCAAGTGTGAGAGCTTCATATGCCATAGCTAAATCTTTACTAATGAAGCTTTACTGAAAAGTTCAGTTCACATTTGCATACAAAATCCATGTCAGCTACGAACAAACTTGCTCTCTCTCAGATGAGTGAGCTTCCAACCTTCTTGTTTGAGATCAAACACTTTTCCTTTTCAATACTTTTCCAGAAAACCCTTGTCAAAGAATTCTCTAGTGCCCTTTAGATATTGCTTAAGTCCTTCCACAAGAAAGATGCTTCTACTGATGACAATTCCAAAAATCATTATAGCCAAATCCCTTGTACATCCTTTGCTATCATCTCCAAAGGTTACCGTTGTGTAGGCTTTCTCAACCAACTATGATAGTAGAGTTTCAATTTTAATCACATGCCTCGAACAATAAATTTCATGAAGTCACATAACTTTTGTCTTTTGTTACATACTCTGCAATCACAAATGATTAAGCTTCCTGGTACTCAACTTCAATTACGTCCAGATGGGTTAGAGATATTACTTTCTACAGTGGTAACAACAGCTTCAATATGCATAAAAGCACATGGATAGAAGAATTAACAAATTAATTACTAATTCTGTCTAATCCAGTTATATCATTGTCTAAAATTTTTAACTATCTCTAATTACCTAAGTCAGTTTTAGATTAAGCTTCGAATCTACAAATGTTACTGACTACTTAGATAATTTTACCAATTTTTATTATTCTATCCCTATCAAGCAATACATGATATGATATGACATTTAAGTGTAACTATATGAGTGCGAGCAAATCATGTGAAAATAAGAATTTTCACAACATTAGCAGAGGTATTAAATCACAGAAGATTTAACTCAAGTTCCAGCAAATGTTTAGGGATACACCTAACCGTCTAGAACACCCTATCTAATTCTAGATATTCATTTTACTGCATATAAAGTAAAGTATGAAATGTACTTATTTAAACTCATGAATCCTAGCATGCAATCTTATTCTTAGCAATGAATTAAGAATTTAAGTCCTAATATGATAATATACTATCATGAATATAATACATTCCAAAACTTAAAACTCATACAGTTCTGAATTAGATAAAAATATACTAGTTAGAATGTGTACATGTGAAGTGCTTAGTGATTCATCTCCAGTATTGGTCATTGATGCCAGATATCCATTTGATTAATCACTGTCACTGATAGAATCAACCTTGCATTCAACAAATGCTTTCCCTTGTTGCATCCTCACTAATGCTTGAGATTCCTGCTACAACCCAACACAATGTATGTCATCATTTTCTTGTATAGGCTTCTTAAAACTGTGTAGAAAACCCCTGATCTTGTCTTTCAAATATAAACCATCCCTGTTTTGCAACTGCCTCTTGAACTGTTCTTGAAAATCTCCTTTATGGAATCTATAGGTAATGACCTTAGATTAAGAATTGGGATTGCGTCTGAATCTGATGTAACCGAACTTCATATTTGCCATGCAGGCTTGACTTGTAGTCCAGTTCTCAGGTTATTCAAAAGTGTCAAATTCATATGCAACACCTTGACCACTACCTCGAGCTACTACATCTTCAATTCAGCTTCTTGGATCATTTTGTTTCTGTTCAAAGGTTCTCAACCTTGATTTTAATCAAATTTGGTTCCTGGATCACAAAAACAGTGGATATGCTAACAACCTACTTTACCAAATATTATCTTCTTCAGCTCTTGTTCTAGTTCATAGGCCTTCAGCACATACAATTCTTCTACAAACAGTGGTTGTATCCTTAAATTCATGTTGGTTGTAATCCCCATGTTCTAGATGATCTGCAGTGTTAGCACAAACTTCCTGTAATCTCCATGTAGAATAAACTTTAAGGCTTATACTGAGATTCCAGGTAGTCCAGTTTGTTCTCCTTCACTACTTCAAACCCCTACGATTTTTCATCCAAAAATATTCAACTCAAATTAACCAAAAATTGTACCCAAATTAATTACTTCTTTTGCAGCTTCCAAAATATTAGTGGGATCCTATGGAGTAAACCTCTGAGGAAATTAATACCACTATACTTCAGTCTATTCCATAATTAACCTCATCGGATAATCTCCAGTCAATTTTAGTTGTCTTCAATACCTAGAAAAATCTTCAACTACTAACCCTTGAGCACCCTCGAATTAATATTTAAGAAAAATTTAGATTTACAGAATTTTTAATTTTCTTAGAAAACAAATTAATCAAAAATAAAAATATACAATAAATTAATTTTCAAGAATTTCAAATTTTCTTAAAAATTAAAATGTCGTAAATTAATATTTAAGAAAAAATTTTAATTTTCAAGAATTTTAAATTTTCTGGAAAAATAAATAAATCTAAAATAAAAATTAAAAATTAAAGGGTACAAAACTTGGGGTACCAAACTGCATTTGAGTGTTAGTGGCGCCAAGAACTTTAGTGGCGCCTGTACACTATAGCCATTGTACAGGCGCAACAAACCCAAAAAGAATCCAAGTGGCGCTACTCACTACAATTACCCTGTATAGGCGCAACTTGTGACAAACAAAATCAAGTCACTGCCTTATTCAAGTCAAGCGCGTTGACCAGGAGATCGTTGACCAGGAGATCTTTCGTTGCGCTGCGTGTGGAAAACTTGATTTTCAAGTTGCGTGTATTACATTCACATGAGTTTTGTTTTGTCAACAGTCGAATTAGTCATTCTGTATATATTGTTTAATAGCCAGTGGTCGAGTGACTAAAAACAATGGACCAGGCTTAATAAATTTAAATTATAAGCTTAATTTTAAAATTTATAAAATAAACTAATTAAAATTTATAACATAAACTAATAAAAGTTTATAAAATAAATTTTATAAGAGTTCACAAAATAAATTTTATCTAAAATTTATGAAATAAACTAATTAAAATTTATAATATAAACTAATAAAAGTTTATAAAATAAATTTTATAAGAGTTAACAAAATAAATTTTATCTAAAGTTTATGAAATAAATTAATTAAAATTTATAACATAAACTAATTAAAATTTATAAAATAAATTTTATAAAAGTTTATAAAATAAATTTTATTTAAAATTTATAAAATAAACTAATTACAATTTATAACATAAACTAATAAAAGTTTATAAAATAAATTTTATTAAAAGTTTATTTTTAAACTTATTTAACAAGGTCTCCTTCTGAGTAAGCAGCTTGGGCTTAGTGAGCTTAACTGAGTTACAGATCCTGATTTGTATATCAATCAGCCAGCTCTGATACCAATTGTTGGGACCCAAAATATCTTAAAAGGGGGGTTGAATACGATACTCACAATAATTTAAATTCTTTTCGAAATTTATGGATAAATAAATTATTACTTCAGAGTGGGTTTGGCCATTTATAATGTTTATGTGAGCTACCTACTAATTTTCTGTGTGTCCGGATAAATTAATTAGGTTCAAAAAAATTAGCAAGTAAAATAAATGAGACAAATTTCCGGGTATATATCTTTCATATATAAACCCAGAGGGGTGCTACACTCAGTTAAAAATATAACTGGTTCCCAAAGAACAAATTAGTTCTTTGCTACTAACACAAAAATATTAGGCTCAGTTCCTATACAAATATATCTAAATTAGTATAAGGAAAAGCTTAATCCGTAGGGAGTGATATCTAGGAGCCCTGAACATTTTTCATTAAAGAACCGGGTCCTAATATCTGACCAGGAGCAATGTATGGGTGTGTATAAATTGTATCTTCTTGCTCCTGCCATGACTGTAACTCTCTACATATTTTTTGTGTTGAAGAAGATGACTCCTTCTTTTATTGGTGTAGACTTTAAATCAATAAAATAGCTGTTGTAATTTGATTGGTTGAGGGCTTAAATGGGGCCAAGAGTTTTTGTTGCGTCAATAATTTTTTTTTGTGCTTGTAGAGTATTGGCCTTGTAGTGGCGCCACCAAATACTTGAAATAATTCTTCAAGTATTTCCTTGCGCCTTTGATTTTTGTTGCGCCTGGAAGAATGAATCCCCTGTGTAGTTCAAAGTGGCACCATTTACTTGGAATTTACTGATGTCATCTTCTGTTGCGCCTACAAAAGGGGATACCCTGTGTAGGCGCCATGAAAGGCAGAATGAATTGGAAAGTTTGTGGCGCGTGTATTACTTATATGGTCAAAGTGTTGTTTAGTCACTGCACTTTGACCATCTATTCATTCCTTGACTTAAGTTCACCAACTTTCATTTTTTGTACCAAAATCTTGTCACATTACACCCTTACCCTGAGCTATTTCCGTTCTTCGACTGTAGTTCAGAAACTTTCACTTTTCGTACCAAGGTTGTGACACTTTGCACCCTGCACCCTTTGAGCTATTTAGCTGTTTGGCAGTAGCCTCTACAAATCACTTTTCGTACCTTAATAAATAACAATTCTTTCCAAGTATGTTCTTCAACTTAACAATTCTTCTATAGTTAATACTCAGATTCCTTTCACAAACTGTTGATGCCTAGTGCAACTGGTCTGGTTCACAGACGACCAACTTTGATCCAGGTCTTCATATTATAGCTTTACTTGCATTGTTAAGTTTGCAGCAACTTCATTTCTTCGAACACTGACTGTCAATAAACACTGTAACTTCACTGGAATCTTTTTTGGTACTTAGACAATGTCTCCATTACTACCACAAACTTGAATACTTCATTCTCTGTTCTTCACTGACGCTTGAACATATAATTGAACTTCTTTCAGTGAGTATAACTTTAAGACTTCAGCTGTCTTCTTTAACCTTTGTCTTTACCTTGATTAGATTCATATGCTTCAAATACTGTCTATCTTCAATCAATGCCTTTACACTGAAATCTTCTAGTGACACTTCTATACTGAACCTTCAACACTTCTGAAACCCTAAAAGTCTTTACACATTATTCTTCACTGACGCTTGAACATATTAATGAACTTCTTTCAGTGACCTGTAGTAGACTTCAATACTTCTTCTAATGTCTCGATTCACTGTATCTGCTTTTTCTTCATTTCTTCCTAATTTCTGTGTAGGCCTAGTATTATTTACTTGTCATGTTCTAGTGTTGAGTTATCACGATTACTATTCATATGACTTCATAATCTCACCAACACTAAGTCTCATGAGATATTGATCTCAAAATATAACAGTCCTAAATTATTGGATGATAAGGACCATATGAGTAAATTTCCATATGCTTCAGCAATTGGTTTCATAATATATGCAATGATATATACTCATCCTGATGTCTCGAATGCTTTGAGCATGACGAGTAGATACCAGTCTAATCCAGGTGAAGGTCACTGGACAGCAGTCAAGAATATTCTTAAGTACTTGAAGATGACTAAAGATCAATTCTTGGTATATGGAGGATAAGATAAGCTTGTTGTAAAAGGTTACCAGACATACAAGGATGATTCGATTTCTCAGTCTGGGTTTGTGTTTTGTCTAAATGGAGGTGTTATAAGCTAGAAAAGTTCTAAGAAAGAGACGGTTGCCGATTCTACAATGGAGGCTGAGTATATTGCTGCCTGTGAAGCAGCCAAGGAGGCTGTTTGGATTTGGAAATTTATTACAGGTCTTGGTGTGGTTCCTTCAGTCGCAGATCCGATAGATTTATATTGCGATAATAATGGAACCATTTCGCAGGCTAAGGAACCAAGGTCTCATTCCCGAACATAGCATATACTCAGACGATATCAGCTTCTTCGAGAGATTAATAATCGAGGGGATATACATATATATAAAGTTCATACAAATGATAACATTGCAGATCCACTAATTAAGGTTTTGTCGTAGCAAAAGCACGAATGTCATACTAGTTCCATGGGTATTAGATACATGAGAGATTAGCTCTAGTACAAGTGGGAGATTGTTAGTATTGGTGTCCTAGAGACAATACTTTTAATGTTTTATTGAAAACAATTATGTTATGTGATTATTTAATTAATATTTATTATATCTTTATTTACTGCATCATAAATTGAAAGAATAATAAATGTCCTTGGAATATTAATACGTAATATATGTCTTTAAGTATGTGACTTAAAAATAAGATTATATGAATAGTATTTTATTCCTAAAATTCCATAGTCAATTATTATTATTTAATGACAATAATAATGCAATAAGACTAATATGTTTGTTGATAGATAACCACATCTCATTGGTCATAGGTATGGTGATACTAAAGTCAAGAACATAAGTGTATGTATCAATACATGACACTGGAAAGATCCGCCGTGAGATTCTACATGTTAATAAGTGTCATAAGAAATCTCACAGTGATAATGATGTAATGATCTTCTGACTTGAAATCATTATATTTCTATACGAGAATTAATATACTTTAATTACACTCAAAGTTACCTTTAACTGTGTAATGATAAAGGTGGACATTGAGTATGATATGAATCGTATGAGGAATATGAATGATAGATATATGATTTAACCCTCTAATTCTAGGAGTGATATTATTGGCATCTTGATTGAGTGAGACTATGAAATGCATGACCATGCTCAAATATTGATTTGTTTAAATAGTCTACTCATTGATCAAGGAAACCAATATTAAACGTTGAAGAGGATGACACTATACATGCCTCGAGTTTGATCTATAATATAAGGTTAAAGGGATTATATTACTTGGAACATTATTCATGAAAGGTTTAATTGAATCACCAATTATTATTGTTACTTGGGTAGCAATGATGTATTACTAGATGCCGCTCATTGTTTATAATTTTATTATTGGATATTAAAATTATTGCCAACGTAATAATAACCTAAAGGGTCACACACAAAGAACGTCAAAACGGAGGTTTATTTAAATTACGAATTTAGATATATTATTATTATTAATTCGAATTTAATTATTGAATTAATTAAGTGGGACTTGATTAATTATATTAGAATTCGGATTTAATAATAATAATAACCCAAAATCATAATGGATTTTGGAAACCACGTGGATTAGGGTTAGGCTCAAAATCTCTCTCTCCCCTATATATACATAATGATTTGTATTAGGGTTTAATCATCAGATTTCATTTTTAGAGAAAAATCCAAACTGCTCAACATCGAGAGAGGCTAGAGAAAGAGAGAGAGAGAGAGAGAGAGAGAGAGAGAGAGAGACACAATTTGGCTAGTACCGACTCCGGTGATCGTAGGACGATCGGGCGTTCGTGTGAAATTCTTTGGAGAGCAGATCTTTGCAACAAAGGGCTGTTGTGATTCATCTTTTCTGGACCTCCATTAAATAGCCTACAGAAAGCTTTTTTAAGGTACATACTTCTTCACCATAATCATCCAAAGTTATACATGGATCCTGCGATAGGGTTTCATTTTTTTATTTTTTTACATTATATCCGCTGCATTTTCATGCCCGAAACCCTTCACTATGGGCATATTTTAACAACCATTTTTTGATTAGTTGACTTGTTTTCATTAACTCCCTTCTTATTAATGATAGTGGCCCGTTGTATGCACAAAATTCCTATCAATTACAATCAACCAACTCATCAAAAAGTGATTCTTAACCCCTCTCCATTCTCCCCGTTCTTTTCTTTAAACTTAATTTCAAATACACTCTTTCTTTCTATATCAGTGTTTAGGTTTAAATCACAAATCATTATATAAAAAATATATCCTCTTATCACATCTGAAATTTTTAACCTTTCTAAACCTTTATATCTATTTTCGTATCTTTCGTATTTGATTCAAATCATCTGTATCTATTTTTACATCCTTCATATCTGAATTTTTGAACAATTTTAGTGTCATATGGTCATGACTTTTTATACCTATATGGGGCATGACAATTTTTTATGGTATTTTGACCCTATATGTGGTGGTTATATGTCGTTAATGGCAATTTTTTGTCATATTATATGATTTTTTATTATAAATTGAGGGTTTTATGTTATAATTTTATACTATATATATATATATGTCACACGTTCATCGACTTATTTGTCTTTGTTGGTTTATTTTTTTATTTTTTAGATTTAATTGGATGGGTTATTGCGTTAGATAAAAGATGAACGCATGTAGATGGGAGATGAATGGAAACATGATTTTGATATACAATATTTATGATTTGTAATTTATTCTCTATAAGGTATTATATTTTTTGTTATGAAAGTGTTATTGTCTAAAATTCCGGAGGAATCTCTTTATTATGGTAGTCGTAATTTAGGTTACGGCCCATGAGATTGGTTAAGCATACATTTCGGTTAGATGATAAATTTTCATAGATGAAAGAAATCCTCACAATCCCTAAATTTTTTGGGATATGTACTTGAAAGGCATATGACTAGGCCTATTTGTAATAATTAGATGACAACTCAACTCTAACTATAAAGAGAAGTAAATAATAAATACCAAACATGAATCAAGACGAAGACAGTCAACTAATCACAAAGGATCTAAGTATCAGAAGTATTTTTATGGGATTGTTACTCAATACCGGAAGAAGTTCATTAATATGTTCAAGCGTCAGTGAAAAATAAAGTGGTAGTGTTTCTAAAGAGTTCAGAAGATATAAAGGATTTCAAGTGGTTACTACAGAAAGATTCCAGAAGAAGTGGAAAGACAGTAAAGCAAAAGAATGATAGAAGACCACAACTTAAAAGTTAATAAATGGAGAATATTTATTAGTATGACACAAATGAACCAGACAGTACATTTGTGTATCAACTGAAATAATATTTATTCCTTAGTTAGCTCAAGTGGTTTTATGACAGAAGACAAAGCAAAGACAGAAAGACTTCGAAGCTGACTACAAAGTTAAACAAGTCAAAATAGTATTTTAATTCTACTATAAAAAATAATTTAATAATTTAATTTATATAATTAAATCAATTCAAGTTGAATTTAATTTAATTTATAAATTATTTAATTAAATAAAGTAGAATTAATTTATTATAAAAGATATGATTCAATATGATTATTAATATTATTCAAATGACTTTTTAATAAGTCATACCGAATTTTATTAATAAAAGTCATACCGATTTTTATTAATAAAAGTCATACCGAATTTTATTAATAAAAGTCATACCGATTTTTATTAATTAAAAGTCATACCGAATTATATATAAAGAAAGTCATACCGATTTTCTTTATAAATAAGTCATACCGAATTATACTTTTAATAAGTCATACCGAGTTTAGTTGATAAAGGTCATACCGATTTAATTTTAAAAAAATCATACCGAGTATCAAATATATTTAGAGAATAATGTAGGGATAATAGTTAAAGATTAGTTTCTATTTTTTTTGCTAAGTTTCTAATTTTTTTAATTCTTATAATCTATTTTTTTAAGACGATAAATCGGTTGGACAAAAATTTAATTCTATAATAATAAAAATGACTATTTTAAAAATAAAGAGTAAAATATATAAAATATAAAATTAATTAATAAATAATACTAGTAAAAAATTCAAACTCGGTCGTTAACAAACTCAAGCATAGAAAATTGATCGAGAAGAAATTGAATTTGACTCAAGTTTACGGCCCTAATATAAAGTGTTTTTAAAAGAGTTATAATTTTTTTAAAATGTATGAACAAGATTTATTAAACGTAATGAACAAAATTTTATGTTGTCTCAATCTAAAACTAGAAAAAAACTTACAAAGATATTAAATTTATATTATAAATTCAAGTAAATTATATGATCAATAAAAATATTGATGGAAAATAAGATAAAGAAATAAGGTAAGAATGATTTAGTCCAACATAAGTAAAGGGTGTATATAAATAACTTTGAGATGTGCATATATTATCGCCCTAAAAAAAATCCTTTATGTCGCGGGTATATGATTGACGTAAAAACGTGAATATTGACTGATATAAATAATTAGAATCCCGATATATATAATTTAATACAAGACAATGTATATCATCAATAGTTGCATGAACGATGTATATTGCTAGGGCTGAGCATGGTTCAGTTTGGTCAAAAATCGATAAAACTTATTTTATTTTAAAAAAGTTAAAATTTTAAAAAAATTAATAACTAATATATTCTTATTACAAATTTTCAATAGATATGGGTTGTATGACCCTAAATCCTTCATAAATTTTAAATACTCTCATAAGTTCCTAATAATTATAGGATATATTATGTAATAACTATTAATATTAATTATTAAATAATGATTATTAAGTATAAACCACTTAAAATGTTAATAATAAGTGGTTTTTTCATAAATTTTAACATCTAAATATATATGGATTAATGATATATGTTATTTTTTTATTATAATTTTATAATAATTTTAAAATGTTTAAATATAATTATATATCATTATTTATTAAATTACATTATTTCCGATTAATGATCCGATTAATCACTAATTACTCGATTAATCACTAGACGGTACTTTCATCGTCTAACTCCGTTTTCCGTCTTTTAGAACACTAGTAATATATAATATAATATTATAACAAAAAAATGCTTATATAGAGAGTTAGAAATGAGGTTTAATTACACTTATGCAGGGGTGAATGAATAAGTGATTCCTTTTTGTAATATTTTTTTGTTTTTCATTGCAAGATCAATTATAATGGTGTTGAACTATTTAAGTGAGATAAGGGTGTGGATTAACAGTTTGTGTAAATGTAATGTGGAATTAAAACTAAAACACAAACATTTAACTTTCAATTTAATTTGTTATTAAAATTGAATTGCTATAATTTGAAATTTAAGAGTGAATTTCAGCTTCTTGTTCTTGTAGATAGAAACAAGGTAATATAATTTTCAAGATCGGGAACAATGAAGTATGTTATTTCCCAGAATAATGCCAATATAATTTGTAGAAGGGGGGTTGAATACAAAATATCAAACTTTTTATGTTTTAATAATTGTTCTTGAAGTTTATGTATTTAAGAGAAGATATATGAACAATGAAACTGAAACTAGATTGAACAAAGATATTTTAAAATTACTGATGGAAATAAATCAACTATTCTTACAAGTGCTCTAAGGCTGAATAGTTGATTCCATAATATTGTCTAACTTGTATATTTTCTAACAATACTACCTCACTTGTTTATATACCACAAGTGTGTTTACAATACCTAGAAAGAGTATAAAATAATTAATCTAATCTAGTATTGTTTCTAATCTATCTTTCCTTTTGCCTTTTTCCAATTCTGAAAAAGTACTTCAAACTTGGAAAGACAACTTCAACCTGAGTCTTCACAGTCATTATAGACTGTCTTCCATAGGCATGCTTTTGTCCTTTAGATCTCTGACAGATAGCCTTTTTTGTGTTGACTCAATCAATTGATAGTTTGTTTGTTAGGTCCAAACTATCGTAGAATGGGGGGTTGAATACAATATTGGTAGTTTTTCATTTTGGTTTGTGTTTATAGATCTGTTCTTGGTGAGCAATAAATACATATATAAATTTAAATAACAAGAACAAACTTCGGGAATATACGTTGTATTATATAAACCGAAGGTGCTACACTCTCACACAGATGTATGAGCTACAATGAATCTCACAACAAGAAATAAATACGAACTTTAATGGCTATGTGTTTTCTATCTATCTCTCTCTAAGTTGTATCACTATCTGTGTGTTATGTTCTGATTACATACAAAATGAAAATACATTTTATTTATATATAGACTTTACAATAAAGTGAAATACAATTCTAAGTGTCGACTAATTCTTCTTTTGTGTTGACTTGAGTTGACCCTTGGATAATTTTCTCTGTGTCGAAGAGTATTGCCTTGTATACTGTACTTAGAAAATAATCCAGTCTTGATAGAAGTTGAAGTGTCGAATCCTAGCTTCCTGTATGCTTGCCTCAGTCATTTTGAGGTTATTCAAACATGTGTCGAATTTTATAAGCCTTGTAGAATCATGTGTCGAATATTATGCACTCTTGTAGAACTTAAAATCTTTTTGATCATATAGAACATCATGTGTCGAATTTAGCTCCCCTTGTTGTCTATATGTTGACTAAGAACCACTTTACATTGCGTTAGAATTATTTCATTCAAGTATATAAAGTATGTGTCGAATTCTAACTATGTGGAGTACATGTGTCAAATTCTTGTCCATGTGAAGGCATATGTCGACTTTTCTTCACTAGTATGTGCCTTAGAATATTTTACATCATTCAAAGAATCTATATGTCGATTTCTACTCCCTTGTATAGGTATGTGTCGATTTTTCTTCCATGTAGAATTGACTTGGATTCTTTTTGGCATACTAAAAGCTATGTGTCGATTTTCTCTTCCATGTATAGAAAAGTATCGAATTCTTCACCCTTGTACAATGACTTGAGAGTGATTTCAACTATAGACAAATCCTTGCATACATGACTTCTGTCAATTCTTCTTGTATATGAATATGTTAATCAAATTCTTTGTGTTGACAATTATTGCACTGATCTTGTTCAGAAGTGACTAACACTGCATTGATCTTCATATTCTCCATTAAAATAATTGACATGATTGTTGTATTCTTTTATTGCTTATGGTCTTCACTGAAATATTTTGGCACTAACTGCTTGATCTTTAATACTTTCTGAAACACTGAATTACTTATTCTTCACTGAAGCTTGATCATGGTAATGAACTTCTTTCAGTGATCTTCAATATTCCTGCAAATATCTTGATACATGTAGTTGCCTGTTCTTCATTGTAGATTCATGTGATTACAATAATGTTATTTACCAGTTCTTTACTTTTAGTTGATTTACAGATCCTCGATTACATTGTATGTTACATTATGTTTTACAATCTCCCCATATTTGATTGTTAGAGTTCGACAAGAAAATTCTAAAGAAAAGAGGATAACTCAACTAACAATACAAGAAAAAGTAAAAGATCGTAAATAAAATTAATTGCATTCTGGATTACAATTCCAGATTTCATTACAGCTAAGTTATAATAATGAGTTTGTTCCTCTATCCTGAACTAATATTTCCATTTGCTTTCTTCATTCTTGGACCTTTTCTATTCTCCTTCTGATAATGTCGTGAACCTCCCATTCTAGAAGATTTCTTGGCCTTGTGTTAGTAATTGTGCTCTAGAGACAATACTTTTTATATTTTAAGGAAAATATTTATTATTAAGGATTATGTTTTATTGATTATTATTTATTTATTATGTTTTATTTACTGCGTAATAAATTGAAAGCATAGTAAATGTCCTTGAAATTTTGATACGTATTCTATGTCTTTAAGTATGTGACTTAAAAATGAGATTATATGAATAGTATCTTATTCCTAAAGTTCCCTAGTCGAGTATTATTATTTAAGGACAATAATAATGCACAAAGACTAGTATGTTTCTTGACAGATGACCACATCTCATTGGTCATAGATACGGGGATACTAAAGTCAAGAACATAAGTGCATGGCACTGGAATGACCCGCTGTGAGATTCTACATGTTAAGTAAGTGTCATAAGTAATTCTCACTGTGATAATGGTGTAATGATCCTTAGACCTGAAATCATTATATTTCTATACGAGAATTAATATACTTTGATTACATTAAAAGTTACCTTTGACCGGGTGATGATAAAAGTGGACATTGGGTATATTATGAATCGTATGAGAAATATGAATGATCTCGATGAGATTTAATCCTCCTAATTTTAGGAGTGATATTATTGGCCTCTTGTTTGAGTGAGACTATGAAATGCACGGCCGTGCTCAAATGTTGATTTGATTTTAATAGTCTACTCATCGATCAAGAAAATAAAGATTAAATTATGAAGAGGATGACACGAGACATGCCTTGAGTTTAATCTATAATATCAAGATTAAAGGGATTATATTACATGAAACATTATTCACGAAAGGCTTAATCGAATCACCGATTTATTATTATTACTTGGGTAGCAATGATGTATTACTAGATGCCGCTCATTGTTTACAATTTTAATTAGATATTAAAATTGTTGCCAACGTAATAATAACCTACAGGGTCACACACAAAGAACGCTTGAAGGAGAAATAATTTAAATTATGAATTTAAATTAAATAAGTATTATTTTATTTATGATATTAATTAAGTATGACTTAATTAATTATATAAATAGAATAAATGAATTACTTAAACTAATTCCAAAATTAATAATTAATTAAGTGAGACTTAATTAAATAATTTAGAATTTTGGATTAGTATTAATTATAATTGGATTATAATTAGAAAACTTATTCCTCTCTCTATATAATCTCTTTATGGGCTGATTTAATAAGATATAGATTTTACAAAAAACCCTAGCCGCTCTGAGAGAGGAGGAAGATAGAGAGAGAAGAAGTTTTCGGGTGCTAGTACACATCAATCCTTCATGAAAAGTGTTCGTGTGGATACCGTAGAGCGTAGATCGCGAGAGCGGGATACGTGGTGATTAAACAAGCTTTGGACCTCCATTAATCTTCCATTAATGAACTGTTAAAGCTTCTAAAGGTATTTATTCTTTATCTCTGAATTAAATCTTTTGTTTTCGCATGGATCCTGCGGAGGGTTTCGCTATTTTGATTTATTTTTCGCGTTTATTCCGCTGCATTTGTGTCACGAAACCCTACAATGGCATCAGAGCTACTTGCGAAACGTTTTAATTCGGTTATGTGCTTAACAGTTTTTGATATATAAGCATGTATGCGATCTATTATGATATTTTATGATATATAATCATGTAATGATTATGTGTGTTGATGTATGTATATGATACATGTTTGTTCTTATTATGGGAATCGTATTCGATACGAATTCTGAAACGGCTGCCGTTGATTTTCTGAAATCTGTGTCCGTTGTCCGATTTTCGCAAACGATATGTATTTTCTGACTGGAATCGGGTCACTGAGCAATACTGAAAAAGTCAGCTCTGCGTATGTAAGCCATTAGATGTCGTTACAGCCCCCAAAACGGTTATTTATTATTTTCTGAAAATTATTTAATTTTCTAAATTTTTTGAATATATGTATGTATATATTATGAATATATGATATTTATGTGATGTATAATCATATGATGATTGTATGTATCACTGTGTATGTATATATGATATATGTTTGTTCTTGTTATGAGAATTGTATATGATACGATTTCTGAAACATCGTCAGATTTGGAGAAATCTGACTGCTGTATCCGATTTTCGTAAACGATATGTGTTTTCTGACTGGAATTGGGCCAATGAACAAAACTGATAGCAAAGCTATCATCGACGAGTCTGTAAGGCGTTTGACGTCGTTAAGGGCCTCGAAATAGCGATTTATTGTCTTCAGAAATCTGTTCTTAATTTTCTAAAATTTCGAAATTTGTTATATATGATTATATGATATGATTATATAATATGAGATATATTATATGTGTTATATGATAGCATGGTGGATGGTTATGGCCTAAAGACCCATAGGATAGTGGTTTTGATTTATGGTTTCGGTTTCTAAATACGACTTGCATGTTGTTTATTCATTGTAATTTAATTATCTCGAATGTAACTCGAGTTCTTCTTGTAATTTCATTAGAATAGTTTTATTTTTATTATTCAATGTAATTATCAATGAAGACTTGCAAGCAAGGAGGCGATCCAAAAGGGGATGATGGAGCAATGAAGAAAGAAGACATGTAATAGATAGTATTTTTAAAACCACCATAGACTGACCTTGATATTTCCATTAGCTTGGAAATATCATATAGGATGGGGCCATAACCAAACACTTTTAATTTACGCACATTACATATATGTATATGATTGCATGTATTGGTATGTATGCGTAGATATAATTGAGATGCATGCTTAATATTGATTAATCATGTATGTATTAGATACGACACCCATGCCATGTTTGCTTAAACAAGATAAAATCTGTAACGATTCAAGATTTTAAAATTAACAAACGATCATGAGATTCTTGTGTTTATGAAATATGGATTTTTAAAACATGGAATTAAATATGGATTTTTGATATCTATAATTGGGATTTTCTGATAAAAGCGGATATGCGTATTTGTAAGGCTGATGGGTTTTAAGTGTGACCATTGGTATCCTCCATCTACCTGGGAAATGAACAATTTAAGATGTCGATTTGAAATATTTGGTTCAAGGAAAAATTAAGGATCTCTTTATGATGTGATCATGATCGTTATAAAGTTTCTAAAACCCCTTAACAAAATATTAAGTTTTACTCGGATGCTTTCCAATGAATAAACACTCATCGAATCCTAGATCGATAAGGGGAAGGACTGTCAGTGGTATGGGACTCCTATCTATCGTGGTGAGATGCGACGAATATAAACGGTTATATTCGGCCGTTGTATCATTGGGTCTAACTTAACTGAGTCGTCATAATAAGTGAAAATAAACGGTTATATTCAACTATTATGAACTTAGAAGCATAGAGTTTGGTTAAAAGTCTATTAGATAGATAAGATCAATCGTTGTTCACCAAACTATCCAAGAATTATATATGATATAATTGACAACTGTTGTCTACCTAAATAATCATTTTCTAAGGACTTCCAGTGGTTGACTTAGGACATGACGAAATATGGATCTTGGCTCACTAGAAAGAATTATGGGATATACTTTCCAAATTAATAGTAAGGGTTATTAGTTTGATAAAAATAGTGGGAGGTATATGATGATATACCATAATCACTTAAACATAATTAATATTAAATTTGCAACCTAGTTTATTTTATGCACTTTAATATTGTAGATATCAAATGATAAACACAAACAACTTCTCTATGCGATCAGTTCTTGAGAAGGACAAGTTGACGAGAATATATTTCATTGACTGACATAGGAGCTTGAGGATCGTCCTCGGGCACCACGATATTAGTCAAATCTCTTCCCCTGCTCTTAAAGTTGAGAATGTAACATGTGCAAATCATAGTGTTTATTGGAAGCAAATTGATGTTGCGACTGATGTTTCATGTCTCATGCTCGCAAATATATGTGCTGAGCTTAAGAAGCAATACAAGCATATAGATGCTTATGAAACGATTGAGCACAAGATATATTTGAAAGGGCACTATACACTTACAAGTAGGGAGAGTGAGACCCGGTTACACCACATGTTCTAAAGATTATAGGGTATAATGAATACCATTGATATTTTGGGTTTCCAGATTGGTCTGGAGACAGTTAGATTTGATCTTACAATCTCTGGACAAATATTATTCTTATTTTGTTATGAACAATAAAGTGAATAAGATTGGTAAAACACCCATTGAGTTGCTAAGCATGTTGAGAACTGCTGAAAGTAATATGATAAATGCATGAACTACTACTATATTGATGGTAAACATAGGGAATGCAAAAGGGAAAGGAAAATGGAAAGGCAAAGAGAAGATTTGATCTAGTTCCGTTGTCAAACCAAAGTCCAATCCCTAAAGCAGACTCTAAAGTCTGAATGAGGTGTTGATAAAGAAGATGATTGTCACTTCTGTGGAAAGTTGGGAGACTGGAAATTAAACTGTCATGCTTAATTGGAAGATCGGAAGATGATGATCAATAAGGGTCAAGCTTAAGGTATCGGGTTGGAATTGGAGTAAAGATAGTTGCTCTGGTTCGAGGAACTTGTTACTTAATTTTTGGCCTATAAGGAAAATTTAGAACTTAATAATTGTTATAGCGTGCTTGCAATTGGCAGAGACATTATTTCAGTTTCTTGTTTGGACAAGAAAGGCTTTTTCATTTTATAACAATAGTTGTTTATTCTATTTTGATGATGAGCCTTATAATGTTGCACATCTAATTAACAATTTCTATGTTCTAAAGTGACTCAAATCAAATATTACCTTTGGCACTGTCGCTGAGGCCATATTAATGAGAAACGCATTTCCAGAATACATAAGGATGCATTCATGGATAAGTTTGATTATGAATCATACCAAAGGATACGAATCTTGGTTTATTTGGTAAAATGACTAAAGCTCCTTTTACCGGACATGGTGAAGGGATCATTGAATGGGTTTGACTTATACATAGTGATGTATGTGGTCATATGTGTACGATGACAAAAGGTAGATTTTATTAACTTCATAAAATTTACTAATTATTTTAGTAGATACGGATATATGTATCTTTTGAAGAACTAATCCGAATCATTTGAAAAGTTCAAAGACTATAAAGATGAAGTAGAAAATATCAAAGAAAAGTTTTTTTTGATAGGAGAGATCACACCTTGTTGGACATGGTGCGATCAATGTTGAGTCAATGAATCTTCCAATTAGTTTCTGGGGTTGCACCCTGGAAACGGCTCCACATACACTTAACTGTGTTCCTACTAAATTAGTTCAAAAGACTCCTTATGAGATATGGACTGAGCAACGTCACAGCATGTCATTTATAAAATTTTGGGGATGTGAAGCGTTTGTGAAACGTCTAATCTCTGACAAGCTAGGACCAAAATCAGACAAATGTAATTTTGTGGAATACCCAACTGAAACAAGGGGTTATTCTTTCTATAATCCTTCCGAGAACAAAGTGTTTGTTGCTCGTGAAGGGTTTCGTGACACAAACGCAGCGGAAAAAACGCGAAAAATAAATAAAAATAGCGAAACCCTCCGCAGGATCCATGCGAAAACAAAAGATTTAATTCGGAGATAAAGAATAAATACCTTTAGAAGCTTTAACAGTTCATTAATGGAAGATTAATGGAGGTCCAAAGCTTGTTTAATCACCACGTATCCCGCTCTCGCGATCTACGCTCTACGGTATCCACACGAACACTTTTCATGAAGGATTGATGTGTACTAGCACCCGAAAACTTCTTCTCTCTCTATCTTCCTCCTCTCTCAGAGCGGCTAGGGTTTTTGTAAAATCTCTATCTTATTAAATCAGCCCATAAAGAGATTATATAGAGAGAGGAATAAGTTTTCTAATTATAATCCAATTATAATTAATACTAATCCAAAATTCTAAATTATTTAATTAAGTCTCACTTAATTAATTAATTATTAATTTTGGAATTAGTTTAAGTAATTCATTTATTCTATTTATATAATTAATTAAGTCATACTTAATTAATATCATAAATAAAATAAATTACTTATTTAATTTAAATTCATAATTTAAATTATTTCTCCTTCAAGCGTTCTTTGTGTGTGACCCTGTAGGTTATTATTACGTTGGCAACAATTTTAATATCTAATTAAAATTGTAAACAATGAGCGGCATCTAGTAATACATCATTGCTACCCAAGTAATAATAATAAATCGGTGATTCGATTAAGCCTTTCGTGAATAATGTTCCATGTAATATAATCCCTTTAATCTTGATATTATAGATTAAACTCAAGGCATGTCTCGTGTCATCCTCTTCCTAATTTAATCTTTATTTTCTTGATCGATGAGTAGACTATTAAAATCAAATCAACATTTGAGCACGGCCGTGCATTTCATAGTCTCACTCAAACAAGAGGCCAATAATATCACTCCTAAAATTAGGAGGATTAAATCCCATCTAGATCATTCATATTTCTCATACGATTCATAATATACCCAATGTCCACTTTTATCATCACCCGGTCAAAGGTAACTTTTAATGTAATCAAAGTATATTAATTCTCGTATAGAAATATAATGATTTCAGGTCTAAGGATCATTACACCATTATCACAGTGAGAATTACTTATGACACTTACTTAACATGTAGAATCTCACGGCGGGTCATTCCAGTGCCATGCATTGATACATGCACTTATGTTCTTGACTTTAGTATCCCCATACCTATGACCAATGAGATGTGGTCATCTGTCAAGAAACATACTAGTCTTTGTGCATTATTATTGTCCTTAAATAATAATACTCGACTAGGGAATTTTAGGAATAAGATACTATTCATATAATCTCATTTTTAAGTCACATACTTAAAGATATAGAATACGTATCAAAATTCCAAGGACATTTATTATGCTTTCAATTTATTACGCAGTAAATAAAACATAATAAATAAATAATAATCAATAAAACATAATCCTTAATAATAAATATTTTCCTTAAAATATAAGAAGTATTGTCTCTAGAGCACAATTACTAACAATCTCCCACTTGCACTAGAGCCAATTACCCAAGTATCCAATACTCATGGAACTAGTGTGACTTTCGTGCTTCTGCTGCGACAAAGCCTTAGTCAGTGTGTCTGCATTATTATTTTTAGTATACACTTTACATATATGTATATCTCCTTGATCATTAATCTCATTAATTAGGTGATATCTCCTAAGTACATGCCCAAACAGCCTCCTTGGCTGCTTCACAAGCATCAATATACTCAGGTTCTATTGTAAAATCAACAATTGTCTTTGCTGTGAACCATTCCAGCATACAATATCTCAATAAAACACAAAGCCAGACAGAAATATTAAATTATCGTTATCTGTCTAGAAACCAGTATCACTGAAACCTCTTACAACTAGCTTCACATCTCCTCCATATAACAAGAATGAATCTTTAGTCCTCTTTAAGTACTTAAGAATATTCTTGACTGTCGTCCAGTGACCTTCACCTGGATTAGATCGGTATCTATTCATCATGGTTAAAGCATACGAGACATCAGGACAAGTACATATCATTGCATACATTATAAAACCAATTGCTGACGCATATGGAATTTTACTCATGCAGTCCCTATCATCCAATGATTTAGGACAAATTTTATTTTGAGATCACTATCCCATGAGACATTGGGACATATCCATTTTAGTCTCTTTGCATTTGAAATCGATGCAAAACTTTGTCAATGTATGTACTCTAAATTAGGCCGATCAATCACCTTGATCTATCTCTATAGATCTCGATCCCTAATATATATGTCACATCGCCTAAGTCTTTCATTGAGAAATTATTTCTCAACCAAGTCTTCACAGTCTGTAGAGAAGGAATGTCATTCCCTATTAGTAATATATCATCAACATATAATACTAGGAATGCCACATGGCTCCCACTAAACTTCTTGTAAACACAAGTTTCATCTTCATTCTGAATAAAGTCAAACTCTTTTTGACTGTTTCATGAAAACAAATGTTCCATCTCCTCGAGGCCTGCTTTAATCCATAAATGGATCGACGCAACTTACATACATTTCCAGCATCCTTTAGATCAACAAAACCCTTAGGGTGTGTCATGTACACATCCATATCTTCTTCAAGGCTCTCATTTAAGAAAGCGGTTTTGACATCCATTTGCCAGATTTCATAGTCATAGTAAGCAGCTATAGCAAGCAAAATCCTGATGGACATGACCATAACAACTGGTGAAAAGGTCTCATCATAGTCAATACCATAAATTTTCTTGAAACCTTTTGCCACCAATCGTGCCTTATAGGTCTGTACATTAGCATCCATGTCGGTCTTCTTCTTGAAAACCCACTTGCACCCTATAGGTTTTACCCCTTCAGGTGGATCAACCAAAGTCCATACTTGATTAGTATACATGGATTCCATCTCAGATTTAATGGCATCCAGCCATCTCTTAGAATCTGGAGTGTTCATAGCGTCTTGGTAGGTGAGAGGCTCATCTTCATCCATAAGCATCACATCACCATCTTGAGTCAAGAGAAATCCATATTATCTCTCGAGCTCATGGCGAATCCTACTAGACCTACGAATACCTGTGTTTCTTGAGCAGTATTATTTTTCTTGTATATTCTGCTCAGGTTCCTCCATTGGTTCAACATTATCATGTGGGTCTCAAACTTCATTGAGATCTATTATCCTCCCACTGTCTCTCAGCAGTTCGAGCAACAAACACTTTATTCTCGGAAGGATTATAGAAAGAATAACCCCTTGTTTCAGTTGGGTATTCCACAAAATTACATTTATCTGATTTTGGTCCTAGCTTGTCAGAGATTAGACGTTTCACAAACGCTTCACATCCCCAAAATTTTATAAATGACATGCTGTGACGTTGCTCAGTCCATATCTCATAAGGAGTCTTTTGAACCAATTTAGTAGGAACACAGTTAAGTGTATGTGGAGCCGTTTCCAGGGTGCAATCCCAGAAACTAATTGGAAGATTCATTGACTCAACATTGATCGCACCATGTCCAACAAGGTGTGATCTCTCCTATAAAAAAAAAACTTTTCTTTGATATTTTCTACTTCATATTTATAGTCTTTGAACTTTTCAAATGATTCGGATTAGTTCTTCAAAAAGATACATATATCCGTATCTACTAAAATAATTAGTAAATTTTATGAAGTTAATAAAATCTACCTTTTGTCATCGTACACATATGACCACATACATCACTATGTATAAGTCATACCCATTCAATGATCCCTTCACCATGTCCGGTAAAAGGAGCTTTAGTCATTTTGCCAAATAAGCCAAGATTCGCATCCTTTTGTATAATTCATAATCAAACTTTTCCATGAATGCATCCTTATGTATTCTGAAAATGCGTTTCTCATTAATATGGCCTCAACAACAGTGCCAAAGGTAATATTTTATTTGAGTCACTTTAGAACATATAAATTGTTAATTAGTTGTGCAACATTATAAGGCTCATCATCAAAATAGAATAAACAACTATTGTTATTTAATTAAAATGAAAAAGCCTTTCTTGTCCAAACAAGAAACTGAAATAATGTCCCTGCCAATTGCAAGCACGTTATAACAATTATCAAGTTCTAAATTTTCCTTATAGGCCAAAAGTTAAGTAACGAGTTCCTCTAACCAGAGCAACTACCTTTACTCCAATTCCAACCCGATACCTTTAGCTTGACCCTTATTGATCATCTTTTTCGATCTTCCAAATAAGCATGACAGTTTAATTTCCAGCCTCCCAATTTTCCACAGAAGCGATAATCGTCTTCTTTATCAACACCTCATTCAGACTTTAGAGTCTGCTTTAGGGATTGGACTTTGGTTTGACAACGGAACTAGATCAAATCTTCTCCTTGCCTTTCCATTTTCCTTTCCCTTTTACATTCCCTATGTTTACCATCAATATAGTAGTAGTTCATGCATTTATCATATTACTTTCAGCAGTTCTCAACATGCTTAGCAACTCAATGGGTGTTTTACCAATCTTATTCACTTTATTGTTCATAACAAAATAAGAATAATATTTGTCCAAAGACTGTAAGATCAAATCTAACTGTCTCCAGACCAATCTGGAAACCCAAAATATCAATGGTATTCATTATACCCTATAATCTTTAGAACATGTGGTGTAACCGGGTCTCACTCTCCCTACTTGTAAGTGTATAGTGCCCTTTCAAATATATCTTGTGCTCAATCGTTTCATAAGCATCTATATGCTTGTATTGCTTCTTAAGCTCAGCACATATATTTGCGAGCATGAGACATGAAACATCAGTCGCAACATCAATTTGCTTCCAATAAGCACTATGATTTGCACATGTTACATTCTCAACTTTAAGAGCAGGGGAAGAGATTTGACTAATATCGTGGTGCCCGAGGACGATCCTCAAGCTCCTATGTCAGTCAAGGAAATATATTATCGTCAACTTGTCCTTCTCAAGAATTGATCGCATAGAGAAGTTGTTTGTGTTTATCATTTGATACCTATAATATTAAAGTGCATAAAATAAACTAGATTACAAATTTAATATTAATTATGTTTAAGTGATTATGGTATATCATCATATACCTCCCACTATTTTTATCAAACTAATAGCCCTTACTATTAATTTGGAAAGTATATCCCATAATTCTTTCTAGTGAGCCAAGATCCATATTTCGTCATGTCCTAAGTCAACCACTGGAAGTCCTTAGAAAATGATTATTTAGGTAGACAACAGTTGTCAATTATATCATATATAATTCTTGGATAGTTTGGTGAACAACGATTGATCTTATCTATCTAATAGACTTTTAACCAAACTCTATGCTTCTAAGTTCATAATAGTTGAATATAACCGTTTATTTTCACTTATTATGACGACTCAGTTAAGTTAGACCCAATGATACAACGGCCGAATATAACCGTTTATATTCGTCGCATCTCACCACGATAGATAGGAGTCCCCTGCCACTGACAGTCCTTCCCCTTATCGATCTAGGATTCGATGAGTGTTCATTCATTGGAAAGCATCCGAGTAAAACTTAATATTTTGTTAAGGGGTTTTAGAAAATTTATAACGATCATGATCACATCATAAAGAGATCCTCAATTTTTCCTTGAACCAAATATTTCAAATCGACATCTTAAATTGTTCATTTCCCAGGTAGATGGAGGATACCAATGGTCACACTTAAAACCCATCAGCCTTACGAATACGCATATCCGCTTTTGTCAGAAAATTCCAATTATAGATATCAAAAATCCATATTTAATTCCGTGTTTCAAAAATCCATATTTCATAAACACAAGAATCTCATGATCGTTTGTTAATTTTAAAATCTTGAATCGTTACAGATTTTATCTTGTTTAAGCAAACATGGCATGGGTGTCGTATCTAATACATACATGATTAATCAATATTAAGCATGCATCTCAATTATATCTACGCATACATACCAATACATGCAATCATATACATATATGTAATGTGCGTAAATTAAACGTGTTTGGTTATGGCCCCATCCTATATGATATTTCCAAGCTAATGGAAATATCAAGGTCAGTCTATGGTGGTTTTAAAAATACAATCTATTACATGTCTTCTTTCTTCATTGCTCCATCATCCCCCTTTTGGATCATCTCCTTGCTTGCAAGTCTTCATTGATAATTACATTGAATAATAAAAATAAAACTATTCTAATGAAATTACAAGAAGAACTCGAGTTACATTCGAGATAATTAAATTACAATGAATAAACGACATGCAAGTCGTATTTAGAAACCAAAACCATAAATCAAAACCACTATCCTATGGGTCTTTAGGCCATAACCATCCATCATGCTATCATATAACACATATAATATATCTCATATTATATAATCATATCATATAATCATATATAACAAATTTCGAAATTTCAGAAAATTAAAAACAGATTTCTGAAGACAATAAATCGCTATTTTGAGGCCCTTAACGACGTCAAACGCCTTACACACCCGTCGGTGATAGCATAGCTATCAGTTTTGTTCATTGGCCCGATTCCAGTCAGAAAACACATATCGTTTGCGAAATTTGGATACGGCAGTCAGATTTCTCCAAATCTGACGGTGTTTCAGAAATCGTATCATGTACAATTCTCATAACAAAAACAAGCATATATCATATATACATATACAGAGATATATACAATCATCATATGATTATACATTACATGAATATCATATATTCATAATATATACATACATATACTCAAAATTTTAAAAAATCAAATAATTTTCAGAAAATCATAAATCACCGTTTTGGAGGCTGTAACGACATCTAATGGCTTACATACGCAGAGCTGACTATGTCAGTATTGCTCAGTGACCCGATTCCAGTCAGAAAACACATATCGTTTGCGAAAATCGGACAACGGACACAGATTTCAGAAAATCAACGGCAGCCGTTTCAGAATTCGTATCGAATACGATTCCCATAATAAGAACAAACATGTATCATATACATACATCAACACACATAATCATCATATGATTATACATCATATGAATATCATATATTCATAATATATATAAACATATACATATTATATCAATATAAAATCATGATAGATCGCATACATGCTTATATATCAAAAACTGTTAAGCACATAACCGAATTAAAACGTTTCGCAAGTAGCTCTGATGCCATTGAAGGGTTTCGTGACATAAACGCAGCGGAAAAAACGCGAAAAATAAATAAAAATAGCGAAACCCTCCGCAGGATCCATGCGAAAACAAAAGATTTAATTCGGAGATAAAGAATAAATACCTTTAGAAGCTTTAACAGTTCATTAATGGAAGATTAATGGAGGTCCAAAGCTTGTTTAATCACCACGTATCCCGCTCTCGCGATCTACGCTCTACGGTATCCACACGAACACTTTTCATGAAGGATTGATGTGTACTAGCACCCGAAAACTTCTTCTCTCTCTATCTTCCTCCTCTCTCAGAGCGGCTAGGGTTTTTGTAAAATCTCTATCTTATTAAATCAGCCCATAAAGAGATTATATAGAGAGAGGAATAAGTTTTCTAATTATAATCCAATTATAATTAATACTAATCCAAAATTCTAAATTATTTAATTAAGTCTCACTTAATTAATTAATTATTAATTTTGGAATTAGTTTAAGTAATTCATTTATTCTATTTATATAATTAATTAAGTCATACTTAATTAATATCATAAATAAAATAAATTACTTATTTAATTTAAATTCATAATTTAAATTATTTCTCCTTCAAGCGTTCTTTGTGTGTGACCCTGTAGGTTATTATTACGTTGGCAACAATTTTAATATCTAATTAAAATTGTAAACAATGAGCGGCATCTAGTAATACATCATTGCTACCCAAGTAATAATAATAAATCGGTGATTCGATTAAGCCTTTCGTGAATAATGTTCCATGTAATATAATCCCTTTAATCTTGATATTATAGATTAAACTCAAGGCATGTCTCGTGTCATCCTCTTCCTAATTTAATCTTTATTTTCTTGATCGATGAGTAGACTATTAAAATCAAATCAACATTTGAGCACGGCCGTGCATTTCATAGTCTCACTCAAACAAGAGGCCAATAATATCACTCCTAAAATTAGGAGGATTAAATCCCATCTAGATCATTCATATTTCTCATACGATTCATAATATACCCAATGTCCACTTTTATCATCACCCGGTCAAAGGTAACTTTTAATGTAATCAAAGTATATTAATTCTCGTATAGAAATATAATGATTTCAGGTCTAAGGATCATTACACCATTATCACAGTGATAATTACTTATGACACTTACTTAACATGTAGAATCTCACGGCGGGTCATTCCAGTGCCATGCATTGATACATGCACTTATGTTCTTGACTTTAGTATCCCCATACCTATGACCAATGAGATGTGGTCATCTGTCAAGAAACATACTAGTCTTTGTGCATTATTATTGTCCTTAAATAATAATACTCGACTAGGGAATTTTAGGAATAAGATACTATTCATATAATCTCATTTTTAAGTCACATACTTAAAGATATAGAATACGTATCAAAATTCCAAGGACATTTATTATGCTTTCAATTTATTACGCAGTAAATAAAACATAATAAATAAATAATAATCAATAAAACATAATCCTTAATAATAAATATTTTCCTTAAAATATAAGAAGTATTGTCTCTAGAGCACAATTACTAACAGCTCGAACTGCTAAGAGACAGTGGGAGGATAATAGATCTCAATGAAGTTTGAGACCCACGTGATAACGTTGAACCAGTGGAGGAACCTGAGTAGAATGTACAAGAAAAATATTACTGCTCAAGAAACACAGGTGTTCGTAGGTTTAGTAGGATTCGCCATGAGCCCGAGAGATAATATGGATTTCTCTTGACTCAAGATGGTGATGTGATGCTTGTGGATGAAGATGAGCCTCTCACCTACCTAGATACTATAAACACTCCAGATTCTAAGAGATGGCTGGATGCCATTAAATCTGAGATGGAATCCATGTATACTAATCAAGTATGGACTTTGGTTGATCCACCTGAAGGGGTAAAACCTATAGGGTGCAAGTGGGTTTTCAAGAAGAAGACTGACATGGATGCTAATGTACAGACCTATAAGGCACGATTGGTGGCAAAAGGTTTCAAGAAAATTCATGGTATTGACTATGATGAGACCTTTTCACCAGTTGTTATGGTCATGTCCATCAGGATTTTGCTTGCTATAGCTGCTTACTATGACTATGAAATCTGGCAAATGGATGTCAAAACCGCTTTCTTAAATGAGAGCCTTGAAGAAGATATGGATGTGTACATGACACACCCTAAGGGTTTTGTTGATCTAAAGGATGCTGGAAATGTATGTAAGTTGTGTCGATCTATTTATGGATTAAAGCAGGCCTCGAGGAGATGGAACATTTGTTTTCATGAAACAGTCAAAAAGAGTTTGACTTTATTTAGAATAAAGATGAAACTTGTGTTTACAAGAAGTTTATTGGGAGCCATGTGACATTCCTAGTATTATATGTTGATGATATATTACTAATAGGGAATGACATTCCTTTTCTGCAGACTGTGAAGACTTGGTTGAGAAATAATTTCTCAATGAAAGACTTAGGCGATGTGACATATATATTAGGGATCGAGATCTATAGAGATAGATCAAGGTGATTGAACGGCCTAATTTAGAGTACATACATTGACAAAGTTTTGCATCGATTTCAAATGCAAAGAGACTAAAATGGATATGTCCCAATGTCTCATGGGATAGTGATCTCAAAATAAAATTTGTCCTAAATTATTGGATGATAGGGACTGCATGAGTAAAATTCCATATGCGTCAGTAATTGGTTTTATAATGTATGCAATGATATGTACTTGTCCTGATGTCTCGTATGCTTTAACCATGATGAGTAGATACCGATCTAATCCAGGTGAAGGTCACTGGACGACAGTCAAGAATATTCTTAAGTACTTAAAGAGGACTAAAGATTCATTCTTGTTATATGGAGGAGATGTGAAACTAGTTGTAGGAGGTTTCAGTGATACTGGTTTCTAGACAGATAACGATAATTTAATGTTTCTGTCTGGCTTTGAGTTTTATTGAGATGTTGTATGCTGGAATGGTTCACAGCAAAGACAATTGTTGATTTTACAATAGAACCTGAGTATATTGATGCTTGTGAAGCAGCCAAGGAGGCTGTTTGGGCATGTACTTAGGAGATATCACCTAATTAATGAGATTAATGATCAAGGAGATATACATATATGTAAAGTGTATACTAATAATAATATTGCAGACACACTGACTAAGGCTTTGTCGCAGCAGAAGCACGAAAGTCACACTAGTTCCATGAGTATTGGATACTTGGGTAATTGGCTCTAGTGCAAGTGGGAGATTGTTAGTAATTGTGCTCTAGAGACAATACTTTTTATATTTTAAGGAAAATATTTATTATTAAGGATTATGTTTTATTGATTATTATTTATTTATTATGTTTTATTTACTGCGTAATAAATTGAAAGCATAGTAAATGTCCTTGGAATTTTGGTACGTATTCTATGTCTTTAAGTATGTGACTTAAAAATGAGATTATATGAATAGTATCTTATTCCTAAAGTTCCCTAGTCGAGTATTATTATTTAAGGACAATAATAATGCACAAAGACTAGTATGTTTCTTGACAGATGACCACATCTCATTGGTCATAGGTATGGGGATACTAAAGTCAAGAACATAAGTGCATGGCACTGGAATGACCCGCTGTGAGATTCTACATGTTAAGTAAGTGTCATAAGTAATTCTCACTGTGATAATGGTGTAATGATCCTTAGACCTGAAATCATTATATTTCTATACGAGAATTAATATACTTTGATTACATTAAAAGTTACCTTTGACCGGGTGATGATAAAAGTGGACATTGGGTATATTATGAATCGTATGAGAAATATGAATGATCTCGATGGGATTTAATCCTCCTAATTTTAGGAGTGATATTATTGGCCTCTTGTTTGAGTGAGACTATGAAATGCACGGCCGTGCTCAAATGGATTTGATTTTAATAGTCTACTCATCGATCAAGAAAATAAAGATTAAATTATGAAGAGGATGACACGAGACATGCCTTGAGTTTAATCTATAATATCAAGATTAAAGGGATTATATTACATGAAACATTATTCACGAAAGGCTTAATCGAATCACCGATTTATTATTATTACTTGGGTAACAATGATGTATTACTAGATGCCGCTCATTGTTTACAATTTTAATTAGATATTAAAATTGTTGCCAACGTAATAATAACCTACAGGGTCACACACAAAGAACGCTTGAAGGAGAAATAATTTAAATTATGAATTTAAATTAAATAAGTAATTTATTATATTTATGATATTAATTAAGTATGACTTAATTAATTATATAAATAGAATAAATGAATTACTTCAACTAATTCCAAAATTAATCATTTATTAATTAAGTGAGACTTAATTAAATAATTTAGAATTTTGGATTAGTATTTATTATAATTGGATTATAATTAGAAAACTTATTCCTCTCTCTATATAATCTCTTTATGGGCTGATTTAATAAGATAGAGATTTTACAAAAAACCCTAGCCGCTCTGAGAGAGGAGGAAGATAGAGAGAGAAGAAGTTTTCGGGTGCTAGTACACATCAATCCTTCATGAAAAGTGTTCGTGTGGATACCGTAGAGCGTAGATCGCGAGAGCAGGATACATGGTGATTAAACAAGCTTTGGACCTCCATTAATCTTCCATTAATGAACTGTTAAAGCTTCTAAAGGTATTTATTCTTTATCTCCGAATTAAATCTTTTGTTTTCGCATGGATCCTGCGGAGGGTTTCGCTATTTTGATTTATTTTTCGTGTTTATTCCGCTGCGTTTATGTCACGAAACCCTACACCTTGGATATTGCAGTTGATCAAAGATGAGTTGTAGCAGTGGCATACTCTGAATCTTTTCAATTCACTGAATTTGAAGCTTAGTTGTTGAGTCCACCCTTGCACTATAACTCTCTTTGGATTAACATCTACCCGATTTATAATTATTTGATCTTCTTGTAACACTTTGTCCAAATAGGCTTCTTCTACTTCTTGTAGCACGATCTTATCTTCAGGGTTTATGGAGTTCCTGAGTTTTTCCAAAATTCTTCTAATCACTTTTGAATTTTCATTCCTGATTCTAATCATTTCGATTTCTCTTTCACTTTCATTCTTGTTTGAGTAAATCACTCTTAGTGGATGGGTGATGACCATTGATTTTCTTGCTTCTTCAGACTCAAGACTGGGTTCTGTTGCTTCTTCTGGCATTTCTTTTGTCAGATCAAACATGTGTTCATCGTATGGATCAGCTCTAAAGGTTCTCTAGTTTGATTTCCCTTTGATGGATGAAATCTTTTCATATTCTCATTATCTCTTCTTAGAGCTTCGGAGATGTTCAACCTGTAAGCAAAGATTCTTTCTACTGGTTTCCACTTTTCAGGATTTCTGAATCCTTTTCCTCTTAGCAAGCCCTCAACAAACTTTAATCATCTGAGTGAGTAGTTCGGCAATGCTTCATGATCTAATCTCAGTATCTGAAGAAATCTATCTTTGAAATATCTGACTTGATACAAATCTTGTTGAATATGTGGCTCTGCTTTTTCCATTAGCTTTTCAATCATTTCTGCCATTAATTCATTCTCAGAGGATTCATGGATTTTGATCTTCTTCTTCAGTGCAAACAACTCAATCAAAGACCTTCTTTTCAGAAATTCACTTGATATTGTCTTTAACCCTTAGTTGTTGAAAGACAAAGTTAATCCCCAACCTTCTGATCTCGGTGCCAGAGAAACTACCAGATAAGAGATTTCATTTTTCAACTCAAAGTAGTAGTTACTTATGTTTTTTTCTTTGTCTAGAAGTTTGGAACAGCCTTCGAACTTCCTCATCATTGTTGTTAGAAGCACCAATGTCAGGCCTTCTTAAGTTAGCTCTTTTTCTGTGTCCCACTTTTTTCTTGTCTTTAGGCTAAACAAATTTTTCTTTTTCTTCTGATAAGCTACCCAGTTTGATTGTCTTATCTGTGCATGAATTGAATTGAAGTCCTCATATGTCTTGTAGTCATCCTCCTTGAATTTCTTGATTTTGTACTTATCAATATAGTCAAAGAATGTTCTTGGATATGCAACTTCATTGACATACGAGTCCATCTCATTAAATAGATCATCATTCATAATCTCTCATTCTTCTAGTTCCTCCACCTCAGCATATGCATCACTAAATTCTTTTTACTGTTCAGATGACTCACCAACAATCTCCTTTCCTTTGTCAGATACAGCTTCTTTTTCTTGTACTTGTCATTCTACCATCTCCCCCTTAGTTGTGTTATCATCCGGAGCTGGGGTTGATTGAAGAGGCAAGGTATTTGATCTCTGTGCTAATAGCTACTTGAGTAAAATTTTGATTTCTTTGTTATCTTGCTGTATCTTTTCTTGAGCTTCCACAATTTTGGACATTGAGTGTTTCAAAATTCTAACTTTTGCTTCTAGATTGATAAATCTCTGATTTATAATTTATGTGTGTTGATTTTGATGTGAATCTGGGGAATTCCTCGCACCTAGTTCTTCCGAAGAATCATGACCAAGTGGAAAATTACCTCTTTGAGGATTTGGAACTGTTTCGTGCTGACACACTATCTCATCACAAGGCTCAATTATTACTTCATCGCCAAGTGGAGCCACATCTCTGTGAGATTTGCTGTCCCTAGAAATAAATTTATGGGATCCCCTCTTCCTTCTATGGAAGGGTTGCTTCTCCTTTTGACCACGAATGGTAGGGAGACCTCCTTTTATAAGAACTGGAAGTGTTGGTTCTAGTGTGATCACCACCTTGAATGGAACCCTCTCTTCCTCTATGGAGGAGTTACCTCTCACCTATTCCAGAGTTGGATGGGAGAACCTCTGATAACAGAGCTGGAGATGTTCTATCCAGGGGGGTCACCACCTCGAACAATATAAGACGTGGCAAGTAAGAGTTAGTGATGCCCCGCGAAGCCTGTGAAGGCCTGTCCAACACAGGATCTACCTGTGAAAGCTCTACTACTGAAGTAGCTTGGTTAACCGTCAATTCATTTTAATTTTCATTTCTAAATAAAGAATACCGGATTTGTGCATTGAATTGCTCCATCCTTTGTATAGTTGAAAGCTCAGGAGAATTAGGGTTTTGGCTAGCAGTTGCCTCTCGTTCAAAATGTATTCTCCTTCTTTTGTTAGGAGGCATAGTTGCTTCATGGGTTTCAACATTCACCTTATTTGGTGCACTAGAGGCACTAACGCTGTCAACCTCACTCAAGGTTTCAACAATTATGACTGTAGGAGTTGGAATATGTGTTTGTTGTTCTATGACAGGGGTTAAAAGTTGTTGGTTTTCAGGCTCATTATCATTTTCTATTGCCACTGGGGGCATTGGTGTGCCTGAGTCTAGAGATGGCTGTGAAAGATCAAATTCAGGAATATTACATGCGTCAGGACTTACCCTTGGAGTGTCAGGGTGATAAGATCCTGCATTATTCTCTTCATTATTCATGACTGTATCACTTGCTAATAACTCTGTAAGGCATAATGTCACATGCAATGTAATCGAGGATTTGTAACTCAACTAAGAGTAAAGGACTGGTAAATAATGTTATTAATGTAATCACAGGAATCTACAATGAAGATTTGGTAGCTACATGTATCAGGGTATTTGATGAAATGGTGAAGAAGACTGACAGAAGTTCATTACTATGTTCAAGCGCCAGAAGATTTTAGTGAAAACAAGAAGCAATAAAGGAATATAACATTCATGTCAGTTGATTTGATTGAGAATATGAAGATCAATACAGTGTTAGTCACTTGTGAACCAGACCAGTGCACTAAGTGTCAACACAAAGAATTTGATTAACATGTTCATTGTAAAAGAAGAATTGACAGAAGCCAAGTAAGCAAGGTTTTTCTAAGTCATTGTATGAGGTGAAGAAAATCGACACCTAGTGATACAAGGTGAAGAAAATTGACACCTAGATTTTCAAGGTGAAGAAAATCGACACCTAGCCTTGTAATGACAAAAAGAATTCAAGTGGTATTGTACTGTGTCAAGAAATCGACACCTAGAGTCCATGCACTTGAAATTCGACACCTAGCTATGTAATGAAGGAAATTCGACACCTAGGGTATTCAAGGCACAAGAATTCGACACCTAGCTGTTGAAGTGTTTCAAGGCATATACATGGTTAAGGAATTCGACACCTAGCTCATATGGGAGTAGAAATCGTCACCTACCTATTTTATGACCAAGGAAAGAATGCAACATGAGGAATTCGACACACAGAGAATTTTCTAAGGACAAGCACATGGAGGCAATATTCGACACCTAGAAAATGTACACTGGTTTCTTAAAGTCAAATCAAGTCAACATAAGGGGGAAAAGAATTCGACACTCAATTTTACTTTATTGAAAAGTCTACATAAAAATAAAACGTATTTTCATTTTGTATGTAATCAATGCACAACCCAAACAATTAGATACAGCTGAGAAAGAGACAGAGAGGATACTCAGAGGCATTAAAGACTGTATTTATTGTTGTTGTAAGATTCATCAGAAGCTCATACATCTGTGTGAGAAGTGTAGCACCCTGGGTATATATATAATATAAAGTATATTCCCAAAGATTGTCTTGCTGTGTATTTCATTACTGTCATATTTATTACTCAACAAGAACGTATCTGTGAACACGAACTATTTTGAAAAATTACCACATCATATTCAACCCCCCCTTCTATGATGATTTTGGACCTAACGATTGGTATCAAAGCCTGTTGATTGAAGTTACAAATCAAGATCTAAAAATAGTTTTTCTAAAAAGTGTATTTTTAGATCTAGAAAAATTTATATTGAAATTTCTTTAATTTCTAAAGAAAATTCAATTTCGAATTTTTTTAAAGATTTTAAATTCACTAATTTTTTTAAGGCTATCAATCATCAAGAATTCGAATTAAAATTTTATTTCTCAAAATTTAATTTTTATTCAAATTGATTTTAATTTTTAAGAAATTAATTATTTCTTAAGATTTAAAATTCTTAGCAACCATGAGTACCCAAAAACTCAGCAGCATTAAAATCCCAACCTTTGACAAAAATGAATACATCCTATGGAAGAAGAAGATGTCCATTTTCATTAAAACATCAAATTCTCAATATTTGGGAATTTTGGAAAATGGACCCTATGTACCTCAGAAGCTTACACCAGAAACAGTTTCAGAAGACGGCGTACGGATTCCGCAAGGATTTACCCCAAAGGAACCTTCAGAGTTTACTGACAATGATAAAGAGAGAGTTGCATGGGACAATCATCTTCAATGTATCATGATGGATTCTTTGGACACTACAATGCTAAATCAAGTGATTAACTGCACAAGTGCCAAACAGATGTGGGATACAATTGATCTGCTGATGGAAGGTACAACAGAAGTGAAGGAGAACAGGCTTGATATTCTTACTTCCCAATATGAAGCTTTCAAGTCACTACCAGGAGAAAGTATCACTCAAGTCTTTGAGAGATACAACAAATTGTTAAATGACTTGTCACTGCATGGGAAGGCCTACTCACGTAGAGAAATCAACAGAAAATTTATATTGACACTGCTAGCACACTTGGAGCACAAAATCTCTGCAATAAGAGAAAAGAGTGACATAAATGAGATATCCATTGAAATGTTATATGGGAAGCTCAAGACTCATGAAATGGAGCAAGAGCAGAGGCAGATCATTTATGGTACAGGTACAGTGGACAGTAAGAATACATCACTGTTGAAGACTACAGCTCTTGTAGCCAAGGATTTTGCTGTCACAGAGACCAGCACAGTGAAACCTGATGTTGAGAAAAAAGAAATTCTGGAAGCTGAATTTAAAGATAACACTCAACCAGGGAATGAAGACGACTTCTACTCAATGGAAGAACTTGAACAATTGGAAAATAAAACAATTGCCTATATGGCAGGGAAGTTCAAGAACCTCAGGTTCAGGAGGAACCCTAAGTACAAATTTAAGAGTAACTCCAGTTACAGTGGTTCCAGTTTCAGAAACAGCAACCGAGGTGGATCATCTTCAGGGTCTTACAGCAAAGGAGGTTATAAGACGGGAATGGTAGATCGCAGTAAGTTCAAGTGCTACAACTGTGATGAACCCGAGCATTTTGCAATAGAATGCCGGAAGCCGAAGCAAGTGAAAGAAAGAAAGGAGTCATATGATGAACTCAAGCAGAAATATGATGCACTGGTGAAGAAGCATCAGGGAAGAGCTTATATAGCTGAAGGAAAGAGCTGGGACGATTCAGACAACGATGAAGAAGAGACTTATGGGAATATTGCTTTAATGGCAAACTCTTCAGAGGCATCCCCTCAATCATCGAAGGTATCATTTCTCACCTCCATTGACATGTCTAAATCTGAATATAAGAAAACTGTAGAAGATCTCAGTATAGAAATGTTTAACATACGTACAAGCATGCTTGCATCTGAAGAAGAAAATGCTAAACTAGTTCTAAAGAATAAAATGCTAGAAGCTAGAAATGAAGAACTAGAGCTTGCATGTGTCAATCTAGAAGATCTGAAACAGAAAATAGAATATCTTCAGAATAGAGACAAGTGCAACCAGGAAGTAGAAACTACTCTTAGGAATAAAATTTCTAGGTTAGAGTTAAAACTTCAAGCTTATAAGAAATCTGCTAATCTTGTAAAGGAGGCAATAGATAAACAGGTCATAGGTCAGAAAACTGGAATATGTTTTGACTATGATAAAAAGGCAGGAAAGATGCATGTAGAATCAATTGCTGAGGAAAGTCCTGTGAAGCAAGACATTCCACATGTGTTGAAAAATGTCACCAAGCCCCTATGTAAGAAGTTTGTCATGGAACCCTTAAATGAAGAGGGGATCTTAATGAAAGAAGAAATCCTTGCTGAGGATCAAAAGAAGAAAGAGGAAGAAAGTAAAAAGGATTTGCCTAAAAAATCTGTAAAAATTGTAGACCCTAAAGAACAGATTAAAAGTGATTTAGGTAACAAGAATGAAAAAATGAAAGCTAAAAGAAATGGCAAAGTAGGTGTTAACAAGAAAAATGATTATGTCTACTCTCCCAAAGCTATTAGAAAAGTTTGCAATAATTGTAATTCTACTGGTCATCTTACGCATGCATGCAAAAAGATAAAAGTAGCAAAAGAAGAAACTTCTAATATGCCTGCCATGTCTATTCCTCATCAACCATGTAGTAAAGTAGGATGCATGCCATGTGCTTTCAACATCATGTCTGCATACATAAACTTAATGAATAATTCATCTAGTACATGCATGAATACAGATGTGAACATGAATAGAAAGCATGTTAGGGCAAAGACTGCTAGTCCTCCTAAGACTAGGAAGGAAGCCCCTGTCCCTAAGCCTAAAGACATCCCTGTCAAGGCTAAACCAAAGGACAAGGGCACAGTCGATGAGAAAGACAAGGATCAGAAAATTTTTGCAGCTAAATTTGTTTATTCAACTAAACCTCTTGGACCCAATCAAGTTTGGGCACCAAAGAAAAAGTAATCAATCTGTGGATACAGGGTATAACAAAGAACAAGCGTGTCATGTGGATTCTCGACAACGGCTGTTCTAGGCATATGACTGGTGATAGAGCCCTGCTAGCAGATGTGATTGAAAAAGTTGGCCCAATAGTGACCTTTAGAGATAACAACAAGGGATTCACAACGGGATATGGCAATCTGGAAATTGGAAATGTTATCATAGAAAATATCTCTCTTGTTGATGGATTAAAGCACAACCTTCTAAGTATCAGTCAGTTCACTGACAAGGGCTTCAAAGTAACTTTTGAGAAAGAAAGATGTGCAATCCAAAATAGGAAAGATACGAAGCTTGCTCTTCAAGGAGTGAGAAAGGGAAATCTCTTTGTAGCTGACTTATTCTCTGCAAGCAAAGGCGAAACTCAATGTTTTTACAGCAAAGCTTCAACAGAGGATAGTTGGTTATGGCACAAGAAACTTTCACACCTAAACTTTAAGGCAATGAACTCTTTAGTTAAAAGGGAATTGGTAAGAGGCTTACCTGAGATGGAATTCTGTCAAGAAGGTTTATGTGAAGCATGTGAAAAAGGGAAGTCAAAGAAAGCATCTCACCGAAGCAAAGACTCTGCAGACATTACTGAACCACTGTAACTTTTATATATGGATTTATTTGGCCCAGTAAATGTCATGTCAATATCAAGGAAGAGATATGCCCTAGTAATTGTAGATGACTACTCTAAGTACACGTGGGTGTTATTTCTAGCCTCAAAGGACGAAGCCCCTCAAATAATCATTGATCACATAAAGAAGATAGAGGTAGAAACTGGTTTGCCTGTCAGAAAAATCAGGTCTGACAATGGAACAGAATTCAGGAATGTAACTCTAAATGAATTCTGTGTTGAAAAAGGTATCTTAAGACAATACTCAGCGCCCAGAACTCCACAACAAAATGGTGTAGTAGAAAGGAAGAACAGGACTTTGGTTGAAGCAGCAAGAACAATGCTGAATGAAGCTAAGTTACCTTTATACTTTTGGGCTGAAGCAGTCAACACAGCTTGTTACACTCAGAATCGTACCCTGATCAACAAAGACCATGACAAGACTCCGTACGAGATAATGGCAAACAAGAAACCAACACTGAAATACTTTCATGTGTTTGGAGCAAAGTGCTTTGTATTGAAAGATGATGAGCACCTAGGAAAGTTTGAATCCAAGGCTCATGAAGGAATATTTCTTGGCTACTCTCTGGAATCTAAGGCGTACATGGTTTATGTGATTGAAAACAAAAAGGCCTTTGAAAGCATGAATGTAACTTTCGATGATCTCAAGCTCCCAAGTCTACAAAGAACAGACGACACTGAAACTCTGTAGTTTGAAAATATGAACTCAGATGAAAGTGAATTAGAACCTGAAGCTGCAACAGAAAATCAAGTTCCAAATGAGAATAACAACAATGATTCTGACCCTAGTAGTGGAAACAGTGGAAGATTCACATAAACTACTAGTAGTGGTAGAAAATCTCATTCTCATCCAAGCAGCTGCTCAGGGGGAGCAACTGAAGGATCAACTAGCAGGACTCAATAGTTTAATGATAATCAAGCTGAGTCTTCAAGGGCAAATCTTCCTAGACATAGGGTGTGGAGTAGAGATCACCCCTTTGAGTTGATTCTAATAGATCCAGATACTGGAGTTGAAACTAGACGTGCTTCTCAAAATGAATATTTATTATCTGGTTTTCTCTCTTAGATAGAGCCAAAGAAAGTGGAAGAAGCACTAGAAGATCTAGATTGGGTCATTGCTATGCAAGAAGAACTCAATCAATTTAACAGACAAAAAGTCTTGAAGCTGGTACCTAGGCCAAAGAACAAGTCTGTAATTGGCACAAAGTGGGTATTCAGAAACAAGCTGGATGAAGATGGCATTGTCACGAGGAACAAAGCCAGACTGGTTGCTAAAGGTTATTCCCAAGAAGAAGGAATAGATTATGATGAAACATATGCACCAGTGGCAAGACTTGAAGCTATCAGGATGTTTTTGGCATTCGCAGCACACTCCAATTTCAAAGTATATCAAATGGATGTGAAGAGTGCATTTCTGAATGGAGAGCTTGAAGAAGAAGTATATGTAGAACAACCCCCAGGGTTTGAAGATCCAGAATTTGCAGATTTTGTATACTTTCTCTTCAAGGCACTCTATGGCTTAAAGCAGGCACCTCGGACATGGTATGACACTCTATCTGTATTTTTACTTGAAAATGGTTTCACTAAAGGTGTCATAGATAAGACTATGTTTCATAAAATGCACAAGAATGATATGATATTAGTACAAGTATATGTAGATGACATTATATTTGGTTCTACTAACGATCAATTATGTAGTAGATTTGTTAAGCTAATGCAGAGTAGGTATGAAATGAGCATAATGGGAGAGCTGAATTACTTCCTTGGACTCCAAGTAAGTCAAAGGAAAGATGAAATCTTCATTTGCCAGACCAAGTACATCAAAGATCTGTTGAAAAAATATGGTCTTGAAGATGCATCATCAGCCAAAACCCCAATGGCAACTGCCACTAAGCTTGATAAAGATTAGCTTGGTAAGAGGGTAGACATCACAAGCTACAGAGGTATGATCGGCTCATTACTGTACTTAACTACAAGTAGGCCAGATATTATGTTCGCTACATGCTTGTGTGCTAGGTTTCAATCAGATCCTAAAGAATCACATCTTATAGCTGTTAAACGGATTTTTAAGTATCTTAAGGGAAGTCTGAATCTTAGAATTTGGTACCCTAAAGATACAGGTTTGGACCTTATTGGCTATAAAGATTCTGATTATGCAGGGTGTAGGATTGATAGAAAAAGTACATCAGGGAGTTGTCAATTCCTTGGTAGAAGATTGGTGTCCTGGTATAGCAAGAAGCAACACTGAGTTGCAATGTTGACAGCTGAAGCTGAATATGTTGCTGTTGGAAGCTGTTGTGTTCAAATACTATGGATAAGGAACCAACTTCAAGACTATGGACTGTTGTTGAACAAAATTCCAATATACTGTGACAACACAAGTGCCATAGCTATTACAAACAATCCTATTCAACATTCAAGGATCAAGCACATTGATATCAGGTATCATTTTATTAGAGAGCATGTCATGAGTGGTACTGTAGAGTTACACTTTGTAATTACAGAAATTACAGAACAGCAAATTATAGACATTTTCACTAAACCACTGGATGAAGTCACCTTCACTAGACTGGTTTGTGAACTTGGGATGTTAAATGTTTTGATCTTATCTGTAATTTGGTGTTAATAAGTTTACAGATATTTAATCTTCAATATTAAAAGAGTTTGTGAATTTATTTGAACATCCAGAAAATAGCATCTTAATTGACAATTGATTAATTGCTCTAATTATATATTGATATATTAATTTGGTAATTAATTAAATGTGAATTAAAATTATTTAAATATTTATATCTATTTTAATAGATTTTGAGTATTTATTTAATTATATTTTTGTTAATTTATTTAAGTTATGAATATAGCAAATTGCAGACATTTTCACTAAACCACTGGATGAAGTTACCTTCACTAGACTGGTTTGTGAACTTGAGATGTTAAATGTCTAGATCTTATCTGCAAGTTGGTGTAAATAAGTTCACAAATATTTAATCTTCAATATTAAAAGAGTTTGTGAATTTATTTGATCATCCAGTAAATAAACTTCTAGCATCTTAATTGACAATTAATTAATTGCCCAGAGTATTTCTTGATATATTAATTTGGTAATTAATTAAGTGTGAATTATAATTATTTAAATACTTATATCTATTTTAAATAGATTTTGAGTATTTATTTAATAATATTTTTGTTAATTTATTTAAGTTATGAAAATAGCAATTAAAAGAAATATTTGCTTCATAATTTAAATTTATTAATAAAAATAAGAAGCATAATTATTTAAATATTCTATTTGATTAATATCAGTCAATGATATTTTAGTTAAAAAATTTATTATAATAATTATGATATTATCAATTTGGTAATGTTTTATTTAGAATTTATTCTAAATAAGATCTTGTTTGGTTATTTATTCGAAGTTACCAATTGATAATAGAGTATATTTTGTTCAAGTACAAAATATACAGGGTAGACAAATATCAATACTTAGATAATCCCAGTATTATTTAAGTGTGTCGATTTTTGGGTAGACAATTTTTCGACACACAGGTTTTTAACTTAGAAATTTTCTTTGTTTGTGTCAAATTTTGTCTACAGGGTAAGTTTATCGACAAATAGCTTTTCACTTAGAATTATTTCTTGTCTTTGTCGATTTTCATTACAGGCTAAATTTTTCGACACATGATCAGTACTTTGTTTTATTTTGATAGGTGTCGATTTTTAACCAACAGTGTAAATTCTCGACACTTGTTTTTACTTAGATTTTTTTTTGTGTGTGTCGTTTGTTTACAGAGTGTTACAAATTTTCGACACATAAGTTTCTAACTTAGAAATTTATGGGTGTGTCGAATTTTGTATATAGGGTAAAATTCTCGACACTTGGTTGTACTTAGTTTTATTTTACTTATGTCGAGTTTTAATCATAGAGTGTTAAAAATTTCGACAGGACAAATAGCTTTTTAACAAGTTTTTTTCTTGTCGATTTTTATTTCTAGGTGTCGAGTTTTGGAGCTCTAGTGTAATTCTAGGTGTCGAAATTGTTTTTAATTTCTACGTGCCGATTTTCTAGTACGCTGTGTAGATTTATCTTAAAACTAGAATTTTGGCCATGTAATTCTATGTGTCGAATCTGTGTAGCATAGAGGGCATTCTAGTAACTTCATCTATATGTCGATTTTATTATAATGAAGGATACATGCCTTAGCTTATATTTATTTCCTGTTCACAGTCGGTACATATACATACACACACACCATTGTTACGCTTCAACAAAAACTCGACACCCACCTTCATTTAATCATATTATAATCACCATTTTTAAATAGAAGACCAGTTCTGTGTGTCGTTTTCAAAGATCTATAACATATTTAAAAATCACATCATTTGGTATAGTATTTTTGAAGGACCCATTTCTTGCCAAACCTTTCGAATTCACACAGATCTAGTTACATTTAGTTGATTAAAAATTGATTAAAAATTATAATATTATAGCAAATCACTTCTAGTTCTTAATATAATTTTTCCATAACTTTAGGAAGTGATTTGAATTTGAGTTAATTTTACTTGAATTGATTAATTAATTAATTAATTAATTTTTTTTAAAATTGGTGTTGCAAAATATTTGTCTTAATTAATTAGTAAATTATCTGCTCATTTTTAATTAATTAAAAATGGTTGGAAAATTTATTATACTTAAAACAAATAGTGCACTCACAATAGAACCTGAGTCTGTTGCTGAACCTTATAGCAATTGGATTCGGTTTTTACGTGAACATTCAAATATACGACATGCTTTAACTGCAAGCCTAGAATTAAATCTTGATGCACTGCTTGTATGTTATCATTCAGTTGTCGATACATCAGATGCAGACAATTTGGATTTTACTTTTTCATTAGAAACTAGAGATGTTCGGGTAACAGATCAGGACTTAAATCGTATTTTGCAGTTTAACACTGAAAATTTTGATCCTTTACTTGATGATGTTGAACGTGCCAATTTCTTCAATTCCATCACACACAATGGACCACTGAACTTAACAGTAATTTACAAACATAATCTTCCTCGTGAATGGAATTTTTTCTTTCATATAGTGAACCATGTTTTTGCAAAGAAAAAGAGTGGATGGAGTGGTATTCCTAAAATGACTCAATATATTGGATGTGCCATCTCTAACAATCTTAATATCAATTATGGTAAGCTATTAATGAAAAGCATACTTTAGGCTATGGGATCTAGTGCAAAAAGAGACATCAACAGAGTCAATGTTGATTGTTTTTATCCTAGATTTCTATAACTAGTGCTTAATGATCTACTATCCAATGACGAAATGCTTGCTTTCTCTGCAAGTCAGTACGAACAAAGTACTACAATTTGTGGTAGTGTCGTTGCACTGATAGCAAACAGGGGTGATTACCCAAATGGGAATGTAGCACGTGTAACAGAATATATGGAAAGTGTTATGTTTCCTGTAGCAGGTGAACAATAAGAAGAGGTTCCTGAACTCGAAGATTCAATGAATGAGGACTCCGAAGCTGAACATTAGTCTGAAAATGCAAAAGAAGAAGGAGAAGTACAAATGGAAAATGAGCCAGTTGCAAGTGATACAGAAGTGCTTGTAAATCACTGTTAGGTTCAGTGGTGCATTGTGTGTGATGGAATCGAAGACGTTGGCATGCTCAGGATCATCAGGTAAGGGATCAAAGTTTTTAGTGGTAAACTGTAAGATACGGTTAATATCCTGATCTTTTACCCAAATATCTCAATTTTCTATAGAAAATGTAAAAGGAAAATTATTATCATCTGATGTATCGACAGATGTGTGATAACATACAAGTACTGCATCAAGATTTAATTCTAGGATTACAGTTAAAGCGTGTCGTATATTTGAATGTTCACGCAGAAACCGAATCCAATTGCTCTAGGGTTCAGCAACCGACTCCGGATCTAGTGTGAGTGTACTATTTGTTTTAAGTACGATAAATCTTCCAACCATTTTTAATTAATTAAAAATGAATAGATAATTTATTGTTTAATTAAGACAAATATTTTGCAACACCAATTTTAATAATTAATATTTTAATATTAATTTAATTTGAGTTAATATTAACTCAAATTCAAATCACCACAAAAAAATTTGAGAAAAATATATAATGCTATTGAGGTAATTTGCTACATAATTATAATTTTTAATTAATTCTTATCTACCTTAATTAAGCTAGATCTGAAAAACCCGAATTGTTTACACGATAAAATGGGTTTTTCAAAACTTGTACCAAATTATGTGATGTTTTAATATGTTAAAGATCAATGAAAAATAAACACAAAACTGGTTTCAGATATAAATTTGGGTGAGTAATTTTTCAAAACTTGTACCAAATTATGTGATGTTTTAATATGTTAAAGATCAATGAAAAATACACACAAAACTAGTTTCAGATATAAATTTGGGTGAGTAAAAATGGAGTTCGTGTGTGTGTGTCAAGGTTTGTTAATGGTCGAGAGCTCTACTGTGTATGTATTTATGTATGTATCGAGTTTTTTAAGAATATTGATGGGAAAATAAAAACTATTAGGGAATATATATATATATATATATATATATATATATATATATATATATATATATATATATATATATATATATATATATATATATATATATATATATATATATGCAGCATACAGTGTAAAATCGACACATGTACAAATTACAATTATGCCCCTTATTGTATGCTAAAACTCGACACATGTTTTTTCTTGGCCATAATAAGCTAAGTTCACACATAATCAATTATCGACACACAAAAAAATTTTAGGTTGTGTCGATATAAAATACCCTGTTGATAAAAAATCGACACTTCTTTGGATAATTCTAAGTTAAAAAGATGAGTGTCGATTTTATTAACACCTGTAAAGAAAAATTTGACACATCTTAACTTAAAACAAAAAGAATTCTATGTGTCGATTGTTTTAAACTCATGTGTTAATAGAATTCAACACATTAAAGATATTTTAAGTAGAAATACAATTGTCGAATTTTATTAACCCTGTATATTTTATACTTGAACAAAATATACTCTATTATCAATTGGTAACATTGGAATTAAATAGTAAATCTTATTTAGAATGAATTCGAAATAAAATATTACCAAATTGATAATATCACAAATTATTATAATAAAATATTTAATTAAAATATCATTGAATGATATTAATAAAATAAAATATTTAAATAATTATGCTTCTATTTTTATTAATAAATTTAAATTATGAAGCAAATAATCCCTTTAATTGCTATATTCATAACTTAAATAAATTAACAAAAATATAATTAAATAAATACTCAAAATCTATTAAAATAGAGATAAATATTTAAATAATTTTAATTCACATTTAATTAATTACCAAATTAATATATCAATATATAATTAGAGCAATTAATCAATTATCAATTAAGATGCTATTTTCTGGATGTTCAAATAAATTCAGAAATTATTTTAATATTGAAGATTAAATATCTGTAAACTTATTAACACCAAATTACAGATAAGATCAGAACATTTAACATCCCAAGTTCACAAACCAGTCTAGTGAAGGTGACTTCATCCAGTGGTTTAGTGAAAATATCTGCAATTTGCTGTTCTGTAATTATAAAGTGTAACTCTACAGTACCATTCATGACATGTTCTCTAATGAAATGATACATGATATCAATGTGCTTGGTTCTCGAGTGTTGTACATGATGGTTTGTGATTGTTATGGTGCTTGTGTTGAAGTTGAAGTTGGTTCCTTATCCATAAGATTTGTGCACAGCAGCTTCTAGCAGCAACATATTCAGCTTCAACTATTGACATTGCAACTGAGTGCTGCTTCTTGCTATATCAAGACACCAATCTTTTACCAAGGAATTGACAACTCCCTGATATACTCTTTCGATCAATCCTAAAACCTGCATATCAGAATCTGTATAGCCAACAAGGTCAAAACCTGTATCTTTAGGGTACCAAATTCCAAGATTTAGACTTCCCTTAAGATACCTAAAAATATGTTTAACGGCTATAAGATACGATTCTTTAGGGTCATCTTGAAACCTGGCACACAAGCATGTGGCAAACATAATATCTGGTCTACTTGTAGTTAAGTAAAGTAATGAGCCGATCATACCTCTGTACCTTGTAATATCTACCCTCTTACCAGGTTCATCTTTATCAATCTTATTGGCAGTTTTCATTGGTGTTTTAGCTGGTGATGCATCTTCAAGACCATACTTTTTCAAAAGATCTCTGATGTACTTAGTGTGGCAAATGAATATTCTATCTTTCCTTTGGCTTACTTGGAGTCCAAGAAAGTAGTTCAGCTCACCCATCATGCTCATTTCATACATACTCTGCATTAACTTAGCAAATCTACTACACAACTGATCGTTAGTAGAACCAAATATAATGTCATCCACATATACTTGCACTAATATCATGTCATTTTTATGCATTTTATGAAACAGAGTCTTATCTATGACACCTTTAGTGAAACCATTTTCAAGTAAGAATACTGATAGAGTGTCATACCATGTCTGAGGTGTTTGCTTTAGGCCATAGAGTGCTTTGAAGAAAAAGTATACAAAATCAGCAAATTTTGGATCTTCAAACCCTGAGGGTTGCTCCATATACACTTCTTCCTCTAGCTCTCCATTCAGGAATGCACTAGTCACATCCATTTGATATACTTTGAAATTGAAATGTACTGTGAATGCCAGAAACATCCTGATAGCTTTAAGCCTTGCTACTGGTTCATATATTTCATCATAATCTATTCCTTCTTCTTGGGAATAACCTTTAGCAACCAGTCTAGCTTTGTTACTCGTAACAATGCCATCTTCATCCATTTTATTTCTGAATACCCATTTGGTGCCAATAATAGACTTATTTTTTGGCCTAGGTACCAGCTTCCAGACTTTCTGTCTTTCGAATTGATTGAGTTCTTCTTGCATTGCAATAACTCAATATGGATCTTCTAGTGCTTCTTCAACTTTCTTTGGCTCTATCTTAGAGAAGAAACCAGATAATAAACATTCATTTTGCGAAGCACGTCTAGTTTGAACTCCAGCATCTGGATATCCTAGAATTAACTCAAAGGGGTGATATCTACTCCACACCCTATGTCTAGGCATATTTGCTCTAGGGTCAGAATCATTATTGTTGTTATTCTCAATTAATGCTTGATTTTCTATTACAACTTCAGGTTCTACTTCACCTTCATCTGAGTTCAAATTTTTAAACTGTAGAGTTTCAATGTCATCTGTTCTTTGTAGAGTTGGGAGCTTTAGATCATCGAAAGTTACATTCATGCTTTCAATGACCTTATTGTGTTCAATAACATAAACCTTGTATGCTTTAGATTCCAGAGAGTAGCCAAGAAATATGCCTTCATGAGCTTTGGATTCAAACTTTCTAAGATGTTCATCATCTTTCAGTACAAAACACTTTGCTCCAAACACATGAAAGTACTTCAGTGTTGGTTTATTGTTTGCCATCAATTCATATGGAGTCTTGTCATGATCTTTATTAATCAGGGTACGATTCTGAGTATAGCAAGTTGTGTTGACTACTTCAGCCCAAAAGTATAGAGGTAACTTAGTTTTATTCAGTATTGTTCTTGCTGCTTCAACTAAAGTTCTATTCTTCCTTTCTACTACTCCATTTTGTTGTGGAGTTATGGGTGCTGAATATTGTCTTAAAATTCCTTTCTCAATACAGAAATCATTCAGGGTTATATTTCTGAATTTTATTCCATTGTTAGACCTTATTTTCCAAATAGGCAAATCAGCTTCTAACTCTATTTTCTTTATGTGATAAATAATTGTTTGAGGGGATTCATCTTTTGAGACTAGAAACAACACCCACGTGTACTTAGAGTAGTCATTAACAATTACTAGTGCATATCTTTTCCTTGACATAGACATGACATTGACTGGACCAAATAAATCCATATGTAGAAGTTGTAGTGGTTCAGTAATGTCTGATGAGTATTTGCTTCAGTGAGATGCTTTCTTTGACTTCCCCTTTTCACATGCTTCACACAACCTTTCTTGATAGAATTCCATCTCAGGTAAACCTCTAACCAATTCCCTCTTAACTAAAGAGTTCATTGCCTTGAAGTTCAGGTGTGATAGTTTCTTATGCCATAACCAATTGTCCTCTGTTGAAGCTTTGCTGTAAAAACATTGAACTTCACCTTTGCTTGTAGAGAATAAGTCAACCATAAAGATATATCCCTTTCTCACTCCTTGATGAGCAAGCTTCGCATCTTTCCTATTTTGGATTGCACATCTTTCCTTTTCGAAAGTTACTTTATAGCCCTTGTCAGTGAACTGACTGACTTAGGAGGTTATGCTTTAATCCATCTATAAGAGAAATATTTTCAATGATAACAAATCCAATTTCCAAATTATCATTTCCCGTTGTGAATCTCTTGCTGCTATCTCCAAAGGTCACTATTGGGTCAGCTTTCTCAATCACATCTGATAGCAGGGCTTTATCACTGATCATATGCCTAGAACAACCGTTGTCGAGAATTCACATGACACGCTTGTCCTTTTCTATACCCTGAAACCACATATTGATTATTTTTTTCTTTGGCACCCAAATTTTATTGGGTCCAAGAGGCTTAGATGATTTAACAGTTTTAGCTATAGAAATTTCCGTGTCTTTGTCTTTCTCATCGACTGTGCCCTTGCCCTTTGGTTTAGCCTTGACATGTGTATCTTTAGGCTTAGGGACATGGGCTTCCTTCCTAGACTTAGGAGGACTAGCAGTCTTTACCCTAACATGCTTTCTATTCATGTTTACATCAGTATTAATGCAAGTACTAGATGATGCATTCATCAAGTTTATGTATGCAGACATGATGTTGAAAGCACATGGCATACATCCTACATTACTGTATGGTTGATGAGGGATAGACATGGCAGGCATGGCAGTCATACTAGGCATTTCAGTTTTTATTACTTTAATCTTTTTGCAAGCATGCAAAAGATGTCTAGTAGAATTGCAATTATTACAAACTTTCCTAGTAGCAATGGTATAATAGGCATAATCACTTTTCTTATTAATATCTATCTTGCCATTTCTGTTAGCTTTCTTCTTTTCATTCTTGTTGCCTATTTCAGTTTTAATCTGTTTCTTAGGCTCTTCAATTTTTACAGATTTTATAGGCAACTTCTCTTTATTTTCTTCCTCTTTCTTTTTATCCTCAATAAGGATTTCTTCTTTCATAGTGATTTGTTCTTCATCTATGGGTTCGATGACAAACTTCTTATATAAGGGCTTAGGGACATTTTTTAACACATGTGGAATGTCTTGCTTCACAGGACTTTCCTAAGCGATTGATTCTTCATGTCTCTTTCATGCCTTCTTATCATAGTCAAATATTATTCCAATTTTTTTACCTATGACCTATTTATCTATTATCTCCTTAACAAGATTAGCAGATTTCATATATACCTAAAGTTTTAACTCTAACTCAGAAATTTTATTTCTAAGTGTAGTTTCTACTTCTTAGACATTTCAACTGTTGAAAGAAATGATACCTTTGATGACTGAGGTGATGCCTCTGAAGAGTCTGCCAGAAGTGCAACATTTCCATATGTCTCTTCTTCATCATTATCAGAATCATCCTAGATTTTTCCCTCGACTATATAAGCTCTGCCCTGATGCTTCTTTACCAGTGCATCATACTTTTATTTCAGTTCGTCATACGATTCCTTTCTTTCCTTTCCTTGCTTAGGCTTCCGACATTCTGTAGCAAAATGTTCGGGTTCATTGCAGTTGTAGCACTTAAACTTGCTATGGTCTACCATTCCAGTCTTGTAATCTCCTTTGCTAAAAGATCCTGAAGATGAACCACCTCGGTTATTGTTTCTGAAGCTGGAACCACTATAACTTGAGTTACTCTTGAAGTTGTACTTAGGGTTCCTCCTAAACCTGAGGTTCTTGAACTTCCCTGCCATATAGGCCATTATCTTATTTTCTAACTGTTCAAGTTCTTCTATTGTGTAGAAGTCATCTTCATCACCTGCTTGAGAATTTTCTGTAAATTCAGCTTCTAGAATCTCTTCTTTCTCAGTTACAGGCTTTTCTGTGTTGGTCTCTGTACTAGCAAAATCTTTAGCTACAAGTGTTGTAATCTTCAATAAAGTTGTATTCTTGATATCCACTGTCCTTGAGCCATAAATGATTTGTCTTTGCTCCTGCTCCATTTCATGAGTCTTGAACTTTCCCTATATAATTTTAATAGACATGTCATTTATGTCACTTCTCTCTCTTATTGCAGAGATTTTGTGTTCAAGGTGCGCTGGTAGTGTCAATATGAATTTCCTGTTGATCTCCCTACGTGAGTAGGCCTTTCCGTGTAGTGACAAGTCATTGAGTAATTTATTGTATCTCTCAAAGACTTGAGTGATACTCTTTCCGGGTAGTGACTTGAATGCCTCGTACTGGGATGTAAGAATATCTAGTCTATTTTCCTTCACTTCTACAGTACCTTTCATTAACAGATCAATGGTATCTCATATTTGTTTGGCACTAGTGCAATTTATCACTTGATTTAGCATTGTAGTGTCTAGTGAATCCATTAGGATACATTGAAGATGATTATCCCATGCTACTCTTTCTTTGTCAATGTCAATGTACTCTGAAGACTCTTTTGGGGTAAATCCTTGAGAAATCCGTTTTCCATCATCTGAGACTGTTTCTGGTGTAAGATTCTGAGGAACATAGGGTCCATTTTCCAAAATTCCTATGTATTGAGAATTAGCTGATTTGATGGAAGTGGACATCTTATTTTTCCATAAAATGTATTCATTTTTGTCAAAGGCTGGGATTTTGATGCTACTAAGTTTTTCAGTACTCATAGTTACAAAGAATTTTAAATCTCAAGAAATAATTAATTTCTTAAAAATTAAAATCAATTTGAATAAAAATTAAATTTTGGGAAATAAAATTTTAATTCAAATTCTTGACAATTGATAGCCTTTTAAAAATTAGTGGATTTAAAATCTTTAAAAAATTTGAAATTGAATTTTCTTTAAAAATAAAGAAATTTCAACATAAATATTTTTAGATCTAAAAATACACTTTTTTAAAAAATATTTTTGGATCTTGATTTGTAACTTCAATCAACAAGCTCTGATATTAATTGTTAGGCCCAAACTATCGTAGAAGGGGGGTTGAATACGATATTGGTAGTTTTTCATTTTGGTTCGTGTTTATAGATCTGTTCTTGGTGAGCAATAGATATAGCAGTTATAACTTTAAACAATAAGAACAAACTTCGGGAATATACTTTGTATTATATAAACCAAAGGTGCTACACTCTCACACAGATGTATGAGCTACAATGAATCTCACAACAAGAAATATATACGAGCTTTAATGGCTATGTGTTGTCTCTCTGTCTCTCTCTAAGCTCTATCTCTTTCTGGTTGTTGTGTTCTTATTACATATAAAATAAAAATACATTTTGTTTATATGTAAAATTTATAATAAAGTGAAATACAATTCTAAGTGTCGACTAATTCTTCTTCTATATTGACTTGAGTTGACCCTTGGATAATTTTCTATGTGTCGAAGAGTATTGCCTTGTATACTGTACTTAGAAAATAATCCAGTCTTGATAGAAGTTGAAGTGTCGAATCCTAGCTTCCTGTATGCTTGCCTTGGTCATTTTGAGGTTATTCAAAAATGTGTCGAATTCTAACTATGTGGAGTGCATGTGTCGAATTCCTGTCCATGTGAAGGCATGTGTCGACTTTTTTCACTAGTATGTGCCTTAGAATATTTTACATCATTCAAAGAATCTATGTGTCGATTTCTACTCCCTTGTATAGGTATGTGTCGATTTTTCTTCCATGTAGAATTGACTAGGATTCTTTTTGGCATACTAGAAGTTATGTGTCGATTTTCTTTTCCATGTATAGACAAGTGACGAATTCTTCACCCTTGTACAATGAGTTGAGAGTGATTTCAACTATAGACAAATCATTGCATACTTGGCTTCTGTCAATTCTTCTTGTACATGAATATGTTAATCAAATTTTTTGTGCTGACACTTAGTGCACTGGTCTGGTTCATAAGTGACTAACACTACATTGATCTTCATATTCTCAATTAAAATAATTGACTTAATTGTTGTATTCCTTTATTGCTTCTGGTCTTCACTGAAATCTTTTGGCACTAACTGTTTGATCTTTAATATTTTCTGAAACACTGAATTACTTATTCTTCACTGAGGCTTGATCATGGTAAGGAACTTCTTTCAGTGATCTTCAATATTCTGTCAAATATCCTGATACATGTAGTTGCTTGTTCCTCATTGTAGATTCATGTGATTACAATAATATTATTTACCCATCCTTTACTTTTAGTTGAGTTACAGATCCTCGATTACATTGTATGTTACATTCTCATTTACATTTCTGTTAAGCATATCAATTGATTCTTCCTTTTGTCCATCAACTGATGTTCTTCTTCGATTGATCTTGATATCCATCGATCGATAAAGGTTAGTGACTTATCGATTGATAAATGATATCAATCGATATATCAATCGATGGATCTTCATATGAGTTGATGATCTTTAATACTTTGACTTGGCTTCTTCAACTGATCTTCTATCCATTGATGCTTCAATATCAACTAATCATCCTTCACTTGTATAATTTTCCTGTCTTCAAGTAATTACAATTTGACAGCTTAAGTTACACATCAGTTGATGACCTATATCAATCGACTCTAACATCAATTGATTAGAATAAGATCAATTGACTTACACCTTATCAATTGAAATGTACTAAGTACACCTATGCTATAATCCATATTATCAGTTGATTTAGATAAACCTTTCAACTAATAAATGGCTTCCTGATCAATCGATATTTATAAACTCCATATCAGTTGATTAGTTATATCAAGTGTCTGTGACATGAACAAGCATAAATCTAATTGATGATAACAAAAATCCTTAACTATAATCATTCAAATAGAATCAAGAAACTTACTTAGCACTTTGAGTTTGGAAGTACCAGTTGATGTTTAATTTCTGCAAGCTGCTCCAATGTCTTCTACTCTTCATGATCTTCATTCTCCACTCACTTCTTCTTCTTTTTCTTCTCAACATTTTCGTTTAGCTGTCTCATAAAGGAACTCCTCAAAATTGCTTCATCTTCATCAGTTTCTCCAAGTTTCCTCATTAGATAGTGAATCTCTTCATCTGTGATTTTGTCCAGATATTTACAAATATCAAAAAACTTTGTATTGCCTTCCACATCTGTAAAAATCATAGCATACTTGGGTTTCAACACCACCTTCTTAACTTGAGATTTCCATAGCTTGAGAGGTGAATCAGGTTCAGCTTCAGCCTTTGCTCTTCTTAGCTTTGAAATTTGATGTTGGATTTCCTGAGCAATTGTAACATTGAGTTTGTACCTTTTATTGAGAAGAGGTAGAATGGTTTTCATGACATTGTAGCTTTGATTCATTATCACCTTCATTGAGTAAGTGATTTTTGATCCATTCTCATACTCCAACCCCATTGACACTTCTTGGTTAGAGGTTGTAGGGTGAGTTCTTACTCCTATCATCCCTTTTTCACTTACCACTGGAATTCCTTTCAGTTCATACCCTTTAATTGTCACTTCCTACTTGATTTCTTCTTGATTGACTTGAGGGTTTTCCTGAACCATTGTGTATTGAGTTAAATTTTTCTTTTTCTTAGCCATTGCTATTTTCCTCCTTTTTCTCATTGGTTGTTCTGCCAATTGTTCTTCCATATGCCATTGCATTTCCATCTGCTTAACAATCTCTTCATTCTCATTTTCTCTCCTTACAACATCTGAGATTCCTATAGTGATGGTTCCTTGAAGTAGCTTCTGGCCAACTGGCTTTTTCATTTCCTTTTCTTCTTCAAACATTATTGCTTTACCCTTTTTCTTCTCTTCAAGGGTTTCAAGATCTATTAGAAGAAAATCTTCTGCATTTGAATTGTTTTCTTTGGCAGGCTCCTTTGCACTTTTATTGACAACCTTTATTTGAGCAATGAACTCATCCAAATTTCCTGTTTGAACAGCCTTTTTCACCAATTCAGTATTTTTCCTTAGATCTTCAATTTTCTTCCTTTCCCTCTCAATCATTGCTCGAGTTTCCTTTTCTCTAAAAAGTCTTCTAGCTTCTAGCTCATCTTCAAACTTTTTCAAATCTTTCCTTTTCTTTTCTAAGTCATCTATGGTTGACTTAGATGACTTTTAAGATTGACCTCTATCTCTATTGCTTCTACTAGCACTAACACCAGCCACATTGCTCCTAATAGCTCCAAGTTGTTGACCACCAACACCACCTTAACTACTAACACCATCACCACCATCACTGCCATCCTTATCCTTATCATTATTCTCCCCCTTTTTGTTATCATCACAGAAAGGAGGTGGTGGCATTCTGTCTAAAAACTTTTGAAGAATTGAGGCATGTAGAACTTGACCTTTAATGATGTCATCCTTTGTGTTCCAGAGATTCCACTCTTGTTTCCAAGGCTGTAAAATTCTTTTCTAGAGTATTCATTGGAAGTTTCTCATCCAATCTTCTTTCTAATGCATCCTTTGTAGATGTGACAGATCCCTTAATGATTTCCAATTCTCTACGAACTCCTGTCACTGTTAACTTTTGAATCTTCAATGATTCCCTCATACAGTGTGCAATCCTCCTTTGAGTAGGATCTGCAATCTCAACTTCCATATTTGCCCTTCTATACTGAGAAAGAATTTTAGTTTCAGTAGCCTCTAGAGATCTATCAATTGTACTCATCCAAGGTTCTTTATCACAATCATCCTCCAAATCTTTAGGTTCCATATAACATGTATCTGTTGTATTGGCAATGATCTCCTTTAGATTCCTGGTTCTTTGCTCAGTGTTCTCAATCCCCAATAATTGTTCTGCATCCCTGTTACTTGAAATAGACAAACCTTGATATCTTGGATCTGGATGAACAAAATTGCTTGGATCCAAAGCACCAGCATCAACCTCTTCATCCTCCTTATTGACTCCACTCCCACCTGCTTCATTATTAGGGACTCTCCCTATCTCCTTCACTCATTCCTCTTCTAACATCAATTCATTTTCTAACTCTTGTGCATATAATAGAATAGTTTCATCTCTCTCACTAATCTGTCTATTTTGTATCAGAATCTCAATCTGAAATCTCACATCTCCCTCACTCATAACCTGTGCACCTACTAAGGTGGAGCCCTCATGTGTTTCACTCACATTCCTGGAAGAAATAGGATTGACCTCATTCACTTTCTCTCCTTTTTCCACGCTACAATCATGCATCTCACTCAACTCACTCATTCTTAGGAATGTTTGTGCAACAACAATTGATTGAGTATCAATTGATGTAATGAAAATATCAGTTGATGTATTTGGGATATCCATCGATTGATGCATACCCATCGATTGATCTTAAGTATCGATCGATGGCTGAATATCAATTGATGAGGGAACATCAATTGATGGAGTAGAAACATTTGAGGTAATGATTTGAGAAGAGATATTTGAAATAATATTTGAGATGAAATCCTGAATTTCCTGGGAAGAAAATTCAGGAGAGAGTATTGAATTCTCCTTGAATATCAAAGAAGGAGAATTTGAAAATACCCGATTATCTATCAGAACATTTTCTGAAGAAATTTGTAGAGGTGGAGAAAGAAGGATACATGGAATATGAATTAAGAGAGAATATGGTTGCACCTCATCATTTATATGATATGCATCAAACCGAATTTGAGAAGGCTCCATCACAGTTTTCTGTGATTTTGCAGTGCGTGTTTCCCTTTATACAAAGGTTACCCACTTCCTGCTCTTTTCATATGATTTGGGGGTTTTGGTTTGAGTGTCCCCATATTGGTTCTGTGCCCCTGGTTGTGGGCTCTTTTGAATATTAGCATCTTGTTGAGAAGATGCCAATAGGAGTGTGGTATTATCCTTATTAACATCCATAGCCTTTTGAGAGACTGAGGAGTGGCTAGGCTGAGGTTGCACACCCTTACTCACCTTATCCTTCTGGGTTCTTTGATTGTCCCCAGTTCCCTCACCAGAATCATCCCTAACTAAACTATCAACACTAGGTATTTTTATTTTCTTGGATTTTAGAACAACAGGTTTTTGGGAACTTGTTGAGGTTGGTTTCTTTTATGTGGATTTGGAAACAACAGATTTTGTACCATGGAAATGGCATCCCATGGACACTCTCAGTCATCCAAATACTGTTTCCTCAGGAGAAATCACCTGTCCATCCAGTATCTAAGGATTCATCTGAGCAATTGGATGATGAATTTGATGTTGAGGGGACCACTGTCACAAGTGGCCCTAGCTTTCACTCCCTGTCGCAATGGCTGAAACATGTGCAACATGACAGGGAACCAGGACCATCATCTCATTGTGGGTCACTTTCAGATGAGCAACTCAAAGAACTATATGGAGATCAATTGGATGGATTTTACCAAATAGCTCAACAACTCATCACTTCTCACATAACCAACAAGGACTATGATGCAATACTGTTGGAGTATGCTAAGGATCAAGAGAAAATAAAGGGCCAAAATGCTTATATGGCTGAAGATGGAGAGGCCAATGTTGATGCTTGGTTGGACAACAAAAATATTGTGAGCATGGAGGAGATGTTATAGCGGATGAGACAGAAGTATCTAACATTTCTTAGATCTTGTGAGAAAACATTCACTCCAACTGCTATTTATGATGCTATACATGAGGCAACCAAAGTCCAACTTCAGTCCAATCACTATCTAGTAAGAGGCTTTCAATCAGAAATTGCTGAGCATAGAGCTAAGATGGAAGGGCTTTTGAAATCAATTGAAGACAAATTGAAGCTTGGTGGTCTTTATGGTCATGCTACTTCTAGATCAGATTCTTCACTGTCAAGGCATAAGATTCAGGAAATACATGAGAAATTAGAGAAGATGGAAACAACCTTCAAAGAAATGATTGATGTCCAAACAGCAACTCAACAACAACATGCCAAAATCAACTGTATGGTTGAGGTTCTGTACAAAAACAGGCATGCAAACAGATTGCCTGAAGATATTCCAATCTATGACCTGGCACCTCTGGAAGTAGATATCTTTTATCAATCTAAAGCCAAGGCAGAAATGGATGAAGCAGTCTCACTGCTAAACCTCATAGAAAAAGTGGATTCATTAACAAATGCTCAATCTACACTCTCTTCCACGGTTTCAAAAGTGGTGGCTAATGTTGATTCACTCAAAAAGGACTTTGAAACTTCTAGCGCCACTCAAGGCACTACACTTCAACATATCTCCAATAAAGTTGCCTCTATTCAAGTTTTGCTTTCGTCAATGCCTGTGTCTGGTCAAGCATCTCATGTTCAAGTTCCTACCCAACTCAAACCTACTCATTCATCATTCTTACCCATGCAACAAGATATCAACCCTAAGGGAGAGAAGTCAAAGGAGGAGATTGAAAGACAAATGGAGATATAGTAGCTGAGAGACAAAAAGTTGTAATGAAAATATTAAGGGAAGAGGCCAGGAAGCCACTTGCAGACAAAGAGTTTATATTGAACTTGAAAGTAATCAAAGCAAATATAAAGGACAATCACTGGAATTACAGGAGAATGTTGCAAAACAACATCTACATGGTGAGAGGAGTAAGGATTCAAGTAAATGGTGAAGAGGTCAAAGTACCAGTAGTGCATATAGAATCTGGCTACTACAGGGTATCTCTAGGACTGTTTCATGGACTCTCATACACAGAACTAGAGTGTTTGCACAAAGCAATAGAGAATGTGACTAAGGAAGACAATGAATTAAAGAATATGTTAGGCCTTTTGTTGCCCAAAGCACTTGCTGAAGCTTACTACAACCTTGATGGGATTCTCTATATGACCAAAACAAACACTCTCTCTCACTTCAAAATCCCTCAGCATTTGAATCCTGATAATAGAAGCCAAATCATTAATCTATGAGATCTGTTAAAGAATAAGCTAGTTATTAGAGAAGAAGACAAGGTGATTATGGAGAAATTAAAAAAGTTTATCAATGGTCAAGTGCCAACTTTTACAAGTGATGAATTGAAGAAGAAAAGAAAGGATGAGGAAGACGAGGAACAGGGAAATGGAGATAAGAAACCTGATTCCAGGAGTTATAAGGATGGGAAGTAAGATGAAAAGAAGAAATAAGGTGATGATAAGAAAAATAGAGATGTCTCAGGAAAAGAAAAGACTTAGGGAGAGAAAGAAGCCTTCAAAGCAGCAAGTTGTTGGTGTTCATTCTAGTACACCTACCACAATTCAAGGTACTAGTATGATTCCAATAGTTTCTGAAACTGCTATGATCCCTAAATCCAAATCTCCTAGAAGATATTTTGTTAAAATGACTGCACATGGAGTGATAAGGAAGGAAGTGAAAAAGAACCAAATCAAGAATTTGAAGCCATGTCAACATATCAAGGTCAACTATGGTATAACAACAAGATTCAAGAAATCTACTAGTTCATTGCTAGTTAGATATCCTAAATGGAGAAAGCATATCATTGTTCCTGATAAAAGTCTACAAATTAAACCCATCCAAGAAATAACTAAAGTTGATAAAGTGAAGATCAAGCAATGGAAGGTAAACAAAATTATCAAGGTTGAAATCAGGGACAAGATAATGTTTTTGATTACTGTTGATGGGGAAGAAAGAGGCTTCCATCATGATGACTCATTTTCAATCACCCATGACATTAAAAGAGTGATCAATCTTTTTGACAAAAGGTGCATGATTGACAAATTGAAAATGATGGAAATGGCTAAGTACTTGGCTAAGAAGTACCAAAATAAAATTGATAAAGTCAAGTACTTAGAGGAGATGGTAGAGAAGAGGAAAAAGGAAGATGAAGAAATAGAGAGGTTGTCTAAAGAATTAAGAAGACAAGGTAAGTGCAGAGTATTCAAGGATCCTGATAGAGTTGAATTTAAGCTGAAAAATAGGGTGACAATAAAAATCAGACTCAAGTTTATCCTTGATTACCCTGTGCAAACCCTCAAAATTGTTGCTGACATGCTAGATGGTGCAATTCTAATTGAAGAGGTCATGGCCAGACAATAAATCCTCCATGCAATTGAAGAGATCAAATCAAGGCAAGAGAAAGAAAGGAAAGAAAGATATGATCATGCCAATCATCATCAATAACAAAATAGGTAGGCTTGATATCTTGTATTAATTTGTGAAATTGTCTTTTCCCAAATTGGGGGAGATTGTTGGATCAAATCAAGCCTACTCTATATAATTTGTCTTGCTGTAACATGTTTAGAACTTCTATTTTGAGATTAGTGACAGTCATTTCAATGAATTATTGCAGTTAGAAGTATGATCAAATTGTAATTCCAAGTTATAATTAAAGTCAAAGAATAAAGTCTATTAGAAGATTCAAGTTAAATCATGTAACTAGACAAAGAAGACTTGTTGAAGAATAAGGAATGCATTCTGAGAATTCGACTAAGGCAAATACACATTCGAGAAGTCAGAAATATGCAACTGGTAGAGAAGTCTCAAAACACTCATTGGCTCACTATTCAATCGAGAAGTGTTCATTCGAGAAGTCAAGAAACGAAAGTCAATCGAGTAGTGTGAAATGTCATACATTCGAGAAGTCCAAAATAAATATTTCGAGAAGTTAGCCAAAGGAACAGACGACAATAACTATTCCATTGACAGTAAACTTGGAGGGAATTGAAAAATCAAAGACAACAAGTATTACTGATAATAACTATTCCCTTGACAGTAAACTTTGGCGGGGATAGTTGACAGTAACATTGGCGGGGATAGTTGACAGTAGCTTTGGACGATAGCATGTTTTAGAAGACTATCAAGCTTGGCAGTGAAGTATGTAATCGAGAAGTCAATCACCATGACTTCTCAAATAAAAATCAATAGAGTACTCGACTTTTCAAAGAGCTATTTTCAAGGAGAATTGTAGAAGAACAAGATAAGTAATTTGCAGCACTATCATTACAGGGTCAGTAAAATCTGTAATGATAGAGACAAGTCTACAATGAAGCTTGGAAGATACATAAGACAAATGACAGAAGAGATAAGGCAGAAAACTACAGACTGTCAAAAGAGAGTGTTAGCTAGAAATAGATAGTAGTCAAATGTAAAGTTATCTTTGTCTATTTCTAATTTTAGCTTAACTTACTAGTGAGAACATGTGCCAAAAGACATTTTATTTATATAGGCTTAGCACTGTTTCATTAGTAAGTATCTTTGAATTTATCAAGTTCATACCTTGTATCTTTTAAGAATAAGAAGCTGAAATTCACACTGAATTTCAGATTGTAGCAAGTTTAATTCTAATACAAATTAGATTGAAAATTATATTATATGTTTACTTTATTACTTGCACTATGATTACGTAAACACATGAATTTTTAAAGCTACATACACCAAACAAACAGTTCATCAAAAATCAAAAAGAGCATAAAAGTTTGAAGTATACATTCACCCCCCCCCCTCTATACACTTCTGTCGAACTCTAATTCCTATCATATTCTTCTTATTCTTGATGATAGCAGTTTAGAAGTTACTGACTTTCTAATGTTGACAACAAGTTGAGATGGAACCGTCTTAACAATATGATTTGGTCTTACTGTCTTGACAGCAGCTTCTGAACTTACTATCTTACTAGTATTGATAGTATCTTCTAGACCTTGAATATTGTCAAAGGCAAAACTAACTGTCTTGGGGTTTTTGACAGTATCTTTTGACCTAATGGTTATATTGACAGTATCACTGTCCTCATCAGCTAATTCTTGCTTAAGAATTAGATATTACTCATCAAATTCAAACTCAGCCTTTTTAAACATGGGATTTTTAAATTTCTTAAGAATAGGGGGTCCGACAGTAGTTTTATCAATACAATCAGTTTCATCTCCTACATGATTCTTTTATTTCTTCTTATCATAATTAAACCCTATTCCAACCTTTTGATGTTCAATATTTTCTTCATGATAGGTTTTTAACAATGAAGAGGAATTTTTGTAGGCCTTGATTTTAAGTTCATTTTCAGAAATCTATTTTCTGAGAAATTGTTCGACTTGAGAAGCACACACAATCTTGTTTTTAAGAATTTCATTTTCTTGACTTAAGGACTCAAAAGCATTTTGTCTAAGCTCTAGTTCTTCATTCTTGCTTTTTAATAATTCACTAGCACTAGTCAGTTTGATAATTTTTTCATTAACAGCTAGCATGCTAGTATGAATATTAAGAATCTCAAAACTTAAGCTTTCTACAGTTTTCTTATACTGAGATGTAGTCATATCAACAGTAGTAAGAAAGGGTACCTGAATTGATGAAGGAGTTGACTCTTCTCCAGAGTTAGCCATGAGAGCTAGATTTCAATATTCATCTTCTTCATCATCAGATTTTTCCCAGTATTTTCCTTCAGCCACAAATGCCCTGCCTTGTTGCTTTTTGAGCAAGGCATCATACTTTTCCTTGAGTTCTTCATAGTCACTGTCATTTCTTCTCACTTGCTTTGGCTTTTTGCATTTAGTTACAAAATGCCCCATCTCATTGCAGTTGTAACAACTTATCTTTGACATGTCTACCATTCCTATTTTGTAACCACCTTTTTCACTTTCTCTAGGTTTTGAAGAGTTTCTTTTGTTAAACCTAGAGTTTTGTCCTTTAGATTTGAAAGTCTTGTTTTTCTTGAATCTCATATTTGAGAACTTCCTTGCCATGTAGGCCATAGTTTGGTTCTCCATGTTAATAAGTTCATCTAAGGTGTAGAACTCATCTTCATCACCATCTTTGAGTTCAAGTGTAACACTTTCATCTTCATCAATAACCTCTTCAATCTTGATTTGTTGTTGATGTTGAGATTCTTGTAACTGCAGCATCTTTAGATCTTGAGCCACAAGAGCATTTGAGGCATTTGCCATCTTGCCTCTTTGACCAGACTGTATAGCTCTCTTTTGTAGTAACTCTAGCTCATAGGTTTTTAAAATTCCACAGAGAGTTTCAAGAAAGACTTTATACATGTCTCTTCCCTCTCTTATACCAGCAATCTTATGCTCAAGATGGTCAGGAAATGTCAACATGAATTTCATCTTTACTTCCTTTTTGTCATAAAACTTTCCATGCAGTTTCAAGTCATTTATCATCCTATTGAACCTTTCAAACATCTCAGTCAACCCTTCACTTGATTTAGCCATAAAAGTCTCATACTGAGACACCATGATTTTTCTTTAGTTGTCTTCCACTTCTTATGTTCCTTCACAAAGTATCTCAATGGTTTTCCATATTTGTTTAGAACTTGTGCAGTTGACAATATTATTGTACATAACATTGTCAAGTGCTTCAATGATTATGAACTGCAAACAATCATCTAGGGTTATTTTTTCTTTTTCAGTAGGCTTTGTCTCACCTTCTGTTGTGGTTTCAGGTATATATGATTGAGCAATAAATGACCATTTTCCAGAATACCAGGATAAAGTGGGTTGATTTTTTTTTTATGAACAAAGTCATTTTTCTTTTCCATAGGTTGTAATGTTCTTTGTCAAAGGTGGGTATTTTTATACTGCTTACTTTCTATGCACTCATTTTTTATCTTTTCAGGTTAGATATGTTAAACATGTCGCTCTGATACTAGTTGTTAAATAGAATGAGTGTTGTAGAAGGGAGGGTTGTTAAATAATCATTAATCTCACTAACAACAAATAGGATTAATGTTTAACAAGTTATAAATGCAAACAAATAAGTAGATCAAGACATAGTGTTTAAAATTCAAAATTAATATATTATTAATTTTGTTGCTACAACTGTACTGGAAAATAATTACAGCTACAAAGTTACAATAACAATTAGATTTTCTATTGTTACTAAGCTTGAGAGAATAGACAAGTTCTAGCTTAGTTCCTTGAGGAAAAGTGTTTGTGGGATATGTGTATTTATATTGAAACACATATTTGATTTACAGGTACACTTTTCCGTTGTCCTAGAATAAATCTTGAAATAGAGACTTTACTTTTCCTGTTCAACCTTGGCTTCATTCCCTTTGTAGATAAAGTTGTTCTGAGATGCACAGAAGTCTTTGTTGTGAGGCTTTGATAGTCCACTAAAACATAATGTCTTCAAAGCTGCTGTCAATTATCCCCACTAATGTTGTTGTCAGTAAAACTTGCTGTCTTCAAATCTTCATTCTCTGCCAAGTTTACTGTCGAGGGAATAGTTGTTGTCACATGTTCCTTTGCGCTGTCACTTGAATATGTTGTCATAGGCTTAAGTGTTGAATGTTACTTTCATGAATTTGAACCATGTTGTGCATGAACACTTTGTGAACTTCTACTTCATGGATCAAGTTATTACATTAGTACAAGACAACAACTATTAAACTTACTGTCACCTATTTGTGCTTTGTTTAAATATATTGTTTCAAGAGACTGTTTAAAACATATGGTCAATATACATATAACATTACATTTTACTTAGCTTATTTTATGATTAAGACTAAGTACTAAAATTGATTACATTGTTAACCTCACAATCCCTAACAATTTTTAAATTAAAACTCAATACTTCTTTGATATACAATTTAAACCTATATATTAAAAATAAAAATTTTAACTTATCAAAACTGGTGAATATAATAGATCAATTATAATATATTATATAAACCTATATTATTTATTACTCTATTATCCAATAACTTCATATACATTCTATAATATCATATTTTTAACATACTATTTTTACGCAATTCTACATCTTATATAGTTCAAATACGTAAGTCAAATTCTTAAAAAATCAAGAGTTCAACATCTCACCGATATATAAAGCTTTCTTAGGTATTTCAAAAGTACTACATTTCAAGGTCTCAACATTTTTTAATATGTTTACTTTTTATCAAAATAAACATTTAAATAAGCTATGAGGAAGTAATCCTTATCGTTGTCGAGTTCTAGTTTTTGTAATTTTAATTTTTTTTTCTTAACAATTTTGCAACATTATAAATTGATTTTATAAACCAAATATTACTCTATTCGATGAAGTTTTAGTAATATCAATTGATTTTTTATTCGTTCCATATTTATACTGTTAAACATGAATTGTTGTACAAATATGCATCCGATTGTATTATATATATTTTTTAATTTTTTAACACTATTCATTAATGTTTCTAAATAATATATACGTGATTCAGTTATATGTTATGTATAATCATGTATTTAAAATATAATGTTTTATGTTACTTTATAAGTAATTCAATAATTATATTATATATAATTATATTTTAAAATTTTCATTTTTTAAATCAATTCTAATTATATTTTACATGTAACCTAAGATATGATTATTAATAAACTATCTCATGATTTAGTCATTTCATATCATGAATAAACTATCTCATAATTAAAATAATTACTTTTTATTAAAATATGTAATAACTTCTATTTAAAGAACACGCTTAACGCACATACATATTATGAATATAGTATAAAACATGTGGGATAATGTGATATAGAGGTAGAAAGATTTGTGAGTTAGTAGATACACCCATGTTCAATTCCTTTGAAATCATGAATAAAATGTCTCATGATTAAAATGTCACATTAAAAGGTCTCACCACAAACCCTTGTTGTGCTATTATATATAGAAGATATTATTAACAAACATATATTTTTAATTTCAAGAATATTTGTATTAATATTGGTAAGAGATATGGAAATAAAGTGTTAATTGTTTAGCTCATTTATTTATTTTTCAACGGTCTGTTGGGGTTTGTCTCGGCTGACCCCTTTCTTTAAATTTCTAAAAACAAATATAAAGGAAAAATAAATTTAAATGTAATTTAAGAAAATTTTAAAGTTATCTTTACAAAAGGCTCCATTTGAGGATTGTAATTCAATTTTTTTTTCTTTTTGCTAATTCCGTTTAAAATTGTTGTATTATGAAAAAGATAATGATAAAAAAGTGTTTTTAAAAATTAAGATAATTGTTTAGTAATATATTTGACTTGTATATGTGTTGAGATGTAATATAAAAAATAATAATACTTTTAGAAATTATTAAATAAATCTTAAGTATGGAACATGTCGTCTCAATAAATTTGGAGGCCTTATATAGAATTAAATCATTTGTTTTATTAATTTATTTTTAATATATTAAAATATATGAAATATTTTAAAATATATGGAATATATATAAATTAATAATAGTTATATAGTTGTAAATATTATATTTATATTTAAAATTACATGGTGGGTATAATTATTTGAAATACTTAATTTTACTTTTTCGAAATTTTAATTTTCAAAAACTTCCTTTGTTGTATTAATTACTAATAATCCCCTTTTGTTGAAAGTGAGAATACATGAAATCTATGTTAAAAAAACTTATTAAATATTTACTGTTTGCATGTTTTTATTAAAAACAGATTTTAGATCAAAATTATTTTTTCCAAAAAAACTGTTTTTTTTATAAAAAAAATCTACTACCTTTTAGAGTAACGGTAATAGAAATCTTAAAAACACGCTTAGGGAATGTATTCAATTCTAATTCTACAGTATTTTTTGTATTTTAAAAATCTGAATACATTCAATCAAAATTTTAAATAATAATTTAAAATTTGGGGTATTCAATCAGGATTTTAATCTCTACTTTAAAATCCAGGGTATTCAATCAGAATTTTAAACAATACTCTAAAATATGGGGTATTTAATCTGGAATACTATTAATTTATTAAAATATAGAGGTATTCAGAAATACTAGCATTATTCCCGTATTACACACACTTCGTTAAATATTTGTTATTTTATATAATATAAATATATACAATATTATTAAATATTATAAATATATACAAAATTCTTAAATGGGAATTAATTTGTTCTCCAATCACCACTTGAAAAAAGAACGGAGATTTCAAATAATAATCGTGATATTTAAAAATATATATTCAGTCTTACGCTTTCTAATAAGTATTTGCTATCAAATTTATATTATATGATTCTTTTTTATTTATATACCATATCTTACGTATAAATATTAATTAATATTGATTTATAATATAAATAATGGATAAAAAATTATTATAATAAAATGATATATAATTTCAAATTTTAGATTAATAAAAAAAATTATTTATTATCTTTTCTTATTATAATGTATTTTACTATTATATATATTATTTATATATTGTATTTTTTGTTTACAATAAACTAATTTAATAATAATTTAAATACAAATACTTGAGATGAGAGAATATTTATATTCAGCTTGGGTGTTATGAGAGGATATTATTTAAAAGTATAATAATTTTTTGAAAATTTTATATAAGGCAAATTTCAAAATAAATATTTTAAAATTTTATTTTTTACAATATAAATTCTTTTAAAGTAAATTGGTAAGAAAACATATACTCAAAACTATTGATATATATTCTAAATTAGGATAATTATGTATTATTATTTATTAGCTCGTTTAATCTTTTGGATTTGATATATATGAAATAAATTTTATTTAAAATTATAATTGCGTAAAAGATGAAACTGCCTTTCTTATAACTATAATTAACTCAATTTAAATTTAATTATGATGTATATATATATAATAAATATTTGTTAATTATAGAAATAAAAGTATTTTTACAAATAATTTTGAAGAAATAGGAGAAATTAGAGATATTGTGAATTATTATAAGATATTAGATCATAAAAATCGAAAATACGATAGTGGTTAATAAATGTGGAAGAGAAAGAATAAGGGGAGATAGTGTAAAAAATGGGGAAGAGAGAAAATTAGTGAAGGTAGTATAAGAAATGGGGGAAAAGGAGAGTTAGTGGAAGAAGCGAGACACATGCTAAATTTGAAAAATAATTGCGTAAAAAACAAAATTACCAATATTACCTTAAAAAATTATAATTTTATTTAAATAGTCTCTATATTGCTAAGAATGTGAGTGTCATTGTCGTTACCTACCTTTGGATTATATTGCTAAGAATTGTGCATCGTGAAATTCTAACCTTTATCATCTTGGCTTTTGTCGTTTAGTTTTTACTTATGGTCTTTATTTTATCGATAAATTTTTAAGAGTAATGTTACAAATATCAAATTTTTTCTTAAAATATTTTCAAATGACACCTATTATGTTCTCATTGGTTCTAATTTAATTAATAATAATAGATCTCACTACATACATATAAATCTAATAAATTAAAATATTTTATAATAGCACATCATTAATGTTATATCATTTGATGACTGAATTTGAGAAATAATTTTCTTATCTAGCATTACTCAATTTTAATATACATATTTTCGATCAAACTTAAAATAACTTGTAGACAAATCACTTGTAATCATTGAACTATCGTTCATCCAAAAACTATCCTCCCCTAGCTTTATAACTTGAAAACAAATTGCAACAAGGAACATCTAAAGCTAACCCTAAGCAAAAAGATGCACTACTATTTTAGTAGTCATATGTTTTGGTTCTTTGCCACAATCACAGTAGTGTTAGAAATTCCCGTTTTCTCGTCTTTGTATAAATTGAAATTAGCAGTTATCATAGGTAATAATAAGAACACATTAATTTGGATTCCGCTTGAACTAATGAACCAGGAATTGTTCCCGGTGAAAAGGAATTTAGGCACACCTAAATAGTAATACAATGATTCCCTATTCATTTAGTACTTAACCGAATAACCTGGACGAACTCCTAATGTTGTAGCGGGACAAAACCCGACGACTACAGCCCGACCAAACACTAATACTAATGTTTCCCAGAATAATCAATCTATTACAGAAGGGGGGTTGAATGTAATAGTGCCTGTAAATCGATTATGAACACAAGTATGTTGAATGGAATACTGTTTTGTATTAATAATGAACTTGAATACAAAACTCTCTCAAGATATAAAATTCTTAAGAGCTGCTAGGTTACAAGATATTGCTTTTATATAAATTCTTAATTCGATATAATTCGACATTGAATTATAACCTATCTCTGTGTTTATATAGACACAGCTACAAATACAATTACAAAACAGATTATGATAAGAATAGGTTTAATAAGGTAATTAGACTGGAACTTGAATTCCTTCTTACTATCCAAATCAGACTCTGATTTGTCTGTTTCCTTTTCTGATAAACTCTGTCGGTTGATAATCTCTGATAGAGCATTCTCTGTTAGAGTAAACTCTGATCGAGTATTCTCTGATAGAGTAAACTCTGACCGACAGCTTCCTTAATTTTCCCTTTCCTTCCCATAGCATATCTGCAATAAATTTGTTTTGATCTTCGAAGACTTTCCTTTAAACTAGCTGTTTGAATCAACCGAATACTCATCTCCTTTAAGCTTCGAGAAGTCAGGCTGTGAGCTAATCAATCGAGTACTTGTGAGACTTCTCGATTGGTAAATATCCGTTGATGACTTCTCGATCAATAAATATCCGTTGATGACTATATATCCGTTGATGAGTTCTCGATCAGGAAATATATGTTGTCGAGTTCTCGATTGATAAATATCAGTTGATGACTTGAGTTCTCGATTGATAAATATCAGTTGATGACTTGAGTTCTCGATTGATAAATATCAGTTGATGACTTGAGTTCTCGATCGATGACTTCTCGATTGGCTTTATCAGTCGATGGCTTATTATCAGTTGATGACTTATCGATCGATATTTATCAGTCGATTGCTTCTTGCAGATAGATATCCGTTGATTGATTCTTGCAGATAGGCTGTGCTAAATCCTATTCTAGTATTTTGTACATCATCAAATTATTATATTCCTAACAATCTCCCCCTATTTATGCTTTATAAACAATGAAGCATAAATCAAGATTTGATGATGTCAAAACTAAAAAATGAAATAATTAATCTAGAACAGTATAAAATAATCATTTCTTATTTGTTTCTCTTGGAGGAATCACCTTTCTTGAATCACTTTTCTTCTCCCCCTTTTTGACATCATCACCACCTGTGACAACCAAAAGAATCTGTGCTAAGACTGTGGAGAAAGTGAACTGTGCTGCAACTACTGAATCAACCTTTGTGGTTAAGTCAGAGACTGTTGTTTGGAGAGACGCTTGAGTGGTAGTAATATCAGCAATAGCATCCTTGAAAGCTACTTCTGTGAATAAGTGAAGGGAGTGAATTCTGTCAAACAACAAAAATGAATTTTCATCCATCCCCTGCTTCAACTCATTGGACCAACTCTGTGGAAAATCTTGATCCCAATAAGTAAAGCTAGGTTCAGGATACCCTAATCTCTCATCCTCACAGTGGGGTTGGGCACCCACTCTCTCATTCTCACTCAGGCTCTCTACAGCCGTATCTACCTCTCCTTTTGCCTGGTCCAGTGTCAGCCTCTCAATTATTATTATTATTTTTTTTTCACTCAATTTGGAAGGTGCACTCAAAAATCCTACAGAAGAGGGGTTGAGAGAAGAATTATGTGCTACAATACCTGAACCTCCTTGATGGAGGGGAAACCCTTCAAATGTCTGAAGGCTAGGGGTTTCCACCAAGGGGTGAGCAGCAACAGAGTCTGAACCCTTACAATCATCTTCTTTCTTTTCAGAGTCTGTTGGCTCCAGTATTCCAGTCTCAGGGTCTACTATAGACTTTGACTGCTTCAGTATGACTTCATTAGAAACCAGAGTCTGAGTGTCACCATCTTTGACTGTTGGTGCATGAGACTCCCCCTCAAGGTGGATAGACTCTGATAGAATAGATTTGGAAATTTCTTCATGAGCAACAATCAGAGTTTGTCCTCCCATATCATTGGGGTTCTCATCAGCTTTTTGGTGAGTTGTCAAGGAGGGCCTAACAGCATACTCCCCTGCCCCACTATCACCCAACCTCTGACTAGGTGGTTCTTGTGTGGGTGAGGCAGACTGAGCATCTTTATCACTAGTCACCACTGGTGCACTAGTCCCATCCTCCAACTACCTTGCACTACCTGCTACCTCCTGTGGTTCTTCCATAGTCAATGCATCCAAGTGTTTATTTAGAAAAGTCCTTGCATGGATGACATTAATGGCCTGGGAAAGAGTCATGTTAAAGGAGTCCTGCAGTTCCCTTGCAATCTTCTAATAATATGAGCCCTTGAGTTGATCCAATCTACCTTCATAGGTTGTATAGATGTATTCGTTGGCCACCTTTCCTACAATGTGGACTAGAAAGTCAACCACCTGTCTTGACAGAGGTTGAACATGAGAAATCCATTAAATGGCTGCCCTGTAGGTAATTTCATTATCCCAAATTGCTTCATAGTCAAAAACTGGTTGCTCAATCTCAGTTTCCAACTCGGCAACATACTCTGATTCCCTCCTTATGTGGACCTTAAGCCTTTTAGGCTTCTTTGAAATTTGCTGTTCAGAGTCTGGCACACCTAGTGCTTTGAGAACTTCATTTGTCTTGCCTTCTATGAGCCCAGCTGCTTGTACTTGTAATGAAGAGTTGAATAGGTAGCTGTATAGATTTTTGACCACATCCTGTGCAGACATTTGTAGCTCATGTTCCATTCTCTTCCTTAGGGCTTCATAGGTTGTAAGAAAATCCAAGACTTGAGATTTAGTCTGATATTGCCCTGGATCTTCAACTGATTCCACCAAAGGATATAGGAATAGCAGTACCTCATCACTTGGAATAATGATCTCATCAATTAGACTTGAGGCTGCATCCAATGGCATTCCTTCCCGAAATGTGTCATGATCAGAGTCTAAAGGCAGTCTAGACTCTGACTCAACATTAGACTCTGGTTCAGGTGTTTTCTTGATTTCAGAGTCTGGCTCTGCAGGAGCTTTGGGAGCATCTGTTTTCTGCAAAACAGGGTTAGTAATAATAACAGGCTTGTGTGTGTGTGCAGAATAAGCATTCCTTAACCTTCTGTACTTCTTAGCAAAAGATTTCTCAGGAGACTCAATATGATAATCTTGAGGTGCTTTCCTAGGTTTTTCAGAGTCTGTAGCCTTTTGAGAGTCTACAGACTTGGCTTGAAAGTTAGATTCAAGTGCATCATTACTTTCCTTTAACAAAGAAAGTCCTTCAATAACCTGTCTCTCTAGAGGGTTGAGCTTCTCATCACTTTGCTCATCTATAAGCCTAGTTTGTACCAATCTCCTTCTTTTTGCAACTGGTGCCTTTTGAGAGACACCAGAGGTTGGTTTTCTAGATAGTGATTTCTTAGATTGTTTAGTGGAAGGTGATTTGGCTACTTGGGTAGGTGCAGGGGGATTCTCCAAAACTTGTTCCTGCACCATTTCACCAAAAAAAAATGAAGCATTGTAGATAGAAGGTTTGTAGGTGGAGAGTTTTACCTGAATTACCTGTTGATATGTCATGGCAGGTAGACTCTTCTTCTTGTCATCAATTCTCTTAATGTCAGAGAATATCCTTCTTTGCTGTTTGTATTCCCCATACTCTGACATATACTCTGAGTGTCTGAAACTTGCTAAGTTGAGCCACTTGTCACCATCCCTAATTCAGAAACCAGTCTGTTAAATGTTGCTTCAGGCAAAGGCTTGGTGAATATATCTGCTAATTGTTGATCTGTAGGAATAAAATGTAATTCAATTGTGCCTTCCTCTACATGTTCCCTTATGAAGTGATATCTGATACTGATGTGCTTTGTTAGAGAATGTTGAACTGGATTTCCTGTCATTGCAATAGCACTTTGGTTATCACAATAAATAGGAATATTTGAAAATTTCAAACCATAGTCTAGCAATTGATTTCTCATCCATAAGATCTGTGCACAGCAGCTTCCAGCAACAATATATTCAGCCTCTGCTGTTGATGTTGAAATCGATTTCTGTTTCTTGCTTTGCCATGACACAAGTCTTCCACCTAAAATTGACAACTGCCACTTGTGCTTTTCCTGTCAATCTTGCATCCTGCAAAGTCAGCATCTGAATAGCCTATTAATTTGAAATCAGATTCTCTAGGATACCATAAGCCAAGATTAGCAGTGCTCTTGAGATATCTGAAAATCCTTTTCACAGCAATCAAATGAGGTGCTCTTGGATTTGCTTGAAATCTAGCACATAGACATGTGGCAAACATGATGTCTGGTCTACTTGCAGTCAAATAAAGTAGAGAACCAAGCATTCCTCTGTATGCAGTAATATTAACAAGTTCTCCAGTGTCTTGATCAAGTTTTGTTGCAGTAGCCATGGGAGTTGTAGCAGATGCAGAATCTTGCATTTGAAATTTAGTGAGTAGATTCTTTGTATATTTGGACTGATTAATGAAAATGCCTTCCTCAGTCTGTTTCACTTGTAAACCTAGAAAATAACTCAATTCTCCCATCATGCTCATTTGATACCTGGACTGCATTAACTTTGAAAATCTTTCACAGAGTTTCTCATTAGTGGAACCAAATATAATATCATCAACATATATTTGAACCAATAATAAATCCTTACCTTGAGTTCTGTAAAACAAGGTTTTATCAATTGTTCCTCTAGTGAAACCATTTTCAAGTAAGAATAGAGCCAGAGTTTCATACCAGGCCCTTGGTGCTTGCTTTAGTCCATATAGAGCTTTATCCAGTCTGTAGACATGACTTGGATATTTTGTATTGACAAAGCCAGGTGGTTGTTCAACATAGACTTCTTCTTCAAGTTCACCATTTAAAAATGCACTTTTAACATCCATCTGGTAGACCTTGAATTTCTTATGAGCAGCAAAAGCAAGAAAAATTCTGATTGCCTCAAGTCTAGCTACAGGTGCATAGGTTTCATCATAATCAATCCCCTCCTGTTGAGAATAACCTTTGGCTACCAGTCTTGCCTTGTTTCTTGTAATTATTCCATCAGAGTCTGTCTTGTTCCTGAATACCCATTTTGTGCCAACAATAGATCTGTTTTTTGGCCTTGGGACTAGGGTCCAAACTTCATTCCTTTCAAACTCATTCAATTCTTCCTGCATTGCAGTAATCCAATCTGCATCTTTCAAAGCATCTTCAACCTTCTTTGGTTCTGTTTGTGAAAGAAAACTATGAAATAGCCATTCATTTTGAGTAGCTTTTCTTGTTTTTATTCCACTTTCCAGATCACCTATAATTAAATCAGGTGTGTGATCTTTGGTCCATTTCCTTGGATGTGGAAAGTTCCTTGAACTAGATGCCCCCCCATGATCTGTGCCTTCATAGAATGATCCTTCTGTAAATGATGATCCTCCCCCTGAAGATGTGTTTCCATCAGTATTTGATGTCTCAGAGTTTATGTACTCAGAGTTTGAATTATCAGAGATTGAGGTATCAGTGTTTGTGGTCTCAGAGTTTGAATGATCAGAGTTTAGGGTTTCAGAGTTTGTGTTGTTCAGAGTTTGGTCAGACTCTGATATTTCAATAGTTGAATCTCCAATGTCAGTATTTGATTGATGTTGCTCCCCCTCAACATGTGCAGTTTCTTCAATTTCTATTTCAATCATTTCTGAATCAGAGTTTAAAGAATCAGAGTTTGCTTCTCCAGGATTTGGTTGATCAGTGTTTATCTCGTTAGATTTTATTTTCTGTAGTTCATTCTCAAATCTCAGAGTTTCCTGTGCATCTTTATCATGTAACCCATATATCTTCCCTTCATCAAATGAGACATTAATTGATTCCATGACTGTCCTTGTCCTTAAGTTGAATACTTTAAATGCCCTTGAAGAGGTTTTAGAAGTTGTTGCATATCCAATAAAAATTCCTTTATCTGCTTTAAGTTCAAACTTCTTCAATTGTTCAGGATGTGTTTTGAGAATAAAACACTTGCATCCAAAGATGTGAAAGTACTTGACATTTGGCTTTCTTCCTTTCAAAGATTCATATGGAGTCATTCCATGTTTGTTTATTAAAGAACAATTCTGAGTGATGCATGCAGTGTTCACAGCTTCTGCCCAAAAATAAGTAGGTAGTTTTGCTCCTTCTAGCATTGTTCTGGCAGCTTCTATTAAAGTTCTGTTCTTTCTTTCAACTACACCATTTTGTTGAGGTGTGCCAGGTGCTGAGAATTGTTGAGTAATACCTTTTGTTGAGCAGAATTCCTCCATTGTTGAGTTCTTAAACTCTGTTCCATTGTCACTCCTTAAATTCTTTACTTTGTGAGTTGATCCATTTTCAATCATTGCAATATGATCAATGATTGTTTCTGCAGTTTCATCCTTCTTGTGCAAAAAGTACACCCAAGTAAATCTAGTGAAATCATCAACTATTACCAGAGTGTATTTCTTCTTTCCAATGGACATGATGTTAACTGGACCAAATAAGTCAAGATGCAATAGATGAAAAGGTTGATCAATAGAGTTTTCAGTTTTGCTCTTGAAAGATGTCTTCCTTTGTTTGGCCTTTTGACATGAATCACAGAGTCCATCAGGATGAAATTGAACTTTTGGAAGACCTCTAACTAGGTCCTTCTTCACTAACTCATTAATGTTTCCAAAGTTCAAGTGACACAACTTTTTGTGCCAATTCCAGCTTTCCATTGGTGATGCCTTTCCAAGTAGACAGGTTAAGGGACCATTAGAATTAACATCCAAGCTAGCTTCAAATAGGTTATTATGTCTGTGGCCAATAAGAACTACTTTTCCATTCTTCTTGCTTTTCACTTCACAATGAGTTCCATGAAATTCCACAGAGAAACCTCTGTCTGTCATTTGACTCACACTGAGCAGATTATGTTTGAGTCCTTCAACCAGAGCTACTTTTTCAATGATGACATTTCCAATCACAATGTTGCCATATCCCAGTGTTCGTCTTATGTTGCCATCTCCATAAGATACTGCTGGGCCAGCCTTCTCCTCAAACTCTGAAAGCAGGGATTTATTTCCAGTCATATGTGCAGAACATCCACTATCAATCACTAGAATGTTCTTTCTGTTTCCCTGCAATCAGTAAATGCAATTTAATTAGTAGTTATGGGGACCCAAACTAGTTTGGGTCCTTTCTTTGAAAACTTGTTAACTTTTGCAGCAGAAGTTCTTTTGTCAGAGTTTGTGTTAACAGAGTTTACATGATCAGAGTTTGCATTCCCAGATTTTGTACTGTCAGAGTTTACACTCCTTTTATCAGACTTTATCACATATATTTGCTTGACAGTATGTTTTGGAGAATTACTTATTCGAGGCTGTGGTTTATAAGAATTGTAATACAAATTATGATAATCTTTGCATGTATAAATGGTATGCCATAAACTACCACAATGAAAACAGGGATTGTTTCTTGTTTGTTTTCTAGCCTCAAACCTAGGTCTTTCAGGTTCTTTCTTTTTCTTGTGTTTGCAATCAATAGCAAGGTGATTAGAATTACCACAAGTAAAACAGGTTTTCCTAGGAGCATCAGGGATATTCATGTAATTATTCTCCTTAGTAATTCCTACTTTACCATTCCTATTTCTTTTCACCTTTTTAGATTTCTTAGTGACTGCCTTCAACTTTTCTTTAAGTTGCTTCTGAGAAAGTAACCCTACATTCACCTTTTTAGAGTCTAGCACACTATTGTTTTTAGAGCATTCAGGGAGAGTTTTCTTATTATCACTAGCTCTAACAAACTTCACAAGTTCACTCAATGTTCCTTTTGTGTGTGAATTAGTGTGAATTTCTTTATCAGATTCCTTACCTATCTCATATTTCAAATATGTGACTTGTATTTCCAACTGAGTTTGCATGTGTATAGCATTCTCACAGTCTTTCTTAAAGCTAAGCATGTGTACAAGTTCAGTTTCAAGAAAGTCATTCCTAGCATTCAGAGTTTGTATTTCAGATTTTAATCTTTCATTCTCAAGAGACTGTGACTTAAAGCTAACATGCAAATTTCTAAGAAAAGACTTTAATTCATGAATATCTTCAGTATCAAAATTGAAAACAGAGTTTGGTACCTTGTCAGAGTTTAAGATGGGAGAATCAGAGTTTGCCATGAGAGCATAATTAGTTTCTTCTTCAGAGTCTGAGGAGTCCATCCAATCTTTCTTTGATGTGATGAGAGCTTTTCCAGATTCCTTGCTTCTGCACTCAATAGCAAAATGTCCCATCTTGTTGCACTTGTAACACTTGACTTTTGATTTATCAAGAGTTTTTGATTTTCCATCTCTATCTTCTCTTCTTCTGAATCTGTCTTTCTTGTCTGACTCACTATGCTTCTTCTGATAGTTTCCTTGCTTCCTAAATTTTCTGTATTTCTTGAAGCTTTTGACAAACATAGCAAACATCTCCATCATGTCAGAGTCTGAAGAATTATCAGAGTTTACATCAGAGTTTGCCTCAAACTCTGATTCACTGCTATCTTGGAGTACTACTTCTTTCCCTTTCCTTGTTGAAGCCTTAAGCACCTTTTCCTTTGGTTCTTCAATTTTTGCTTCAACATTCAAAGAAATAGGTCTTGCCTTGTTACTCTTTCTGTTTCTTCTTTGTTGTAACTCAAGATCATGAGTTTTCAATTTGCCATAAACTTCATCTAAGGACATCTCATCCAAATCAGCCCTGTCTCTAATCAAGGATGTCTGCAGATCCCATTCTTCTGGAAGAGCCCTCAGAAATTTGGTGTTTGAATCTTCATTGTCATATACTTTATCCACCAAAGCCAAGTTGTTCAACAGAGTTAGAAATCTGTCATAGATATCTGTGAGGGACTCATTCTGCTTAGCCTCAAAGTATTCATACTCTTGGATTAGAACAGATCTTCTATTTTTCTTTATCTCCTTGGTTCCTTGACATTGAACCTCCAGTGCATCCCAGATTTCTTTGACAGTTTTGCAAGCTATTACCCTGTTAGACATTACAGAGTCAAGACTGTTATGCAGAATATTTCTTACCTTTGCATCTTTCAAGACTTCCTGTTTTTCTTCATTAGTCCATTCTTTCTTGTCCTTCAGGGTGTAATACTCAGGGATTTGTCTTCCTTCCACAATTGTAGAAGGCACCAGTTTGGTTGGTAGGTACTGACCTGTATGGATTCTATCTAAGTAATCAGGATCAGTTGCTTCTAAGAACATCATCATCTTCACCCTCCATGTAGGGTATTCAGCCTTCTTCAATATTGGAATTCTGATGCTCTCATACTTGCTTCCAGACATGATTATTTGATCTTTTGAGTTGAAATTTACTGCCTGCTCTGATACCAATTGTTTCCCAGAATAATCAATCTATTACAGAAGGGGGGTTGAATGTAATAGTGCCTGTAAATCGATTATGAACACAAGTATGTTGAATGGAATACTGTTTTGTATTAATAATGAACTTGAATACAAAACTCTCTCAAGATATAAAGTTCTTAAGAGCTGCTAGGTTACAAGATATTGCTTTTATATAAATTCTTAATTCGATATAATTCGACATTGAATTATAACCTATCTCTGTGTTTATATAGACACAGCTACAAATACAATTACAAAACAGATTATGATAAGAATAGGTTTAATAAGGTAATTAGACTTGCACTTGAATTCCTTCTTACTATCCAAATCAGACTCTGATTTGTCTGTTTCCTTTTCTGATAAACTCTGTCGGTTGATAATCTCTGATAGAGCATTCTCTGTTAGAGTAAACTCTGATCGAGTATTCTCTGATAGAGTAAACTCTGACTGACAGCTTCCTTAATTTTCCCTTTCCTTCCCATAGCATATCTGCAATAAATTTGTTTTGATCTTCGAAGACTTTCCTTTAAACTAGCTGTTTGAATCAACCGAATACTCATCTCCTTTAAGCTTCGAGAAGTCAGGCTGTGAGCTAATCAATCGAGTACTTGTGAGACTTCTCGATTGGTAAATATCCGTTGATGACTTCTCGATCAATAAATATCCGTTGATGACTATATATCCGTTGATGAGTTCTCGATCAGGAAATATATGTTGTCGAGTTCTCGATTGATAAATATCAGTTGATGACTTGAGTTCTCGATTGATAAATATCAGTTGATGACTTGAGTTCTCGATTGATAAATATCAGTTGATGACTTGAGTTCTCGATCGATAACTTCTCGATTGGCTTTATCAGTCGATGGCTTATTATCAGTTGATGACTTATCGATCGATATTTATCAGTCGATTGCTTCTTGCAGATAGATATCCGTTGATTGATTCTTGCAGATAGACTGTGCTAAATCCTGTTCTAGTATTTTGTACATCATCAAATTATTATATTCCTAACAACTAACCCACCCGAAACGAAAAAATAGAGTAGCACGAGGGCCCCCTATCCTGACCTGATTGAAATGATCACAAGGTAAGTTCCCTACTAGACGGACTATCTAGCAGCTATTAACTTATAAGAAGAGAGAGAGAGAAGAGTGTTTGATATTTTTGTAAATGAAGAAATGAGTAGGTATTTATAGAAGAAGCTAATGGCATATATGGGGTAATTATTCGGTAAAGTAGGGGTGGAAATATAAGAGGAAAGTGGGTTAAAGTAAGGGGTGTATTTGAAAAGTATTGTGTGTGGGCCACACCTAATAATCTCCCCCTTCTCAAACCCACAACTCTTCACTTGCATTCCATGTCTGCGCCTCGTTTGCACAGCTCCAACTTCTCCCGTGATACGACCTTTGTCATCATATCAGACGAATTATTATCTGTGTGTATCTTCTCTATCTGTATCACCTCATTTTCATCCTGTCCCATAGCCAATGATAACGTACATTCAGGGCCCGCCCTGAGCATGTGGAGGCCCGGTGCGAAATTTTTTTAAGGCCTTTTTAATAAAATATTATTAAAATAAAAATTTTAAAATTCGAAATCTTAATACATGCAACGAGCTCGGCGGCTTGATGCAGAAAATTTTATTAAAATTATAGATGGCTCAACTTGATGCAGAAAATGTTATTAAAATTAAAATATTAAATATAAAACTAAATAGTAAACTAATCATCAACTCAAATATCAAATAATACATTTGATAGTGTACAATCTAGCAATAAAATAATAAAATAGATGACAAAGATCTAATATCACATATATAATTTTAGAATAAATCTAATAAAAAATTTTAAAAAATATATTAAAGATTTTTTTAAAAGAGTAAATTTAAATATATGAATATACAACTTGAATAATACTTCTTTTTTAATTTTGTATACTCAAATAATTTCTATATATATATATACCGAAATTTTTATTTTGGGCCTCTGAGGTCAGTGGACCCTGTGCGATCGCACCACCTGCATTGTCCCATGGCCGACCCTGCGTACATTGCTTGGTACGATCGTGACAAGTAGCATTCTTACTCAAGTAAATTGCACTTTGACTATCACAATATAGCTCAAATTTGTCATGTTTCAGACTTAATTCTTGGAAAAACCGCTTTAACCAGATCAACTATTTGCCTATTTGACAAGCAGTAATATACTCTGACTCGGTTATTGACAACGCAACACACTTTTGCAACTTGCTGTAGCTTGCTGAAGGCAGTGTTTGTCGGCTTCACATAATTCTTATGTGTGAAATTTTTATTTATTTTTTGCTAATTGTGTACGCAAACCTTTCATTCTCTAGTTTCTTGTTTTTCAAGTACAGTATATCAACCCATTTTAGTTGATTTTAAGTAAATTTAAGTACATGTTATGTTGAGTAATCATTTTTGATGCTCTCTCTGTCTCACATTCTCTTTGCTGGATCACTAAAATAAACGTACACCTCGGTTTTGTGTATACTATTACTATGAAATTAAAGCAGATATGATGGGACCCCAGTAGTATGACCAGTTAACATCGAGACCACAGTACTGGGAGCCGCTTGTGCTGCTGGATTAGCTGTTGGAGTTTGGACAGAAAACGATGTCTTCTCGAGCAGAGCAGTGAAAGGATGAAAATAGCAACCACTTTCCGACCAAGATTACCAGATGAACAGAGGAAGACGAGAGTGGAGTCATGGATCAAAGCTGTTTCGACGACTTTTGGCTTGGCTGATTTAGCTTTGTAATCGACTTTAGCACTTCCTACGTATCATGGCCTGTTTAGTTATTATTGTAGCTAGCTCATATTGATCAGTTTGAAAGTTTGTTATTACTGCACTCATAAATTTCAAAACTGATCGAGGCTTTTCATTCACATATTATTTAGTTAAATATTTATGTATATATTGGTTCATGGAATTGAAATATAGCCTGCTACTCTTAATTTTGGGTTAGACAGTGAGAGTATAGTTTCTTGCCGAGTAATCAAAATTTAAGTCTAAAGTACTGAGATTAGTTCTAATTTCTTTTTATTTTTTGTTTGGTTCGGAAACTATACTTATGTTTGGTTCAGAAACTATACTTATGTTTTGAAAGGGGAGATAAGAGTGAAGGGAAGTAACTCACTGCACTTTCATGTGTACTAGGAATGCTAAATGTAATCTCTATGTAATGGTTGATGATAACTCAACAATAGAACAGGACATGTAATAATATGCAGGTGCACAGAAATCCTGGATCACAGAGTTCAGTTAAGACAAAGTATCAAAGGATCATCTACAGACTTGAAGCTCACTGGAAGAAGTTCATTAACATGTTCAGGCCTCAGTGGAGAATAAAAGATGTTGACATGTATTCAAGGATGTGAAAGCTACAGAAGATTGTCTTAGTCTATGAAGATTTTAGTGCATAACAATCGAAGCTACAAGTAAGGTTTGCAAAGAAGAATGTGGAATCATGTTCGGAATCAAGAGCCCCTATCAAGACTAGTCACTTATGAACCAGACCGTTGAATCAAGTGTCAGGACATTCGAGGCAAGCTCTCGTCGGTTAATATGGTTTTAATCATTCTAAAATTGTTGGTTTTCTTGAGTCATGTGGAGGATCAACAAAGGTGGTAAATCAGTGTTGGAGAAATGTCAGCCTAATGAATGAGGGACAGACGGCACAACCTGATTGAATCTTACTAAAGCTTCACAGATTAGAAGGCAAAATACTTGGACGTGGTGGAGTCACGTATACGGGGCCAACTATTTGGATAAGGAAGTCTACACAAATTGAAGAGTGGAATGGAAATATTTAATTTAATTAAGTAAATTATTTATTTAATTATTTATATATTTTATAAATAAAGATATTCTTTATTTATATTTTATATATTTATTAAATATTACTTTTACATTAAATATTTCCAAAGGCGTGCTTGGCACATGACTTTGAAGATTTGATTTGAGTGGACAAGAGTAAAAGGTGGAAAAGCAAAAAGCAACACCTTTTTTTCAATATACAAAAAGAACCCAAGTCTTAATCTTCAGTGTGTGTATATTCGGATGAGAAAAGAAAAGGGGAGAGAGAGAAAAATTATTCTCTCCCCCATGGCCAAACTGGATCTTGAATATATTTGTAGCCATGATTTTCTTTATTATACCACTCCTCTATTCTTTTATTGAAAACACTTGTTAAATCTTGTATAGAAGATAGGGTTGATTTTTGTCTCCTAGATCTACAAAATGTAATAGTTTTAGAGGAGACAAAAATCACTTCTTTGTTGTGTTCTTGAGCTTATGTTCTTGAACTTGTTTGTAGTATCTACCCCACTTCAATGAATATAAAGTTATATTCTTGGATCTTGTTGTGTTGTGTGTTTTGGATGATTTACCGTTCATTATCTTGGTTATTTTAATGGTGTTCTTGAGGTTGAAGAAGATGATGAACAGTACCCGGGTTTGAACCAAAATAATTTTTATGTTGTCCCAAAAAATTTTAATGGTCATTTTTTTAATTTGGGAATCGTATTCACCCCCCCCTCCTATGATCTCCGGGACCCAACAATTGGTATCAGAGCTACTCGATTGACATACAAATCGATTGGATCTATTTTTATTTTTGAGATTAAAGAGGGAACGAAAAAAAATTTATTTATTTTGGTTAACTGGTCATCCAGAAAGGAAGCAGTAGGTGTTTCGTTAATTGTTGAAGCCCAGAATTTCTCTAAGTACTTACTAGGGAACCTATATAGAAATTCCTATCTAGAAATTCTAGATAAGTTTCTACTTAGAGCCAAGTAGAAATTCTGCAAGTAGAACATTTCTATCTAGAAATTTTTCTATGTAGAAATTCGACTTGAAGTTCGAGATAGAACCCAAGTAGAAATTCTATGTAGAAATTCGACTTGATGTTTGAGATAGAACTCAAGTAGAAATTTTTCTATGTAGAAATTCGACTTGATGTTCGAGATAGAACCAAGTAGAAATTCTATGTAGAAATTCGACTTGATGTTCGAGATAGAACCTAAGTAGAAATTTTTCTATGTAGAAATTCGACTTGATGTTCGAGATAGAACCCAAGTAGAAATTTTTCTATGTAGAAATTCGAATTGATGTTCGAGATAGAACCCAAGTAGAAATTTTTCTATGTAGAAATTCGACTTGATGTTCGAGATAAAACCCAAGTAGAAATTTTTCTATGTAGAAATTCGACTTGATGTTCGAGATAGAACTCAAGTAGAAATTTTTCTATGTAGAAATTCGACTTGATGTTCGAGATAGAACCCAAGTAGAAATTCTATGTAGAAATTCGACTTGATGTTCGAGATAGAACCCAAGTAGAAATTTTTCTATGTAGAAATTTGACTTGATGTTCGAGATAGAACCCATGTAGAAATTCTATGTAGAAATTCGACTTGATGTTCGAGATAGAACCCAAGTAGAAATTTTTCTATGTAGAAATTCGAATTGATGTTCGAGATAGAACCCAAGTAGAAATTTTTCTATGTAGAAATTCGACTTGATGTTCGAGATAGAACCCAAGTAGAAATTTTTCTATGTAGAAATTCGACTTGATGTTCGAGATAGAACTCAAGTAGAAATTTTTCTATGTAGAAATTCGACTTGATGTTCGAGATAGAACCAAGTAGAAATTCTATGTAGAAATTCGACTTGATGTTCGAGATAGAACCCAAGTAGAAATTTTTCTATGTAGAAATTCGACTTGATGTTCGAGATAGAACCCAAGTAGGAATTTTTCTATGTAGAAATTCGACTTGATGTTCGAGATAGAACCCAAGTAGAAATTTTTCTATGTAGAAATTCGACTTGATGTTCGAGATAGAACTCAAGTAGAAATTTTTCTATGTAGAAATTCGACTTGATGTTCGAGATAGAACCCAAGTAGAAATTTTTCTATGTAGAAATTCGACTTGATGTTCGAGATAGAACTCAAGTAGAAATTTTTCTATGTAGAAATTCGACTTGATGTTCGAGATAGAACCCAAGTAAAATTCTATGTAGAAATTCGACTTGATGTTCGAGATAGAACCCAAGTAGAAATTTTTCTATGTAGAAATTCGACTTGATGTTCGAGATAGAACCCAAGTAGAAATTCTATGTAGAAATTCTACTTGATGTTCGAGATAGAACCTAAGTAGAAATTTCCATATAAAAGTTCTACATAGAGGACAGTTTCAACATGACACATGTCATCATCCGGGTGGCTGTAATAACACACAAACTGGGTTTATTGGTTTTGAATTTTTTTAATTTCTTTTCTTTAAATGTTTTTAGTTTAATAATTAATTTAATAATTAAATTTGAATTTAATTATATGAAATATTTTGGAAATAATTTTTAAATTTAAATAATTTATTTTTCAAGTTTATTTTATATCTTGGAAAATATTTTATTTTTTTAAATTTTAGAGTCAAATAGTTTATATTTTTAATATTCATAGTTAAGAATTTTATTAATTTGAAAACTAAAATTAATCTTAAAATTCAATTTAATTTCTTTTGAGTTTAATATTCTTAAAAGTATTTTGAGAATTATTTTTGAGGTATAATAATTTATTTTTCATAAAACTTTAATTACTAATTTTATAAAACTCTTTGGAAAATATTTTTGGATTGAAATAATTTATTTTCATGAACATTTTAAATGTTTTGAAAATTTAGTATTTCTATTTCAAAATTATGTTTTCGAGTTGTTTTATTTTAATTATAATTTAAGCTTGGAAGTTTTAATTATAAATCTCATAAAACTTTTTGGAAAATTATTTTGGTTGAAATAATTTATTTTCAAGAATATCTAAGATGACTTGAAAATTTATTATTTTTATATCAAACTTATATTTTCAATCTGTTTTATTTTAATTATAATTGAAACTGTTTTGGATTATAAATTCTATAAAATTCTTTGGAAATTAATTTTGATTTGAAATAATTTCTTTTTCAGGATTATTTAATATACCTTGAAAAATTTGTTATCTCTATATCAAAACTTTCTTTTCGAATTTTATTTTATTTATAATTTGAAATTGAGAAATTTATTATTATTTATCCAAAAAAATTGCATTTTCAATTTATTTTGATTATTTAAATTCCTAAAAAATTAAATACTTCTGTTTAAACAAAATGTTTTATTAAATGAAACAGCAGGAGTTGATTCTTCGTTCGTTGAGGACAAATGAACTGACTGAAGAACATTCTAATGGAGTTGAGACCTGATCATACCATTGGAGATGTATTTCTACATCGGTCTACTCAATGGATCATTTGGTTATTGAAAGGGGATTAGTTCATTTAGGGAAGAGTCTTCGATCAGTGGTTTTCAAATCAATATCTGAAGAATTTGGGATTTTGAAAAGGAATTCAGTTTATCGGTCAAAGAACCAAAACAACAATTGAAGATTTGGTTAAAGGACATCAGTGGCAGAAATACACAAGGTTTGATTATCACTGACATATGATAATCAAGGGGTTATTACTACACATACAAAGAAGAGTGATCTTTTCAAGCAGAACATGAGACATTCTATGTCGGGGTCTTTAAGTAGAACAATCAGGTATCAGTTTGGGTTGAAGCAGGAACATCATTGGTTATTGAGGTCAAATGCAAGGATACTTCCATGAGTGTCAGTAGAATGGAAATTGATTTGGATCAATTGATTATCACTCGAGATGGAATGCTAAACATCGCTCAGGTATACTTTCTAACTAGTTTATACTTGTTTGATTCAATTATAGAGTATTAAGTGTTGAACTGTATTATATTATAAGTTTGATGTAATGCATGTCTCACCTTGATTTCTATATAAATTAGATAACTTATGCTAGTTTGTTAGTGTTGCTTGTTTATCAGTATTTGACTTCATGATTAGATCTTGTGTGATTTAATGCTTGCTTTACGAAAATTGATCATGTTAGCATATATAGTCTTAGGTATTTGTAGGGGTACATTTACCGGAAAGAGTATTTGCTGCATGCTAAGTGCCTTGATGTTTTCATTGTCTATAATCTGTTTATACTCGCATGGTTGTATTAAATGCTATATCTGATCATGTGCTTGTTAAGATGAGTTTGTTTCTAATTTGGGAATTACCTAGGGGTCAGTATAATAAACCATGAATTAAATTTTTAAATCTAAATTGACTCAGGTAATTAGAGATAAAATAATGTTAAAGTGAACAACAAAGGTGATTTAGAAGAATTAGGAATCTGAGTGATTGATTCTTCTATGACTACATATATGTATGACATGATTCTTATAGACTGCTAGTCCACCTTAAGTTAGGTTGGGATCACTGAGCTCATAGCCAAGACTACTTGTTGAGGCTGATATAGATGAGGAGTGATCAGTCAGATAAGAATGAGCATGTTGAACTTGAATGCTTTGTTGTTAACTATGTTTAGAAATATCTCTAACCCTTGGACTCAATCAAAATTGAGGACCACGTGTCTTAATCATTTGTGAATGCAGAGTATCTTTCAACATGTACAAGTTATATATCTCTGACATTTTCATGTTCGAGGCATGTAACTACTTTTGCTTTGGTATTCAAATGGTTAAGCAAAGTTACCTATTTTTCTTGAATGATCTGAAGCACAATATTAAGGAAGACCTAGGGAATCCTTTGCGAAGGGTTTCCTAATATCAGTTCGAGGATGAATAGTATTGATCGGGGTCAAGAGAAATAGAAGCTCACTCTACTGGAAGTGAGGTTATTGCTGACACGAAATGTAATGCTTATGATGAAGTCAACTATTCGTTGAAGTTTATCAGAATGGAGTTAGCTGCAACAACAAGTGATGCTCTCACACTTGGTTTATCAACTAATACTTGGTTTATCAAGATAACGGATTCGACGGTAAAGATGAAGTTGGTGAGAAAGGACTACTTCTAATGAAATTCTTTTAAGAAGGACATTAGTGAAGTATGTCAGTTGAAGGGAAGTCAAGTCAAAGGCTACCCTATTTAGTTTTGGTGTTTGTTCATGCATTCAATAGATGAAGCATCTCAGTGATTAATCACATTCAAGGGATTAGGCAAATTACTGTAAGAACACTTTGAGGGCAGGTAATGGAATTTATTGACGAATGAAGTTCTATGTTATGTCTGCACTGAAAGGAGTATTCTAGAGTAAAGTTCAGTTTCCGAACTTCATGACCAAATGGAGGAGTTAATAGGAAAATCCAGACCTTGAGTGGAATTACAAGGATAATGGATAGACTTAAGGTTTCCTATTCACTATGGCTGAATCAGTTGACACAACAAGTCTAATCAACAAATGTAAAGAGAAGACATCAAGTAAGATTAATCATGCCTGAAGTCACATGGTGTGATGGAGGGCTATCTTATTTGGAGTTAAGAAGCTTACACAGAGTCTGTGATTGATTTAAGATGATCTAGATGCAGTGAACAATATCATCAAGCTCCCTAGCATTCGTTTGATTTTAGCTCTGAATTTCTAAAGATTGACATCCTGTTTAGGGCTCAAGATCAGATGACACCAGATGAAGAAAAGCTGCAAGCAGCATCACAGGGGAGCATCAGTAAGTTGGATCAACTAGTCGTGTTTGATGTTCAAAGGCTAACAGTGCTCATTGAGTAAGAGTAGAGATTCTTAGGAACACTGAGTGATCTAGATTGAGTGATTGCATATTAGAAAGGAAATTGTCAATTTAAAAATAATGCAAGATGATCTCAATCATATTTGAAGAAGACTATTCTACCCACTGAATATCTAAGGAAACATTAAGGACACGTCTATCATGACAAAGGGTTTTGTGTAACAACATTTCCTAGAGTCAGTTCTTGATGAATCTGGGTAGTAGAGTAGTGATTGGTCATGCATGTATAAGAGTATTTCATTGGTTTTTCTGAGTGAATTCAATGAAGACTGAAGATGCACTAACTAATCAAGATTGAGTAGGGTTCGAATCAAGGAACTAACTCAATTGAACCAGAGGCAGATACACTTAGCACAAGGAATCAATCCACATGAAGACTTGGTATTGATACAGAAGCTGAAGGGTAGTTTAGAGTTTTTAAAGGTTCTACTCTGCTAGTGTCAGGACTACTGGTTTCTAGAGTGCTGAGTTTAGTGAAGTTGCTGCCAAGACCAATATCTACAAGGAAATATTTGGGTGTTGAAGGTAATGCAGTTTCCGTCTGGATGAGCGTGGTATTGTTTCGAGGAACAATGTTAACTGGTAGCTGAAAAGTTATTCCTGTTCAAATGGAGTAAACGTTCGATCTCGAAAGGAGTAAACGTTCGATCTCTCGGGCAAAGAGGAGTAATTGTTCATTCAACGATCATACACCAGTAAAAGCTCTATTGACTAAGGTATGTCACTCTAGTCTAACATTGATTTATTTAAATGTAAAGTTTATAGAGAGTGTTCATGCTATTTAGATGTCTACGATCTCTAGGAACTGATTAATGTTTAGCTTGTGATCACCCGGGACCCAATATTATCGCTATGAGATTACCTATGATCACCCGGGACCTAGGGACCTAACAATGTAGCATCTCTTTGTATAGTCAATTTATATCCAAGACCTCGTACTTTGTGCTGTCATATGTTATTCATGCTATATGTATCAAATGTTTCAGCATAAGTATTTGAATATATTAATTAGTTGTAATTTTATTTACTTCTAATTGTTTAATGCTAATATTAATGGAATCACTTAATATGTAGTTTAAGTGATGTAAACCCTGTCTTTTACAAAATCCATTAATATTAGTTGTCATTCTTTTGATATTAGTGATGTCACTTAGAATTTCTGCACTAAGTGACAAAAAAATTATTTCAAAAACACTGATATTGAAAGTAATTTACTACATCGCGAGGGGTTGTCAAAGATCATAAATTTTAGCATTAATATTTAAAGGTATTTGATCTCTGATGCAACTAGTACCTCGAGCTTACATACATTCTGATTGTCATGAGTATTTTCAATATGCTTATGTGATAATTGTTGAGATGTAGTGTAAGAAGTTAAATGCTGTCATTCGGTCAATGTATGTTCAGTGTTTAGCGGATGCTTATGTTTTATACTTTAGAATTACCATGATCTATATTGCAATATGTGTTTGTTTCAAGCGACAAATGGTAATTGTCTAGCATAATGTAAGTATCTTATGTGCTTGATTGTTTTGTAGTAAGATGCATTTTATTACAAAATGATTGAATGATGTTAGTACTTTTGAATGTCTTGTCATTCATATATTTGATAATTCATTGGTATTAACATATGTTTTTCATTCTTTAGAACTTGAATGCATAAAGAAATTTCTTGTCTACTTCTTGTGAAAAAAATGTTTTCTCTAAACATGCATTCATTTGCCAGAGAATGAAAAGCCACTAAAAGTTTTTTTTAAACTCCCTTTGAAAGAGAAAATTTCGTGAGGATTATCTTTCTATTTTAAAATCATATATCCTCTCTCTCTCTCTAAATGTTTTGTAATGAAAACTGTTTTCTCTCCACGATTTGTTTAAATAAAGTTACTTGATAACTTGTAACTTAGGTTGCATGGTATCAGGCTATTTTATTTGAGTAAATTGTTTTGATCTTGAGGTATCAACTATTGGTAAAATATTTTTCAAAACTCTTGTTAATGTCTGTTTCACATTGACCTGTAGTATTAAAACAATGGTTGTTTGCTTTGGGATTAGTGCCTTGGACTGTATGACTAAAGCATTCATTCGATTTTTTTTAAATGATTTATGTTTTAAGTCGGAGATAATATCCGATAAGAATGAATTGCAAAACAATTTCTGAAAACATACAGTGAGCAAGATGAAATAGATTTGAGTTATTAATCAAAATGTTTTTGTTAAAAGAGTTGAATTTCAATTGGATATTTGTCTAAGAGAAATTCAAAAGAACACTTTTGTTAATCTGTTAAATTTTTTAAAAAAATTGTGAGTTTATGAAATTTGGCTTAATATTCTTTTACCTATTCTTTATTAATTCCCACATTTTATCTCTGGTGCATTGTTTCTTGAAGACACATTGCTCCGATGCTATATTTCTGAGAAGGAATAGAGAATAAGTTTAATCATACTCTACCAAATTTTATATAGCTCTGATCAACTCTATCTATTTAGCTGAAATGGCTTGGCCTTAGTGGCTATAGGGGAAGGTCTAGAAGTTGAATAATCCATCAATTTCTAACCAAGGCCTTAGTACCAAACACTATCATTCTAATTCAAACTTTCAACCCTTGGTGATATAAGGAACTTATGTAGATTAGCGGTTGTTAAGGGAGAAACTGCATTAATTGCAGCAAAGGATGTGTTAGAAGTGCACCCACAGCTCTACCTCTCGAGAAGGAAAGAAGTATACAAATTGAGGTATCTGTAGCTCATCTGTATTCTCTCAAAAGGATGCAGAGCTGAAAAGGCAATTCAACCATTTCTGAATGAACTCTCTCAACAGGGTGATTTCATTAAAATTCGCTCGTCAGCCAGAGCACCTTATAATGAGTCAAGCACACCAAAAGCATTCACGCTGATGGTAAACCTAAAGTTTTTGCTTCTAAGGGATGTTATAGGACCTAACAGTTCTCTAGCCTCTCTTGGGACTAACACTTGTAAGGACACATTACAAGAAGTGCACATTGTGAGGTATAGGTAAAACCCCTAAACTTCTTTGTTTACCATTCATGGTGAATGAAGTTGTTAAGCCACCTTTACAGGTATTTGAGGGAAACTTGGATTTCTTGCCATATATTAGAATCCTTGTCAACCTTCCTAGGAGGAACAGTCCTAGTTCCCTAACGGGATTTCACATCCGCAGAGCAATCTGTTGATGTTGAGAGGCAATCACTAACAGTTTTCCATGACTGAAAATAGTGAGTTAATTCATCTTCACAGGTGATTGAGAGAGATGTTTGTACACGTCTACTCTCACAGGAATTTAAATTCTGGAATACATGGATCGCTTAAAACTTAAAGGCATATCACCGTCAACGATCCAGTGCATGGATTTGCATATGGGGAGTCGGTTGATGCTTAGATAGCTGCTAGTACGCATACCACATTCAATGATCCAGTGCATGGATTTGCATATGGGGAGATTGTTGATGCTGAAAGTAGCTGAGCAACAACTCGTAGACTATGATTCAGTTGGTTTACCAATTTGATGAGTCTTTTGAGGATCAGGGTGTTGGGATTTCAGTCACTCCTAGAATGGAGGAGATTCCAATTTCAGAAGGGTTATTCCCCGACGACGAGCCACGTATGCATAGATTTGCTCATGGTGAGTTGGGTGACGACCTAACTGAAACCCTGTCTGAGATTCCATCTCAGAACCTAGATCTTTAGTGATCGACAACATGCTATAGTCAACGATCCACAATATCTTGGTGAGACTAGCATGGATTTACTTGCAGGTACAAATTGCTATAAATGGAATGAGTGCAAGTAAGGGAGAGAAACACTTGAGTGAAGTATGGGAGTGAAACACTTGAGTGAGAGAAATAGGGAGAGAAATGAGTGGAACACTTACGCTTGAAAGTGTAAACACCAACAGAACGTAGTAGAAGTGAGGAAACCATAGACCAAACACTAACCTTGCTACTATGCTTGAATCCTGTTACTGAATTTTCTAGCTCTGGAATGTTGAAGAGATTCTTTTCTGGAAGACAAGCTGAAGAAGAGTCTAGCTGAAGCTTAGTGGGAATGTCCAAACTATTACCTTTGGGTCTATTAATTCATGTTGTTCTCAATCTCAAAGGGGGAGACATAAATTTTTAGACCTAAGGAGGATTTTATGTTCAATTGGAGGAGAGTTTCTTATTCGATTGGATGTAGATGATACTTTTATTGTTTTAAAGGATATTCTCAACTAAGGGGGAGAATTTGGTGATACAAGAAACGAGATCTACAAGAAACGAGATATGTCAATCCTATCTTGTGGAGGTTACTTAGAGGATATCTAAAGACACAAGGGTGGATTGGAGCTTGCATGAACTAAGGGGGAGAATTAGATAAAATTGAAACCTTAGTGATGCAAGGGGGAATTACTAAGGGGGAGTTTCTTAGTAATTTGTTGGAGCCTAATCTCTAAAGGTGTTGTAGATTTAACTAATTATTTTTCGTCTGAAGTGGAGAAGTTACTTTTTGTCAATTAGGAAGAAGTTTCTTGTCGTACTAAGGGGGAGAAGTTATGGAGAATCTTAACATCTTGGTTTGCAATGCTATATCTTATTCTGAAAAGATATCTGAGGGATTTTGCTCTATTTGTTTGAAGATCTGTCCTTGGAACATTCTTAGGAGAGGTTCGGCAGAAGAATTATTTCTAGCACGATCAATGAATGAAAATGAAGATTTCTTTGAAGAGTATCAACTCAGGGGGAGTTTTTGCTAAGTAGAAGTTTTCTGGGTAAAGAAGAATGCGAAAGAGATTTTCAAGGGGCATATGAGAAGTGTCCAAGTGTGTTCTATTTCTTGTTTCAGTGATAGATGAAGTCAGTGGAGTAGTGCAGGGAAGAAAGAAAAATATGTTTCCTGGAAATAGAACATCTTGAAGAAAAAGAGGAAGTGACTTTCATTCCAAGAGAGAACAACCTTAAGGGGAGTATGAGTTGACCTCTTATGGGGAACATAGAGAGTTGTATGTTCTGGTTCGAATTGCAAGATGAACAAGAATGATTGTTCAGAAGTCTTTACTAATGATTTGTTTCTTTATTGAAAGAACCCCATCTTTGAAGAACATTGAAGTGGAGGAAGCTAAAGGAAAATGAAATTCAGAAATTCATCATTCATTTTCAGCAACTCAGGAAATCTGGATTTAACTGATTATATCTTTCCAGAACCTTTTGTATATTATTTTCATGTCCAGTACTTTAATTGTTTCTTGTATATTAGTTGAGTTATCCTCTAGTAGTTAATTTTATTTAATTGCCTTTGGGGGAGATTGTAAAGGGAAATAGTATTTGATTGCTATTTCATATCAACCAAATAGGGGGAGATTGAAAGGGGAGATAGGAGTGAAGGGAAGTAACTCACTGCACTTTCATGTGTACTAGGAATGCTAAATGTAATCTCTATGTAATGGTTGATGATAACTCAACAATAGAACATGACATGTAATAATATGCAGGTGCACATAAATCTTGGATCACAGAGTTCAGTTAAGACAAAGTATCAAAGGATCATCTACAGACTTGAAGCTCACTGGAAGAAGTTCATTAACATGTTCAGGCCTCAGTGGAGAATAAAATATGTTGACATCTATTCAAGGATGTGGAAGCTACAGAAGATTGTCTTAGTCTATGAAGATTTCAGTGCATAACAATTGAAGCTACAAGTAAGGTTTGCAAAGAAGAATGTGGAATCATGTTCGGAATCAAGAGCCCCTATCAAGACTAGTCACTTATGAACCAGACCGTTGCATCAAGTGTCAGGAAATTCGAGGCAAGCTCTTGTCGGTTAATATGGTTTTAATCATTCTAAAGTTGTTGGTTTTCTTGAGTCATGTGGAGGATCAACAAAGGTGGTCAATCAGTGTTGGAGAAATGTCAGCCTAATGAATAAGGGACAGACGGCACAACCTGATTGGATCTTACTAAAGCTTCACAGATTAGAAGGTCAAATACTTAGACGTGGTGGAGTCACGTATACGGGGCCAAGTATTTGGATAAGGAAGTCTACACAAATTGAAGAGTGGAATGGAAATATTTAATTTAATTAAATAAAGTATTTATTTAATTATTTATATATTTTATAAATAAAGATATTCTTTATTTATATTTTATATATTTATTAAATATTACTTTTACATTAAATATTTTCAAAGGCATGCTTGGCACATGACTTTGAAGATATGATTTGAGTGGACAAGAGTAAAAGGTGGAAAAGCAAAAAGCAACACCTTTTTTTCAATATACAAAAAGAACCCAAGTCTTAATCTTCAGTGTGTGTATATTCGGATGAGAAAAGAAAAGGGGAGAGAGGGAAAAATTATTCTCTCCCCCATGGCCAAACTGGATCTTGAATATATTTGTAGCCATGATTTTTTTTATTATACCACTCCTCTATTCTTCTATTGAAAACACTTGTTAAATCTTGTATAGAAGATATGGTTGATTTTTGTCTCCTAGATCTACAAAATGTAATAGTTTTGGAGGAGACAAAAATCACTTGTTTGTTGTGTTCTTGAGCTTATGTTCTTGAACTTGTTTGTAGCATCTACCCCACTTCAATGAATATAAAGTTATATTCTTGGATCTTGTTGTGTTGTGTGTTTTGGATGATTTACCGTTCATTATCTTGGTTATTTTAATGGTGTTCTTGAGGTTGAAGAAGATGATGAACAGTACCCGGGTTTGAACCAAAATAATTTTTATGTTGTCCCAAAAAATTTTAATAGTCATTTTTTTAATTTGGGAATCGTATTCACCCCCCTCTACGATCTCCGGGACCCAACATGTTTCATTCACTAGTTATTCTTACGTTTAGTCTAAATATTAATATATTTGAGAATAAAATAATATGAAGGATATTGAAGTATTGAAAGTAATTCATAAAATAATTTCAATCGGATGGAAATATGGTGAAACGTCTCTCTATACTTGTACTAGGTAAAATTTCATGAAAATGTTACAAACACATGACTTTGTGAACGTATAAAGTAGAGTACAGAAAATAATTTTGAAATTAGAACGAGAAACCATGTTTTACAAGCAATTAGTCGAGACATTGTTTTGGCTACAGAAGTCTACCAAAACAATGATATTGTCTTCCATGAAATTAATAAGACTTGCATGTTAGTACCAGTACTCACTAATCAAGTGAAAATCTGATGTGTATAATCTACTTAACTATATAACACACGAACACATGACTTATAGGAGAACAGTAAAACAATGTATAGAGCTCAAGTCGTGCCATGTACCATATTCATATGTGAGGTAAAAAACAGTTAAAATAAAATTGTAAAAATGAGCAGAACGAAGATCCCATGAGAGTTAGAAAATGGAAAGAAAGCAAGGATAGGATGTAAAAGAAAGCAAAAAAGCAAAGAAACTAGTGAATGAAGTTATAATAACTAGACATGACAAAAAAAAAGTTATAATAACTAACAAAAAGTATAGACCAAAACTAAATTATGAACTGAAATGGCAGAAAATCTGGCCATGCAGACTCTGTGTTTGTCAATGCATGTCAATTTCATTCCCACACGGCCACACACAAACTAAAAAGGAGGAAAAGGAATTTGAGGACATTGGGGTCACTTCTATTTTTGTTCACAGCTCCTCCAGAAAATGATTGTGTGTTTTTATTTCTTTTAAATTTTAGAAAGTTTTCAAATGCTAATATTAGCAAATTAGTTTGTAAATATTCTACGTATAGTTCCATTATTTTTTATAATCTAGTAATGACATTTAGCATTAAAATCTAACATAAACAAAAATAAAAAAAAAATAATTAAACAAACTATCTATATAATTTTTGGATTAGCCAAAAACACCAAGTCAATTTTTTCTTCTATATAACATCTATGGTCTTTAAAATATACGTAAGCCACCATATTCTCGGATTTTTAGAACTCTTTCATCTCTAAAATTGTAATAGTAAAGTGCATGAACGATACTAAAAGACAAATGAATACGTTACATATATGAAAACCGTCGCCCGAAAGACAAAAGGGAGGAAAAAATGGTGAGGTGAGCAGGTATTATCTCTAGTCTGACCTCGTTCTGTTTTAAACATTACAGCTGTGCCTGATATATCCAAGTTCATTTATATCAAACAACTGCTGGATCGCTATCACAGCAAGAAATAATTACTGCTGGTACTAATTCATTCTAGCTACAATTGTATATAGACTGGTAGGAATATCTCATTGATTCATGATGCACTAGTATTACTTTCTGAATAGCCTCATTTTTCAAATGTAAATGATCACCAGTCTTGTCCGTTTCCATTTACTGCAACTAACTGCGAACCCAAAGATTTTCTTAATTATCTGTTGGGACTTGAAATTCTTTATTTATACATTCTATAATAACATTACATTTGAAAATAAAATTTTAATATTAATTGTAGAGAAGATTTAAATACTTTTCTTTACAATTAGCATGTGCTCGTAGAGTCAAATAATTAAGTTGCAAATACACTCAAATCAAACAAATTTAGTTGAGTTTTTTTTTTGACGAGACAAAATTTAGTTGATTTTAAATTTATTGTTTTTGTTGAACTGATTTAAACATGAAATTTATTGAATTTTAAATATTATTTTTGAAGTTCAATGAGTGTATCAAACAATATAGTTTACAGAATTGTTCTGGAAAGTTATCAAATTCAAGTTAACAATTAAAATTAATTCTAATATGCTATGTAATTTCAAATTACACCCATGACAATTAGAAAATATATTTTTAGAGTTTCTAAACAGTTTCATCAATACTTTTTCTCTAATTAAACCAAGAGCACTGGCACTGCACTTATATTACACAAAAAATAATTTAACAAAAAGCACTCCCAAGTAAACTCTGCGTAGAAGCATTTCTCGTCATTCAAAGTCCTGGTCTTTCTTGGACTTTCTGACTTTAACAACATTCGATCTACTCCTATTAAACTAACCAACCCCTCTAGCTCTATCATATCTATCTCCACATAATCATTAAATGAGTATAATTATGGACACAATTTTTCTCTGTCTATTTATCTATATAAGCGATCAGAACTAAAGTACTCCTGGATGTAGTACACAAAAAGGCGATACACAAGTATCATTTTCAACACTCTCTCCTCAAATCTCTATCATATGGCTTCCGGTTCATCTCAATCTCGCAAAACAAACAACAAAAAGAACAAAAACAAAAACAAATCACCGATGAATGTTATAAGTGGTTTGTACACTGATTCAGAGCTGGACAACACCACCTTTGTTCATGCCGACCCATCAAACTTTCGTGACGTGGTCCAAAAACTAACCGGGGCCAGCACTGATCCAATAGTCCAGAATCTCTCCATCACCATTATGGGGAAGTATAACTCTGTTGAGATCGGTCCAATAAGAACATCATTCAAGTTTCAAGAACGAAGACAAAGCATGAGAAACCTCGAAATACAACTCAACAAAAATGCAACAACGCATGGACTGTCTGCGTTTTCCCCTCGGAAGAGAATGATGGATGTCTCGCCCGTGTCAACGTTGGACATGTTGTTGGCACGTGGGAGTCCAAGAACTCATGTCTCACCTTCTTTGCAAGAAGAGCTAGCTATAGCTAATAAAGGCTTTTATTTGCATCCGAGTCCACTCGCTACTACAAGAAAGGCTGACCCCGAGTTGCTCTCCCTATTTCCAACATCTTCAAATTCTTAAATCGAGTCTAGATTATTGGCCTGTTTGGCCTGACTTAAAAATAAGTCCTTTTGGACTTATTTTCGGATAAAAATTTCATATTTTGATAAATGTTTTTTATACAAGTATTTAATGTATATTTGAGATTCTATAAGTTGCAAAAAAAGTTAACTTCTTTTAGAAAAAAGTTAGGAATCTCTAACTTTATCTTAAAATAAGTTGACTTATTCTGGAAAAAAGTTCCCCCAAACACCCCCTATGTTAATGCTGCTTTTGCTATATTAATTATTAGGTAATTAGTAATATTATATATATTAATATTAGTATTATCAGTTCTAGCAAAAGATATATATATATATATATATATATATATATATATATATATATTATTAAATAAAATGTTGGAGTTGTAATTTATCTTTTTTAGTGAATGTCTAATTAATAAATTTCTAAGGAGCAGCATTGCACATTTAAATATTTTTGGTTATATTTTTATTTAGCTGCGGGCTTGTGCCGACGACAATCTGACATTGTGTTGACTTTAAAGTGTTAGCAATCAGGTGAAGTGACTGCAAGTTTGTCCAGACTAACAATTTACTAAAATTCAAAACTCATAATAATTTGATTAATTCATTACTCCAAAATATTACTGATCACTTCGTTTTTGATTAATCATTTATTTAACTTGGTGTACATGTATTTTAATGCATATATAATATTGAAATTTTATTTTAAAAATTGAAAAATAATTTATCCAACCACATTCTTTATATACAAATTAAATACGTATAAAAAGTCAAAAAAACATTTAATTAGAAATGCAGGAAATATTTACTTATTATCTAATAATGAGATAATGATTAATGTACAGTTTATGAATATAATAAGGAATAATGATGGAGTGACTCCTATTACTAGCAAAATGTTAAATCCTCGCATGCAAACCACGGTTCAAGATTAATTGTCTCAGTAAGATGAACAAGAATGCAATCGTTGTTGTAATTTTCTTTTCATTGTTAACGAGAAAAAGTAAGAGCAGGAAGATGTACGTTGAAAGGAGAATAAAAAGCAAGAACATATTGGATTTTTATTGATCAAACAAAATCTCTGGTACGAGAGAAATTTCTCGATCTACACTATTATTAAAGAACATTCTAAGCTGGTTTCTTATCAACAGAATTAGAATCACTAGCTTATAATCCTCCAAACTATTATTGCTTCGTTCTGACATCTTCACTTTTACTGGAGACTCCTTCCCCGACCTTTGCTTCTGCAGTCAATTCGTCATTAATTTGCACCAATTATTGAATTTGAATCTGTTGGAACTCCTGAATCTTCGATCACTGGATTTGTTTGCGAAGCATAAATTCAGGTGCATGTGGATTCATGATTCCTGGGGAAGCATATCTGTTTTAGCCAAATTTTGTAAGATTAATAGCTAAGTCTATCAAATTGTTTAAGTGTGAAAATCGATAATAAAGTTATGAAAAAGAACAAAAAGTAAAGGACAAGAACAATGAAAGAAATCCACACAAGTAATTGGTGACGCCAAAAACCCCTGTGAAAGGGTAAAAATCGCGGGTGGGACTCTCCCGAGCCGAAATGATCCACTAGAACTGATCATTGAGTGTTTACAAGGGATAGAAATCAAAATACAAGTACTAAACAGCCTATACATCCACTGTAGTTTGTACTCGTCGGCTATATAAGTTAAATTTCTCTTTAAGTTCTGGAACCCCTTTTCTCTTCACTTTAGTTGGTATTTATAGCTGAATGGAGTCATCTTCCCGTTGCTAATTTTCGGGTAACAGCCTTGATCAATCATGTGCCTTGATTGTAGGGAGAAGTTGCTAGTTTATCTCCTGAATTTTAGGAGTCGTCAGTCAACGGGTAGATTTCGTCAGCTCCTGTCAGTGTCTTATGTAGTCGTCAACTCTGAGTTGTGAAGGAGAGTAATAACTTGTGTATTTCTTATATTGTAATTTGATGATATATAATCACCCTTAGCCTCATCAGCACGTGCCTGAATTGTAGGAGATTATTACTCCATGTTCTTGAGTGGTTAGCAACCTTCAAATTGAAAATAAGTGTCAATCCCTTGATTTTCGGCCGACAGCTGCTACGCAGTCTTAAGTAGGTTCATAAGATATGAGACTATTGTTATTTATGTAAGTAGGTTGCCCTTCATTTCAGGGTCGGCCATAAGGGCAATTTATGTAAGTAGGTTGCCCTTCGTTTCAGGGCCGGCCCTAAGGGCAAGCGATACAAGCCATCGCATGGGGTATCCATGCTTGGGGGTAATTTTTTTTGAAAAATATCTAAGGTATAGATTGGGAAAAAAAATTCAAAAATATGTAACTGGTTATTACAAGTGGGGCATCCATTATCAGGGGCAATTTTTTTAAAAAAATATATATTTAAGTTATAATTTGAAATTTTCTTTTAACAATTAAACTAGTTACTTCAAGTTAAAAATCAACATAGTTGATTAGGAAAAACAAAATAGACATATTTTAATTAGCAAATATAAAAATGAGTATATATAATTGGGTCTATACAACTATAAATTAAATGTCATATTCTGTTCTAATACCCAAATTCCTAATATAATATATACAAAGGGAGGAAAGAACCTTCAAGTTTCAGTCATTCAATCCTTACAATATTGACGATCTCACAAATATGAAACATACTCATCCAGTGCAAAATATTTGTTCTTTATTTAAAATTTCAATCTATGTTGATAATCACTTCAATCTAGATTTGAACAATTGTTATTTCCCAGAACTATGCCAATATTTGTAGAAGGGGGGGGGGTTGAATACAAATATTAAAACTTTTTACTTATTTTAATATTTGTTCCTGATGTTTGAGAATTAGAGAGAATATGTTTGAACAAATTAAGAACTGAAAATAAACTAACAAAGAGATTTAAAATTACTGATGAATTGGTTTTTCCATCAGTGTATATTTTTGCTCAATGTTCCTAGGTTAAAAGAAACCTAGCTTCGTTGTTACAAAGTTAAAAAATAAATCAACTATTCTTACAAAGTGCTCTAAGGCTGAACAGTTGATTCAAGAGATAAAATCTAACTTGTACATTTTCTAACAATGCTACCACACTTGTTTATATATTACAAGTGTGTTTTTACAATTCCTATTTTAGGATTGTTTCTATCTACCTTCCTTTTACCTTTTTCCATTTTTAAAAAACAGGTTTGAAAGACAACTACAGATTGAGTCTTCACAGTCATCATAGTCTGTCTTCCATAGGTGTGCTTTTGTCCTTTGGATCTTACTTGAAAGAAGCCTTATTAGCAAACCCCACTCTCTATCTAGACATATTGGAGTAGTTCTGGAACACTGCAACTTGGGAGGACATCGCTTTGGAAGATGGTAGCTCCAGGATTGTGGTAACTTGCAAAATTCAAAAGAAAGACATCAGTTTTGATAAAAATGATGTGAACAAAAGTTTGTCATTGCCAACTGAGAAATTTGATGTTGACCAACTGAGAATGATCCTCTAGATTTTCTGGAGTTCATTGGCTTACAACCAAAAGCTCAATGTTGGGAAGCTGATTCTTGGGGAGCTCACAACCAGGATTCTAAAGAGAGGTAATGAAATTTTCTTCCCACGTTTTATTCAATCAATACTCAATTATAAAAATCCTGCATTGATTGAACTGCCTGGGATGAATAAAAATAGAATTAGCTACTCCAAATTCATGTCAAAAATCATTTTTACTACATTGGATAGGAGAACCACAATGAATGTACCTCTTCAAATCACACCTCATATGAGGAGTGTATTTGAAAGGTATCCACTTGTGCAACCTACATATGGTTTCTTGCATACAGTAGAGGGTCCTAAGGATGCAGAAGTACCTAGTGCACCTAACCCAAGGATCATTAACCCAACTGAGCCTATTTCTTCAAATCCATTAGTTGATAGTGAACCAACATCCACATCCTCCCAACATGGTGTGGTTGAAAAGAAGAAAAGGAAGAACCATGTTGCCAAGAAGAAATTAGAAGTAGTAGTAGAAGAACCTGAGTCACCTGTGGTATCTCTAAAGAGGAGAAAGAAAAACAAAGAGTCCATACAAAGTCACTCTACACCCTCCTAACAAGATGTAGAGATTAATAAGGGATTAGACTTGTTACTAGATGTATTCTCTCAATTGAATGTATCTATTGAAATTGGGAGCCAGCCTACTCCACTTTGTAAAGAGTCTGCACCATAACATGAACACACCCTTGTTGATGATAGGTGTGACATTGAAAAGGAAACACATGCGCGCTTAGGACAAACTATTGAAACTTCCTCATCTTCTCAGGGGAAGTTGTCAACACTCAATTTTACACACTATACTTCTCTCAATACTCAAATTTCTTCTCAACCAAGTGTGCCTGGCCAAACACATGAGGCTGTTGATCATCAGGATTCTCATTTCCCTGGTGAGCTAATATCAAGTGACCTAGTGCATGACACTATGCTCACCACTCAGGAACTACTTTTAGATGGTGAGGGAATGCATGTTGAGGCATATCCTCATAACACCATCAAAGCCGCAGAGGCTTCAAGAGTTTTTACTTCAGACTCTGTGGTGGCTGAGGATGTATCATTTCCATTTGGTCTCAATAATGAGCCATTGGAGAATCAGGTGTCTTCACAGACATTGGTTCGAAGTACAATCTATGATGCCATTGGGTCAAAGGATGAGAGAAAAGTACTTAACTTCTCTAAGCTCAAGTTCCAAAGTCTTTACTCTAAGTGTAATCTATGATGCCATTCATGAGGCTGGCAAAGTACAATTACAAGCAAATCACTATCTTTCCAGAGGCTTCCCGGATGAACTTCGTGATCATAGAACAAAAGTGGAAGGAACATTGAAAGCTATTGAAGACAAGATGAAACCTTGAGGCATATATACAAATGTGTCCTCTAGATGTGACATTGGAAAATCCTTTATCCTCTATACAAAGATGGATGCAATGGAGAAGGCTTACAAAGACATGGTTCAAAGTAATTCAGCCATCCAATAAAATGATCAAGGTGTTGTATACAAACGGCATGCAGATAGGCTGCCTGAGGATGTGTCACCTCATGAATTGGCACCACTGCAAGTGGATTTATATTATCAATTAAAAGCCAAAGATGAAGCTGCTAAGGAAAAAATAGTTGGTGAGCTAAATGCAAAAATTGAATCTCTCACATCAAAAGTTTATGAAGTTGTGTCAAGTGTAAGCACTCTCAAGAAGAAGTTTGACACCTCTAATGCCAATCAAGGCACCACACTTACACATATTTCTACTCAGTTGGCATCCATGCAAACTCTTCTCTCCAACATGACACATTCCACTCAGGCTCCTACAGTTCAAGTCTCTTCACATATTTAACCTAGTCACTCTTCATTTCTTCCTCAAAAACCACAACAAGATATCAAACCTAAGAGGGAGAAGGACAGAAGGGATAAAATTGAAGCTGAAAGACAAAAGGAAGTTCTTAAAATCTTGAGACAAGAAGCAATGAAGCCTCATGCTGATGAAGAATTCTTGCATGTGCCAAGAGATATGTTGTCTATATAGCATTGTACAGCCTCATTAGTTAGAAGTGAGTTGAATATTTTGTTCAAATATTCATACCTTGTTTTCTTCTAAGAACAAGAAGCTGAAATTCACTTTGAATTTCATATTGTAGCAAGTTCATTCTAATACACAATTAGATTGAAAGTTAATTCTTTGTGTTATTTATATTTCCGCATTTATAATTAAGTAAACACATGTGAATTGATAAAGCTACAAACACAACCAAACAGGTCATCTAGTTGTAAGAAGAAAAAGAATTTGAAGGTATACATTCATCCTCCCTCTATAAATTTCTGTAACTCTAATTCTTAACATCTCAAATTTCCTACTGCTTGCAAATTGTAAATTGAATCAATCTACTAAATCCGTAAATGACCCAATGCTGCTGTTAGACAATCCAACAAATCATTAAAGGGCTGGACTTGTCAATGTAGAACCAAAATCTTTGCACATATATGGGTCTCGTAACTCTTTTGGTATGGGGACTGTGAACATTCGTTGCTTGTATTGCACAATGTGCTTTTGGGGATCTGCCGAGACATCGTACATCTTCATATTTGGTACTAAGATACGTTTTAGGATATCCGCAAGGGCTATGCTGTCAGCAAACGGTGAGTCTGTATAACTAGTAGGCGTAGCCTTCTCTAATGGCTTTGGGATGCTAGGAATTCGTTGGATCAGTTTTCTCATTTCTTGTACCACACTCGATATCGTTTTTCGTGGAGCACTTTTTCTATTCGATTTCGCAGTGGACAATTCTCTTCTTAGATCTTCATTTTGTGAATGTAATGCATCGCATCCATGTCCGATTGTAACTTCTTTATTGTTGAGATCATGCCTTCATTTCCGTCAGGCTCACTTCATTGAATTGATGTTCCTCCGTGTCGAGGATCTCCTTCCATTGTAGCGTAGAGTGCAGATTATTAGCTTGGTTTCCCACAGACGGTGCCAAATATTTGTACTAGATTTTTGAGGGGTAACAAGCTAACACTTAGCAATCTCACAAGTAAAATATATAGAAATGAAAGTATAGTAAAACGGATAAGAACAATTTGGTGACGCAAAAAATCTCTTTGTGGGAGATAAAAACTGCGGGCGGGTAGAGTCCCAAACGAATAATTCCATTAAAATATTATAATTGTTGAGTACATGATAATTGCTTGGTTACAAGATGAAAATTGAGTTCGTTTGAAGTACTATCTAATAACAAGGTGATAAACATGATGTGTAGGTATTTTTTTGTGATTGTGAGTGTCGTAGATGATCTTGTTATTATTAGCATATATAATTGAAAATTTCTCCCCATGATGCTTACCCTCATCCCACCTTGTGCCCCATGATCCTATAATGGTGGTCTGCCTCATCATCTTATCCCCTGTTTTGTAGGATTAGTTGCACTGGCCTTGGACTTAGTCTCCCAGTAGTCCGCAGCTGTCATGTCCATCGATTCATGTGAAGCTTCCTTACGTCTACTGTAATCTTCTTCACATCTCGACGTGATCATGCTTAGTCGAAATTCTTGTAGTCTAAAAATAATCGAGCTTGAAATGTTTGTTCGAGTTCGTCTCGTTTATTATAAGAGTCGAGTTCGAGCTGTTCGCGAGTTTTTGAGCTTAACGAGTTTTTTAGTTTAACGAGTTATCGAGCTTATCGAGTTTATCGAGCTCATCGAGTCTGTTGAATTTTGTTAGGTCCAAATGTGTTGTAGAGGGGGGGGGGGTGAATACAACTTTTCGAATCAATGAAGCAATAAATACTATGTAATAAATGAACACAATGATTCAAGGAATATATGTCTTATATATAACTTGAAAGGGTTGCTACAACATTCATTACAATAGTACAACAGAAGTAAAGAGGGTAGTAAATGATACTAAGCTCTGTGAATATACTCTCTCTTTATTACAAGTGTTTCTCTCGAATATTGCTCTGTTTAATAAGTTACACAAGTACTACTATTTATACTACTTTGTAATCTATGACTTGTAGTCTTCAAAAGATAAGATATGAGTGACCCAATGTTGTCCACGTGAATCTTATCTTGTCTTGAAAGCTTGGAAATCTGCCACCAGGATGATGCCATGTGTCATGTTGAAACTGTCCTCTATGTAGAATTTCTACATAGGAAATTCTACTTGGCTCTATCTCGAATTCTAAGTAGAATTTCTACATAGGAATTTCTACTTAGGAATTTCTACATAGAAAATTCGAGATAGCCTTCTTCCTGAGTACTTAGAAAATATTTTCACCTCCAGAATTTCTACATAGGAAATTCGACTTAGGAATTTCGACATAGGAAATTCGAGATAGCTTCCTGAGTTGAGTACTTAGAAAATATTTCCAACTCCAGAATTTCTACTTGGCTCTAAGTAGAAACTTATCTAGAATTTCTAGATAGGAATTTCTACATAGGTTCCCTTGTAAGTACTTAGAGAAATTCTGGGCTTCAACTTGAAACTTCAATGCAACATCTTGAACTTGTGATTTCTTCACGTCTTCTATTTTCTTCAACAAGCTCTTGAACTTGGAACTCTACTACTGACATGAACTTGCTACCAATGTCCTGACACTTGATGCACTGGTCTGGTTCATAAGTGACTAGTCTTGATAGGTTTCTTGCTTCTGAATAGATTACCATGTTCAATTAGAAATGTGGCTTTCCAACAATTGCTTTCCTTCTTTTTCACTTGAAATCAATTAGTCTTATTGATATTGATAGTTATGATCTTGATTCTTTGAGTTACAAATCACTGGGGCATGAACAACTTTAACTTGAACTTCTTCCAATGATTTCTTCTTTGTTTGATCATATTTACCATGTTGAACTGTATCAATTACTTTGTCTTCATTTGTTATTGATTTCTTTGTGACTTCTCGTTCTTGATTGTCTTCGGGTTAAGTATCTTTTCTTTAGTTGAGTTACATAAATTATAGTGTTACAAGTTTAAACACTCTGCCTTTCAATCTCCCCCTATTTGATTGTCTAACAATGACATTCAAATTAAAGAAGGATAACTCAACTAAATAATGAGACGAGAAAAGATAAGTAACATTAATGTCTTGCACATTTTACACTTGAATAAAAACTTGAAAACAATACAAAGAACTTTTGAAAATAAATATAAGCTAGAAAGAAAATTCGAACCTCGAATTAAAGACCATTGAGATGATCTCTATCACCAGGATTATTTCATACCTTTCAGTCCAACTCATATCACCTTATTGGATCCACTCTGATTCACGGTTACAGTATGGTGAATTAGCCTATCTCGCATACCGTGGTCAGGTGAATTTTCCTCAAGTGAGTTAGAGCAACCAAAAGATATGAAGTTTTTCCAACTTCAAGTTCACATCCCTTTGAACTTTAACTCTAATTCCGTTTCCCCTTCCTAACTTCCTTAACAGCACTGCGCTTATCTTCTCCTTGTTTTCTGCGCCTTTCTTTCCTTTGCTGTTCTCTTTTGTATACTGGATCATGTAGTTGTGCCCATCTCGCATTCAGCAAACTTACTGCTTCCATTTCCAGAGAATTCTTGGGTTCTGGATATGGATGTCTGAAAAGCCTTCTTAGTTTATCAACTTCCTGGGTAGTTCTGATCTTCGGAATGTCCTCAAAGTTTTTCATGATGAGCTGAGGCTTCCAATGAGCTTTATCAGCTTTGAACTGACAGTATATCATTTTAGGGTAGCCCTTGACACGGTTGGTATTGAGCCTACTAGCCGCATCTGACTCCATTCTCCTTTTCTCCTTTACTACCTCAGACAAGTACTTTAACAGTCTCTGCTTTTCATCTGCAAACCTATCCTCTACATCTCCAAATTTGAATTCATCTCTGACTTTGTCTAGAAATGCAGCATCTTGAGTCTGTAGCAGCCATTTCCTACTCATATGCAAGAAGGTTTGATTCTGGTCTGCATCAATGAACACCAAGGCATCAGCTGTATCATCTGTGTAAGAATGAATCCAGTATACACTTTCTCTTCCTGGAACACCAACTGCCTCCCTTATCTCTCCTTGTTCCAGGGGTCCTGAAGGAAGAGTCAGAGCTTCATCTACGCTTTTCACAGCTTGTAGAATATCCCATTTTCTTTGCATTAGCTCTGGCTCAATCTTCACGTTATCCAGAGGATTTGGAGCAATGACATCGCACTTCCATATTTCACTGCTCTTCTGGAAGATTATCTTCTCAATGAACTCCACTGATTTTTCTTTAATATCTGAGGTGAATCCCTTACCCATCATTTGTCTGCAAACAGCTTTAAGGGATTCCACCGATAGAGCCATCAAGTCATTTTCTTCCAAGCTAACCCTCTTCATCTTTCCATCAACAACCATTCTGACAACGTCTGGATTGGCTGAGAATTCTGGTCCCTTGTCCTCTGCTAACTGCATTAACTGATCTCTATACAGAATGCTTAGCTCCTCAGCTTGAGAATATTGAATTTTAGTTGCTAGCAAGAACAACTCCGACGCAGATCTTCTCAACATAAACTGATCATCGACATACATAAAAGACATCGGGGCTCCATCAATTAAAGACAAAATAACTTGCCATTCATTATCCACCGATTTGTATCCAACACGGACTTTAGAAATCATTCTCTTCAAAGCATTTATATAGTCCATCGTCATCGGATTCTTCATGTTTAAGTTGAAGAACAAGTCATCTGCCTCCTTATTATGAACTCCATGTGCACACGACCCCATCAGTATCTTTCGTGCATCGTCCCATTTCTGTCCAATCCTCCTTTTGTCCAGATCAACTTGAGGATCAGCTAGTCTGGCAAGCTCATGATCATACTGCTTTTCCTTGAGCTCCACTTGCTTCTCAAGAAAAACAGCTTTATCCTGCATCATCTTCATTTTGAAAAATTGAGCTTGTTCCAGAGCTAACTGCTGAGCTTTCAGGGTCTCCTCATCAACAGGAATCTCTTCAGCAGACGCCCCAGCACCTCCACCTTGTTCCTCCAAAGATCTCTTAATTGCATGTGCTAGAGGTACGTCTTCCATATCAGAATCTGAATCAACTTGCACGTGTTCCTGTCGATCACCAAAGTCAGTGAATGGCTCTTCTTGATCAACCATCACTGCTTTACCCTTTCGCTTCCTCTGAGCCTCCTCATCAGTCACCATTGGATCAATCTCTTCTTCAGCACGGGGTGACTGTTGTGTCGTCTCATTACCTCCTTTCTCCCCCTTAGGTGAGTTATCCTGAACATCACCTGGTACACCAGAGCCACTAGCATGTGAACCAAAACCAGAAGGTCCACCAGCACCACCTGCACCACCTGTACCATCATCATCAGCCGGGGGAGGTGGATTGAAATGGTCATCGAAGCACTCCGGGGGAACTAAGTGTCGAACTGCATACATCATACGACTGACTTCTGTTGCCAGTGTATGCAGAACGCTCTCCACACTCCCCATTCTTTCATACAGAGTGCTGCCCAAGACACCACCAGCATGGCCCAGGTCATTGACTTTGTCCGTCATATCTTTTAAAGCTTCAGCTTGACCTGCCATTCGTGCTGCGTAGTCATCAAGAGCCCTCTTGTGATCTCCAACATTAACCCCTAACTGCCCCATAGACTGCCCAAACTGCTGTATCTGATTTTCCACTGTTGACATACGTGTTTCAAGATTTTGAAGAACCAGGGACGGTGTTTGGCTTAGGTTTTCTCGCTCTAAGAATCGTTCTGTTTGTGTTTGACGCTCAGTTTCGGGCCTTAAAAATGAAGGTCCCTCACTCCCTAAACGCTCACACTCACTCCCTGTCTCACGCTCGTGTATGTCTTCAATAATAGCACTCAGATTCAAAGCAGTACCTGCAGAAACTGGATAAGAAAAATGAGGAATAGTTATGGGATCAATGTTTCCTGTTTTGTCCTGAGGTGGAATCTCAGGCTGAGAGGCTGCAGAGTGTTCAAGTACAACAGTAGAACCGATCCTCTCTGCAGCATCAGGACATACCGGTGAAGGTACTTTCGAAGCTCGTAAAACTTCCGGCCTAACTGAAGGAACAGGCTCTTCAGAAGACACTGAATCCTCAGCAACCATCCTAGGTGTTGACTGTGCAAGGGGAGAACCACTCTCGTGAGGTGGAGTGGTTGTGATAGACACGCTAGGGATGGACTGGGCTTTTGAAGTAGCAGCTTGTGAAAATTTGGCTCGCTTCCTTAAAACTGGCGGCACTTCAGGGTCACTCTCATCAGTACTCTCACCTAATTCTAAAGGTGCCGGCCTTTTAACTCCCGTTAACAGGGGTGATAGTGAAGAAGTTAGAGAAGCAGACGCAGAAATATGGCTATCACCCTGGGATAGATCCTGCGGGTTAGCAGAATCTTGGGCCACGGAATCAGAATTAGAGGAAGAAGGAGTGTTAGGTTCTAAGAAAGTACCTCCTTCATTACCTTGGCCAACAGAGGAATCAGAAGCAGCATGTGTTGTCTTAGGAGACGGTTGCTGTTCCCTTTGCCTGGCTGTGAAGTGACTGAGAGATTGGCCCTCATCTTGTTCGTCATCAATATGCTCATCAGGAATCCCTTGAAATGCTTCATTGTGGGCAGATGGATTCTGAGCATGTGATGAGAGTTGAGACGTCCCCGCTAAAGTAGTCATACCTGCATCAAAAGAAAGCCACACTTGAATGTTCTCAGGAATAGACATAGGTTTACCCTGATGTTTATCCTGGTTAGCGATAGTGGTTAGTGACTTAGTGCCCATGCCTAGAGGTGCAGAGGTGGGACTTCGAACAAATGCCTGCCTAAGTGATAAAGCATTAGAAGGCACGAGATGATTGATTAGCATTTGCAAGAAACGAGGATACCAGCAGACAATATCATTGTGTGAAATGTCTCTGGTTTCAGGTGATCCCATTGTAGCCACTAATTCTGAAAGAACAAGCCTGCCATAATTAATGTTTAGTTCCTGGGCTAGGGAAACACCAAAAATTTGCATGGGAATGGAAATTTGATGAAAATCTCTTTCTCGTGCCCGAAAGCATCTAGTAATGGCCTCGAAAAAGTAATTCCATTCCACATGAAAAAATTGTTTTTGAATATTTGAAGTGGATAGTCGTCCAGGGGGAGGATAACATCCAATTGCTTCAAAAAAATTCTGGCGCTCAGCCGCTGTAGGTTCAGGGTCATAAGAATCCTTGACTGGAAAACCAAGAACTGTATTAAAAATAGCCTCTGTAACCTCAAAATTTTGACCCTCCAAGGTAAAAGTAAAACCGTAGGGGGTCGATTTACTCCCAAAAGGTACTGCACTAGTCCATAACTGCTGCAAAGCATCATGGACCAGTGTAGGTTTTGCAGTAAAAGCAGTACTAGCTTTGGAGTACAAATTAAGATATCGTACCCAAAACTTGAAACGCGGGAGTTGATCACCAATTTCAGTCGGAATATTATAAAAATTATGTTTTGCAAGAGAAAATTGGTGAGTCATTTGTTTTTGTGTAAAAAAACGTTTTAATCCCTTTTAATTGAGAACACAACTGTGATGTTGTAGTGAAAATTAAACTACGGAATTAAACAAGAATCAGTAACAAACTACTGTGAAAACAAAAGCTGCAGTAATAAAATTTATGTGAGAAGTGTGTGTAAATCGTGTGTATGTATGTATCTGTGAAGAGGAACAGTTACGATGTTAAACACAAAACTACGCACAATATAAACGGTTAACCGTGATGCAGATAGTAAAATCAAGAAACAAAATGGACAGTAGTTCGTTATATGTAAGAGATTCAACCACAACTATGAACAGTCGTGGGTAACGTTGTATATATAGGCAATAGAGTGAAATGACAAAAATACCCCTGTGAAAAGAAAAAAAACTTAAGTACGCACAGGGTAATCTAAGTCGAACTCTATGTCGAACTTCTAAGTCGAATTTCTATGTCGAACTCTATCTCGAACATCAAGTCGAAATTCGAGATAAGTTTCGACATAGAGGCTAACTCGAATTAAATTCACTTAAACAATTTTAAACAGCATTAAACCTCTCAGGAAAGACCCATCTCGAACTTCAAGTCGAAATTCGAGATAAGTTTCGAGATAGACTCCAAGTCGAACTTCAAGTCGAATTTCGAGTTGAATTTCGAGATAGACCCTAAGTCGAACTTCAAGTCAAATTTCGAGATGAATTTCGAGATAGACTCTAAGTCGAATATTTTCCCAGACTTAGAAAATTCAAATCTCTTACACCTGGAACTCTATCTCGAACTGTAAGTCGAATTTCGAGATAAAGTTCGAGATAGACACTAAGTCGAAAAATTTACCAGACTTAGAATTTTCAAAACTTCACTCCTGGAAGCTCAAAGTCGAAATTCAAGCCGAATTTCGAGATGAGTTTCGAGATAGACTCTATCTCGAAATTTTGAAGGTACTTAGTAAAATTTGGCAATTTTTCTGGAAAATCAATAATTAAATTTTGCCAAATTAAAATAAATACCAATTCAAGGATTTTTTAATAAAAACCATTAAAAGAGACATTCCTTGACAATTCTAAGGCTTTAAATTATATAAAAATTACATGAAAAACATAGAAAAATTCATTTAAAATCATGATAAATTTAGAGATCCATGAATTTAACTCCCCTTATGTTCATGCAATTAATGAGCATAAATTCAAAGTTTTGATCAATAATTTCAATTAATGCACAGTGAATTTATGAAAAATAACACAACATACACCATATAATAATCATTAATTAAACATCTTAAAGTCTAAGTTCAAAATGATTAAATGGCATGCAGAAGTGATATTTTGAGCAATTTTAAAGATTATTTACACATGTTTTCAACTAGGCAATTAACAAGAAAAACAAACATATGTAAATGATCAAAAACTTGGATTTTACAGATAGGAGGATTTACTAACTTGTGTTAAGCATCCCCAATTCACCAACCAACCTATTGAATGTTACTTCATCAAGAGGCTTGGTGAATATATCTGCAATTTGTTGCATTGTGGGTACAAAATGTAACTCCACAGTCCCCTCCTCGACATGTTCTCTGATGAAATGATACCTGATGTCTATGTGCTTGGTTCTGGAGTGATCTACAGGATTGTTGGTCATGGCAATGGCACTAGTGTTGTCACACATGATTGGAATCTTTGTATGTTCCATGCCATAATCTTTCAATTGGTTCCTCATCCACAGTATTTGAGCTACACAGCTTCCAGCAGCAATGTACTCAGCTTCAGCAGTAGAAGTAGATACTGTATGTTGCTTTTTACTTTGCCAGGACACCAATCTTCTGCCTAGGAATTGACAAGCACCAGATGTGCTTTTCCTATCGATCCTGCAACCTGCATAGTCTGAATCCGAATAGCCTATTAGATTAAGACCTGTATCTCTTGGGTACCAAATCCCTAGATTTGGTGTTCCCTTGAGATACTTAAAGATTCGTTTGACAGCTATGAGATGTGACTCTCTAGGATCCACTTGGAACCTTGCACACAAACACGTTGCGAACATGATATCGGGTCTACTTGCAGTTAAATAGAGAAGTGAGCCAATCATACCTCGATAGCTTGTGATGTCAACTGGTTTACCTGATTTGTCTTCATCAAGCTTCGTGGCTGTTGGCATGGGAGTTTTAGCTGCTGATGCATCTTCAAGATTGTACTTCTTGAGTAAATCTTTGATGTACTTGGATTGACAGATAAAGATTCCTTCTTTTCTTTGACTGATCTGTAATCCAAGGAAGAAAGACAGCTCCCCCATCATGCTCATCTCATATTTATCCTGCATTAACTTGGCAAATTTCTCGCACAAGCGCTCATTAGATGACCCAAAAATAATATCGTCCACATACACTTGAACAAGTATCAAATCATCCTTTACATTTTTGTAGAACAATGTTTTATCAATTACTCCCCTAATAAAACCATTTTCAATTAAGAACAAGGATAGGGTTTCATACCATCGTCTTGGGGATTGCTTGAGGCCATAGACAGCTTTGAAGAGAAGAAACACAAAATCTTCAAGTTCTGGATCAATGAAGCCAGGTGGCTGTTCCAGATACACTTCTTCTTCTAGCTCTCCATTCAGGAAGGCACTTTTCACATCCATCTGAAAAACCTTGAAATTCTTGTGTGCTGAAAAGGCCAAGAACATCCTGACTGCCTCAAGTCTTGCAACTGGAGCGTAGGTTTCATCATAATCAATTCCCTCTCGTTGAGAGTAACCTTTTGCTACCAAACGAGCCTTGTTTCGTGTTACAAGTCCGTTTTCGTCCAGTTTATTTCTGTATACCCACTTAGTTCCAATTACTGATCTGTTCTTTGGTCGGGGTACCAGCTTCCAAACTTTCTGCCTTTCAAACTGATTGAGCTCATCTTGCATTGCAATCACCCAATCAGCATCACCAAGAGCTTCTTCTATTTCTTTAGGTTCCAGTTTGGACAAGAACCCAGAGTACAAGCAGATATTAGCCATGTCAGCTCTTGTAGATCTTCTAGTAGTCACACCAGCATCTGGATCACCAATAATTAATTCAAACGGATGGTCTCTACTCCATACCCGTTCTCTTGGTAATTGTCTTGATGATTCAGCTTGACTTTCTGAATTGTTGTGCTGACTACTTGTGTTGTTTCTACTAACTCCCCCTGAGTTAGTACTAGCTCCTACAGAACTAGTGTCATTTCTCCTCGAGTCTTGATCACCTGTTCTTGAGCTGCTATTTACTCCCCCTGAGTTGTTGCCAGAACGTGCGGAAGAAGTTTCTTCTGATCTCGTAGAATTCGATTGTCCACTAGACTCAGGTATAGCTTCACGATCACTTGGTATATTTGAAGTAACAACCAACTCAGGTTCATCCTCAATTTTATCCAAGTCCAGATTATGAAATTTTAGGGACTCAGGTTCACTATTATCTTTAGAAATTGATGGGAGTTTGGTATCGTCGAATCTGACATTGTAGCTTTCAATCACTTTCCGTTCATTCACCAAGAATACCCGATAAGCTGCCACCGTATTTGTAGAATAACCAACAAATATCCCTTCACGCGCTTTTGCTTCAAATTTGCCTAGATTTTCATCATCTATAAGTACATAGCATTTAGCTCCAAAGACATGAAAGTATTTGATTGTTGGTCTTCTGTTATTCATTAGTTCACATGGTGTCTTTTCTTTATCTTTTATGATCAAGGTTCTATTCTGAGTGTAACACACTGTACTCACTGCCTCGGCCCAAAAGTATAGAGGAAGTTTCGATTCATACAACAAAGTTCTTGCTGCTTCGACCAATGTTCTGTTCTTCCTTTCAACTACTCCATTCTGTTGTGGAGTTCTCGGGGCTGAGTACTGATGACGTATTCCTTTAGAAACACAGAAGTCATTCAATATTGCATTTTTAAATTCTGTGCCGTTGTCTGATCTTATCGTCTTCACAGTGAGTGTTGATACATTCTCAATCTCAGTGATGTGATCAATAATTTGGAAAGGTACTTCGTCTTTTGTCATTACAAACAATACCCATGTATATTTTGAGAAGTCATCCACGATTACCAAAGCATATCTTTTCCTAGACAATGATAGGACATTCACTGGGCCAAATAAATCCATATGAAGGAGTTGCAGAGGCTCAGTGACACTAGAAATTTCTTTACTCTTGTGCGATGCTCGCTTTGACTTTCCCATTTCACAGGCTTCACAGAGTCCTTTAGGAGCAAACTCCATTTGAGGTAGATCTTTCACCAGTTCTCGCCTTGCGAGAGCATTCATCGTTTTGAAGTTCAAGTGAGACAGCTTCTTATGCCATAGCCAGCTTTCATCATCTGACGCTTTGCTATAGAAACAGGTCACTTCATTCTGGTTTGCCGAATCCATATCAGCAACAAAAAGATCTGCCTTTCGAACTCCTCTCAAAGCCAACGAACCTTCCTTAATGTGAGTGATTGATACACCTCTCTTGTTGAATATAACTTCATATCCTTTGTCACAAAATTGACTGATACTCAACAGATTGTGTTTTAGTCCCTCAACATAGGAAACATCTTCAATGATGACATTACCAGATTTCAATTTGCCATATCCCTTTGTCACACCAATGCTGTCATCTCCAAAGGTAACATAAGGGCCAGCCTTCATAACCAACTCTGTAAACAGGGACTTGTTTCCTGTCATATGCCTCGATGCTCCACTGTCTAGCACCCATATAACTTTATTTCTGTTCCGCTTAATGCCCTGCAATGACAGATTGGTTAGGCGTTCTTCGGAACCCATGTTTGATTGGGCCCGGCTTTTCTATAAGATCGAGAATTATCAGATTTAACAACAGTAGATGCACCTACTTTAACATTACTCGAGCTTTCGACTTCGTCTTTTCCTCTTTCAGACTTGACAATTTTGTTAGTCTTAGGAGAAGGTTTGTCACTCCTAACTTTAGGAGGACTGGCAGTCTTAGCTCTAACATGCTTCTTTTTGACATTAGAACTAGCAGTAGAATTTTGACATGATTGGCTAGTTGCATTCATCAAGTTTACAAATGTTTGCATGACGTTAAAAGTGCATGGCATACAATTAGGTTGACCACATTGTGCATGGTTCATATGCATGTTATTCATTGTGTGTGGTACAGGTATGGCATGAGTAATAGGAATATTCATGTTAGATTTGCATGCGTAAGAAAGATGTTCAGTAGATTTACAATGATAGCACTCTTTCTTAACACGTTCTGCCTTAACCTCTTTTATGCCTTTTTCCTTTTTCTGTTGTTTAACAGCCTTAGCTCCTAATCCTTGTCTAGATTCTTCTCTAGTGGATTTGATTTTAACTGATTTAATAGGAGTTACAGGTTGTTCTTTCTTTCGATCTTCCATCTCTATCTCATATCTAACTAATAATTCAGTCTCTTCTTCTACTTGAGGAACAAAGTGTTTAAAGATGGGTTTGACAGCTGATTTAAGAAAAGTAGGTATTTCAGTCTTGGTCTTACTGGAACTAGTGTCTATAGGTCTTTTCCCTTCTTTCTTAGATAAGTTAGAATAGTCAAGACCTACACCAACTCCAGTTATCTTCTTAAATGTATCACTGTCAACATTCACCTTACTAGCAGCTAGTTTATAAGCTTCGCATTTTGTTTCTAACTCAGCTAGTTTATTCCTAAGACATGCTTCTATTTCATCTTTAAGGCTAAGCTTGTGTTCCAAAGATTTAATAGAGTCTCTTAGGGAAGTATCTACAGTGCAAACAGCCTCTAACTCTTCCACTTTTGCCTCAAGCATTCTGCATTTGGCAACAAGTGTTTTCTGTTCCTTTTGAGAAGTGTTTAGGCTTTTGCACAACATATAGATCTCTTCGCTAAGAGCCCCGTTCTGCACCTTATAATCATCAATAGACATTTCTTCCTTAAGGGTTAGAACTGGTACCTCTGGTTCCTCTGATGTCTCAGCCATGAGGGCAAAGTTTGCATGAATAACTTCTTCCTCGTCTGAATCATCCCAAGCTCTACCTTCTGTTACAACTAAAGCTCTTTTTCCATGTCTTTCCTTCACCAGGGCTTCATACTTGCTTTTGAGGGCTTCATAACTTTCTTTTGGATAAGTCTGTTTCGGCTTCTTGCAGTCCGTAGCAAAATGTCCAGCTTCACCACAGTTATAGCATTTGAACTTCATTTTGAAATCCAAAGGAGATTTGTAGCTAGAACTCTTGCCTTTTCCTTTGTAACCTGAAGAACTACCACCACCCCTTGTAACCCGATAGAAAGATGAAGATTTTCTCTGTGGTCGGTTACTCTTTTTGAATCTGATATTGCTGAACTTCCTCGCCATGTATGCCACGACACTATCATCCATGTTGTCCAGCTCTTCTTGGGTGAAGTAGTCATCATCACTATTTGAGGTGCATTCATCATCATTATCAACTTGATGAGATGCAGGTGATGATCTAGGTTTTTCTGCAACCATTGCCTTCTTAGACTCTTCCTCATCAGCAACCAATCCTGATGCCACTTCTTTTCCTCTTGAATCATTGTCCCATGCTTGATCTTGAAGGGTCTCCAGCTCATAGGTCTTTAGAATTCCATAATACTCTTCCAGAGAAGTTATATGCAAATCTCTGGTTTCTCTTACAGCGTAGACTCTATGTTCAATGCTTTTTGGCTGGTTCCTTAGATATCTCGTGTTGACTTCAACCATTGGGAGAGTTATACCTCTCAGATTCAAATCCAACACCAACTGACTGAATCTTAGATAGACATCTGTTATGCTTTCTCCTTTTCTTATCCTGAAAGTGTCATACTCCATCTTGAGTATGAGTGTCTTGTTACTTCTAACCTCAGCTGTACCTTCCATGACGACCTCTATCTTATCCCAGATCTTCTTGGCTGTAGTTAGTCCTTTAACTACATTAAACATTTCGTGATCGAGGGATTCCACCAAGGTTTGTCGAACGGATGTATCAAAAGCTATCTGCTCCTTATCAGCATCTGAAAAGTCCGCTGCCTTTTTAGGCTCAGACCGCTGTGGTACAACCACATCTCCTTCCATATGCTCAGGAACAACCACCATTGGAACAAATTTACCTTTGTTAAGGACTTCCAAGTATTCAGGATTAATGGACTCAAGGTATAATTTCATTCTCAACACCCACTCTTCATAGTGATCTCGGTCGAACATTGGAATTTTGAATTGATTTTTAGGTGCCATCTTAATATAGATTTAAAGTAGAGATAATAAACTTTTCTTATTACTTGAGTAGTAATTAAAAGAAAATTGAATTATCTCAAAATAAATCAAAGTTCAAAAAACTGGTCACAAAAAAAATTCTAAGTACACAAGACTAGGCTAAGTCGAAATTCTATGTAGAACTTTTGCCAAGTCGAAATTTCACCAAGTCGAAATTCTGTCAAGTCGAAATTTCTAAGTAGAAATTCTGTAAGTCGAAATTTCTAAGTAGAAATTCTGAAGTAGATATTCTATGTAGAACTTTTGCCTTGGAGAAAAAAAATTGATGCAGGTCACTTTCACACTTTTTGACTTTTATGACTTATCTCACCTAACTTCACCTAACACCCACGTGAAAGGTACAGAGTCTTCTGACAATTCTTTTTCTGTGAGTAAATTGTCCAATCAAAAGCCAATAACACCTTTTACACTTTTTGCCTTTTTGAAAAGGAGATCTAAAGTTGTTGGTTTTGTCTTCTTTACCAAGAACAGTGATGAACACTTGAAGAACACCACAAACCAAAATACCCAGATTAAATCACAAAAATTATCTAAAATCCACCCAAGCTAAATAATCACACCTGGAGTATTTAAATAATTTTTGGGATGAGTTTTCACCGAAAAAAATTAAGGCACACTTTTCAAGAAAAACTCGAAAATTAGATCTGGAAGAGAAAACTCATTAATCTTCTACCAAACACAAGGATCTATGTTTTGTTTGTCAAACATTAGGCTCTGATACCAATTGTTAGGTCCAAATGTGTTGTAGAGGGGGGGTGAATACAACTTTTCGAATCAATGAAGCAATAAATACTATGTAATAAATGAACACAATGATTCAAGGAATATATGTCTTATATATAACTTGAAAGGGTTGCTACAACATTCATTACAATAGTACAACAGAAGTAAAGAGGGTAGTAAATGATACTAAGCTCTGTGAATATACTCTCTCTTTATTACAAGTGTTTCTCTCGAATATTGCTCTGTTTAATAAGTTACACAAGTACTACTATTTATACTACTTTGTAATCTATGACTTGTAGTCTTCAAAAGATAAGATATGAGTGACCCAATGTTGTCCACGTGAATCTTATCTTGTCTTGAAAGCTTGGAAATCTGCCACCAGGATGATGCCATGTGTCATGTTGAAACTGTCCTCTATGTAGAATTTCTACATAGGAAATTCTACTTGGCTCTATCTCGAATTCTAAGTAGAATTTCTACATAGGAATTTCTACTTAGGAATTTCTACATAGAAAATTCGAGATAGCCTTCTTCCTGAGTACTTAGAAAATATTTTCACCTCCAGAATTTCTACATAGGAAATTCGACTTAGGAATTTCGACATAGGAAATTCGAGATAGCTTCCTGAGTTGAGTACTTAGAAAATATTTCCAACTCCAGAATTTCTACTTGGCTCTAAGTAGAAACTTATCTAGAATTTCTAGATATGAATTTCTACATAGGTTCCCTTGTAAGTACTTAGAGAAATTCTGGGCTTCAACTTGAAACTTCAATGCAACATCTTGAACTTGTGATTTCTTCACGTCTTCTATTTTCTTCAACAAGCTCTTGAACTTGGAACTCTACTACTGACATGAACTTGCTACCAATGTCCTGACACTTGATGCACTGGTCTGGTTCATAAGTGACTAGTCTTGATAGGTTTCTTGCTTCTGAATAGATTACCATGTTCAATTAGAAATGTTACTTTCCAACAATTGCTTTCCTTCTTTTTCACTTGAAATCAATTAGTCTTATTGATACTGATAGTTATGATCTTGATTCTTTGAGTTACAAATCACTGGGGCATGAACAACTTTAACTTGAACTTCTTCCAATGATTTCTTCTTTGTTTGATCATATTTACCATGTTGAACTGTATCAATTACTTTGTCTTCATTTGTTATTGATTTCTTTGTGACTTCTCGTTCTTGATTGTCTTCGGGTTAAGTATCTTTTCTTTAGTTGAGTTACATAAATTATAGTGTTACAAGTTTAAACACTCTGCCTTTCAATTTTAACATGATTTCGAGTTTTCGGGTTCTTATCGAGCTTATCGAGTTGTCTGGTTTTTATCGAGTTTTAGCTTTATATTCATAAAAATTATTCAATTATTTTTTTTCAACTTTATTCTAACAATATTTTTCCTTCTATTAAAAATGATAAATAAAATTTTAAAATAATACACTTATATTATGTTAAATAACATATATTCAAATATAATTTGGTTATATTTGTGACTTAATGTCAATAATATTTTAATAGTTAACTTTTTTTTTGAACTCGTATTATCATTTGTTCATACAGTCTTATACTGATACACTTATACATAATATCACTTTATTTTTATAAGTTGTACTCCCTCCGTCCCGGCCAAATGTTTACATTTGGTCCGGGCACGGAGACCAAGGATAGTGGGTGTAATAGTGATTTTATTGTTAAAATAAATGAAGTAGTGGGTGTAATAGTGTAAAGTGTTGAAAAAGTGGAGTGAAGTAATGGATGTAATAATATATTTATTGTTAAAAGTTACTATTTTTAGTAATGTAAAGAATTGGGTGGGACGTCCCAAAAAGGAAAGTGTAAAGAATTGGTTGGGACGGAGGGAGTATATCTTAAATATATGATAACAAATAAATAAATAAATAATGATAATAATATTAAAATCTTATTCTTTTTGTTGGGAAAAGAATCCAAAACAAATGTACACAACAAGTACTAAATCATTAATAATTATGAAAATTTTAATTTTAATTTTAATTTAATTGAAGTATAACAAACTACGATACTATGACTTTAATGTGTTTTTGATTTGGTGACTTGGTGTATTGAATAAATTATATTATTATAATATTAGAAAGGTATCCATTAACAATTAATCATAAATAATAATCAAAATATTTAATGTATTTTTAATATTTTTTAATAATACAAATTATTAAATTATAATAGCGGTACATGTATAACTGTATTTGTTGTACAATATTTGTAATGATCATTTTTTAATTCACATAGCTTTTTTATTTGTCTTCGAATATGCTACATGCATATAATTGTGCTTGTAAGAACTCGAATCGACTCGAGTATTTAGTCGAGTCCGAAAACCTCTTCGACTCGGCTCGAACGACTCCAATTACAACCCTAATTGTGTTCATGACCCCAACTCATAACTACAAATTAATATAAACATATATTTTTCGTATTTACTCGCACAGTTCTACCGAGTAAGAAAATGTAAATGCTATTTACTGGCTACATTGGCTTTATATACACCGACAACTGAGAAAGACTCGTGTTTTATATTTATTTTTTATCATTAAAGTTATGTTAGCAAATAACAAGTAGCAAAAATACAACTTAAGAGAATAGATTCGTCTGGAAATTGTATTGTGATTATAAATACCAATAATATGCAGGTAGGTTTGATAGGTATATCCCACAGCTAACATATGATGAAGAGTATATTAGAGACAATTTTTCTACTTCTCCACCATTACAACAGCAAAATTCCAACTACTTGGATACATAGTTTCAGTAACGTTCTAACTGCATGCATAACCTCTTACATTTAAACTGCTAGTAAACCCCTGCTCTGTAAAAAGTAGAGTCATACACAATAGGCACAAGTTAAACTAAAATCTGTCCGCGGTCACTACTATAGGTTGAGCTTCTGAATGCTTTCTTGTAATGTATGGACCATTTTTAACAGCTTCCTGCAGCTGCAGATGGAGTACATGTTGATAATGAGGAAATGACTATCAATGAGCATAGAAAGACCCATCAATGACAAGCAGCTAAATTGAGAAAAAAACATGAAACAAAGACTCGACTCCCACGCATATATCATGCACCTTAGATATATAAAAAATGCAAATAGGTGATGAAATCTAGGAAGTGCATGTGCATACTTTCATGTAAAATGATACAACCGACATCCCAAGCTTTAATACTTGAGATGCAAGGAAAATTGAGGTGCAAGTTACAAAATACTTGCCTACAAGGATCAGCAACTCTCTACGTACAAGTGAGAAATATAGAATAATAAACATGTTACTTATGTGAAATGATAGAGCCTACTGTCAATAGGCTACTAATCCAAATTTTTAAATATCATACCTTTGCAGCAACTGCAGCAAGACTAGGGTCTGTTGTTAGTTTGCTTGATGATGTGAACGCCTTGTAGATTGCCAAACAACAATCATATCTGGCTTCCATACCTGAAAATTTAAAACTCAGCAGTTTTAAGTATATTCATAACACTTTACTCTTCAGTAAATGTGAAACCACCATGGGACAAGGGTTCAATGCTCCTGCTTGGCTGGTAAATAAATACGGCGTATATGTATCACAAGACATATAACTTCCATATCCTAGTAATTAAAATCAAGCTTTACAACCCAATGTCCCAACTTTCTTATTTATTTCTTTTCTGCTAATTATATCAGTTTACTGCTAATTATACAAAACTGATATGCATTAATATTTCTTTTGATATCCTAATACTAACTGATAGAGTGTGAAATTGTATTAACTAAAATTTTGAAACCCCCTTTTCGGTTCTGCTTCGGCCACTGCCTTCAGTAAAAAAAATGAATGCTGCATTGAGCAGTTTACAGTTTCCTAGAGGCCATTACGACAACAAACACAAATGCGAAGATTTAGTTTTTAAATAATCCGAAAACATGCAAACAAGATGAAGAGTGTAGTATCACAAATTCACAACTGGTGACAGCATTTCTTACCTATCTTGGTAGTTTCAGTATAACTGTCAGTCATTATATTTATCATCTCTTGTCTGGAGCAGATCTCCATCAGGCACCATGGTCTAGCTGCTAATCCCTTTATCAATCTATATCCCTGTGAAATGTGCATAACAAAGCTAAATGAAAATTATAAATAAAAGCTATCCAATGCCATACAAGGACCAGACTCAGTTAAAGTTTCTAGTCATAAGAATTTTCTTAATATCAAGGAAAATCATTACATACAAAATAGGTTTCTCTCATTCGTACAAGTAGAAAAGGAATTAAATTACCTCACTCCATCAGATGCCAACCTAACTTGTTCAACTCATGAAGGGAAAAAAGATTCCAATAAACCATACTTACATAGCAAAGATTCAGTCTACACCAGACACATGAGCAACTTCTTGTGCCTAAATATGGTATTATGGGGAACCTTCCCTAACAGCTAAGTATCAAGATGACTTCCCTACTACCATAACAGGTGTCATCAAAGTGATGAGACAGTGAACTGCATCTTAAACAAAACATGCTACCTACGTTTTTATTAAGGAACGCTGTTCATCGAGAATGATAGCTTATTTGATACTCAGAAATATATAGGGATACATCTCATTCTCAAGACTAGATTTCCAATTTAAAGTAAGCATCAAATATAACGCATGCGAAATTACATTTCTTACCGCAAGACGGATTTCTGAATCTTGTTGAAGAACTGAAAGTAAGAGGCCCTGCAACATGCAGATCCAATTGGTTAAACGTTTATGCTTTAGCGATGTAAAGTAGATTGAAGTATATTAAAAAATATATATACTTGGTGAAGAAGCCTCACAAGTTGTACGTTATAGATCAAGAATGAAGGCAGACATCCAATAAATAAAATAAATTTGCAGGTCTATTGTCTGACTGAACTTGCAAACAACAATAGCCACTCTCTTAAATGAAGTTGAAGGGAAATAATGGAGGTTGGTTGGGACACTTGAAAAAAAATGATTGAGTGCAAATTTATGATGAGAATTGTGACGAAAATAGTTACAGTGGAGAATAGAGCATTCCTCCTCAAAATTGTAGGGTTTGAGTTCTAGTTTGGGTTGGTAGGAATGGAATGGATGGAGGAGTGGAATTTTTTAACATTTACCAATTTTATAGTTCAAATTTCATTCAACTCCCTCCAATATCATTCATCTCAACCAAACACAACATTACAGAATTGCAGCTTGTGCTGTTTCATATCAAAGATCCTACAACAACTTTTGCTTTCACTATCTAGACAGAAACCTACTACAATTGTACACTCAAGAACAATGCAATACATTGTCAACGTGATTGTTTCTATTTTATAGTGTTTACACAAAACCACAAAACTTAAATATTCTTTTATGTTCTTTAAACAGCAAAATATAAAAGATTAAGTTAGATGCTCTCAATAACAAAAAAAAATTAATATTTTTGTTTGTTCACTTATTTAAAGTGTAAAATCTAGACATCATTGTATCAACATAACATTTTGCCATTGTAAGTACAACCAAAACATTCATGTTGGTCCTCTTATAAAATTTTCCAATAATACATATAGATTTTGGGATTTGTCATGAACCATTTATGAAGTTCTGAAACAAATTAAAGTAATACGAGTACAAAAGTACTGCAGGAGAAAACCAGCTACCATTTTGTGAATTGGGTTTAAGCATTCACAACTACCATTGATCAAAGCTTCATCTAATTATTTTCTTCTAAACATACCTTGGTTGGGAAACTAAACTTCATTGTGAATCCTTGAATAAAATAAATAAACAAACTTAGCTTCAAAAGTTAAGGGAGTTGACTAACTGATGGTGTTAACTTCGAGGTTTTGGACGCGATTGCATATATCAAGCTGTGAAGGCTTTCTTCTGCATTACCATCGAGTATCATGTCATTTCCAGCTCGAGATTCTCCAGCAATGTTTCCGAGCGCATGTAGACCAGCCTGTGTATTCAATTGTATCACTGACACAGATCACAGAATATGTGTAACTATATCAAGGCAAAGTCAATATAATGTAATCCTGGTTACAAATTATCATCTTTGATGACCCATTGTTTTTATCTAATGTCATCATGTTACACATGTTACAAAATTTTAATCTCTGATGATCCATTTCCCGTTGTATCTAAATTGGTAAATGGTCATCCCTATAATTTTATTTTATTTATGTTTAAAATCTTATTTATTCAGCAAAATCCGTATAATTTTCTACTGGTAAATCTTAATATATCCCCCCCCAAAAAACTTCTAACTTCATCCACTGCTGTACATTACCATGCATGATCTGCCTAACAGCTGTCCAATAAATGTATAATGACATGGCATGCATCTTTCCAACTGACCTAATATTTCAGCTACGTCTGACACAATGCATTAGACAAAACTATAGAGTTAAGGTGTAAAGAATGTAAAAACAAATACTTTTGGAATTTTGAGCTAAAACATACTTGATCTAAACTTGTAAAAGAAAAAACATACCTACATCACAAACCAAGTCACCAACTGACCCAAACATAACTTTGAGAGTGTAATTATGGAACCATACAAAGAAAAGGAAGCAAGACTATTTAAACATAACCAGGTGTAATGACTTACTAGCTGTTTGCCACCACGCCCATGAAAAGCAAAGGCAGCATCCACAACATGCCTAGCAGCAGGAGGTGAACTTGAAAGCAGCATTTTAGCTCCTTGGATAGCTATATATATATTATAATAGCATCCCCATGTTCAGAATTTCAAAAATGATTATAGTGTATTATTGAAGATGTGAAGATTAGAGTACTTCAGACGAAGTACAAGGTTAAGAGGCCTTGAGAGACATAACTGTACACTTATGGAAGAAGTCTAAAAGACTTGTAGGGCATAAAAAAGAGGTGTAGGGTAAAAAAGATTAAAAATAAAATAGAGTTAATCTCACATAATTACAATAGAACAGTTGGTGTTCTTTATTGCCAGTTTAAAATATTAATATTGGTTATCCTTCGATTTTATCCATGTACCCATGTTGAACAATCGATACTCGGCATGGGTTATGGGTATGGACACTAGGGACTGCATTTTAGGCCATAACATGCAAATTATTCATAATATTGTCAATTCTGACACTAATACACATATCTCACTCCCAGCTGAGTGTGGCTAACATAGATAGTATTTAGTAATTGAAGGTTGAGATGACCTCAAAGAATGGAAGTATGTTTTACACAATTTTAAACTTGACAGTGTTGTGGATTCATCCTGAACACGTATTATAAGTGCATTGATATAACCATGGTTATTACGGCGCCAAGTCGAGCCTTGACACCCAACTACCTTCGAGAGGACTAGTCGACAAGTCGCTCGACTAGTCATAAAAAGTCGACAAGTTTTTCATATACATATATTACAAGATTTAATAAATAATATTGCTAAAAAAATCAATTTCACAATTTAAATCAAAAGTAATAGAGTAATAAGTTCAAATTAAGCATATTTACTACATAATAAGTTAATAACAAGCAAATGCCAAAGATCAAACATGTCCAAGCAAATAAAAATATAAGTGATGACGAAAATCAAGCAAAGTAATCCATCTCGATATTAAGCTCATCTCTATTCCTTTCTTGTGTATTGTCATTGATCAAATCATGCGATTTTACACTATAATCAAGGTTATTAACAATACAGCACTTGCATTTTATACAGTATGGCATGTTTAGACCAAATTAGGTTTATTAATTGTCGAGATACAAAATGCCAGCCTATCCAGGGGTATCGTGAAGCTAACAGGTTGCAATTTGTATGTAACTATATGAAGTGATACATAAAAGAAGACTTACAGGACCCTATGTTACCCAATGCTTCAAGTGCACATTCACATTCATCTGGATCCAGAATTTCCACCGCCTTGAACCTTCCATCAATAGCAGAAGTTACAGTTCTAAGACCTAAAGCCAGGATATAGTAACGTTCAGTAAGATTGTGTTTTCAAACATGGAACTCATTTCAAATGAATGAATCAAGATAATCACATAATAAAATTCTTAAACTTTGACATATATTTGAATGCCATCGAATTGAACCAAATCCAAATTCTTTTGAAAACCCAAACATGTCAAATTACCAAATATATCAATCAAGATGAAATGCTAGTAACGAACGCCATAAATTATTTCTGCAATATCTAGAAACACAAGCACTTTAAGGGGGACCCAGTTCTTTGGACCTTCCATCAGTTGAATGTATGAAAGTAAAAAGTATGCATCAAGAAAAATCAATGACATGTTAAAAAGATACTTTGATCACTTAGAACAATATTCAATAGGACATTTTATAACAATCAATGTCTTCCCGCACCTAATGCTGATAAATGATGTGAATGCAAACACTGTCCCCCAGTGATGGAGGCAGAAAATATTTTTAGGGGGGTCCAAATTTTTTTATTTTTTTAATTAGTTGATTAAGCTGTATTTCACGACGGCTTTATAATATTTTATAAATTTATTAAAGAATTATTTGAGATTAATTTTGTAATTTAAGGAAAATTTATCAAAGAAATAATTATAATGCTATATAAGTTAATCAAAACTATAAACAATATTAGTTTCTATCCTTTCAATACAAAATTTTTTTGTTGAAAAGCAAAATTAAGGGAATTCGAACTCTAATATTATGTTAAAACCTAATTAAAATTACTACATATTTAACGTCTCTATATTATTTAATGAATACAATATAGTATATATAAAATAATATTAAAAATTTCAGGAAGGGCCAGGGATCCCCCTCCCCCCTCCCTCCGTCACTGCTGTCCCCTAAACATATTTGATACTTACAGAAACTGCATTCTCAGTATTTATAAATAATATTTAGTTGCGACAATATATGTATGTAGAACGTAGACGAAAGAAAGAGTTTAAAAATATTATGCAGCCAACATATTAACATAAGCTTTAAAGGGTATATATAGCTTGTATTTAGGCGGAAACTATGTCCAGAAAGAGATAGAGAGGGAAAGAGAAAATGACTAAATATGTGTATATTCTTGTAGTCTATACCAATGCTAATTTTTCTGATTACTCGAGTAATATTTTAATATAAATGTGAGGTAGGAGTTATCTAAACCCATCATCAAGGTAAAGGACTACCGTTTAGACACCCTTTATGCATAGTAAATATTTCCTTTAGTTCAATAATGACTTTTTTTACCATTGTGAAAAAGAAAAAAAGGATAAAGGGTCATCTTCAAAAAAAGGGGGGGGTAGTTGGTACCCATAAACGTTATCTAACAAACCTTATTACCAACTAGCTGCATTTCGGTAGCATTTTATGCAATTCAAATTAACCAAATACTACTGATGACTACAAAAAGCTGCACGATAATAAGCTTGCAAAAAAACATTTATAGAACTACTTATCAATACGGCCACCCTGCAACAAAACTTATATGCAACTCAGGTACTATTCTTTCATGAACATGGTCTCAATTATAATAATTTAGGTTTAAAGTGCCCTTATATTTCAATTTTCAATGTGTACACCCTCAAATCATTAAGATTTCAGTCATTTATTCTCCAAAATATAACAATCTCCAAACACCAGCCTTCTTAGTGTGAATGCTAGTTGGCCAACTTAGTGTCAGTTACTAATTTAAAAAAGTTCAGACAGACATAACTACCAACCACATGTGTTTCACTGATAAAAGTGTTCCCCATATAACACATGCAAAATTGATACAAATAGAGAGAAGTGAAGACGGATAAGAATATAAATCTTACTGGATTCATCGATAAACATGTAGATGTTCTCTTTAGACAAAAGCCTTCCACATATCATCATTGATCTAGATCTTAGTATTGATTCAGCCATTGGATTGCTGCATAATATAGCAACAAAAATCACATACTACAAAAACACACTAGCAATAATTGAGGAGATCTTTATGATATGCGAACCTGATGATGGAACTGAGCAGCTCAAGAACTGTAGTCTTGGACAAAAACTCTGTACCATGTGGAACTTCTGCTGCCTTCATCAATTATCCCCGTATAAAAAATCAGGTCAACAAAAGAAAAGTAGCATAGCACAAATGACGGAATAAAGTCATGGGCTTAGTGCAAGTACATAATCATGTGCAGTAAAGACATAAATTGTTAATTGCTTTTACTTTTCTCTTAACAGTTTCTCAGACAATCTATAGCATTTTAAGATTATTTAGTCGGGTTGGGTGTTGATAAATGTAAAAGAAATAGTAAATCTCTATTTTTCCAGTAAAGTTGGGTTCAGGTCATAACTTGTGTAGTCATCTACCACGTGTACTTGTTTCACTCAAGGTTTTGTGTGTTAACAACTTATAAGAGCAGCAAAGCTCCTTAGTAGCTTCAGCCTGTTAGTAAATTAAACTTTTTGCAACAAATAATCTTATGCTAGTAAAAAATAAATATTCTTACAATTTCCAACATTTTTTACCATACTCTGTATGTATGTTTAAATTGTTATGAACAAAATTAATAAGCCCATAATAGCAGCACTTGATAGCACACTGAGAAATCACAATACATAAACAATTTATAAAGGGATATTATAAATTCTTCGCACCTAAAGTCTAAAGATATCAACACATAAACAATGTATAGCACATTGAGAAATCACAATACATAAACAATTTATAGCACACTGAGAAATCACAATACACTGACAATTGTCATAATAAATTCTTCGCATCTAAAGATATCAAATTACTAATAAAAAAGAGTGAGAAATGTTATAAAGGGATAGCAGCTATTGCCAAACCTCATAAAGAAGCTCTAAAACACTCAAAGTTTTGAGCATATCATTTCCAGAAAGAACTTCTTCCACCAGTAGGCTCAGAAGATTTGAGTTGTAAACGACAGATGCCACAGAACTGGAAATAGAGAATAGTTTCACAGTCAAAGCTAAAATGCGGACTCTTCCCTGAAACACGATACAATAGTGAGAGAAAGAACGTAAAAAACTGGCATTGCTATCCAGTTCAGACAGAAAGGAGATATCATTATAACCATGAATTTATAATTGGGAAACCTAGTAGTTCTATTATACCAATCTATTTATGATATACTGTTAAGATGTAAGCATGACATATGTACATGACATCACAATCATGATGTCGCCATTGTGAGTTCACTATTAGGGTTCACTGTAGGGAGCAGGCATTTTATTTTCTATAAGAGGCAGCAGCCTCCTCTTGTATAACTTAACTTAGATATCAATAATATACATACAACTTCCTATCTCTCTCTCCTGTCTCAATAACATAAACACAGCTGATATATATATATATATATATATATATATATATATATATATATATATAGGGAAGAGTTATATGGAGACTGCCTTTTTATTGGAGATGTCGGAGACCATATATGTACTGCTTGCAGAACATTACAAATATATTGTTCTGCAAGCAGTACATATATGGTCTCCGACGTCTCCAACAAAAAGGCGGTCTCCATATAACTTAACCCTATATATGTATATATATATATGTGGGTGTGTATACATTGAAACATATACCTACTGACCAAGTACCGAGACATCTTAGGGTAGTAGATAACCTTTTCATCTCAACCACCGTGTAAAAAAAATAAACAGTATTGCTATCAAGTAAACATATACAGCAATAATTAGCAAAAAAATATAATACAACAATACAAGTATACAACATGAAGAGGAACCCCTATTCGATCCACTCTAGTAGTCCAGTATACCTATGTATTATAGGCGCATGTCACAAAAAAAGACTACCTATATGTCCATGCAGCATAGATGAGTAATACTTATAATTCTGAACTAGACTATCAACAGACAACTGGCCATAATATCACAATGTATGAAATCAAATGTAAATGCAGATAACATGGAATGATTACATACTTATAGGTTCGATTCATATACAAACTAAGATTAAGAACTACCGTACCAAAGAGGAACTTCTTGACAGTAAACACTTGAGGTCAGTCGCTTCATTAGTTTCGGCAGGAAAGACAATATCCTACATGTTTACAGATTTACAAGTAAAAGTCATCATTCCCGTTGAACACCATCTCCACCACTAATGTCAGCACATAAAAGACAATGACATGATAGAAAGAATAAGTAGATTTCACATTCTTACAATGCCTCCTGGAGAAATAGCCAAACTCTTGATTGCATCCATTGAAGCAGCACAGACTTGTTCATCACTATAGAAAGCAAAAAATAAGTTCACTTCTTTATCTCTATCGTACATACATACATACACACACACACACACACACACACACACACACATATATATATATATATATATATATATCGTACATATATAAATATATATATATACATATATATATATATATATGTGATTCCTAGATAAAAAGTCCGGTCCATAAGTTGACCGCATATATCTTTATTTTTTCCTTTACTCATTGTTTATCTTTTTTCTTCTGATCCACCAAACTCTTTTGGATCCATACACAAAAAATTAAGCTATTTTATTGTAGTCCTGATTGAAGTTAGCTTATTTAGAGCCTCAACAATAACTCCTTGATTGTAACATCTTATTGTGTAAAAGATACGCTGAGGTGCTGAGGAGGTATTCACTTGTTATCACCAATTTACTCTGTATCTACAGGTACTTAAATTGTGAGCTAGACAATTGAACAACACCCATGAACAATTAGAACCATAACGCTTCTTTAAAAACCCTTGCACCTGTGCCCACACCCGAACCCAACTCCGAGTAACATAAGATACTTCATTCCCATCAATCAGTCCGAACTTTTGCTTCCATCAATTAGTTCTATTTTTCGTTCCTATCAAAATATGCATTTGATCCTTAAGTAGTTTTGTGGTAGGTTTTCACTATCTCTTCTCTAGACAAATGAGCAAATGGCACAAACAATGAAAAAAAATTATCAGAAAGAAGCTACGGGAAAAAATAAGGAAGTTTACCCCTCTGTAAGGCTAGTCAGCAATAGAGGATACAGTTTATACTCGATAACTAGCTGTATAGCAGCTGCAGTATCATTTGTATTCTCCAAAAGGCAAGACACCTGAAATAATTGTAACATCTTTAGTGTATTAACTGGTAGAGTTTAGAAGTTAATAACCACTGTGCAATATCAAGCACCTCCAACCCAATAAATGCTTAATGCTTGTCTGTCTTGCACATTTAATTATATTTAACAATCTGAGCATGTGGTTTTGTACTCTATTGAGCGACCCTTTCCTACCTGGACACTACAATAATTAATTTAAACTAATGCATCCATGTAACACAGAAAGTAACACAATTTTGCTAAACTCAACGGCGTGCAATAAATATTTGTGGAAACCTATCTTCATTCACCGCCAAAAATTTACAGTTTTTGTGCTTCTACAACTGATCAACAATAGGATAAGGGTTGTATCATTACATTCATCCATAAAAAGGAAATCTATGAATATACTTCAGCTTCAAATGTGCACATTGTGCTTATAGACAACAGTTTGGGAGACTAACTACTTTTGGTGGTTTCACATTCATTGGACATGCCGTAAACACGAAATTGATGAGCTAATTATACAAATGTATGTACAGATTATATAAGGGACCCAGCAAGGGTTTCCGAATTGATTAATAGAATTAAGAAATCCTTTCATTTCTGATGAAAAAGTGTGATGTACAGATTGTGAGAACTTAAATATAACCAATAGTGTGCATATTAAGAAAGAACTTAACGACACCAGCGTAACTATGTTTATAATAATAGTCAGACACAGAGATATTATTTATAGGTTTCGAGGAACAAAATAATGGTACGCAGAAGGAAATTGATCAGGAAAACTGAGTGTGGTAGGAGTATACATACCGTTTTACAAGCCAAACTTCTAACCCGTTGAGAGTCAGCGCCCAGGCCCACTACAACAAAAGGCTGAAAAATGGTTAAATGTTAATCCAACATCAAAGCTAAAATATCCTGCTAAGCTGCTGTTTTGATATATAAGTAACGATGCACGTGTTGTTCGGAAAACAGTTTTGAACGTAACATAGTAGTTGTACAACTCCAAAACTGAAGACTGAAAGTATGTGTTATCTTTGAAGTTAGTATTCTATGATAGCTTCCATAACAGTGTCCACTGGGTATTGAAATTTGATGAGTATCACAAACAGTGAATGTTTAGTGAAATAATCAGATTCTAGTTTCAGCAAAATTCAAGTCCAATTTTTTTTCTTAACTAGACAAGAATCCAAGAATAAAGAACCTTAATTAGCAAGATAAGTGATAGCCTTAACAAGAAATGTGCTATTAACATGTCCACATACCACAAAATATATAGCAAGTAACTAGTATGCACCATGTTATCAGTGTGCCAGACTGGCACATTATGTGTATGCTCTACTGTAGCTTCTGGAGCTTAATTACTCAGTCAAGAAATGAGTAAAGTGGTGGTCAAGCATTGTATGTCATTTTTCTCAAACACGCAAAATGTAAGCAGACCATTGCTAAAGTGTTGGTCAAGCATTGTATGTCATTTTTCTCATACACGCAAAATTCATTACTGTGATAAAAATGATCAAATGAGAGACCAGGAGCTTCGACTTGAACAGTACATAAGCTCATACAATGAAACAAAATTAGTGAATTAGAAAAAATACCATGGACCGAGGGATGAGAGAGGCTCCATAGTTTGTTTTAAATAACCTTTCTAGACAAACCACTAACGTATTTTCTAGACCAGGCACTTCCTCTCTGGTTTGTAAAGCCCTGCAATCCATTCGAATTCCAACAAATTAAGCAACAGCAAGTATGCAGTAGCTATAGTCACCCAAAGCACTACTACTAATCATCCTAATCTTCGTATATATGCCAGACTTACTCTAATATACATAACATCAAAAAACAAATATATAGCTACGCTACTCAAAGCAAGAATACTAATAAACTCACTCTTCAAATTCATGCTACAACTCACCGTAAAATAAACACACACACACATAGAATACAAATTAAAAAGGAAACAAAACTTGAACTAAGCAGCTATGAAATCACTTCGTCGAAGTCTACATTGAACCTCGATAAATTAATACTAATTTTCTTGTGTACAAACACAATAGATAAAATTTAACCTTAAGAAATCAATAATTCCGATAAATTAATACTAATTTTCTTGTGTACAGACACAATAGATAAAATATATCTTTACCCTTAAAAATCAACTAACGTATTTTCCAGACCAGGCACTTCCTCTCTGGTTTGTAAAGCACTACAATCAATTCGAATTCCAACAAATTAAAACAATAGCAAGTACGCAGTACCTATAGTCACCCAAGGTACTAATCATCTTAATCTTCGTATATATGCCAGGCTTACTCTAATATACATAACATCAAAAAAGCAAATATATAGCTACATTACTCAAAGCAAGAGTAATAATGAACTCAGTCCTCAAATTCATTCACAGTAATATAAACATAAACACACACACATAAAATACAGATTATAAAGGAAACAAAACTCGAACTAAGTAGCTACGAAATCAATTCGTCAAAGTGTAAGTAGAATCTCGATAAATTACTGCTAATTTTCTTGTGTACAAACATAATAGATACAGTAAAATATATCTTTAACCTTCAGAAATCAATAATTCAGATAAATTAAATAAAAGTTTTTAGTCACGAAACTATTCATTTACAGAGTTTTTTTGACTAATTTGGCTTATAGCCTTACAAATGAGTATCTTTTCTAAGAAATTCTCGGGATAGCTCAGGGACCCGGGACGACAGAGGATCTACCGCTTCAACCGCAAAAGTAAAAAAAAACAGAAATAAGTATTGTATATATGTATATCGAGAGAGAGACTGAGCGAGAGAGAGGGAGAGAGATTACCGGAGAATGACAAAGAGAGGAAAGCGATTAAGGAAGTCTTTTGCAGAAGTATCGGAGTGAGAACCTGAAGAAATAGTGAGGAAAATACATATAAATACATGTAACAAAGAAGATTATTATAAATATAAAAAAGAGGGGAATCGAAGAGATACGAGTGATAGTTACCGGGATGGTTAGCGAAATCAGAAGCAGCATCAATCAACTCAGCAGTGTCGAGGTTTGAGTAATCATTTTCCATGGCGGTGGCTTGTAAACAACTCTATTACACCGTTCACTTCACTTACAGATATATACTACCAAGGTAGCAAGGGTCTATCCTTAGTGTTATTACGTGGGTGTTTCGGTTCTTTCAACTTAAAATGATTTATTTTTTATTTTTATTTTTTTACATTTTTTTATTTATTTTTAAAAATAAATATTTATTTTATAATTTTAAAATTAAATATTATTTTTAAAATAAAAAATAAATTACTCATTTTCAAAAAAAGTACATGCATAACTACTTTTTTTTCACAAATAAGAATTTATTTACGAAAAATAAGTACGGACAAACACGACATATATTTTCATTTTGCGTCCATATTTTGGACCAGGCACTGATCTCGACTCGTGCTCATCTATTTCTAACGTATATATAAGTCTGTTGCGGCAATCGTGTGTCCGGACTATTTTTCTATGAAGCTGCTTCTACACAGTCTGATTGAGTTTTCAACGGTTTAGAATAAAGAGAAAAAAATTATCACATTTAGGATCCGGCTGCTGTGATATGAGGAAAAGTACGGTTGGAAAAAGTGTTTTTAGAAAAATTAGATAATTGTTTGATAATTTTTTTTTGATTTGGACATATTTTCAAATATAATATATAAAAATAATATTTTTGGAAGGTTTGGTGATGAAATTTGTTGTTACTTCCTGCAAAAACTGAAAAATAACTTTTTTCAAAAGCATGGAAAAAGCGCTTTTCTGACAGCAGCTTTTGAATTTTACCAAACACATTTCTGACAGTTTTTGAGCAAAAAACTGATTTAATTTTCTACAACCACAATACTAAACGGGACCTTAACTCCTGTGATAAGATAAATTTATGGAATAATGTCGCTTATAACGCGGCTTATGAAATTTCGCTAAAATTTTATATTTGCTAATTACTGAAAATTATTTTAAATATATTTTTGAAATAAGTTATACAACCTATCTGCAACAATAAACATAATAAACGTAGACACGTTTTATATTTATTTATGTACCGAATATATGGTTTTTAGCACAGTTCATTATCGGTTCAACAAATTTTATATAATTTTTATTTTATATCATTATAGTTAATTAATTAAACTAATACTTTCGGAGATGTTCTTATGCTAGTTAGCCAAATACATATTTTTTTATATTTCGGATAAGTACATAAGTACAAATTATCAAATTTAACAATTCATCTTCATACAACTTAATTAATTTTTATTATTTAAAAATATTTAATAAATAATGTAATAGTTTAATTCAAAAATAATAATTAAGATTTCAAAAAATAATTATATAAATTATTACTTGGATAAAACAATTTTTCTTGATTATCATATATATATATATATATATATTTGTGTTTGTGTGTAGATAAATGTATTTATATATAATTTTTAATAATTTTAAAAATAAAAATATGAAAATATGAATTATAATAAGAATGTAATTCTAGTATTATAAATATAATTAAATAACTTTTTTAAAAGCCGACGCCCCACTCATATCAATAAAATATTAATTCATCTCAGTACAATATATTATAACATCAAATATTCATAAATTATAATATATATTGAGCAAACTAATTTGATCACATAATTTTATTATTATTATTTGTTTAATTAATGTTAATAGAAAATCAGTTAACTATAAACTATATGTCTCACTATAATAATAATTAAATTTAAATGATTTAAAAATATTATGAATCGTTGTATGATCTAATATTAACTTAGATATATAGTATAATTTTAAATCTAAATCTACTCGTTTTTTTAATAAAGTCATTTTTAATTTTGGTTTAAATTAATTTTTTTAAGACAACTATTAAAAAATCTTATATAATATAAAAATCCTATAAAATATAATAAATTAAATATGCATTTATTAATTATAATGATGATATTTATGTTAATCGTAACTATAATAAAAATGTATTAAAATAAATATTTACAGCCTTAATGTAATAGAGATATTATATTAAATGGATAAAAAATTTCGAACTGAACAATAATTTTAATTGTATATTGATAACTACCATAAAATAGTATAATATCGATAAAGTGACAAAATAAAATTTTACCTAATTATCTAATTAATAATCTTTGATTTTAATTGAACGAAAATTAATTCATATATTTAAAAAGAATATAATAAGAATTAAAAGATTAAATTATTTAAAATATATTAATAAATGAGAATTAAAATTGTCATCTATAAATTAAAAAAATAAATAATATCTAGTTTTTAATTAATGCTTACAAATTTTAAAAAAATGTTAATTGTATTTAGTAGTTGTATTGCACAACTTAAAAAGGTTTATACGATATAATGTAGTTAAAAAAAATAAATTGGCACATATCAAATTTATAAAATTATATTTATAATATTTTTATAAATATCTTCAATTAATCAATATAACTAAATTCCTGCTAGTAAAGGATTGCTGCGAAATTCCTGTTTTATCCCTGTTTTAATGCTATTTAGGTAAATTCTCATGCTTAAATGGGTTAACGGGTGATCCATCTTTGACCCATCTTCTTTTTTTGTTCTATTTTACACTATCATACAGATTTATGGGTCACAAACCGAATCCAATTTCCTCATCTAATCTACTTCCTACTCCAAGTCTCTAATACATGTCTGATACACAAGCTTGATACACATGCTTCAACGTAAAATTTGAATTTTACGTGATCCACATATCATGCCTCCAATCACGTCATTGTTAATCAACTATGATCGATCAATTTCATATGATTTGTATTCAAATTTTGAATTAGCAGTTTCAATGACAATCACCATATTTTATTAATAATAGATGAATGATAATTCGGGAAAATAACCTACATCAGGTTAATCATTATAGTTGTACATTTATTTTCGTAGTTCTGACCATTGTTTGATCAACTGGCTGCTTTTCATTTTTTACCAGGACATAAACGAAGGCCTATCTGCAATTCAAATTCGAAATTTGAAAATCCTTGGTTATGATTCAAATTCATCACAGATTGTTCTTTTATTGTTTGATTAATTCCTCTCATTATTTGTCTAACCGTATTTTTATTTTTTTTTCAGAATGATAAAAGTGATAAACTAGATGAATTCTTGAGTTTTACTCCTACACAAGGTATATAAGTATGATATATATATATATATATATATATATATATATTTGATTCACAGACACATTTACTTGAATGCATATATACATGTATCTCTATTTGTGTTTATACATGTGTATGTATGTTAGAAAAGCAAATACTAATGATGTCAGTGAATATCAAGAACAGAGTTTATGCTGACGTCATCACGTCATCAGAGTTTAAGAAGCAGTCGACATAGTTTACTCAATCAAAGTTTACTCAAATCAGAGTATATTCAATCAGATACTGTAATCCGACAAAGTTTATGATCAAAGTATGTCAAAGAAGGAAACAAACAAATCAGAATTTGATTTGGATAATGAAGAAGGAATTCAAATACAATTATATTACCTTATGGAAGCTATTCTTATCATTATCTGTTTTGTAATTGGATTTGTAACTGTGTCTATATAAACACAGAAGTAGGTTAACATTATTAGAAATACACATAATTATCATTCTCATAACCTAGCAGCTCTTAAGAACTTTGTTTTTCTTGAGAGAGTTTTGTATTCAGTTCATTCAAATTAATACAAGACAGTTCATCTTTTATATACTTGTGTTCTTAATCGATTATTTGGTATTATTATATTCAACCATCCCCCTTCTATAATAGTTGATTATCTGAGAAATAATTGGTATCAGAGCAGACAGTTGAATACCCTACATAGAGGGTAAAGATGATGATGTTCTTAGAAGCAACTGATCCTGATTATATAGACAGAATCATTGAAGGTCAGTATATACCAACCAACACTACTAGAAAAACTGCATATAACATCAGTTGCTAACTGATGTCTGAAAAAATTCTGACCGATGTCTTCGCATGTGATGTTAAAAGTATATACTTTACACATCGATTTTCTACTGATGTCTATGGTACACTTAGACAACATTTTTTTTATAAATATTGATGTCTTTTTCCCCATTTTTTAAATATATTACATGATTTCTTTTTGAATATTACTATATTTTGATGTCTAATCCCCATTAATATATTGTCTTACAAGGTACTAAATAGAAATTATATCTCTTTTATTAACAAAACTGATGTCTAAGAAAGGTATTAACATCATACGTAAAAGAGTGTGATGTTAAAACTCTTTTATAACATCATACCTTAACTACAATCGATGTAAAATCTAACTAACTAATCTTTTTGACATCGTCTATATTTATAGAAACGATGTGGTAGGAGTCTTAGCACATCTATTGTTTAGGGAAATTCGATGTCTATGTCTATCTTTAACATCCTAGATATAAAAGATATCGATGTCTATAGTTATGTTTAACATCATTGTTATAAACAATATCGATGTCTATAGTAATGTTTAACATCTCTTTAATATTGCTATCGATTTAGTAGGTTACTTTTGACATCAAGTTTCTTATAAAATCCGATGTCTATAGCTATCTTTAATATCGGTTGTTTTAATAGAGACGATTTTCTAGTTTCTTTAAGACATCATGTTTTATCTTGATGTCTGATGTCTATTACAAATTTAACATCAGTTTCTTTAGTTTAAATGATGTAATAGCTTATTTGAGACATCATATTTTTTATTAATGACAATATAATCGATGTATATATATCATTACCAACTGCTGCTAAAAAAAGAAATTCAAATCAAATGCTTTAATTCAAACCAACTGCTGATATATATCATTACCAACAACCAATTCAAAGTAACACATCCACATAAATAAACATATATGGCTAGCATAAAGTACTTCAATCCAAACAGAATTCCATAGGTACCCCAGACTCCAAAATAAGTACTGGAACTAGCCAAATGCTTATAGCGACAACATGACCAACATCCAAAATAAAACTACCCAAGTACCGGAACTAGCCATGAAATTGAGTGAACCAAGTTGTCAAGCTCAAAGATACACATAATTAAAAGATTTACACCATGTCTTCAATATATGCGATGGTATCCAAGCGCACCTCATCCAATTCTTCCATTATGTAAGACTTTCGAGTCTTCATTGCCCACTAAAATATAACAAAATAGAAGAAATAAATTACAAATTCAACTAACTAAAGAAAACAAATACGTGCATGCAGATTACAGGGCTAGCTATTTTTACATGAATAAAATTTGTATAATTATCTCGTACCTTGGTAAGAAAAGACATTTCCTTATCAAAAATTATATCCCTCATATATCGCATGACAACATAGCCACATTCACGGCCTCCGGGCTGTTTAGGAGATCCCTATTCCAATTCCAATTATTATATATAAGTCAGTCCAAAAAGAAGAGAAAATTGAACTAGCATTCCAATTTAAAATGAAAACTACTTACTAAAAGATTGACTATTTTAGGGGCTCTTTTTGGCCTTCCAGTCTGAGCATTGTAAGATAGCAGTGCACTGTATATAAGAGAATATACAAGTCATAAGATACTTGGTTCATATTAACTTTTTAAAGTCAGTTTGAAATTTTAAGACTGATTTCTGATTTCTGTTAGAAATAATATAGTCAGGACAATTAATTTGAAATAGACGGAGTAATGGATGGTATCCGCAGAAAACAATATGCAATTGACCTGATGATGTATTAGCCTATTCAAGCAAAAAATGCTCATGGTTTGTGATCCTCAGGACAAATAACAAACCCCTAACTAGAGATAAGATTACAAGAGAGCAAAGAACTCTTATCCATGCAGATGAGATGGGACAAGTGCTTAAGAAATATTTCCTTTAAGTTCACTATAAAGTGCATGAATTAAATAGAGTGCATTATACCAGTTAAAATTATTAGCTTGAATAAATTAAATTACCTTGTTAATGCTTTTTCCAGTTCGGGAAAACGATTCGGATGAGACAAAGGATTCAAAATGTAAATATCACCATCCCATATCATAACCAAAATCCAATGGGAACTGTTTTTATAAAAAAATATATACAAGTTAGAATTTGAAAAAGCCACCAAAATATCTTAATTATTCTAATAGTATAAATTAGAAATTCTTACTTTTCATTATGTGGCATTAAGAATATGCGATTGTTACCCTCTATTAGCCGATTAACCACATAAGGGTGAAACTCAGTTTTCTTGGTAAATGAGGCACCAGGATCGAGGAAGCTATACAAAAACACATCATCATTCTTCCGATTCTCATTGATCACAGTTTGCAAGTACCTATATATTAAGAGAAAAAATATTGCTGAGTGTCCAGGTGCAAATGCAGACTGATCACAGTTTACAAGTACCTATGCTGAATGTTCGGGAAAAAATAAAAGCTACTTACGTGATATAAGCCGATATTGCACTTTGCCCAATCTCCTCAAAATGTAACAAAGCGATTATAGCCTCATCTAATATATATATTATTTTCTCAATTCCAAAGACCTCTGCATCGCATGGAATCTGTATTGATGCACCAGTAGCTTTCATATATGTTGTTGCATGCTTATACAACAACTTATATTTGCTCGGCACGAGCTTATTCAACTCAACTTGATTATATAACTTCTGAAGTGCATGCAACTCACTTTGTAATAACTTCGACAAATCTTCTTTTTTCTTTTTCTATAAATAATTATTCAACACAATTTATTTCCCATAATAATGAACAAAAATAAGAATAAGAATTTACGATGATAAAAAATATAATACGAGATGCATACCGCCACAGGCACATCTGGATAAATGACCAAGTCTAGAGGCCATGCTACTTGAGAGCCAACAGCTTGGTGGACTTTCTCCATTTCACCACGTACCGGCACTGGAAGCAAGGCGTCTGGCTGGATGGCTCCGTCCACTGACACACGAATGCATCCAGGCGGCATACGAACTCCATGTATTAAACCATTCATTTCTTCCGCACTAAAAACCATACCGAATGCAACCTTATTTTTTCGGGTGTCCACTGCCAGCTCACACGGTCCCTACATATACGACGAGTTTATTTAATGAATCCCTACATATGATGAGTTTATAATTTTTACCTTTTTTCCTGTTGTGGGAGTAGGCGGGTCAAGATCATCATCATCCAAATCCACAATCAATTCATTCGCAGTAGCCGATTTAGTCTCGATTTTTTCTACGTGGCAACTTGACTTGTCAGATATGATTGGTGAGCCAAGGTTGGTCGCACTAATCATTGCCCTAAGTTCAGCAATCTCTTTTTTTTGTCTTGCCAACTCCTCAGACAATTGAGCCTTTGAAACTCTAATCCTTTGTCTCGGCAAATTAAAGAACAATTTTGGGGAGACAAATCCTCCAACTTCACGAACCCTGCCTGAATGCTCTGGAGTTTCTAGTGCCACACTCAATACATCGTTACTTCCGGATGGTTCGAATTCACCCTTTTCCTTTTTTTCGAGTAAGTCATCCTGCCAGCAACACAAAAAATTGCCAAACATCAAATACATAATGCCACATAATTAAAATAAAGCAGGCAGATACTAGCTAGAAAACCTATAAATTAGCTTACAATTTTGGCATTTATCATGGCCAAATCTTCATCGATCAAGCTCTCATCCTTTGGCTTACGAGCCTTCTTCCAGAAAATTGCCCGATCAGGTATCTCTCCGCGCTCTAACTTCCCTTCCTTTATCTAATTAAAATTTTAAAGTGAACAATGACAATGATAGGTTCCATTATAAACTGGAAAATACAATAACAAAGGTAGGTTATTACTTCTTCTTCTTGCAAACCAATATAGCCTTTCCTTGACAAGCGGTGATGATATTTCCGCTTCTTCACTCTCTCACTCTATTTATTATGTAGTGACTGCAAGACAAATTAATAGTCACGTTATTGGGCATATAGAATTGGGAAATCACACAAATAATTATGACTGTTATTGACCACATTAACAAGTAATACATATGTATGAAAGATGATGGATCATGCATACCAGCCATTCATTGTTGGTCCGAGTCGCTACAAATCTCCTCCAAGCATCCTTACCGACAAAACTGTATTGCTTTAGAGGATTCCTCAATTTCTTTTTTTGTCCAATATATGGCATCACATATTTAGTAGTTAAAGTAGTTTTGAATTGTCTCCACTTGGAGCCTGCAGATTGTAGCACCTTTTCCTCAAGTTCCGGAACAATTTTGAACGTATCCTACAGGGCATATAACACATGATTAAATATCAAAGCACAATCATATTTAACTACTCTATGACAATCATATAAACAAGTTAACAAGGGATCCACATCTGGCCTTAACAACATACCTTAACATCAAGCCATAACTTAACCTTTAACTGACGATCCACCTCTGGCCAACTTGGAATATCAATTGGAATTTTATTTCGGGCGGCCATACCAATGTAGGACTGTAGTGTGGTCCTATTTTGTCCGATAGGAACTCCAAGTTCATTGTATTTAAGCTTGTACTTTTTCCCTTGAGCCTTCTTCGTAATTACTTTATGGAGGGAAGAAATACCTCGAACACTTCCTACCCTTCTTTTTGTAGATTCTGAACTAGTGACTGTTCCTTGAACAGATTCTGACCCTTGCATTTGAATTTCATTTTGAGGCTGTGGTTCTTTTTCGGCAACTGACTCATCAGGCTTTGACTCCGGTGATGGTGCTTTGACATCCGGAATCGTCTTTTCAGCATCTTCAGAGTTGTTATTGTCACGTTGAAATTCTACTTTTTTGTGGGCCTCAGCTTCTTTGCCTTTGCCATTTTTGTCCTTTAGTCTAAAAAATAGACCATAAAGCCATTAGTCATATAAATAAACGAGAGAATCTCTAAACATGAATGATGTACAATTAAAAATGATCCTTTAATCTAAAGCCATTATTTATTCATATAGATAAATGAGACAATCTCTAACATGAATGATATACAATTCCAAATTACAAGTGACAATAATATCATAATTCTAAATTGAATGATATACATGAATGAGGTATTAAAATTTAAAAATGCAAAACTAAAAGTAAATTAAAATAAAATGCAGGCCCTTAATATTCTACATTTTGACGAAAATATAAAAATCAAAGTAAACAATAAACCTAAACTTATAGAATAGCTACTCGACATAAAAAGAGCTACATAATATATATGGATCATTTTTTAACCCAAATATTTAGCTACTCTACATTTTCCTACTATGACTCAAATATTTAGCTACGGTATCATCACCACAAACTGGACAACCCAAGTAACCCTTATTGACGCAGCCAGACAAGTTTCCATAAGCGGGGAAGTCATTTACTATCCACAATAAAATTGCTTTTAATGTGAAATATGATTTACTATAAGCATCATATACGTTTGGCTCCCCTTCTTTCCAAAGTTTCTTTAAATCATCAATCATCGGTTGTAAATAAACATCTAGGTTATTCCCCGGCTCATGTGGACCAGAAACTAATATTGTTAACATCATAAACTTCCTCTTCATGCACAACCATGGAGGAAGATTATAAGTTACTAATACCACTGGCCAGGTACTATACCTATTGGTTAGCCCATTATTGTGTGGGTTTATACCATCCGCTGATAAAGCTAATCGTATATTTCTTGGTTCATTACCAAAGACAGGCCACCTGTAGTCAACATTCCTCCAAGAAGGAGAGTCAGTCGGATGCCGCATCTTACCATTTTGTATTCGTTGATTAGCATGCCAACTCATCAATTCAGCAGTAGAAGGTGATTTAAACATTCGTTTAAATCTAGGAATTATTGGAAAATACCACGTAACTTTGGCTGGAATATTAACCCTAACTTTACCATCTTTCCCCAACTTCCAACGAGATAGATGACACTTAGGGCACTCAGATGCATCAACATTTATACCCCTATATAGTATACAATCGTTCGGACATGAATGGAATTTGATGTACTCAAGGCCTAAGTTGGACAAAGTTTTCTTTGCTTCGTATGCATTAACAGGTAATACATTATCTTTAGGAAGGAAAGACCCAATGGAAGATAGTAGATCAGTGAATGCACTATCGCTAATGGCAAACCTAGCTTTCCAGTTATGTAATTTTAATATTGACTCTAGTTTAGTATAGTCACTGCCCTCAAACAACGGTTTTTGGGCATCATCCACGAACCTCCTGAACTCATACGAATCATTATCATAATCAGCTGACTTATGTGGTACTTCACAAACTTCTACTGTTTCTACTACATTAACACCAATATTCGAGTCAAACTTTGGGACTGGAGCAGGACATGTACTACTAGTAGATGACCTAGCCGTCCTAGAACTATTTTCCCCATGCCAAATCCATTCAAGATATCCCAAACTGAAACCATTTTCATAGATATGACCCCTGATTATTTTTACGGAAAACTGTTTAAAATTAGCACATCGTGAACATGGGCAAGGAATTCTCTTAGGATCTTTTGAATTTTCTTCGGCATATATCAAGAATTTTTCAACCCCGATTTCATATTCTAAAGAATCCCTTGCTTTGAAAATCCACGTCTTATCCATATTCGTATAACCAAAAGCAATTACCTACATCATTGGAATTATTTTAAACATCGAAAATCTAACAACAATAAAGTAAACAAAGGCATGCTTATAAATCTAACATCACATTTCATTACATAGAGAGCCTCAATTTGACACGTCCACGTTCACAATCAAGTATGATGTACATATTATCAATCTAAGACAAGAATAGTAACATGTTAATGCGATAAAAACAGAACATCACATACATACATACATATTCTCAAATATTCCAAAATAGGAATTAAAGGCAGTGGCATACATACATATTCTCAAATCAAAACAGAACATCACATACATACATACATACATATACATATTATCCAAATAAAAACAGAACATCAATTAAAAATAGGGAGAAGTGAATACCTCAAATAGCCAAATTATCCAAATTTAAGCAGCAACAAAATTCTCAAATCCACCCAAGCTTTTACCCAAACTACAGTGACATACATACATATATTAAAAACAGTTTCTGGTGCATTTAAGGGCTTCATGCAGGTATCTGAGAGCTACGTATACATGAAATTATACATAGAGAATTAGAAATGATAAATGTTGTTAGCATGGCTACAAGTATAAAATATCAACAAACAATTTTGAATAACATCCATCAAGCTCTAAACAGCATTTCCAATATATATACACACCTCCAACTTCACTGCTACAATATCTAACAAAATAATCTTAACAATATTAAAAACTACACTAACATACATACATTTGTATGTATACACACCAAATAATAAGATAAATATAAAGCATATACACATACATATATACATACCAAATTTATCAGTTAGCTTCGACCAAATCGAGAGTGATTGCAAATAAATAGGAGCTTGGAATTCATCTAATTAACCCCACACGAACTAATTACTAACAACTCTTAGCTTCGGAATCTAGGGTTTTGAAAATCGATTTAAAAAATCTAGGGTTTGTAAGAACTGCTGCCACAAATTTGTGAGAGAGATGATGAGATGGTGAGAGTTGGTGACATGGTTGAGAGAGAGATTTGCGGGAGAGAGGGTTGAGAGAGAGATTTGCGAGAGAGAGAGGGATCGAGAGGGTCGAGAGAGAGAGGGATGAGATGGGGGGAAAGTATTTGTCTAAGGGGGGGAAATGTTTTTGTCTAAGGGCCGGGGGAATTAATTTGGGTAATAAGCTGGGGTTGACCCGCTTTTTTATTTTTTATTTTTTTCGAATAGAACTTTAGACATCGGGCAACAGTACCAAGCGATGTCTTAAATAAGCTTTAAAATCGTTATATACAAAAGCGATGTTAAAAAGACCTTTAACATCGGTGGTTTTTGCAACCGTTGTTAAAGGTATGATGTTGTATGCAGTTTTTCTAGTAGTGCAAACTAGTGCCATCAACAATTATGGAAGAAAGACAAGTCCCTGAATATTATACTCTGAAGGACAAAAAGGAGTGGACCAATGAAGAAAAACAAGAAGTCTTGAAAAATGCAAATGTAAGAAATATTCTGCATAATAGTCTTGACTATGTGATGTCTAACAGGATAATTGCATGCAAAACTGCAAAAGAGATCTGGGATGCACTAGAGGTTCAATGTCAAGGAACCAAGGAAATCAAGAAGAATAGAAGATCAGTACTTATTCAAGAATATGAATACTTTGAGGCAAAACAGAATGAGTCTCTCACTGATATCTATGACAAATTTCTAACTTTGTTAGAGTTCTAGGATGCACTAGAGGTTCAATGTCAAGGAACCAAGGAAATCAAGAAGAATAGAAGATCAGTACTTATTCAAGAATATGAATACTTTGAGGCAAAATAGAATGAGTCTCTCACTGATATCTATGACAAATTTTTAACTTTGTTAAATAACCTAGCTTTGGTGGATAAGGTGTATGATAATGAGGATTCGAACACCAAGTTTCTAAAGGCTCTTCCTGAAGAATGTGATCTATAAACATCCTTAATAAGATATAGGGTTGATTTGGATGGGATATCTCTAGATGAAGTCTATAGAAGACTGAAGATTCATGACTTGGAATTACAGAAAATAAAGAATAGAAAAAGCAGCAAGGCAAAATCTTTTGCTTTGAATGTTGAGACAAAAGTTGAAGAACCAAAAAAGAAAGTTTTGAAAGTCTCAACAAGAAAAGGAAAAACTGTAATGGTCAAAGAAAGTAGTGAATCAGAGTCTGAGACAAACTCTGATGTAAACTCTGATAACTCCACAGACTCTGACATGATAGAGATGGTTGTTATGATTGTCAAAGGATTCAAAAAGATGAAATATAGGAAGTACAGAAAGCAAGGAAACTTCCAGAAGAAGCATGAAGAATCAGAGAATAAAGACAGATTCAGAAGAAGAGAAGATAGAGATGACAATTCAAAAACTCTTGACAAATCAAAGGTCAAGTGTTACAAATGTAACAAGATGGAGCACTTTGCTACTGAGTATCGAAGCAAGGAATCTGGAAAAGCATTAATCACATCAAAGAAAGATTGGATGGATTCCTCGGACTCTGAAGAGGAAACAAATTATGCCCGCATGGAAAACACTAATGCTCTCATCCTAAACTCTGATAAGGTACCAGACTCTGTCTTCAATTTTAATACTAAAAATATCCATGAATTAAAGTCTTTCCTTAGAACTCTTCATGTTAGCATTAAATTATAGTCACTTGAGAATGAAAGATTAAAATCTGAAATACAAAATCTGACTGCTAGGAATGACTTTCTTGAATCTGAAAATTCACACATGCTTAGCACTAAAAAAGAATGTGAGAATGCTATACACATGCAAACTCAATTAGAAATACAAGTTGAATATTTAAAATCTGAGATAGCTAAAGAAAAAGAGACTTTCAGAGTTTGAACAAACTCTGGTAAGAAAGTCCAACAAATGCTTTCTAACAAGAATTGGACATATGTCTTAGGTTATGAATCTGATAAGGAGACACATGCAAAGACACACACAAAAGGAAAGATGAGTGAACCTGTGAATTTTGTTAGAGCTAGTAATGAAAAGAAGAATACCTCTGGTAAATGCTCTAATAATAACAAAGTTAAAGAAAATAGTGTGTCAGAGAATAAAACAGTAAATATATGATTACTCTCGTAGAAGCAACTTAAAGAAAAATTGAAGGTAGTCACAAACAAAAATAAGCCTAAAAAGGTGAGGAGAAATAGAAATGGCAAAGTAGGAATTACTAAGGAGAATAACTATAAGAATATCCCTGATGCTCCTAGAAAAACCTGTTTCACATATGGTAATTCTAATCATCTTGCTATTGACTGCAAACAAAATAAAAAGAAGGAAACTGAGAGACCTAGTTTAGAGGCTAGAAAACAAACTAGATATAGACCACAAAATCCATATTTTCACTGTGGTAGTTTATGGCATTCAATTTACACATGTAAAGAATATCATTGTTTGTATTTCAACTATTATGAACTGTTGCCTGATTTGAATAAAACTCTTGTCTTTTCAAATCATGATGTCAAACAAAAATATGTGATAAAAGTTGATAAAAGAAATATAAACTATGATGGTATAAAGTCTGAAAATGCAAACTCTGACAATGCAAACTCTGATAAAATACTTATGCTGCAAAAGTTAAAAAAATTCAAAAGAAAGGATCCAAACTTGTTTAGGTCCTCAAATGTACTAACTAATTTGCATTAAATGATTGCAGGAAAAACATCCTAGTGATTGATAGTGGATGACTAGGATGTTTTGCACATATGACTGGAAACAAATCTCTGCTTTCAGAGTTTGAGGAGAAGGCTGGCCCAGCAGTATCTTATAGAGATTGCAACATAGGAAGAACACTAGGATATGACAATATTGTTATTGGAAATGTCATCATTGAAAATGTAGCTCTAGTTGAAGGACTCAAACATAATCTGTTAAGTGTGAGTCAAATGACATACAGAGGTTATTCTGTGGAAATTCATGAAACACATTGTGAAGTGAAAAGCAAAAAGGATGTCAAAGTGGTTCACATTGGTCACAGACATAAAAATTTATTTGAAACTAGCTTGGAGGTAAATTTTGATGGTCCCTTAACTTGTTTACTTGGAAAGGCATCATCTTTGGAAAGCTGGAATTGACACAAAAAGTTGTGTCACTTGAACTTTGGAAATATGAATGAATTGGTGAAAAAGAATCTAGTTAGAGGTCTTTTAAAAGTTCAATTTCATCCTGATAGACTCTGTGATTCATGTCAAAAGGCCAAACAAAAGAAGACATCTTTCTAGAGCAAAACTGAAAATTCTATTGATCAACCTTTTCATCTATTGCATCTTGATTTATTTGGTCATGTCAACATAATGTCAATTGGAAAGAAGAAATATACTCTAGTGATTGTAGATGATTACAAAGGATTTACATGGGTGTACTTTTTGCATAAAAGGATGAAACAGTTGAGATAATTTTTGAGTATATTGCTATGATTGAAAATGGATCACCACACAGGGTAAAGAATCTAAGGAACGATAATGGAATAGAGTTTAAAAATTCTACAATATAGGAGTTTTGTTTAACAAAAGGTATCATTTAACAATTCTCAGCAATAGGTACACCTCAACAAAATGGTGTAGTTGAGAAAAAGAACAGAAGTCTCATTGAAGCTGCCAGAACAATGTTAGAAAGAGCTAAACTACCTACTTACTTTTGGGAAGAACCTGTGAATATTGCATGCATTACTCAGAATTGCACTTTGATAAATAAACATGGAATGACTCCATATGAAACAATGAAATGAAGGAAGCCAAATGTAAAATACTTTCACATATTTGGAAGCAAGTGTTGTATTCTCAAAACACATCCTGAACAATTGAAAAAGTTTGAACTCAAAGCAGATGAAGGTATTTTTGTTGGTTATCCAACAACCTCTAAAACTTCTTCAACGGCATTCAAAGTGTTTAATCTAAGAACCAAGGCAGTCATGGAATCTATTAATGTCTCTTTTAATGAAGGAAAAATAACAGGGTTATATGATGAAGATGCTCAGGAATCTCTAATTTTAAAAATGAATTGTAGGACACAAACTCTGATAAACTAAACACTGATGAGCTAAACTCTGATGAGTTAAACACTGATTCCTTAAACTCTGATTCAGACATAATTGAAACAGTAATTGAAGATTCTGCACATGTTGAGGAGGAGCAACATCAATCATTTATTGAAATTAGAGAACCAACCTCAATTATTGAAATTTCAGAGTCTAACCAATCATTGACAAAGACAAACTCTAATCACACAAACTCAAATCACTCAAAATCTAATCATTCAAACTCTGAAACCCTAAACTCTGATCCATCAAACTCTGAAAGTCTAAATAATGATTCATCAAACACTGATGGAAGCACAACTTCAGGGGGAGGATCAGCATTTACTGAGGAATTATACTATGAAGGCACAAATCATGAGGGAACATCTAGTTCAAGAACTTTTCCACATCCAAGGAAATGGACCAAATATCACACACCTGATTTGATTATTGGTGATCTAGAAACTAGAGTGTAGACAAGAAAAGTTACTCAGAATGAATGTCTCTATCATAGTTTTCTTTCTCAAATAGAACCAAAGAAAGTTGAAGATGCTTTGAAGGATGCAGATTGGGTTACTGAAATGTAGGAAGAATTAAATGAGTTTGAAAGAAATGAAGTTTGGACCCTTGTTCCAAGGCCAATAGATCAATTGTTGGCACAAAGTGGATGTTCAGAAACAAAACAGACTCTGATGGCATCATTACAAGGAATAAAGCAAGACTAGTTGCCAAAGGTTACTCTCAATAGGAAGGTATTAATTATGATGAAACCTTTGCACATGTATCTAGACTTGAAGTAATCAGAATCTTTCTTGCTTATGCTGCAAAGAAATTCAAGGTCTATCAGATGGATGTTAAAAGTGCATTCTTAAATGGAGAACTTGAAGAAGAGGTATATGTTGAACAACCAGCTGCCTTTATCAATCTAAAATATCCAAATCATGTCTACAGATTGGATAAAGGTTTATATGGACTCAAGCAAGCACCAAGAGCTTGGTATAAAACTCTGGCTCAATTTCTACTTGAAAGTGGTTTCACAAGAGGTACAATTGATAAAATCTTGTTTTATAGAACTCAAGGTAAGGATTTATTATTGGTTCAAATATATGTGGATGATATTATATTTGGTTCCACTAATGAGAAACTCTGTGAAAGATTTTCAAAACTAATGCAATCCATGTATCAAATGAGCATGATGGAAGAAATGAGTTATTTTCTAGGGTTGCAAGTAAAACAGACTGATGAATGCATTTTCATAAATCAATCCAAATATACAAAAAATCTACTCACAAAGTTTCGAATGCAAGATTTTGCATCTGCTACAACTTCTATGGCTACTGCAACCAAGCTTGATCAAGGCACTGGTGAGCCTGTAGACATTATAGCATATAGTGGAATGATTGGATCACTTCTCTATTTGACTGCTAGTAGACTAGATATCATGTTTGCAACCTGTCTATGTGCTAGATTTCAGGCAAATCCAAGGGAACCTCATTTGATTGCTGTTAAAAGAAGTTTTAGATATCTCAAGGGCACCATCAATCATGGCTTATGGTATCCTAGAGAGTCTGACTTTAAATTAATAGGCTATTTAGATGTTGACTTTGCAGGATGTAAAATTGATAGGAAAAGCACAAGTGGCAGTTGTCAATTTCTAGTGGAAGAATTGTCTCATGGTTCAAAAAGAAACAGAAATCTATCTCAACATCATTAGTAGAGGCTGAATATATAGCTGCAAGAAGCTGTCATGCACATATTTTATGGATGAGAAATCAACTATTAGACTATGGTTTGAACTTTTCAAAAATTCCTATTTATTGTGATAATCAAAGTGTTATTGCAATGACAGGAAATCCAGTTCAAAATTCTCTGACAAAGCACATCAGTATCAGATATCACTTCATAAGGGAACATGTCATGGAAGGAACAATTGAAATGCATTTTGTTCCCAAAGATCAACAGTTATCAGACATATTCACCGAGCCACTTTGTGAAGCAACTTTTACAATATTGGTTTCTGAATTGGGAATGGTGACAAGTGGCTCAACTCCAGATAACAAGTAACAGACAATTAGAGTTTATGATAAACTCTGTCAAAGTATGTGGTAAACTCTGATAGAAAATACAGTAAACTCTAATCAGTGAAATATCTAATCTCTGATCACAAGCTATCAATATTTATGGTAAACTCTGTCAGAGTATGTGGTAAACTCTGACAGTGAATGCAAACTTTGATTACTATAAACTCTGATCTAAGTCTATATGCTAAACTCTGAGATATTATTTATGACATCATATTTAATTTTGTGACATCATATTTGTTATTCTCTTATTAGAGTAATCATTAGAGTGCGTGTATTTCACGAAAAACGATTCATATCTATACATAGATACACACGCATATGCTATATTTTGAGAATTGAACTACTCATTACTCTACCACTCAAAAATTGCCACGTGTTCCACTACAAAGTATATGCAAATAAGAAGGAATAGTTTTTTTTTCATATTTTCACTTTGAATTATCTATCTGTATATTTTTTCTCTCTGGTTTTCTAAAACCCTAATTTCTCATATCTAGAAATTTGTGTACATCAATGGCTTCCAAGGTATTCTCTTTTCAAAATTACACATTTACTGCCACAAATTATATATCACTCTTGACTAAAATTGATGCTCCTTAAGATTTTCATGTGGTTCAAGATTTTTTACAGCAAAGCTATATTTGGTATGCTCTTCAGGAACCCAATAAAATCTCTGATCAAAATCTGGTCAACTGCAAAGTTTAATAATGCTGGTGATGAAGAAGAGCCAGTTATAACATTCCAATGCAATGACAAACATTCAATAACTCTTGTAGTTGTTCGTCAAGCCCTTCACCTTCCTGAAGTGGCTGTAAATGATGACTTTTTGAATGATGAGCAAATAAAGGCATTTTTTTAAAGAAATAGGTTATAGAGGAAGCTATCCAAGCTGGGGAGTCTGACAAGGCCCCATTTGCGACGAGAGTTGAGCTTTTTCTTTGACTGCATCATAAGGGCATTCACTGCCAAATGCATCAATTTTGATGCCATTCCACAGCTCTCACAACAGATTAGGTATTTTCTAACCCTAACTTGAACTTTAATTTTCCTTGTTTGATAATTAGGTAGTTAACTATCAAGATTAGTGATAATGTTCATACTGTATATTTTGCTAGATTTTTGTAGTTAATTTTTAGCTATCTCTTGCCTAATGTTAGTTTTGAGAATGATCAGAGTTTAGCTAGTTTCTGTATGAATAAGAGAATTTTTGCTAATTTAACTAGAAAATATGTCAAGAAAGAAGTTGAAGGTAAATTGCCTAATCTTTTTTATCCCACATGGGTCAGGCTTCTCTTGAATCAGAGAATGTCTACCGTGTATGGGAGGGATTTTCTCTCTGTTGCTATGAATCAGAGTTTAGCACACTCCGATTCTAACCCAAACCACCAACAAAACACTGATCCCCAAACACTCAAACCAACCTCTGTTGTCTTCCAAAAGACTACAGTTGTAACATAAACCTCTCAACAAAGGGCAAGCAAGAAAAAAAAAAAGAAAAATCAATTTCTGAGTCTTCTCTAAAGAAAAGAAGATTGATTGATGAACACACAGATTCTGATGAGAGTGGTGAAGGTTTGGTCTTTCCATTAAAGAAGGTTGTTAAGAAAGCATCTGAGATTCCTCCAGCTCCATTCATGAAACCATTCAATATCAATCCCATGTCAACCCACAAAGAAAAGAAGAAGATTGGTCAAGGCTGTAAACTCTGATGCAACAATAAACTCTGAAAACCTGACAAATTCTGATGCCTTGATAAACTCTAATGAGTTGGTAAAATCTGTGTTAGATAGTAATGCTGCAAATATTGATGCAAATGCTGAAGGTGAAGCTTCTCCAATTATTGTATCTGATTCTCTTGTTCACTCACCCAAGCAAATAATCAAGGAGATATCTTACGAAAGAATAAGGGAGCTTGCCGAGGAGGTTAGGAAATAAATGGCTGCAAAGAAGTCTCAAACATCTCCAGCCACTGGTAGCTCTAAGTTATTTACTAGGAAGAAGAAAAAGACAGTCTTATTTGGCCAAGACACACAAGAACCTGTCTTTCAAAGTGAGGTAGCAATCTCTACATGGTAAGACCCACAAGAACCTGTTGCTTAAAGTGCAACAGCAACCACTCTTGAAGAAGATGAAGCCAACAAAGATCAGGGGTACAACCCACAAGAACCTTCAGCTCAAAGGGTTGAAGCAGTTGTTAAGGCCCATGCCCCCACAAGAACCATCCATTCAAAGTTTGGATGCATGCATACAATCTCTGACAGAAGATCTTGTTGTTGTTGATGCTGGGAAGTCAAACTCTGATATAGATCCATTGGCAATCACTAATGCTATTTTGGTGCAACCTCTTTCTACACAGCCTTTGGAGACTCCATCCACGTCCATAACTACTCAAGGTATAAAATCTGACTTTTCTTCAGAATTTACATTCTCTGATAGTATAAGCTTAGAATTTATCTTTATAACTTTTATTGTTGGGATGACCATGAATAGTCCTGTAAAGGGTACCTCTATTCATGTGATCACAGACATCCTTTCTCAACCACCTCTTATTTATGTTGGACAATGTGATTTAAGCCTTTCATGTAAGACTGAGGTAAAAATTGTGAAAAATAGAATTGATAATGAGAGGCAGATACTAGATCTGGCAAAAGGAGATGTAGAATTGAGAAAGAAGTTAGTTAGTTCTAGTGAGCAAACTCTAACTATTAAAAGTCATGAGATGTGTGATGTGAGAAGTAATGAGATTACTTTAAAAAATAAGAGTGATTTAGGATATTCTATTTCTTTTGCAGGAACTCAGAGTTTATCTGTCACTACAAACTATGAGTTGCCAAACTCTGACACTGCTGCAAACTCTGATGAACCAATTTTTGAGGATGAATAAATCACAGATCTATCAATTCCATACACCCAAAGATACAAATCTAAGATATGGCCATAAGATTTTTTTTGATGCTCTTGACAGATTAAAGATGAGCTATCCGGACTATCTTGTTGTTGAAAAATTGAAGGGTAAAATAGAATCTGCTCTTGATAATGAAGGAATAAGAAGGGAAAGTAGCAAGGGTGAACCATCTACAACAGATATTCTAAGCTCAAAAAGACAATCCATCTAGGATATGTTTTAGAAATTTTCTAATGAAGATATTTCATGGCCACATGTTCATGAACTACTTCAAAAGGCCAATTCTGAAATAAATTCTGATGAAATGAAGATTGTTCTTAAAGCCACTACTGTGTTGACAAAGGGTCTTCATAGTGAAATTTCTGATCTAAAAGATTATATTAGCAAGACCAGTGCTTCTGTACAAACTTATGTCTCTGCTTCACAACATGCCTTGGAATTAATTCTTAAAATCGTTTCTACTAAGCATGATGCTTTGGAAGCAAAAGTTAATAAGATTGCTACTATTGTTTCCTCCATGCAAACAATGTTGCATACAATTGTGGACATCTTAACTATCAAAAAAGGGGATGATGTCGGAAAGGGGGAGAAAGTATAAAATTCCAAAGACAAATACAAGGAGGATGCTGTGATTAAATCAAATAAACCAGGGAAGATGATGATGATGGTAATGATGGTGACAAGAGACAAGGGAGTCATAAGGGTGGACAAACTCTAACTACTACTCAAACTCTGATTCAATCAAACTCTGGCATAAACTCTGACAACAAACAAACTCTGATGAATGTTGACATGGAACTAGAAAAGAGGCTTGAAGAAGAAGAAAATTCTGAGAAAATTGAAGAAAAAAAACATGAAGGATGCAGAACTGGCAATGAAATTGTTTGAAGAAGAAAATCCAGGAATGGATCCAGTTGCTGTAGAAGAAGAAGTGAAGAAATCTGGTACTGACAATGCTCAAGTTCAGAAGAAAATAAACATAAGAATAAAGAGAATTCCAATTCAAAAGAAGGCACCTATTTAAGCAAAGAAGAATGTATCCAGGCCTGGTGAAGTTGAAAAGTTTGTTGAAACTCAAGAAAAGCTAACTGTTCAATCAAAACCAACTCCTACAATAAAAAAGAAAGCTCCAGCTAAGTCAAAAACTCTTCTTATTATGTTTGGTACAACATTTCTCCCAAGCAGAACAATTTTTGAAGATGAGGAAGAGGAATAACAAACTCTGACAAGAAAGAAAAAGCCTGATCTTCTGTGGACTAAATCTGAAAATTTAACTCTCAATGCCAGACTTGGTAAAAACAAGGGTGGTATTGGTGATTCTCAAGCTAAAATCTACAGGGGTGAAGCAAATACCTTCAGAGATCATTTTTCTTTAAAAGACAAGCCAGAGGAAGATTTGAATTAAGAACATTTAGAAAAGTTGATATCTGTTAACATAGTCAAGGACATTTTTGATGGTGCTCAAGCTAAAGAGAATGTGAGAGTGATGAAAATTACTGAAAAAGATTTAATTCATGAGTCATCTAAAGAACTAAAATATGCTTTTTATCTCCTAAATGATGAAAATGAAGCTACAGCTAGATGGGTGAAAATTCTGAAAGGAGTGGTTAATGAGAAGAAAAAGAATGAGAGGCTGTTAATGATAAACTCTGAGGAGTATAAACCATGATACATGCTTGAAAATGGTTCTGAGAAAGAAATGGCCAAAGGGGATGCAAAATTTAAAATGATGTTAGGTATTCCTACAATTATACTAAACCCTGATGGAAAGAAATCTTGTTGTATTCCTCTAGATAACTGAATGGAAAGATCATCTATATACAACTTAAGAGCTTCAATAGTCCAGATTGATGATTCTTCTGATAGGATGAAAGAATTAAAAGAAAATTTGATTGAGTTATTGAAGAATACTGAGAAGAAGTTACTAGACAAATTTCTATCTGAAGATTTCTCCTACAGAAGAATATAAATCAAAAGGAAAAACTCAAACTCTAGTACATTTGTCTCTATGTTTCTGACATCATAAGTAGAATTTATGTTTTACTTAATAAAGAATAAATTGGGGGAGATTGTTAGAAAAACAAACACTGATGATGTCAGAGAATATCAAGAACAGAGTTTATGCTGACGTCATCAGAGTTTAAGAAGTTGTCAACTGAGTTTACTCAAATCAGAGTATATTCAATCAGAGACTTCAAACCGACAGAGTTTATGATCAGAGTTTGTCAAAGAAGGAAATAGACAAATCAGAATTTGATTTGAATAGTGAAGAAGGAATTTAAATACAATTATATTACCTTTTGGAAGCTATTCTTATCATTATCTATTTTGTAATTGGATTTGTAACTGTGTCTATATGAACACAGAAGTAGGTTAACATTATTAGAAATACACATAATTATCATTCTCATAACCTAGCAGCTCTTAATAACTTTATTTTTCTTGATAGAGTTTTGTATTGAGTTCATCAAGTTAATACAAGACAGTTCATCTTTTATATACTTGTGTTCTTAAACGATTATTTGGTACTATTATATTCAACCCCCCTTCTATAATAGTTGATTATCTGGGAAATAGTGTAATCATGTGTTATTCAGATATTTGGATTAATATTTGATTTTTGATTTGAAGATGAATATATTGCTTTGGTTCCAAGTTGGGTAATCTTCTTTGTTATAACATGATATGCCATATTTCTATTGCTCGATATATGTTTGATATAATGCCTAAATGAAAAGTTTATATTTATCTTATATGATTTAGTTTTGTAAGTATATTAATTTTTTGGTATTTGATTGTTACTAGGACAAACAAAAATGGATTTGATAAATTTTTTTAATCAAGCGTTAAGTTGTGTATGATTTTACGACCAAAGTCATATATATGTTTGTTGTATAACTATTTTTATTTTTAATATTTACAATATTAACTTTTATTAGTCCATCATGCCTGGATCTTAAATTATTTGTAATATATATGTTTTTTTAGTTTCTCATTGCAAGGTGGATGTTGGTTCCATTCAGGCAGTGAAAGAAGACATGGAACAAGCTTTAGAGCAGGACTCCTTAGTTGGTGACGAATCCTATTTTAAAGTAAATAACATGTCGAAGTCTCAGCCTCCTCGCTGGATTTCAAGAAATGGACAAACTAATAAGGTGGCTGATAGGCATCATGGAAATGATACTGTTATCTAGGCTCCAGTGCGTTCCCAGCCTAAATTCTGTAAATCTCATCTACTTTATCCCTCAACTTCATCGATTATCCAAAATCAGACTCAAGTTTGTTAGTGATTATCTAAATAAAACTCTAAAAGTTGTTGTTGATGTGTTAAAGGATGCAATCTTAGTTGAGGAGATCATGACCAGACAAGAAATTCTCAGAGCCATTGAAGAAATAAAAGAAATAGAAAAGAAAGCCAAATATGATCTGTTAATGCAACAACAACAACAATAACTTCAACAGCAAAAATAGGTTGGTTTGATATCTTGTTGTTAATTTGTAAAAATGTCTTTTCCTAAATTAGGGGAGATTATTGGTCTAAATCAAGCCTATCATAGTTAATTACTTGTCTTGATATAACACATGTAATGTTTCTGTATTAGAATGTGTACTTATTATGTCTTAATGTATTTGCATATAGAAGTATGTATCTACTGTGAAGTCAATATGTAAATATGAGTCAAGAATACAGATTGATAATAGATTTAAGTCTGAATCAAGCATCAAATCAATGAAGACTTCATCAAATAAGAATTGTAGTGAAAATACTCTAATGCAAATATGTGATCGAGAATCATCCTGATAGAGAAATCAGAATTGTGAAGCTGGTAGAGAAGTCTCAGATACTCAACTAACTCAGTAATCGATCGAGAAGTAGAAAGAAATCGAGAAGTCAAAGAAACTGCAATTAGTCGAGAAGTATGCAATATGAATGATTCGAGAAGTCCAGTTGAACAAATCGAGAAGTTGGCAAAAGGAGCAATCGAGAAGTACCAAGGGTAGAACTAATCGAGAAGTTTGTATTTCAAGTATACATTCGAGAAGTCTATTATAATCGAGAAGTCATCGTGTGAAGTATGCAATCGAGAAGTCTAGCATTCGAGAATTGTGTATATGCAAGGACTGATTGAGAATTCTATCTCAATCGAGAAGTCAATCACTATGATTTCTCGAAGTAAATTCAAGTGAGTATTCAGTTCATTCAAGAAGCTAAATTCTAGGAGATTTGCAGAAAAACAAGACAAGTGATTTTGAAGCTCTGTCATTACAGGATCAATCAAACTTGTGAAGATGGAGACAAGTCTACAATGAAGCTTGGAAGAAGAACAAGACAAAAGACAGAAGAGATAAGGATGAAAGTAAAAGACTGTCAAAAGATTATGTTAGCTAGAAATATGTAGTATTCAAATATAAAGTGTTTCTTGTCTATTTCTAGTTTTAGCTTAACTGACTAGTGAGAGCATGTGCCAAAAGATATGTTGTTTATATAGATTATGCACAGCCTCATTAGTTAGTATCTTTGAATATTATCAAGTGTATTCGATCATACCTTGTATCTTCCAAGAACAAGAAGATGAGATTCATATCTAAAATCTCATAATATAGCAATTTAATTCCAATACACAATTAGATTAAAAGTTAACCTTGAGTGTTTATTTACATTCCGCATTTTTATCTAAGTAAACATTGTTAAGTTAATAAAGCTAAAATATTTGTTAAAATCAGTTCATCAAAATTCAAAATTTAAAAGAGCTTAAAGAGTTTTTAAGTTATATATTCACCCCCTTTGTACAACTTCTGTGGTTCTCATTTCTAACAAATTTTAATCCGAAGACTATTATTTGTTACTTAGGGACTTTTGAGGTAATATTTATCTTTAATTTGGGAGATACTTTCTCTGTATTTAGGCGAGTTGTACTTGTGTGGGAGTAGAGCTGTATAAAAGGACCGGCCTGGTAGCACCAGGACTGGACTTCAAAAAGCCTAATTTTTTTAAGAAAAGCCTGGCCCAGTCTTTTTTACAAACAATGTCGGACCAGATTTAAAGATTAAAATGTAGGAATACTTAAGCTTCCTGGGCCATATCAGGCCACTCGGGGTTTTGCCCGGACTTTTCTTAATATGCATAAATGTGTTAATACATAGCACAAATGTTAATGGGAAAAATAGCACATCAAGTTCCGATGTTATTTTGATTGCAGTGTTTATAGGTGAAGTCTTCTTCCCTCCACTTCTTCTATTTATCTATTTGTTTTGGATTTAGTTCTTAAGGGAGGGTTTTATGTTACATATGTATAATGTAAAATTTTATGTTGATACCTAATGTTGGAATTCAGTGAAGATTTTTTGAATGCTGAATAAATCAAATCAAATGGATAAGTTGTAGACAGTTTTGTACATACAGTTCAAATAGAACATAATTCTACATATATATTTGTTATAATAAAGTACCTAAATTACATAAAAGAAATAAAGGAGACATAAATAGTTTGTATTAAATTATATATGTAAACTTCACAGGCATAGAGAAATGCATGATTAATACTCATATTTATAGTCGGTCTTTGCCACCTTACATAGTCGGTCGTGTATTATTTTATATTATCACATGACAATCATTTTCATAACACTCCCCCTTGATTGTCATCGTAGAGTTTGACTGCCTTGTTAAAACCTTGTAAGAAAAAATCCAGTGAGATAAAAACTTTAATGAATGAAAAAGAGTATAGTCTCCTCCTGAATAAAATATCTCATGGTCCATCATATTAATTTAGCAAGCTCTTTAATCTTCGCATGGCCAATATTGTTTTGGAGTTTTTCAAAAGTTGATGTGGGCAATGACTTTGTAAGCAAATCCACCAGATTTTTATGGGAGCGAATTTATTGTATATCAATGTCACCATTTTGTTGGAACTCGTGAGTATAGAATAATTTCAGCAAGATGTGTTTTGTTCGACCCCTCTGATGTATCCTTCATTGTGTTGTTTAATACAAGCTGAATTATCTTCAAACATAATTGTAGGACTGTTTGAGATACCTGATAAACCACATGATTCCCGAATATGTTGAATAACCGACTGCAGCCAAATACATTCTCTACTTGCCTCATGGATTACTAGTAGTTCTACATGATTTGATGAGCTTGCCACCATAGTTTGTTTCATAGACTTTCAAGAAATAGCGGTGCCACAATATGTGAATAAATAACATGTTTGTGATCGCCCAAATTGAGGATATGACATGTATCCAACATCTGCATATCCAATTAGCTGCGAATTTGAATTTTTTGGAAAGAATAAACCAAAATCAATCGTCCCACGAAGATATCTCAATATATGTTTGACTCTATCCGAATGCCTTTTGGTAGGATCAGAACTGAATCTTGCTAATAGATTTACAGCGAACGCAATATCAAGCCATGTATTGTTTGTAAGATACATCAGTGCACCAACTGTACTAAGATATGAAACTTCATGTCCAAGAGTATCTTCATCTGACTTTCTAGGACGTAATGGATCTTTATCAGGGTTCAAGTGACCGAACAACCATTGGCGTCGTTAGTGGATGAGATTTTTCCATATAGAATCGATCAAGCACCTTTTTTGTGTAAATTGAATGATGAATTGATATGCCTGAAGACAAATTCTCCACCTGTATACCTAAACAAAATTTTGTCTTTTCAAGATCTTTCATTTCAAACTCATTTTTCATATAGTTAGCAATATTAGTAATATCTTCAAAAGTACCAACAAGATTCAAATCATCCATATATATAACAATAATAACAAAAACAGTTTCTGAACTTTTTATAAACACACATGGACACACTTGATTATTAATATACCCATCATTCAAAAAATATTCACTAAGCTTATTGTACCACATACGACCAGATTATTTTAAACTATATAATGATTGTCGTAATTTAACTGAATATAAATGTCAAGGCTTAGATTCATCTACTTTAATCCTTCATGGATTTTCATATAAATATCACTATCAAGTGATCCATATAGGTAGGCTGTCACAACGTCCATGAGACATGTTTCCAATTTCTCAATACAAGCCATACCCATCAGAAAATAAAAGGTAAATTCATCCATAACCAGAGAGTATGTTTCCTGGTAATCAAGTCCAGGCCTTTGAGAGAATCTCTGGGCTACTAGCCAGGCTTTATGTCTCACAATTTCATTTCTCTCATTTCCTTTTCGTACAAATACCTATCTATTTCTAAAAGGGATTACACCAGCTGGTGTTTGGACTACAGGTCCAAATACATTTTTCTTGCACAAGGAGTGCAATTCTTCCTCGATTGCAACTTACCATTTTGGTAAATCATCTCTTTGTCGACATTCTTCCACATTTTATGGTTCAGGATCGGAGTTCATCATAATATCACATGCCATAGAAAAAGCATATACATCATCAATTTCAGTACTCCTACGATCCAACAATTTCCCATTATGTATATAACTTATCGAGATCTCATAATTTTCAAGTACCTTTGCTTCTGTGGAAGCATGTGCCACTTCTGGGGCAATATCCTCTTTAGGAGGTAATACCACTTCAGGGGTTTTTGTCACAGCCACTTCAGGGGCCTGAACCTCTTCAGGAGGTAATACCACTTATGGGGCATTTTCTTGTTACACCAACAGGTTTACCACGCTTCTAGCGTGGTTTTGAATCACCAATCAAATCTTCAGGAATTGATTTTTGTTTAGGAATTTCAACCATCACATGAGTATTAACAGCAGGTATATATGATTTCGTAATGCGTTTAGAATCATTAAAAGTATCTGGCATTTAATTAGAAATATTTTGCATATTAATAATTCTTTGAACCTCAATTTCACATTAATTAGTACGTGGATCAATAGAATTAAATCCTGATGCATTCCATGATAATTCAGAATTTAATTTATGCAAAATATTATCTCCCCCTAATGAAGGGAATAAAGACTCGTCAAAATGACAGTCAGCATATCAGGTGACATCACCAGTTAATGGTTCAAGATATCTTATGATAGATGGTGAATCAAAACTGACATATATACCTAATCTTCTTTGTGCTCCCATTTTAGTTCTTTGTGGTGGTGAAATTGGGACATATACAGCCCTATAAAAAAAATCTTAAAATGAGAAATATTAGGTATTTGACCAAAAACTAGTTGATAGGGAGATTCTTTATGGTAAACAGATGGTCTAACTCTTATTAGGTTTGTGGCATGGAGTATAACGTGACCCCAAACAGAAGTAGGTAATTTACTTCTAAGAAGTAAATGACGTACAATAAGTTGAAGTCTCTTAATCAAAGACTCCGCTAAACCATTTTGTGTATTTACATGAGTAACTAGGTGTTCAACAAAGATTCCTACCGACATACAATAATCGTTGAAAGTTGAAGATATAAATTCGGTAGCATTATTTAGACGAATTGATTTACTAGAATGATCAAAAAATTGAGCTCGCAATTTGATTATTTGGGCAAGTAATTTTATAAAGGCGATATTTCGGGTTGGAAGTAGACAAACATGTGACCATCTAGTTGAAGCATCAATTAAGACCATGAAGTATCCAAAAGGACCGAAAGATGGATGAATAGGGCAACAAACATCTCCTTGAATTATTTCTAAGAAATTCAGAGATTCATTCCGAAGTTTAGCTAGAGATGGTTGGATAATCAATTTTTCCATAGAACACGCTGAATAAGGAAGTTCATTACGTGGTATGACCCTTTGATTTCTAAGAGGATGTCCCGTAGAATTTTCAATAATACGACGCATCATAGACACTCATCGATGACCTAGTCTTTCATGCCAAAGGATAAGAGATTTTGGATCTATGATTTTGGGAACATTGATAGTATGAGATTCAATGACTTTAATATTTATAGCATATAGCCCGATAGAGATTGAAGGTAATTTTTCTAAGATTTTCTTATAGCCTGAGCTAGTTGAAGTGATATGAAGATATTCATTTTCATTTTCATTAGTGGTTCCAATATGAAAACCATTAAGATGAATATCCTTGAAACTCCGAAGATTTCTAGTGGATTTACTAGCATGGAGGGCATCAGGTATATGAATTTGTGTCTCATTTGGTAGAAGAAAACTATCTTTCCTGATACCTTCTATTATATTTGATGTACCTGAAATCGTCCACACATATGAATCAGTTTTAATCAACTGTGAGAAATATTTCAGATTTTGTAGAATTATGTGAGCAGTTGCACAGTCAATAATGCATATATCTTCCATACTACACTGTATATATGAAAGTAAACAACATTTTCATTAAAAAAAATACATAAGACAGAAACATAAAAAATATTATACATAAAACAAATACATGAAAGTTAATTATCTAGGTCGTAATAAAGTTTGGCATTCGTGTATGTTGCATTTAAGGGTTCATTATTTTTTATGGCATCATTAACTAAATTCCGATTATAATTAGCAAAGTTGGTCTCCACCATTTTTCCTTTAGGCCTTTTAGATGATTGATACAAGTCAACAAGATGTTTTGGCATTCGGCAAGTACGAACCCAGTGTCCTTCAGCCCCACATCTATGACAAATATCTCTAGCATCTCATTCTTGTCATACCTTCCTTTTATTTGGCATTTTAGGCTGCCTCCTCAGATTGACATAGTTGTAATCGTCACCCTGCCACTTCAGGTGGCCATAATTATATTGATTTCAAAACCGGCCACAAAAATTTCCTCGTCCACGGTTTCATCCATAACCTTGTTTTCCTTTATGCCCTTTCTCACATTCATTCTTCTGGAATGACGAATTATGTACTTCAGGTAACTGAGAAGAGCCTATAGGACGTTTCTGGTGATTTCTTAACAACTCGTTATTCTTATCTGTCACAAGAAGGAGAGCTACCATTATACTATATTTCTGAAAATTGCCCTCTCTGTACTATTGCGCTAATATCATAGTGTTGGGGTGAAAAGTCAAGATAGTCTTTTTAATCATCTAACCATTAGAAATTTTCTCACCACATAAAATTAATTTTGAACTTATTTTAAATAACATGAAATTGTATTCCGCAACAGATTTAAAATCTTGTAGCCTTAAATTAATTCAGTCTTATCGGGTCGACGGTAAATAAACAAGTTTTTGGTGATCAAATCTGTCTTTGAGATTATTCCAAAGAGTGAGCGGATTTTTAATTGTCAGGTATTCTGATTTTAAATATTCGTGAATATGATGCCTAAGAAATATAATAACTTTTCATTTTGTTCAATAGTTGGAGTTTTTCCAAACTCAATAGTATCTTTTAACCTGTTAGCACTAAGATATAATTCTACATCGAGCACCCATGACAGATAATTATTCCTAGAATTATCCAGTGTAACAAACTCTAATTTTACAAGATTTTCCATTCTCCTTCTTTAAACAAGTTTCAATAGTACTGAGACTCGTGCTGATAACGTGTTATAATAAAGTACCTAAATTATATAAAAGAAACAAAGGAGACAAAAATAGTTTGTATTAGATTATATATGTAAACTTCACAGGCACATAGAAATGCACGAACAATACCCATATTTATAGCTGGTCTTTGCCACCTTACATAATCGGTCGTGTATTATTTTATATTATCACATGACAATCATTTTAATAAAAATATTGTTATATTTTATTGTCTGTGAAAGATTTTATTCAGGCTTTTATATAGACCAGATCAGTTCCAGGCCGAGCTTTTTGGTCGGGCCAGGGTATGCCAGATTTTGAACAAAAATCCTATGACCAATCAGGACTTGCAGGTCAGGCTTCAACCGGGCCAGGCTTTTTAAAAGTAGGCTTTATCCAGTTTTTATACCAGGCCTATCCAGACAATCTTTTTAGTTCCTTTCTCTTTGTTCAGCTCTATTTGGGAGTTTAGAACGTGTCCTAAATTTGGAGGTGAGTCATGAATATACCTGTAATTAGGAATTTCGGGGAAATAATTATAGTGGGCAGACTTTCCCTCAATATATCTGAGTCAAAATTGAATTCATGAAGTCTTGGGACCCTAGTAAGCTTTAAACCTTTATCAATAGGCCTCATGGTGGTAACATTTTCCAAGTGGACTTCGTACTAGGGTAAGAAATATATTTCTAATAGATTTTTTTATTCTCCAAAAATTACGTAGATTTCATGCCTTGATCCTCTATAATAGCGATATGTATGTACATTATAAGGAGTTGGAAGTTGAGATCCCAGAAATCCAATAAAAACCTAACAATATCAACCTCGAGATTTATCAATCACCACACTCCAATAACTTTTCAAGCGCAAATCCACCATATGGATCTTGATTCCTCATATCTAGATGGATTTCAAAAATAAAAAAACTATTAAATTTATCAAAATTCATAATTTTATAAAATAAAAATTCATCTAATAATTTAAATATCATCATATTTTAGTTGATTTTTTAAAACTCAAGTTAAGTATACCAAGATTTTAAAAATCTTTTTAAAATTCTTATTAAATACCACTAGATTTTATTAGATTTTTAAAAAATCTAAATTAATGTACAAAAAAATTTAAATTTCAAAAAAAACTTTTAAAATCTACATTAATACACTATTTAAATGAGTTGTCAGAAAAGTACTAGGTATGGGTGTAATTCGAGTCGGGTGGCTCGCGAACAGCTTGAGTTTGAACTCGTTTAATCAGGCTCGATTTGTTTTGATTTTGTATTCAAGCCGAACCCGAAAAAAGATTCGAGTTTATTTATTTAAATGAGCCGAGTCAAGTATGTACTAAGCTCGATTAAAGCTCAACTCAGACTCTATTATTTGGCTCGATTCCTAACAAAAACAATTAATATTTAAATTTTTATTTAGAAAAATAAAATTTACAAAATAATTTACAAAATTATACTACTTTTTATGTGAATTAAACTACACGTAAAAAATCAAGGGACAACTAAATGAGGATGAATGGAGTAATATTTTACAAAATAACAATTTTTTAACAGGAATAAACATTATTAGCATTATAAACATTATTATCTTATATACTTTATTATTTACCCTTAGTACAAGTTTGTAGAGGGGGGTTGAATACAAGCTTAAGAATTTCGACTAATTCTTGCGGATTCAAGTTTGTACTTTGATAGTTTTAGTGTTTGGAAATATATAGTAAAGAAACTATTTAAACTATGAATTGAAAACTGATAATCAAGATAACAAAGCAAAACAATTTAAAAATTACTAGTGCATTGGTTTTCCACTAGTAAGAATTTTGCGTTCAATAACTCTTGGTCTAAAGAACCAAGATGGTTACAAATAAGAAATTGAACAAAGAAAAACAATACAATGATTTCTTACTTTTCTATGCTTTTCTTGTTTCTGTTCTATATCTCACACTTGTTACAATGAACTGCTAAGACTATATATATCGTCATTCACATCCTACATCTATTTTTCTATCGACAGATAAAATGCAAATTAAAATTACATTTTACATTGTATTCACTAAAATAGATTGTATCTTCTTTTCACAGTCTCCTTTGCATTTGTCTTGTTCTGAAAAAATCTTTGCCTTGATCTTTTCCTTGAAGACTGTGTTTCCTTGAAAGTCTTTACAATCCTGATAAGACTGTCTTCCATTGATTCAGTTTCTGCAAAATTCTCATTCCTTTTGTCCTTAACCAATTTAGGAAAAATTGATCAATTAATAATTGCTGTTAAGCTTATCAATTGATCATTCTTTACATATCCATCAATGGATAGGTTATTCATTGATCAATTGATGTATCAATGGATATCTTGGTTATCCATCAATCCCTTATCCAGTGATTGTCTTTTATCCGTTGATTTCCTTGGTGCTTTCATCCGTTAATGGAGATCCATTGATTTGACTTTGGTTGACCTTTATCCATCGAACAGTTTCTACATCCATCGACTTCAACATCTGTTGATCACTTCATTTGAGAAAATTTTGACTTAGAATATTTACATTAATCAGCCAATCTTCTCATCATTTGAAGAGCTATCAATTGAAGTCAATAATCATCAGTTGACTAGAACTTAGCATCCATTGAGGCATTACAATCAATTGATAAACAAGAAACATGAATCAACTGCTATAATCCAATTTATCAGTTGATTAACAACAACTTCAACTGATAATTGGTTTCCTAGTCAATGGATATTTACAAGTTATATATCCATTGATCAGTTACATTTAAACTTGAATCTATATTGAAATTCTAAGTAATTTGTTATCATCAAATCTCATAATTCCTAACAATATCCCCCTATTTATGAGTATAACAAATATACATAAATTCACTGTTGATGATAACAAAACTCCAAGCATTTTTACTCTAGCAGGAATTTCAATATGGAAACATGTAAAGATTGATCAAGTACCATTGATAGATGTTTTTTGATAAATTTGATGATGAGTTTGAATTGTCTATCTTCTCCTTCTTTTGCTTGACTTATTCATCTTGTCTTCATTTTGCTTCATCTGCCTGTACAGTGACCCTTTTAGAATCTTTTCATCTTCAACATTATAGTCCAATTGGCTTGCAAGGTAATTTAATTCCAGATTGGGTAGTTTGCTGATTTCCTAACAGATGTCAATGCACTTCTCTCTACCCTCCATGTCCTTGTAGATCATCATGCAGAAAGGCTCATGAAGTACTTTCTTTACTTCAAGGTTTCAGATCTTCACTATGTCATCCCTTTCTACCTTAAGTGGTGCTTCCCTTATACTCTTCATTTTCTGCACAATATCTTGTGCAAGCTCCTTGGTCAAATAATATCTTTTGTTGAACAAAGTGTAGATCTTTCTCAAGGTACCATAACCTTGTTGCATAACTTGATTAAAGGTAAAAGTTGAATGTGAACCATCTTCATATTCAATGTGAATAAGATCCACATCCTTTTTTCCTTTGACCTTTGATAGCCATCATTCCTTCATGTTTGACTGAAACAAAGTTTTCAGGTTTAGATTTGAAAACTTTTATCTCCTTAGATTGACCACTCCCAGATGCTTGATTTTGATTTTCTATCTCCTTTGTCTTCTCATCCTTATCCACCTCTACTTCATCAACCACCAAATTTCTTTTAACACCAGAGATTTTAGGTTTGTTTGCCCTTTGTTACATTTTTGGCCCCTTTTCACCTTCTTTCCTCCCGGCTTCTCTAATCTGCCTATCTTCCTCATCAAATTATTATTGTAACTGAGTTTCTAGCTCTTCTTGTGCTAGTTCTTGATGTTTCCTTTCTTCAATACCAATAACTATTACTTTTGACAATATTTTGTGACATCCACCTGTGACATATTCCTTTTTCTTCTTGCCATCTTCAATTAATATACCCTTTCCTTTTCTATCACCAGGTTTTGAGCTACCTTCATCCACCCTTATTTCTCCTTTCTTCACAGCCTCAAGAATTTCTGGCATTAAAGAGATTGGCTCTTGTGCATCAATTTCCTTGTTTTTTCTTGCAATTGAATCTAATTGTTGCACAATTTGTTGAGCCAATGACTTCTTTGGATCTTTCTTTTGAATGACATTTTCTGTGTTCTTGACCACAGCTTCAATCTCCCTCCTCATCTCCTCATTCTTCTCCCCCATTTTGTTATCAGCAACAAGCTCTTACTCCAAGGTTTGAGAAATGAGAGGGGTGTGCAAGAGTCTGTTCATCAATTTGATTTGGGTTACTTGATTTTTCAAAATTTTATCCATGCTAATTTCCATAGAATTCACTATTTTCTCCAATTCCATAACTTTGTCCTTGGTTGTAGACTCGGTGCCAAGCCTTTGCTTAATTCTTATCATCATGGTTAAACTGAGCCTAGAGTCAACAGTGGTATTAAAGTGTGTTCTTGTACTATAAATCTCTTCCATAATATTCTTCAATGCATTCCTAGATCCTGTGACATGCATCTTTTGGAATTTCAAATTGTCCCTGAAGAAGTTGAGAATTCTTCGATGGACAGGATCTTCCACATTGGTTTCAGTCATGGATCTTCTGTAGTGGGAAAGAATGGCCTTTTCAGTATTTTCCAGATTGATTTCATCATTGGCCATGTCTGGTTCAAGTAAGTCATCATCTGCATCTGATTCAAAATCCTCAGGATTCATGTGAGAAATATCATCAGGCATCCTTACTAAATTCTCCTTCTCACTCCTGAATACTCCCTCAGATTGAACTAACCTCAGCATCGTCTCAACCTCTTGATTTATGACTGCTACTAATTCATGATAGTGTGGATCCTCATGTTGAAATGTTTTAGCATTTAGGTTAAATTCAACCTCATCATTCACCACCTTATGGGCATCTGTAACTCCTGCAGGAACTCCATGCTCTTCATCTCCCCCTAACTCAAACCCCAACTCCTGGGTGAGTTCTACTGCAAATCTCTTAGTTTTAGAAGTTGAAGCTTCATGAGATGGTGAACAAGGTTTCTCTTTATTCTTTCCTCCCTCGCAGTCTTCTCCTTTTTCTTTCATCAGGATCTCATCCTGGATTCTCACATCTCCCTCACTATGCTCTCTTTTGCATCACCTACTAAGGTGGAACTCTCTTTTCTCACACCCTCTATTTTTGCCACCTCAGAAGAAATTGAGGGCCTCTCATTCACATTCTCTCTTTTTGCCAGGATATGCAAATCCTGCCCCTTACACCCCTCACCTACTCCACTCAATCCTAAAAGTGTGTTTTCCACTTGAATTGTTTCAACAGATGGTTCAATAATTAGAATGCAAGTGTTAATCGATGGATGAGAAATATACATCGATTGATGAATATCTGTTGATTGGAGCTCGTCGATGGATGTAAGGATATCCATCGATGAAAGTGTACTAGTCAATGGATGTTGGAAAATATCAGTTGATTGAGTAATTTCCATTGACTTAGAAGAATTTTAAATATTTTCCTGTTCAACAAAGGTGTTTACCTTATTTGGTGAGTCAGGTGAGAGTGTTGGCTCAACCCTGAGTTGCAAAGAAGGTGAATTTGAAACATTAATGTTATCAATCATCAAAGTTTTAAAGAAATAGATTTTGAAGGAGATTGAAGAGAAGGAATAAATAATGAATGGGGTTGTGTCTCAACATTTACCTGAGACACATCAACAGAAGAAACTAAAGGCTCCACCAAATTTTCATTTGGCTTCGCAGGTGTTTGTCACCCTTCTGCATTGCTACTGCTTTGCTTCCTCCTTTTGTAGGGTTGAACTATTTTGTGTCCCTTATCCCCATCAGATGGTCCTGATTGAGACCTCTTTTCAATAGCTACACCTTATTGAGAAGGTGCAAATAGAGATGTGTTTAATTCCTTTATCACAGCCTCAATCTTTTGAGAGATTGGACTGGTGGCTGGCTGGACATTCTCACCCTTACCATCCTTATTCTTCTGGCTTTCTTGATGTTGGCCAGTTCCTTCACCCTTGTCAACCACCTTCACACTCCCCTCAATGGTTTTTCTTTTTCTGGATTATATAACAACAGTCTGTTGAGAAACTATTGAGGTTGTTTTCTTAGATTTGGATTTAGAGGGTTTTACAACTTGGGTAGGAAGGATGGGGGCAATTACAACTCCCTCCATTGTTGTAAAAAGAAAGGAAAGTGGTACCTCAGAAGAAGTAAAAGAGAAGTTATGAGCTTTGAGAAATACCTTTACAAAGGGAGGATAGATGAGGCACCACCTAGTATGTAAGTTGATTCTCACAAATCCTCGAAAACCCTTTTGTTCTGAGTCCATGGCTCCATTATTTCCATTTTTGCAATAATCTCATATTCTCCAATAGCAGCACTAATAAACAACATAAAAAATCTAGCAAAGTAAATGTTGTTCTTTCTAGATGTTTTACTTCCTAATTAAGGGTTGTCAACCTTCTGATTCATCCATACACTCATTCTGGTGTTATGGTTTTGTTTATCCACACTTGTTTTTTTCAGTCACTGATCCCTACCGGTCATAAGACACATTTGGTTACCATCTCTACGATTTCCTATTATAACATGTGTCTAGCATCCGCATTGTTCTTTCATAACATAGACGTAGGGCACGCGAGGTTTTTGTATTATAAATATTGCAAAACAGTGCCAACATATATGTATTTTCCTATCATGCTTCAAGACCTACTAGATTTAATACCCTCGAGCTTAACTTCTCTCCTTTGCCAAATCTCGTTACCAACTTCTGCGATAATGTTTCTAAAAAAGTGAAGTCTCTCACTCCATGCTTTCTGTCTTCTCTGATTTCATTAGCGTACCTGCGGGTTCCTTCTCAATACTCAAACATTTCCTCGTTCTTTGACTTAGTCCTAATGTGAGGAAGATTGACACTTTTCTTCTGTACAAAACTTTGTAAGGTGGCGTGGCTACATTCTGAATGGTAATTATTCTCGTATGAAAACTGTATCCGTAGTAGGTGTTTTTCCCAACTCCTTTCGATATCCAGGCATAAACCTTTTATGAAGAACTAACTTTTCATAAGATTTTAATTGGAGATTCTTTTGTCGAATATTATTGCACCAAAATGATCGAAGTGATTTAAAGATAAATAAAGTCATTTCCAAATATATATGAGAAGAGGAATTTTTTTTTTGATATGAATGAGAACAACCATAAATGTACTTTTGATGAAAAGTCTTTAGTATGATTTGGATTTTCAACACATAATTGGGCGGCATCCCACCAGAATTTTGTCACACAGACAAAAAGTCACACCATATGTTTTGCCAATCCCAATCGGATGACAAATTTCCAAATATATGAAGATGAGAAAATGATGTTGAAAAGATGTGAAGAGTTTTCCTTCCTTAATGTGTTACGAAACTTTAACATAAAACAAGTTCGTACTTATTTAGGAATCCATTTTACAAGGTCTCAAACTCAACATCCCAACTCGTCTTCTGGCTTGAATATCTCTATAGCACTCATGTTCCTCATAAATCCTAAACTCTCATCTTTTCAATTTAATGCTTTTATATATCAGGTGCAGACACTATAGCTATCGACTGCGATCAAGGGTCAGATACCATAACAAACATGTATAACGACCTCTAGTCCACAAGTTCTCACCACCTTTAGTACATCGGGTCTTTTCTAATTCCCAACAATTTCAATACATCAACACATATCCTTTGCTACTTATTAATTTCCCAGAATTTAACTTTACTCAACCAAAACTCACACTATAGAGAAAATGGCATACAATCTCCTTTATCTTTCTAAGGCTAATTACACTTGCTATTTGTTCTCTCTCTTCATCTTTTTTTAGAACAAAATATCTTTTATGAAAATTATGGACATTTTTCCAATCATTTCTTAAAATTCTATTGATTAAATCTATAAAAGTTATAGGTGCATTCATTGATCCAATTGACATCCTAGAACTCATAATATTCATAACTCTTATCGAATGCAACTTTGGGCAAATCATCTAGGTCAATCTTTATTTCATGATATAGATCCTCAAATCTATCCTCAAAGGTAATTTATGTCTCAAAATGGTTGGATTATCTCTATTCATGGTCAGGATATTCATTCTTAATTGTAATCTTAATCAATTTTGGCAATCAATACACTGACTCATGGCGCTATCGTTTTGTTTAACAATCAAAACAAGTGCACCTCATGGTGATACTTTCAATCTCATCTTGCATTTCACTAATACTTCTTATAATTGATTAATTAATCCATTTCATCTTGGTAGGTGCAAACTTCTAATATGATGCTAGTGTTATTCCTGACACTATATCGATGGTCAATTATATAACTCTATTAGGTAGTACCTTATAAGGCCGCTAATAATTACATCCTAAACCAATTAACTACTACATACTCCCCTTTTTTTCCAAGTATTTCCTCTTCAATACCAATCACGGTTGCCCAACAACCTATCATCCAAAGTGTAATAGACCTTTCACTTCCATCGTAATCAAAATCCCTCAGTTTGTCTCTCTGTTCTTGAACATAACTTCATCATTATCGTGTAATCTTAATTTTGACTATTTTATCTCTATCGTTAGTTTGAACATCCTTATGCAAACGATATTTTTATCTTTACATTACATCTATTCTCTTTTCTAAAAAGAAATTAATCTCTATTGAATGGAACTAGTAAATATTCATACAATATTACTCTTCCTGCATCAGTCTTGCACTCTCGAATCACCACTCCTTAAGCTTTCACTTTTTATTAGAGCAATTTCCTAACTCATCACCCGTTAATAAGTTATATCCATCACGATAATTTTATTTAGTCACATCATACGAGACAACCACTCAACAACTGTTGTAAGCTTTAATTCATAATATTCCATACTTAGGTCATTTCGTCCTAGTCCCAAATTTCAACTTTATCCAGCTTCCCAATATTATTTGCAAGATACACAACCTAGTTCTGGTAATAGAGAGATTCACTTAAGAAGTTTATACTTACTCTCGTGAAAACAACAATTGTTAGGCTTGACTATACACAATGTTTATTCCATCGGCTCTGGTTTAGACTCAGCTTATGGATTTTCCTCTCAATCATGGGTCTTTGATGAATTGAACTCATGGGTGGCACTTTCTGAGGGTGAAACGACATGTAGATGCCAAAATAGGTTGACACATATCCAATATATGCTTATCACTGTTCATATCAGCAGGACTGTCATATTACTCGACAGGCTATCAAACACAACATGTGAGATATTCTGGATCAATATTACCTATCAGGTTGCTAGCTATGGGGAGATTCATCACAACATGTACCAATTTCATGTTCATACATTTATTGTCTGGTCCTTCCGACCGTCACTTTTCAAAACTCATGGTCTACACGACATATGGTATATTACCAAAAGGACGAGACATACTGTCCATTATGTAATCTCAATCAATTCACACCTAAGGGTCTATAATTGTATTACGAGACCTCTTTCCCCAAACCATTTATCTCAACTAAATAATAAAATTCTCAATGAATGCTCAGAGCCCCCTTCTAGCCGTAGTCCCACCACTACCAGAAGGAGCTTTATAACAACATCTACACATGTCTCATTCATACATTTCATCCTGACCACAATATCCAGAATGTGTGGGAAACTACACTAAAGGGCTCACTTTGATAAAAAAATACTTAACATACTTAGAAGATACAACAAATGTGCGTCTTAACTCCTCGTTATGACTTTATACCGTATAAATACCACACATTATCTTAACAATTATCCTCGGCTTCTTATCCCCAATAGAACCCTCGAAATCTTTATACTTGTCATCTTTGTACAAAATAGTCTTGCCAATTTCTGTCCAAAATCTATTTCCCAAAGGTCATTCATAAATCTCCTCGCTACTAACTCCAAGTAGATGACCTTTTCTTAACTCATTCATTGGTATTACATCCAGTAGTCCAATTACGAACTCTACCTGAGTTCTCACATTATCCTCTTATATATGAATAATACTTAACACTCTCGTATCTAAGTACTATAACTCATGCTCTGATACCATTTCTGTAATGCCCCCAAAATCGGGGTCAAGTATTTGAGTCGTCTCATCACCATCCAATCAATTAAAACCTGCAATAACTCAATAATCTAACTAAATCACATCATAGACCCCTCTCTATCACACATAGGAGTTATAGCCTTAAAAACGATATACAAGGGGTGAGGGGAACCCCTTCAAAAGTCTGAAGGCTAGGGGTTTCCACCAAGGGGTGAGCAGCAACAGATTCTCAACCCTTACAAGCATCTTCTTTCTTTTCAGAGTCTGTTGGCTCCAGTATTCCAGTCTCAGGGTCTACTCTAGACTCTGACTGCTTCAGTATGACTTCATTAGAAGCCAGAGTCTGAGTGTTACCATCGTTGACTGTTTGTGCATGAGACTCCCCCTCAAGGTGGATAGACTCTGATAAAATAGATTGGAAAATTTCTTCATGGGCATCCATCAGAGTCTGTCCTCCCATATCACTGGGGTTCTCATCAGCTCTTTGGTGAATTGTCAAGAAGGGCCTTACAGCATACTCCCCTGCCCGACTATTACCCAACCTCTGACTAGGTGGTTCTTGTATGGGTGAGGCAGATTGAGCATCTTTATCACTAGTCACCACTGGTGCACTAGTCCCAACCTCCAACTGCCTTGCATCACCTGCTACCTCCTGTGGTTCTACCAAAGTTAATGCATCCAAGTATCCATTGAGAAAGATCCTGGCATGGAGTGCATTGATGGCCTGGGCAAAAGTCATGTGAAAGGAATCCTGCAGTTATGAGCCCTTGAGTTGATCCAATCTACTTTTGTAGGTTGGATAAATGTATTTGTTGGCCACCTTTCCTACATTTTGGACAAGAAAATCAACCACCTTCCTTGAAAGAGGCTGAATAGTAGAAATCCAATCAATAGCTGTCCTGTAGGTAATCCCTTGATCCCAAATTGCTTCATAGTCAAAAACTAGTTGCTCAATCTCAGTCTCCAACTCAGCAACAGACTCTGATTCTCTCCTTTTGTAGATCCTAAGCTTTTTAGGCTTCTTTGTGATTTGCTTTTCAGAGTCTGGCACACCTAGTGCTTTGAGAACTTCAGTTGTCCTGCCTTCTATGAGCCCAGCTGCTTTTTCTTGGAATGAAGAGTTGAATAGGTAGCTGTATAGAGATTTGACCACATCCTGTGCAGACATTTATAGCTCATGTTCCATTATCTTCCTTAGGGCTTCATAGGTTGAAAAAAAATCCAAGACTTGAGATTTAGTCTGATGTTGCTCTGGATCTTCAACTGATTACACCAAAGGATATAAGAATAACAGTGCCTCGTCACTTGGAGTAATGATTTCATCAATTAGACTTGAGGCTGCATCCAATGGCATTCCTTCCCAAAATGTGTCATGATCAAAGTCTAAAGGCAGTCTAGACTCTGACTCAACATTAGACTCTGGTTCAGGTAATTTCTTGCTTTCAGAGTTTGGCTCTGCAAGAGCCTTGGGAGCATCTGTTTCCTGCAAAACAAGGTTAGTAATAATAATAGGCTTTTGTGTGTGTGTAGAATAAGTCTTCCTAAACCTTCTGTACTTCTGAGCAAAAGATTTATCAGGAGATTCAATTTGAGAATCCTGAGGTGCATTCTTAAGTTTGTCAGAGTCTGTAGCCTTTGGATAGTCTATAGACTTGGCTTGAGGGTTAGAATCAAGTGTTTTATGACCTTCTTTTAGCAAAGAAAGACCTTCAACAACTTGTTTCTCTAGAGGGTTGAGCTCCTCATCACTGTGCTAATCTATAAGCCTAGATTGAATCAATTTTCTCCTCTTTACAACTGGTGCCTGTTGAGAGACACCAGAGGTTGGTTTCTTTTTGGATTTTGGTTTTGAAGATTGTGTAATTGAAGGGGATTGGGTGACTTGGGTAGGTGTAGGGGGACTCTCCATTACTTGTTCCTGCACTATTTCACCACCAAAAAATGAAGCATTGTAGAGAGAAGGTTTGTAGGTTGAGAGTTTTACCTGCATTACCTGTGTATAAGTCATGGCAAGTAGACTCTTCTTCTTGTCATCAATTCTCTTGATGTCAGAGAATATTCTTCTTTGTTGTTTGTATGCCTGCACACAACAATCATCTGCCAACTTGGTTGACATGTCAGGAATGAAGTGGTTAAGGAGAATCATAAGAAATCTATTATAGTAGACTTTCTTCCTCCCTTCATGCACAATATTTAATTATGCTCCCATTTGAGTGAGCAACATATCACCAATGTTGATTACTCTATCAAATAGGAGATTGTGACCAATTTGATAGGTAATAGCAGTAATAACATCAAAACCACTACATTTACCAGTGAAACACTTAGCAATTTGATCAAAGAAAAATGACCATTCTTTTCTTAAGTAAGGCCTAGTTATCTTGCTCATGTTATCTAAGCTAGCAGAATAACCTATTGCCTTAAACATGTTTTTAATGTCATCGTCATATACAGTTTCATCAAAAGGTGTTTTCACATGCAATTTAAAAACTGAATTAAGCACATCAGCAGTAACATCAAAAGTAGTGGAGTCAAAGGTGAACATTATTTTACCTGGTTGATCCTGAGAAGGATTAACTACCTGTGCAAAACTCCATGCTTTGGATACAGCATCCATATGAATCACTGGGGATGCCTTCAGAATGTAACTGAACTCAGATTGCTCCATGAAGTCCGTCATTGGGAAGTAGTCAGCATCTACTCCTTTCTTGTCTCCAAGAGCAGCAACATGATTTGTAGTCATGAAATCAAAACCCCCAAAAGTAAATGCAATCGCTTTGGGTCGCCTCATGACAGTAGAAATTGCAGCCATTGAAGATGTCGAGTTGAAAGTGATGAAAAAGATTTAGAAAATTAGCTAGGGTTCGTAAAAAGCCCTGTGAATAATTCTGCCTTAGAAAATAATTGCAAGAAACAAGTGAGTAAATTGTATGAAAAATTCTATTTTGTTCAAGTTGCATACAATACACACGAGTCTACAGTCTATCTCCAGTCAAAAACAACTGTTACCGCCTATTTCAAGTCATTTGAACGATTTAGACACAATCAGAGTCTGCAGGCGCAAACTTGAACCGTTTCGGAGTCTAGACGATAATTGTTTTTCAAAGTCTACAGACTCTCAGAGTCTCTAGACTAGTCAGAGTCTACAGACTCGTCAGAGTCTAAAAACTAGACTCTGTCAAGATAAAGTACCTTAAGAATTTTGCATTAACAAATTATAGTTTGACAAATCAGGGGCTATAATTAAAGTACATACCTTGCTTCTTGTAATTTGTAATCACTTACATGTTTAACATACCTAAATCACCAACCAGTCTAAGAAATGTAGACTCGTCAAGTGGTTTTGTCAAAATGTCTGCAATCTGTTTGTCAGTTAGAACATAGTGAAGTGTCACAGTACCATTTTCAACATGTTCTCTAATAAAATGATACCTGACATCAATGTGCTTTGTTCTGGAATGTTGGACTGGATTCTCTGCAATTTTAATAGCACTGGTATTATCACAATACATAGGAATATTTGAGAATGTTAGTCCATAATCAAGTAATTGATTTCTTATCCACAAAATTTGAGCACAGCAACTTCCAGCGGCAATGTATTCAGCCTCAGCTGTTGAAGTTGATACAGTCTGTTGTTTCTTGCTAAACCAAGAAATTAATATGTTGCCAAGAAACTGGCACGGACCTGTTGTGCTTTTCCTGTCTACTTTGCATCCTGCATAATCAGAATCTGAATAACCAATTAATGAAAAATCTGACTCTCTAGGATACCAAAGTCCAAGAGTTTGTGCCCCCTTGAGATATCTAAAAATTCTTTTTACAGCTATTAAATGTGATTCTCTGGGGTCAGCTTGAAATCTAGCACACAGACAAGTTGCAAACATTATATCTGGTCTACTAGCAGTTAAATATAATAATGAGCCAATCATACCTCTGTAGCTAGTGTTGTCAACTTTCTTACCCTTTGGGTCAGAGTCTAGCTTAGTGGCTGTTGACATGGGAGTTTTAGCAGTTGCAGAATCTTACATATCAAACTTCTTCAATAGTTCTTTTACATACTTTGTTTGATTGATGAAAATTCCTTCATCATTCTGTTTGACTTGAAGCCCCAAAAAGAAGTTTAATTCTCCCATCATGCTCATTTCATAATTTGACTGCATTAGTTCACTAAAATTTTCACAGAGTTTGTCATTAGTAGAACCAAATATAATATCATCAACATAAATTTGGACAAGCAAAATGTCACCTTTATACTTTCTAATAAAGAGAGTTTTGTCAATGGTACTTCTTATGAATCCATTTTCAAGAAGAAATTTTGAAAGAGTTTCATACCATGCTCTAGGTGCTTGCTTTAATCCATAAAGTGCCTTATCTAATCTGTAAACATGATCAGGATATTTAGGATCAACAAATCCTGGTGGTTGCTCCACATAGACTTCTTCTTCCAATTTTCCATTCAAGAAGGCACTTTTTACATCAATCTGATACACCTTGAATTTTGAATGAGCTGCAAAGGCAAGAAACATTCTTATGGCTTCCAATCTTGCTACTGGTGCAAAAGTTTCATCATAATCCATTTCTTCCTCCTGTGAGTATCCTTTTGCAACTAGCCTTGCTTTGTTTCTTATTACAATTCCACTCTCATCAAGTTTATTTCTGTACACCCATTTTGAAAGGCATATGATATGACCTATTTGTAATAAGTAGATGACAACTCAACTCAAGTAAGAAAATTAAGTAAGTAATAAATATTGAGGAAGGAATCAAGATGAAGACAGTCAACTAGACACAAAGAATCCTAATATCAGAAGTGTTCTAATGAAGCTGCTACTCTACACCGGAAGAAGTTCATTAGTATGTTCAAGCGTCGGCGAAAAATAAAGGAGTAGTATTTCAGAAGAGTTCAGAAGATACAGAAGATTTCAAGTGCCTACTACAAAGAGATTCCAAGAAAAGAAATAGTGAAGACAAAGCTAGAAGCCAAGACAAGACACAAAGACCACTACAGTAGAAATGAGAATCGACATTGTAGTTAGTCATCCGTGAACCAGACCAGTGCACAGGGTGTCAACAGTGTCAGTGAAGATTCGTCATCAAAAAGTTCAAGTGGTTAGAAAGGTTATTGTTGAAGAACAGAAGAGTTTTATCTACATCAACAATAGTCAAGCCTTTAATTTAATTCTCTATTAATTAATTAAATTAATTAGTTAAATTAATTAGTAAATTAATTCACTCAGAATTAATTCACTCAGAATTAATTTATTTCTTAAATTAATTAAAGGATTAATTAATTTAGAATTATTTTAGAATGACAGAAGAAAGAAGTTGGAAGCTCAAAGGGATACAGAAACAGCTAAACAGGCCTGACAGTACTGACTTTAAGACAAGACGGAAAAAGTATTGACACGGAAGAAATGCAGAGTCTTATATTCATAAAAGTGGAACCCCGGTTGGAATTGATTTATCATTTCCAAGTCAAAAGGAGTTCGGTTCCAGACGATCAGGAGACCACAGCTTAGAGCGTAATGATTTATTTAATTAATAAATATTTTATTTATTTAGTAAATTATATTTATAAATATCTAAATAATATTAGATATTTATTTTTATAATTTCTGAATTAAATTTATTATTTATTAATCAAAGAGTATAAGCTGTGCGGGTCGAAAAGCATTTCTACGGAGCCTATTCACTACAGGAAGAAATAAGCCCCATTTCTTTTACAATTGAAATGGCAGGTGAGTTTTTGTTAAAGCAACCAATCAAAGGTTGCCACTTGTCAAAACAAGAAGAAAAGAAAAGAAATGGCAGGTGATAAAGAAGTCATACCGAGAATTCATATGTCATACCGAGAAAATTCTTAAAGGCTGTTGAAGAATGTCATACCGAGTTTTTTCTTTTTAATATAAGTCATTCTGATTTATATTAATTAGGAAAATTCGAATATGACTTAAGAATAAGTCATACCGAATTTTCTTTGTTCAAAAGGTCATGCTGGAGCAAGTGGGAAAAAGTCATACCGAGTTTTTTCTTTTAAAATAAGTCATTCTGATTTATTTTAAATAAGGAAGATTCGAATATGACTTACAAAAAGTCATACCGAGCTCAGAATAAGTCATACCGAATTTTTTAAGTCATGCCCAGTCTTTTACTAAGTCATACAAGGCTTAATTTGAATAAATTAAGTCATATTTGTAAAGGTCATGCTAAGCTCTTTTCTACCTCTATAAATATGAGGAGTAGTTTTCACTTTTTCTGTGTTAGAAAAACAGCTCAAATTCAGTAATTTGTCTGCATTGTAATATTCACAGATTTCTGTGCTGAGTTTGGAATATAATTGTTAAACACAAACAGTTCATGTCAAATTTGTTCTAGATCCTTTTATCAATTATATAACAGTTTTCTAAATATTAATTTTGTAATATTAATCAAGTTAAAATTATATTTTTCACTTGAACAGTATTTCATTATAATTAATATTTCGCGAGTAATTAAAATAATATTTTTAATTCAAATATTCAGCGATTAATTTTAGATATTGTATTCAACCCCCCCCCCCCCCCTTCTACAATATCAGGGACCAACACATTTTGCACCAACAACTGATCTATCTTTAGGCCTTGGTACAAGTTTCCACACTTTGTTTCTCTCAAATTCATTCAATTCTTCTTGCATTGCAATTATCCAATCAGGGTCTTGCAAGGCTTCCTCAATTTTCTTGGGTTCATTCTTTGAAAGAAAATAACTATAAAGACATTCATTTTAAATGGTTGTTCTTGTTTGTATACCACTCTCAGGGTCACCAATAATTAAGTCAGGAGTGTGACCTCTTGTACATTTTTTAGCTGGTGGAAGATTGATTCTTGAACTTGAAGCTCCCCCTAAGTCATTTACATCTTCTGTATTTAAGTGAAATTCAAAATGAAGAGGCTCCCCCTAAATTGCTTGACTCTTACAAGGGTTCAGAGTTGCTTGATCCAGACCCTGATGAGTTAGACTCTGAAGAATTTGATTCTGTCTGTCTAGACTCTGTCTGGGTAGACCCTGACCTGTTAGACTCTGAATCATTCGGAATTGTATTTCTTAGTTCCCACTCAGAATGTGCAGGTTCCTGTGTTGGATTAGGAGTTACTTGAGGGTCTTCATCCTTTTCTTCTTCATTTATCTCAACACTTTTTAGATTTTCAAATTCCAGTGTAGTAGACTCTGACTCATCTTGCAATTCTGTAAACTTTTTATCATCAAATGCAACATGAATAGATTCCATAACAATTTTGGTTCTGAGATTAAACACTCTGAATGCTTTTGTGTTTGATGCATATCCAAGAAAAATTGATTCATCTGCTTTGGCTTCAAATTCGCTCAGATTTTTAGGATGTACTTTTAGTACATAACATTTGCATCCAAATATGTGAAAATATTTCACACTTGGCTTCTTGTCCTTTATCATTTCATAGGGAGTCTTTCCATTCATATTTAGTAAAGTACAGTTTTGAGTGAAACATGTTGTATTGACTGCCTCTGCCCAAAAATATACTGGTAGCTTAGACTCTGCCAACATTGTTCTGGCAGCTTCTATGAGAGTTCTATTCTTTCTCTCCACAACTCCATTTTGTTGAGGAGTTCCTGGTGTAGAAAATTGTTGAGGAGTTCCTAGTGCAGAAAATTGTTGAGAAATTCCTTTTAATGCACAGTAGTCCTCCATGATTGAATTCTTGAATTCAGTACCATTGTCACTCCTTAGAACTCTAACTGTTTTTTTTGAATTTTTTTCCAGAAAAGTGATATGGTCTTTTATGTGTTGTGGAGCTTCATCCTTTGAATGTAGAAAGAAAACCCATTTGAATCTTGTAAAATCATCTACAATAACAAGAGCATATTTCTTTTTATTAATAGACATAACATTTACTGGACCAAATAAATCAAGGTGTAATAAATAAAAAGGTTCAGAAATGGTGTTAATTGTCTTGTTCTTGAAGGATGATTTCCTTTGCTTTACAAGTTGACATGTTTCACAAAGTCCATCTTGCACAAAATCAACCTGTGGTAATCCTCTTACAAGATTTTGTTTAACCAACTTGTTGAGTATTTTGAAGTTGATGTGTGATAGTTTCTTGTGCCATTTCCAGCTTTCTTCAGTTGAGGCCTTGCTATATAGACATGTGACTTTACTGTGTTTGCAGTCCTCCAAGCTGGCTTCATAAATGTTACCATGTCTATGTCCTTTAAAAACCAGAATACCTATTTCTTTGTGAGTCACAAGACACTCTTTGTTGTCAAAGCCAGTATGGTAACCTTTATCTCCTAGTTGACTTATGCTTATCAAATTGTGTCTTAAACCATCAACTAGAGCTACTTGTTCAATGATGACATTCCCAAGTATAATCTTGCCATATCCCAGTGTTTGTCCTTTGTTGCCATCTCCAAAGGATACTTCTGGGCCAGCCATTTCCACAAAGTCTATAAGCAGGGATTTCTTTCCAGTCATGTGTCCTGAGCATCCACTGTCCAGGATTAGGGTTACATTCTTTACCCTTGTTCCCTACATACATAGAGCAACTAGTTAGTTGTTTTGGGGATCCAAACAGTTTTGGATCCTTTTCCTCTAACTTTTGGTGAAACAGGTTTAGTAATTTTCACCTTTGATTTACCTGTCTCCTTTGCTTTTGACTCTGGTGAAGTCTTAACAGTGTCATACCAGCTTTTGTCAATAGATGATTTTAGCTCATAAAAATTGAAATACAATTCATGATAGTCTCTACACATATAAATAGAGTGAAATATTTCAGAGTCTGTGGAAGACTAAACTCTGATCCTTTTTCAATTTTTGCTTTACAATCTATAGCTAAATGGTTGTGGTTGCCACGTCTAAAACACTTCTTTCTAGGAGCATTAGGATCCTTTTGATAATTATTTTCTTTATTAATTCCTTCTTTACCATTCCTATTTCTCCTAGTTTTGGTAGACTTTGATAAGTTCTCTAGCCTTTCTTTTAACTTAGACTTAGACAAGTACCCTATGTTAACATTTTTCTTAGAGTTGTTTGTTCCAGTTTCATCTGTCTTTTTGTCAACAACAAGGGGACTATTGACAGATGAGTTTGTGGTTTCAGTCTTTTCTTTAGGAGTTACAAACTTAACATGAACAAATGTGCTTTTGTCTTTAGTCTTATTATCTTGGCTAGCTTCTGCATTGTTATCATTCTTAACAATAGGTCTTTTGCCTTGACTATTTTCATAGCCTAGACCAGCAGTTTGACAAATATTTTGGTTATTGAGAATTTCTTGAACTTTTCTGCTAGAGTCTGTCCAGACTTTAAACTTAAATCTTTCTTCTTCTAGTTCATTCTTAACATAGTCATAGGCTTTCAAAATTTCAGTGTAATTATGACTATTTTTCTCAGAATCCATTTTGTATTGTTCCATTAATATTAACTCAGACTCTAAATGATCATTTCTTTTAGTTAAGGTTAAATTTTCTTCTCTCAACCTTTCACTTTCACTAGTGAGAGACCTACATGTTGTCATTATTTTATTAACCTCACTTTGCACAATTTCTATGCCATTAGAGTCTAAGTTAATTAAGGATTCAGGAGTAAAGATTGATACCTGAGTTTTAGGAGATGAGGGTTCTTTGGGAGATTGTGATTTTCTTGAGGAGGATGCCATCAATGCTAGATTTTCATAATCAATTTCATCCTCTGAGCTTGAATCTGCCCAATCCTTTCCTGTTGATAAAAGTGCTTTTCCTTTTCCTTGACTTTTTGACTTTCTGCATTCACTGGCAAAGTGCCCCAATATTCCACAGTTGAAACATTTGACCTTTGCTTTGTCAAGTTTGATTATAGTACTCTTGCTCTTTTCAGTCTTCTCATCTTCCTTCTTGAATGATGACCTTTTGCTAAATTTGCCAGTTCTTTTGTTAAATTTCATTCTTTTGAAGGTTTTGGCAAACATAGCCATCATTTGACTTAGATCAATCTATTCATCAGAATCAGAGTCTGTGTCAGTAGACTCTGACTCCACAACAGTTTTACCCTTCTTTCTTGAATCCTTAATTCTTGTTTCAGTGGGTTATTCCTGTTGTTCTTTTTCAGACTCCATTAAGAGTGCTACAGATTTTGTCTTCACATATTTCTTATTCTTCCTCTGTTGCATCTCTAAATCATATGTCTTGAGCCTGCCATACAATTCTTCTAGAGTTAGTTCATCCAAATCTCTAGCTTCCCTTATGGTTGTAGTCTTATTGTCCCACTCTTCAGGAAGTGCTCTCAGAAACTTGGTGTTTGTATCTTCAGAATCATAAACCTTACCAAGCATAGCCATCTCATTCAAGAGTTTTGTAAACCTATCATACACCTCAGTGATAGATTCTCCAGATTTTGCTTCAAAATACTCATACTCTTGAATTAGCAAAGACCTAGCATTCTTCTTGACATCTTTAGTCCCTTGACAGTGCACTTCAAGTTTTGTCCACATCTCCTTAGCAGTTTGACATGATATAACACAGTTTGTAATAACAGAATCCAAACTGTTGAAGAGTATGTTTTTGACCTTTGCCTCCTTAAGGACATTCTCTTTGTCTTCTTTTGTCCATTCAGCCTTTGGTTTCTCAATGAAGTGTTCTTCAGTTACTTTGCCTTCTTCATTGATTTGAGGCACAAGCTTTAAGGGCACATAGGGTCCTTCATGAATTCTTTCAAGATAGTCTGGGTCTGTTGCTTTCAGATGGTGCAGCATCTTAACCTTCCAGTGGGTGAACTCGTTTCTCTTAATCATAGGAATCTTAGAATTGCCATCTTTGTTTCCAGACATCTTTGATCGATTTTAAACGTTAGGCTCTGATACCAATTGTTTTCCCAGTTGCACAAGTAGAAGGGGGGGGTTGAATACTTGTGTTCCTTTTATGCCTGATTTAAAACCAAATTAAAAACAAAACTCAAACACAAAGATATGAATAAGTATTGTTTGTATTATTGATTTGTAAATACAAAACTCTCCTAGGGTGTACACAAACCCTAGCAGCTTCTCTGTGTTTATCACAGCAACTCTCTCTATCTCTATGCTATCACAAAAATATCAATCAGACAAATTATGCTTCGACTTCCACACCTTTACAATTAGGTTACATAGAGTTTATATAGAGAGCTACCTATCAACTAATAACAGACAGATAAATTATAATAGGAATATAATTCCTAATTATTAGTTGACAGTTTCCTTCTAGAATTCTCTTTCTTTCCCATAGCATATCTGCAATATATTTATCTTGATCTTCGAAGACTTTCCATTCCTGTGATCTTCTTCCAAATTTAACTTTAACTGTATAGACTCTGAACCCTTCAGACTCTGATGATCTTCAGACTCTGATCATATGTAGACTCTGATAAATCATAGACTCTGATAGTCTTATAGACTCTGATCACCTTCCAGACTCTGATCTTCATGCAGACTCTGGTTTCACTTTCTACAGAAATTCTTCTAAGTACAAGTAACATGAATGTTGACTATCTAGACTCTGATTATACTTTTCAGAGACTAGAAAGACTTATTACAAATAAACTAAGCTAGACCCTGTTCTAGCATTTTGTACATCATCAAATGAATATATTCCTAACAGTTTAAGTGTTATAACTGCAATGAACCCGGACATTTTGTTACAGAATGCCGGAAGCCTAAGCAAGGAAAAGAAATAAAGGAGTCGTATGATGAATTGAAAGAGAAGTATGATGCACTGGTAAAGAAGCATCAGGTCAGAGCTTACATAGTCGAGGGAAAGAGCTGAGATGATTCAGACAACGATGAAGAAGAGACATATGAAAATGTTGCTCTAATGGAAGACTCTTCAGAGGCATCACCTCAGTCATTAAAGGTATCATTTCTTTCCATAGTTGACATGTCTAATTCTGATTATAAGAAAACTATAGAAGATCTAAGTGTAGAAATGTTTAATATACACACAAGCATGCTAGCATCAGAAGAAGAAAATGCTAAACTAGTTCTAAAGAATAAAATGCTAGAAGCTAGAAATGAAGAACTAGAGCTTGCATGTGTTAACTTACAAGATCTTAAACAGAAGATAGAATATCTACGGAATAGAGACAAATGCAACCAAGAAGTAGAAACTGCTCTTAAGAATAAGATTTCTGAGTTAGAGTTAAAACTTCAAGCTTATAAAAAATCTGCTAATCTTGTTAAGGAGGCAATAGATAAACAGGTCATAGGTCAGAAAACTGGAATAAGATTTGACTATGATAAGAAGGCAAGAAAGAGACATGAGGAATCAATTGCTGTGGAAAGTCCTGTGAAGCAAGACATTCCCCATGTGTTAAAAAATATCCCAAAGCCCCTATACAAGAAATTTGTCATACAACCCTTAGATGAAGAACATATCTTAATGAAAGAAGAAATCATTGTTGAGGATAAAAAGAAAGAGGAAGAAAATAAAGAGAAGTTGCCTAAGAAATCTGTAAAAATTGTAAAACCTGAGGAACAAATTAAAAGTGATTTAGGCAACAAGAATGAAAAATGAAAGCTAACAGAAATGGAAAAATAGGTGTTACTAAGAAAAATGATTATGCCTATTCTCCCAAAGCTATTAGAAAAGTTTGTACCAATTTTAATTCTACTAGTCATCTTACGCATGCATGCAAAAAGATAAAAATAGTAAAAATAGAAACTTCTAATATGCCTGTCATGCCTGCCATGTCTAACCCTCATCAACCATGTGGTAAAGTAGGATGCATGCCATGTGCTTTCAACATCATGTCTGCATACATAAACTTGATTAATGCATCATCTAGTAGTTGCATTAATACAGATGTGAACATGAATAGAAAGCATGTTAGGGCAAAGACTGCTAGTCCTCCTAAGTCTAGGAAGGAAGCCCATGTCCCTAAGCCTAAAGACTCACCTGTCAAGGCTAAACCGAAGGGCAAGGGCACAGTCAATAAGAAAGACAAGTACAAGAAAAATTTTGCAGCTAAATTTGTTTATTATCTAAGCCTCTTGGACCCAATCAAATTTGGGTGCCAAAGAAGAAGTAATCAATCTATGGTTGCAGGGCATAGCAAGGAACAAGCGTGTCATGTGGATTCTCGACAGCAGTTGTTCTAGGCATATGACTAGTGATAAAGCCCTGCTATCAGATGTGATTGAGAAAGCTGGCCCGATAATAACCTTTGGAGATAACAGTAAGGGATTCACAACGGGATATGGCACTTTAGAAATCGGAAATGTTATCATTGAAAATGTCTCTCTTGTGGACGGATTAAAACACAACCTTCTAAGTATCAGTCAGTTCACTGACAAGGGCTATAAAGTTACTTTCGAAAAGGAAAAATATGCAATCCAAAATAGGAAAGATGCGAAGCTTGCTTTTTAGGGAGTGAGAAAGGGAAATCTCTTTCTGGCTGACTTATTCTCTACAAGCAAAGGTAAAGTTAAATGTTTTTACAGCAAAGCTTCAACAGAGGACAATTGGTTATGGCATAAGAAACTTTCACACCTGATGGGATCTGACACTACGGGTGTTTTCTTATCAGACATTAAAATTTTATTATCTAAATGTCTGCGGTCATCTTGCATGACATGTTGGTTAGATGATAAACTTTCTTGAATGAAAGGAACTCATTGATCCGGCTATTATATTCAGATCCAATTTATCTTACGGTTTACCATCTATGCTGACAAAAAATATAAATAATAAATGTATATATCAAATAAATCAATTTAGCAATAAAATCTATACTATATTATAATAACTAAACTAGAAAATTTTTTTTTGAAACACTGAGGTGAATAATAGAAAAGATCCTAACCGTCCAATTTTAGGTGAACCATAGAAACAATTCTAACCAATATTAAATGAAATATTTAAATTATATAAAATAATTCATATATAATTTATTGATAATATTTGTGCTTTACACGGGTTATAAACTAGTACTAATAATATTCGAATGGGTTTCCGCTGAACCGCTGAAGTGGTGAATGAATATAATTGGAGTATTGGACTGGACTAGCAGTTCCGAGGCTGAACTGTATACATTATATTTTGATTTGCATGTGCACAGGCTTAAGTGTGTACATTTTATTTTGATTTGCATGTACTGTTTGGTTAAGGGTAATAAGTAAAGAGAAATAAAAATAATAATGTTCATTCCCTTTGTTGTTGTTTTTGTTTGTTTTATAAAAATAATCATTTCGTTTGACCCTTTTAAGTTTTGAGTTTATCCAAAAGTCTTCCACTCTCATTTCTATTTCTCTTATCACTTTTTCTCTCTCATACACCCGTCCACTTTCAACCCACATATAATTATATTTTATATTAGTCCTAAAATTAATAATTTGATTAAAATAATTTATTAAAAATAATTATTTATTTTATTTCCGAATTAAAACCAAACAAGGAAAGGAATAAAATGTCTTTCTTTTTCTTTCTCTTTAATTCCCTTTTTAAACCAATTCTCTTTTCCCGGTGTAAACCAAATGACCACTGAGTGTCTTTGATTGGACGGACATGAATGAGTCGGAGAACGAAATACTATTGACATATGAATTGGAAAATGGAATGTTATTGAGATATGAATTAAGTAGGACAAAATTGCTCATTTAATTATTTTATTCGTTTAATAATATTAATTTTATTAAGAATGAAATTATCATTTTTATTCATTTATTTGTTTAATATAGAAATAGAATGAATTCTAAAAAATATTTTATTTAATAATAAATTTACTAAATAAAAATATAGAAAATATAAATAAGACAATATATATATATATATATATATATATATATATATATATATATATAAGAAGTAGGATTAAAAATACAGTTTGAATTAAAAAAACTAACAATTAAAAAATTGAAATAGTTAAACAAGTTTTTTTTAAATATCCGTTATATTCAAAAGAAAAAATATAGATACAAAATTATTATTAGTAACAATATGAATGATAGTGGGATACAATTTTTTTTTACAGTGGGAATCGCAGCCGCTAGTCTTTTTGAGTGCGCACTGGGATACAAAATTAGTTTATTAATAAGAATAAGAATGACATAAGAATGACATAAGAATAAGTCATTTCATTCTTAAATGCTCAACGAACAACTCTTTTTTCATTCTTGGTAGAATGGTAATTAATATCTCGCTAATATTCATTCATATCCTCCAATCGAACAAAGTTTATTATACTGATATAATTTATATTGTAAGATAGAATTTATAAACATTTAATTATATAGTTTTTTAATAAGAATCTATTTATTAATCAAAGAACATTTTATGTATCATTTTTATCGTATATTATACAAGTGGTAATTTAAAAAAATCTATCATATTTTTTTTAATTTAAAGAATAATTTAAATATTATAAATTTTTTATATAATATCAAATACTCTTAATATATAAAATTTGAGACAACTAATATTATTCAATAAATTGTATATATATAATTAGTTAATATATATATATATATATATCAATTAATAAATTATTATTATTATTTTGAAATAATTAATAAATTATTATTTATATAATAAAACAAACATATTCTTAATCTTTCTGAGATTATATTACTAAGGCCCCATTTGTTTTCTTTCGAAAGGAGCAGAATGGGACAAATCTTACCGATTATGTTATTAAGATTGTTTGTGTAAAATTTTGATTTTCTTAACGATTCCAAACCAGCCTAATCGCTCAGATACGAATTCGTGCCTGAACCATTCTGAAACAACGTAACATATACAAATTACAATTGTATCATGTGTTTGTAATTATCTTGTTACATTTATCTATTATTTTATACTTTTATTATAATTATTATTATTTTACAATTACTATACTATTAGTCAAAAAATTATAATCTATGATAATTATGAAATTACTATTAATATCTTGTACTAGCATATTAATAATGTATTAGATTCAAATAAACAATAATAGTGTAAATTATTTATTTGAATTGATTTAAATAATAAATATCTATATCTAAAATGTAAAAATATACCATTTAATTGTCTTTGAAAATTAAATTTAAATACTGATTTTTATTCTCAAAGGTAGAGTTGGTAAATATTGTCTTAAATTTTATAATTAATTTAAGGTTGTGGCAGGCCGCTAGTGTAAGTGATAAGACCTTATCCTTTCTCCCAAGTTATGGTTCATTTCAAGATTTATTAAAATAAATATTTATTTATAAAGTTACAAACCTAATTATTAAAAAGTAATTGTAATTTATCAAAAAATATTGTAATTAAATGTGATATTGCCGGTTTGAGTTTAATACCAAATAATTACTTGTAAATTATACTTTCCGTCTCAATTTATTTGTTCAGTTTGATTTTTACACGTATTTTAAGGTGCATTGGTCATATAGCTACATAAATTATTTTTAAAATTTTCCTTTTGTTACATGGAAAGAAAATTTTAAAAACAATTTGAATAACTATACGGTCAATGCACTTTAAACTACACATAAAAGTCAAACTACACAAGTAAATTGGGACCGAGGTGTAATAAGATTTAACATAACACAAAAATACAATGGCATCTATACAATTGAAATAGGAAAATATAGTTTATTGATATATATTTATACTCAAATATAACTTGAAATAATTGACCATGGTTATCCTCTAGACCATTTTATTCATAAATAAATAATTCACAAAATATTATTATTATTTCTTCATAATTAACCCACTCACTAACTAATAAAGAGACTATGAATAACTGAATTAAAAATAATAATAATAAGTAATCACAATGTTGACACACTCAAATGAAATTTTTATTTATTTATTTTTTTGTCTCTTTTGCTCTTGAATTTATTTCAAAAATTAATCACAAAAGACAATGTTATAATTTTCCATCTATATCCTCCTGCTTGAAATATTATACAACAAAACAAAGGTTTTTTTTTAATAAAACGAATAATTACTAATATCACTCAAAATATTGTTAAAATATTTTTACCAGAAGAATTTATCGAAAACATTCGTCACAAATTTCGACCTCTCCAAGAGGAAAGAGTGCACATACCTTTTTTCTATTTTTCGAAAACGTGCATTACAAATTTCGACCTCCCCGAAAAGAATACATGCACCTTTTTTCTATCTATCGAAAACGTATATTACAAATTTCGACCTCCCCGTGTGGAGTACATGCACCTTTTTTCTATTTATCGAAAATGTACATCACAAAATTCGACCTGCCCGTGAGGAAAATCCTTTAGACTAGCAGCAAAACCCTTCAATTGTGAAGTCGCTATAGTTTGTTGGCAACTAATGTTACATTACAAAGAGACGTTTAAAACTGAATGTACATACACTTTTGTCTTGTTGAGCAACTCATCTACTAGATAAAGAGAAAGACGTGGCTTAAGTTTATCTCTTCCGTTTGCGTGATTATATATAGCTACGTAATTTCTTTTAAAATTTTCGTTCATACTTCTAAATAAGTAAATATCATACATTCACTGCATCCACCACACGAGCTTGCATTTTTGTGTGGATACAATATCAGCTGTTAGGTACGTATCTGTTTGATTCTTTTAATTTTGGAGAAATATATACCAGGTATGTTCTTTAATTTTCATTTTCACGAGTATGTATATTATCATTTGAGTGTTTGGGCATGCGAATGATGTGTATATGAAGGAAGAAATGTAAGTAAAAATGATTTCGAATTTAGCAACATGATGAAATTCTGAAGTCTCGTAAAAAAAAAGGGGTGATTTAATGTATTCAATTGAAAAAAAACAAATAAGAATCTAATGTTTGGTTTAAATTTCTTGTACGACGTTTATAAATTGAAAAGTTATATATCTTTTAACTATAAGACTTATAAAACAAGTTAAACATGGGCCCTTTAATTGACTGTTTGGCTTATCTAGTAATTTATAAGTTGAAAAATGTATCAATATTTGTTGTTATAAGTAGTGATAACAGTTATTTTTTGGAAAAGCATAAAATATTATTTAGTAAAATTTAAAATCAATTATCTGAAAAAATATTTTTAATTTAGAAGCCGGTTTTTTTGGGGGGGAAAGGTCCTCTATTTTTCCGTGTTTGCGGTAACTAACTGTGAATTTTATTATTAAACTTTTTCAAAAATTTTAATTTTTATATCATATCTTAAAATATACATAATTTTTTTAATATTACATTTTCAGTTTTCACCAACATTTTTTCTTACGGCAGAAATGAACAAAACCCAAATGAAATCCGAGTTTAATTAAATAAATGAAATGATTAATTGATATAAATTTTAATTTTATAATATCAATTTTTACGACCAAATAGTTAATTAATTTTCGAATCCGTCCGATACTCATGAATCAAATGCCTCTGTCACCTTTTTTATGACATTTAACAAAAAGTATTGTTGTCCCAACATTTTTTCTTATCCGGCTTACGGAATTATAATTATTCGATTTATATGATTTCGATAATGTACCAAAGTCAATAGAAATCAACTACTAACGTTTTTCGTCCTTGTCAAATTTTATAACATCTCAATTTCAAATTTCAAAATACTCAAGCTTTTCAACTTTAAATAGTATAATTTTCTAATTTATAAGAATCCAAAGAAAAAGTAGATTTGTTTTTAGTCTTAATTGAGATGAAGAAAAAAGTAAGATGGGGTTCAACGTCACATACACGTACGTGTTTATACTTTTATTACAAATTATTTTAACATAGAAATGGATTAGCACTACTATATTATTATAAACAAAAAAGAGAAAATTTTTACCAACTTAATTATCCTGGTGAGTCATTAAAAATATCATAATCATACAATTTTTAATAAAAACTAACGGTACTCAAACTCTAAATATAAATTTTAATTAAACTGGTCATAATATTTGTTAACTACTCAAATTTAAATATAATTTTTAATTAGAATACACTCATATACAAACTCTTATAATTCTAATACAATTTTTAATTAAATTTAATTAAAATACACTCTTATATATCTATACTATATTATTATAACTAAACAAATAGAACATTTTTTTTCATCTTGATTATCCATCATCTTTGGTTCAAAATTATATATTGTCTTCGCCTCAACTTCAAACACAATTTCTAATTAATTTTAATTACAATACATTCTTATACAAACAATTTTATTTAAATAAAATAAAACAAAATACACTATTGTACAAACTTCTTTTATTAGAATACACCCTTATATAAACTCTTTTAATTAATTAAAATTAAATATAAAAAATAAAATACAAAGTATAATATATTATTATAATATTTAAAATAGATATATCATAGATACAAAATAGTTTTCATTTCATACAAACTACTCACGGATAATATTATATTATAACTAAATTATATTCTATATTTTTTATTTTAAGAATTCTACTTACCCTATAATTTTTATCTAATATTAGTTGTACTCACATTCAACTCAATTTCATTAACATTCAAACTCTTTTATTTATTTAAAATTATGACTTATAATTAAATTTTATGAATATTAATATATAAACAACACTGTATAGAAAAATGTAGAAAAAAATTAATAATAAAATAAATTATTACATTAAATTAGATATTTATATTATATTATATAATTAATTAATATATAATTTATTAATATCACTCGTGTTTTGCACGAGTTATAAACTAGTATTATTAAAATCAAAATATTAAAAATTTGATAGTCTATCGGTATTTGGCCTGAATAATTATTATTAAAATTAATTTTTAAACTCTAATCTCATAACTAAAACAAATCTCACATTAATCTCCTAATTAAAACATATTTTTTAAAAAAATATACTAATACAAATACAAATAAAGTATATGAAAAATTGTATAAAATATAAACATAAAACATTTAATAAAGTTGAAATTATTATAATAAATATAAAAATAAATTTAAATTATATATAAAATATTAAAACAATTCGATTCGTGCATCACATAGGATATAAACTAGTATAAATATATATTGTATTTAATAAAGGTGATAATGGATATATAAATAATTTTTTTTCAAAGTTAATATGTTAGCTAAATGTTTTTCTTAAAAAATATATTAGCTCAAGTTTAGTGAATTTTTAATAAACTTAACATGAATATTTTAGTATATAAATTTGTCTTCCGGATAAAAAATGAGATAGATATCCCGATTATTAATCTTATAAATAAAAATTAATAAATTTTCTCTAATTCTATTTATTTTGAAAAATAAATATATTTTTTTGTAGGTCATTGATTGTCTGGGCTCGTCTACAGCTTTAAATAATATTTTATTTTAAATGATTATGGTCTGCATGATTTATTAACTTCCAATTTTTTTTATTTTTAATTATTAAAAGTACACGCAGACCTGGCAAACGGCATGGCGGTATATATAAGTATATAACGTCAGATACGACTGATTTATTTTGTTTAAAAATCATTGTATTCATTTAATATAATTTATTATCTTGTGTTGTCAAGCCAGGAAAAAAACGAGGGACAAAAAAAAAGGCAATGCCAACTGATGAAAATTTATAAAAACTGTTTAATATTATCCGTTTAGTATTGTTATTGCTGGATACGATAATAGTAGTATTTTATTAAAAATTGAGTACAAGATTATTTAATAAAATTTATAAAAACTATTTAGGTCCCTTAATTTTAGGAAAAAAATTAGTTTTTATCTTTTACAGGAAATAACATGTTTCATTATTAAATCTCATAAAAAATATTATTAATCTTATATTTGAAAACATACATTTAAATCTCATAAAAAAATTATCCATTTTTTGACAATATTTTTAAATTTTTGATTGGTTAAAATCTTATAAAATATACTATAAATAATCGAATAATATGAAGTATTTTAAAAAAAATCAATGATATGCTTAGTTTTGATTCGAGTATTTATATGTGTACGGGGGATATATTATTTTTAATGTTTGTCATATAATTGTTTGGAGTTGTTTTTACCATTTGTTTTAGGTATCTTTCATTTTTATAAATAATTTACCATTTATGTTTGGAATTTCGGATACATAAACAAATTGATACTATATGAAAAAAATAACGATGAAAAGAGAATGAGACAGTCAAAGATCTTCACTTGAACGAAAATCTTAATGATTTTATATCATATTTTGGAATTCATGTTCATTTTTATAATTACTACAGCCAGTATTGTTTTATTAGTCACGTGGATCAGTTATGTATCACCCATGCTTCTATACAAGTCCAAAATATTTTTTGTCAGCATGCAGACCAAGAAAATTTATCAGATCATAATACGTCGAATATAAGAGTCCAACTCGATCTTTCGTGAATCGAACTTATATTTAATACTAGAATCTAAATCATAATTTGAGATTTTAATATGAGATTAATGTTCCTCAGTTTACCTCACGTAACTTTACTGATGTTATATAAATAATTGAGAGTGTTATTATAATTATAGATGTAATTACAGAAAATTATATATAATTATATAAATATTAACGTTAAAAAATACTAGTATTTTAATTAATTTTCCTGAATTAATTTTAAGAACTTTATTCTCTTTTAATATAAGAATAATGTTTTAAGCGTGAATATGTGACGTGACTTCTGAATTCATAAAAAAAATCAATGTTATCTGTGATAAAAAAAATGCGGAATAATAGTCTGGTAAACGTTTGTAAGTACTCGTATATATTTGTACTAGCTTTTATCCCGTGCGATGCACGGATGAATTTTTTTAGTTTTTAATATTTTTATTTTAATATTTTATAATGATTTGAATTTATTTGTATTTGTATAATAATAATTTAAATTTTATTTAATATTATATGTATATATTTTTATATAATTTATTTGTATTTATATTTTAATATGATAATTTTTGTTTGTTTTGTATAGAGATGTATTTTACTTAGGAGATTAATGTGAGATATTTTAGTTAGAAGATTAATATGAGATTGTTTTTTAGTTAGAAGATTAATATTTTAAAATTAGGCCCAACAATTAATCAACTATTCGGCCCAAATATTGACCGACTACCAAACTTTCAATGTTATCATAAATTTCAATGATATATTAAATTAAAATTATAGGATAAATTTTAATGATTGTTTCTATGGTTCACTTAAAATTGGACGGTCAAGATCTTTTCTATGGTTCACCCAGTACCAAACCAACCGACGACCAAAACTTTTAATCTTTCGTCTTTAATAATATAGTATAGATGGTACGAGGACCCTTCCTTAATGTATACTTGTTTTCTTCCCTTCAATTATTTACATTTTTTTTTTGGACGTAGCATCCAATTTTTTATATTTCAAAACTTTCTAAAAATAATAAATTTTTATATTATAAAATTTATTCTCATCCACTATTTTCCTTCACTTTTTTAAATTTATCAATTAAATATCAATTGATCTCATCACTTTACTCATTTTTCCTTTTCTTTCGTCCACTTTTTTCCCTCCTAATATTTTATATAATTTTCTTAATCTCAGTTCCGAACCTAAATGTAAAAGATTGATTGTGGCGGAGGGAGTATATAAGTTTTACTGATACATGTGTACAGGCAACTGGGCAAGTGTCACATGAAATATTTAACCCCTCCTTAATTCTCAATCACACGTCAAGTTCATAAATAAGTCTAGCTTTCTATTGTTTTTTTACATCTGGGAATTTATTTTTGAATTGTTAATTCGAGATTGATAGAAATGGAGAACGGTGGTGGGGGAGACAATGGGGTGCATATAGATACACCATCAACTATAACAATAAAGGGAATTCTTGGGTTGTTAATGGCAAATGTTGATGATAAAGATGAAAGGAGATTGATTTCATTGGGTATGGGTGACCCTACTGCTTTTTCTTGTTTTCACACCACTGCTGTTGCTGAAGACTCTGTTATTGATTCTATTCGTTCTCATAAGTTCAATGGCTATTCTCCTACTGTTGGTCTTCCTCAAACTAGATTGTGAGTTTGTTTAATTGTGTATTTTTTTATGTTTTTACATTTTACAAACACTTACAGTTTTGGGTTTGTTTTTGTTGAGAATTGTGGCTTATTGGGGTTTGTGTATGATGTTTATATGTTATTGTTATTCATTCATCTGGAAAGTTTAGTTCTTGTTATTGTTAGTTCTTCTTTTTGGTATCCTAGTTTAGTATACATGCATTTTTCTTGCTTTTGCAACTTATCATGAAAGTCGGGGTTTTTACACGAAAATGCTCCTCACTGTTGAGGGCCTGAGGCTGTGTGCGTCTTACACTCTGAGAGGGGATACTCTTCAGGCTGTGTATGTCTTGCGCTCCCAGAAGGGATACAGTGTGTAGTTTGGTTTGGTTCAATTTTGTTGCTTTTCTGTTGTTTACAGAAAGCACGACAACACCTTTTATACGCATTCTACATCAGAAAGAGAGCATCTTTCTAGTTCCCTTGCTACAATTTTTTACTTCAGTTATCATGGTTTCGATATTCTAAGCAGTACAGTTTAAGATTCTCAAACAGTCAAATTTGTATTGATTATGTTTTCCCAGTTGGATTAAGTTTCAATTTTGATTCTTTTTAGTAATAGTAATTTTTGGATTTTACAGTAGTCAAATAGTATATCAGTTTTTTTTCTGTGCCCTTTCTGCTGTTTTAAGTTGGTGGTAGGTTCTTATAGTAGTCATTATCGATTGTAATGATAAATTAGACATGAATATATTACCCACCATCAAATTGATATGGAATGAAACAATTTCAGTAGTAACAACAATTTCAAGCTTGAATGTTCAAATTCGAAGTGTTGTTCCCTGTTATATTTTCTTACATGTCATTTTCTCTGTAACAGGGCCATTGCAGGATACTTATCCCGTAATCTTCCATATAAGCTATTACCAGATGATGTTTATGTCACATCTGGTTGCACACAAGCTATTGAACTAGTATTGTCCATTCTAGCTCGGCCTGGTGCAAATATCTTGGTTCCAAGACCAGGTTTTCCAATATATGAACTTTGTGCTGCTTTTAGACATCTTGAAATCCGTCGTTATGACCTTCTTCCGGAGAAGGGCTGGGAGGTTGATCTTAAAGCTGTTGAAGCTCTTGCTGATCACCAAACTGTTGCAATTGTCATTATAAACCCTGGAAATCCCTGCGGGAATGTGTATAGTTATCAGCATTTAAAGAAGGTATGTTGTAATCAGTTAGAATACTTTAAAGGTTGTAGTAGTAAAGCTTCAGAAAGAATACTACAGTTAGCATTGCAACTGGCTTAATGTTTTTATTTTTATTTTTTATGTTTGCATGTAGATTGCCGAAACTGCAGAGAGACTCAAAATCCCTGTTATTGCTGATGAAGTTTATGGGCATTTAGCTTTTGGGGATAATCCCTTTGTGCCTATGGGAGTTTTTGGATCAACTGTTACTGTCCTTACTCTAGGGTCTTTATCAAAAAGATGGATGGTGCCTGGTTGGCGACTTGGTTGGTTTGTTACGTGTGATCCCAATGGCTTCTTTAAAACACCAAAGGTTTGCAAATAGAGTACTATTGGATGTTGTTTATCATACTGTTCTCATAGTTGGTGCTTCCATATGTTCAACAAGTCTGTATATGCATTTAGATATTTCTGTACACGGATGACTAACTTGTAAAACTCTTACTGACTGGCCTGAAGAAGAAAACATAACTGCAGCTTATTTTTCTGATTCTGGTTTTAACACCTACAGTTGCCAGTTGGTACATCTATGGTCTCCAAGAAGGCAAGAACTGTTACACATGGACTTATATTATATTATACTACGTATCTTTTATACCAAATTCATTTTAAGATTATTGAAAGACAAATACCCAACTCAAATATGTATGCATGGAATTAATTTTGCAGATGATATGACAATGCCTGGATAGTAAGGTGCAAATTCAGTTCCCTAATATTTTCACTCATCTCCTTTTTCAGACTATTGAGCGCATAAAAAAGTACTGCGATATCTGTGGTGGTCCTGCAACTTTCATACAGGTATGTAGCAAACTTCTTAGTATTCTTATTCAGATAAAGTAGAGTTGTAAAGCACAATAGTTGGCTTGAAATATAATTTAAAAAGCAAGATACTTGGTTTTGGGGGAAAATATATGGCATCTTTGTGAAACGGGAAGGTGCCACTGGGCCCATGACCACGTGGTTAAGATCCTTGCACTCTGCGAAATCAGTCGATGTAACCCCTTTGTATAAACTTAAGAAGCCTTATGATCGATGTACCAACTGGAAACTTTACCATTGTTTTAAAGATTTTAAATGCAATACACTAGGCACAGTATAGAAAATAAAGTTGAATGATTCCACAACATTAATCTTTCCGCCAATCTGTTTTAAGCATACCTCATGCTTTACCCGTTCTACTTAATACATTACTACAATACATGATCTCAAGATTAATCCTCTAATAAATTCACACTTAACTTGCTAACTACTTGTTCATTGCATAAAAATTAGTGTAATGTGTTACTCACTTCTAGATACAACTGTTGCTTCTGTATCTTGTAGGCTGCTGTTCCTCGCATTCTTGAGCAAACCGAAGATAACTTCCATAAGCGAACCATTAGCATGCTAAAGCAGGCTGCAGATTTATGTTGCAAGAAGATAAAGGAAATTCCTTGCATTACCTGTCCACAGAAACCGCAAGGATCCATGGCTTTAATGGTAGGAAGCCAACTTTTTCCAATACATGACACCTAGAGCCTAGAGGAAGACATATTGTTTACTTGCTGAATCAATTACCTGATTTTCAGGTCACGCTGAATCTTTCCAAACTAAATGATATTACTGATGACATTGACTTCTGTTTCAAGCTGGCCCAAGAAGAATCTGTGATCATTCTTCCTGGTGAGAAACAACTACCAACAGTCTATAACTTCAGTATAGCATGTATAGTCACTATTCACTAAATGTGATATAATCTTTTTTTCTTGTACGAACCTTGCAGGAGTCACAGTTGGTCTCAAAAATTGGGTGCGCATTACTTTTGCCGCTGATCCAGCATCTCTCGAAGAAGCATTTGATAGAGTAAAGTCATTTTCTCAAAGGCACACACAAAAATTAACAGAACAATGTTGATTCAAGCTGTGCATCCAGTTTTAAATTGTATAACCTGTTATAAGTGATACTTGGTTACTGTATCATACATGCCCACGGTTCCAGTCGAAACAACACCTCTGTGAAAATCGATGTCCATGCTGGTCAGGGCCTATACTTGTAAATGTCTTCTTAGTTATTAGTCATAAACTATCTGCTGATAGGAGTAACTATACTAGGCCCGTTATTTTGTACGCCACTTGGAATTCTTACAAGGGTAATTATAACTACAGCAATAACAATAAAGATTACTTGAGAACAACCGGGTTCAAAAGAAAATTTATACTGATTTTTACGGACAAGATCTGGCTCAAATTGAAAGAAAAAAGATTGATTTTCACGGTTCCCGGATTTCAGCCTGGTTTAGCCTCCCCTGATTCCTCCACTGCCTCTGGTATAATCAATCTTCCCTCTGAATAAATCCAGTGAAACAGCCAAGAAGCATTTTGGTACATTGGCCAGGAATATATATTGAATTAGGATATTCCTCTGTTAGCTAGTGAAGTCAGGGGAAAGCTCTATCTATTTGGCCTTCAGTTTTAACTTGTTTCTTGTATTTAGTTCAAGGCAAGAACAAAATGTATTTAAGAATGAGATATTTGTCCGCAAATTTATGAAACTGAACTCTAGTTTTTACAGAAGAACAATGAAAGAAACAAATTTCGAATATTTTACCTACGAAACAGTGCAAATATCAAATAAAAATCTGTTCAATTTCATTTATTCCGACCAAATGGGACCATAATGGTACAGTAGGGGTTATACACACACAACTTGGGTGTTTTAAAAGGTTTAAGCAATTATCTTGTTTTGCGAAACATGGTGAACCATAACAAGTCATATTCCTAGACAATCAGCAAGAAACATTTCATCACCTGCCAGTTTTGTCCTGTTCAATATATTTGAAAGCTTTGCAACAACCATATTAGTTATGGATGATTCCTTATTTGAAATGCATAAATTAAAATGTAGAAACTGCTCATTACATCTTCCACCATATAAACTTATATTTGCCTGCATTTTCACACTGTACTCATACCTGGTTTTTGCTCAATGACTCGGTATCTTTTCTATCTTTCATCTCTCTCTCTAAGCAGGATTCAATAGTTATCTAGAGAGTAGAGACTCTATTTACTCGTACCTACTCCTTTTTTGTCGTACAGATGTAAATAATATATACCTTTATCTGATTTGGCTTGTTTGTGATGTCTTTTTACCTATATTGTTCATTCTATATTTGGATGAAATTTTGGATATATGATTTTACTAGATTTTGTATTCGTATGTTAGATTGCTAGAACCTGTTTTAAGAGTTATTTTGAATTCTAGTGTAATTAAGAGTATTCATAATGAACTAGTATTTAGATTAACGTATACCGTTTAGCCCGTCCACCTCGAATTCACCACTCTTTAAAGGTTTTCAGGTGATAATTTTCTTCCTCATCTTGGTAATTAGAAGCAATTGTAACTCCTGCTCCATGCCTCTATACACTTTGCTTATCTTTTCTTGGAGAGCTATTCGATGTCTGAATTTTGCAACTTTCTGCACCATACCTCAATTTCAACCTGTTAGTATTAATAATATTTTCCTTTCTTCTAATGCATTACTTAGTTGCTTGAAAAGCTGCATGAGAAATGAGATTCAGTGAAGAAGCCATATCCAGCAATGTATCCTAGCATCTACGGAGGAATTATTCTAGATCCAGCCATGATGGTCATCCCAATAGATGACCATATGGTTCATAGAGGTCATGGTGTCTTTGATACAACTATTATTCTCAATGGGTAAGCATGTATAATTTTATTGAAGGTTTTATTAAAGGCTTTCCATGGGGTAAAATTTTGTTGAAAACTATTTATGGGATAAAATTTTATTAAAGTTTCTTCCCCTCACCGAGGGTCTGACGCCAATGAAAAAAGTTTCAAAATATTTATCTCGATATGAGATGTGTGTCTACGATATGAATTACCCAAATATGTGATGCCTCTTAGGAAGAAGTATCAACTCGAGATGCCCTGTTGATGCATGTTTTCTAAAGGATGGCTCTGTGTGGGATGTCTGTTGTGGAGATACCGATCATGGGACAATTATCGGAGGTTAGAGTTAATTTTTGCATTTAAATTTATCACATTCATTACATGCATTACACTCATTGCATGCATAATATTCTTTGAAAGTAATATAAATATTAATGGTCTTTCATTGTTTAAAATTTGATTGACGGATGGGGGTCTGAGGAACTATGCTTGTGATGGAGTTATTTAAGATGCACTTAATAAAAAGAAAAATGGATGTATGTTTTCTCAATGTGTTTGTTTTAATTGTTTATATTATCATTTTGGCGTATCTTAAATATCAACGTGGAGATTTGGTTTGATAATGAGAGTAATTATGATGGAATGAAGAAGCGTGTAGACACATGGTGTGCCTAAATTTCATAGTGCGACCTTATTAGACATGAACATATTATATGGTGATACAAAGGAGTTACAAGATGTGTTGTTTTTACATGGCACATCGTAAAAGTTATTATTATGCGTGGAATATTTTAAGAGTGTGTAGAGTACATAATTTTAGAGGAAACGAATGGAAGATGTAGAAATATATATGTTGATGGTAATATTGTTACGTCGCGCTCTAGCATGAAATTTAGTGATGAAAAAGTTGAATATTTAATTCATTTTATATTTACAATATTGGAAGGAATTGTGGGGTAGTTGTTATGCCCAAATTTCAGCATGTGTTATTTTTTATGGGTCAGTATTTATCGTGTGGATTATTGTTGCTGTTATTGAAAGCCCTCTGGGGTTAATCATTAATGAAAGCCCTCCAAGGTTAATTATTGAAGACCATTGCTCTGTACTCTAGGAGTTGTCCTCCGCTGTGAGCTTTGGATTGCAGCTGACCTTAGCTTGGAAGACCTTTTCGCTGTACTCAGGCGGGTTGTCCTCGTCTGGGGGCTTAGGGCGCGTCCTACATTTGGGGTGGATCTAGTGCTAGCCTCTAGTCAAGGTATCCGGGAAATAGCTGTAGTTGACCGACTAGAGCCCATGATTTCCGGGTCAACATCAGATTCATGAAGTCCTCGGGCCTTATACTGGGATTTGGACTATCCAAACAAGCCTCAATGTACAGACCTTTCAACTAGGTTTCGATTATCGAATCAGGGTTGAATAAGGGGGTGGATAAGGTGGACTTTTTCTAACGAGCTTCTACTTCAGCAAGAATTACGTGAGTTTGATCCCCTATTATAAATAAGGGTACCTAGGCACATTGTTAGGGATTGGACGTTGAGAGCCCCCACCAACTAAAAAACCATAACAATCTTAACCCCCAATATTCATTAACCACCATGCTCCGATAACTTCTCAGGTAAAAAATACCACCCTAAATCTTGATTATGGCGATAAAACTCAAATTTTGTTGTTATCAAATTTCTACATCAACAATTACTATATTACTTGCTTGCGGTTGTGTACACTTGCACATCTATATTTTACGCAACAAAGACAAATAGGAACTTCAAAGCATCAATTTGCAATTCTGATAAATCTCGTTAATCTATCATACTGGAAATATTTAAGTTACATTAGGTTAGAAGTACTAATCTTTACATCTCATCTCATCACCAAACAAATGGAAGAAATATATTTGACTTTAGCTCAATTCAATCTTTCTCGGGTCAAACTTTTAATCTCTGAACATAAATTTTTTGGTCAAGATCCGATTCCCATCTGTAAAATTTAAGTAACTTGACATTTATGATTTATTGCTGCTCGCCTGCCCCGTTTTATATTATGATCCAGTCATGCGTCAATGGCTGCTACAACTCTCTTCGAATGTCCACTCTCCTGTACATTACAACCTTTTCGGACTTTAGTTAATTATATTAATTTAATTTAATATTCTAATTATTGATCCTGAATTGATGTGTGAGGTCCACTTCTATATAGAAAAATGAAGATATCATACTTGTATTTAATGTTTCTTTGATCTTATTCTTCTTTTCTTATCCTTTTCGTCCTTGTTCCTCAAATGATTTAAAAAAATATTTTCTCCGCTTAAAAATACGCTTTTAATTGTTTGTATAGAGTATATTTTAAAGGGTATACAAAATATAATTTTTTAAAATTAAACGTGTTAAATTTTTATATAATTTTAAAAATAAATAAATTATAGTACTACTTTTTTTATTCAACCTAAATTAGGTGGAAAAAGTTAAAAAAAATATATTTTGAAACTCAAGGAATATTTAGTAATTTGAACATTCAGAAAATCAAAACTAGTTTTTCTCGATGATTTAACAATTAAAATAATAAGAAAAAAATATGAGAATATATAGAAGAACGAGAGGTGTCTGCTGATTAGATTGATTAAAATTGCTACGATTTATAAGATATTTTGAGTTCGGTAGGGTGAATGGAATCGAGAGAAAATAGATAGAATTTATGCCAAAATATTGATAAATGCATTAATAAATAATAAAATTAATAATATTATCTTTTATAAATTTACTTAGCTCAATTATTTCTCTAAAATACTTATAAAAACAACTTGCAAATTAAATACATTTTAAAAAAAAACATTACAGTTAATTTTCGTTGCATTAGATTGCAAATCATATTATTACAAAAAGTTCAAAAAATTGTATTTTTGTAAAAAAGAAAAAAGCAAACCATATATTTGATTTTTTTTGAAAAAGAGAATCAAATTAATAATGAAAAATTATACCGCATCTACAAATACAATCAAAATTGAACAAACGCTTAAACAAATAATAATCAACCATATATTATGATGATATGTTTAAGCAATACTATACTTAATTTTATTAATATATTATAGTACCAAATGTTAAAAATTTAATTTTAAAGCTGTGTTATATTTGAATGCATTCATGAAAAGATGCATTCTTGTTCCATATTTGAAATCAAGGATAAATCCATCTTTCATTACCACATTATCAATGACTAGAAATAGAGGGGAAATAATCATATTTTCACACATGGAATATTTATTACATTTTTAAAACCTAAAATGTATCAAAAAGAGTAAAAGTTAAAAGAGTTAGTTAGAGCAAATCCAATGGTGTGTTATATCGTGTTCTATATTTATATTATAGAACAAAAACTAAAATTCTCCAAGTGTGCTAAATATTATGCTAAAATAGCATAATGTTATAATTTGTTTTATATATAGAACAAAAAATAGATGGAACTATAATTGACACCTCATCACAAAAAGTGAAAAAAGGGAGAGAAATGAATAAATGATGAACATCAATTTTATGCATAATATATTCAATACCACTTTTATTAATTTTATATTCAACTTTATTAATTTGGAACAAGATTTAGAATAATAAATTGGAGACATGGTGCTATGTTAGCACAAAAAACCACTTTTTATGTTAAATTATAGCAAAACTTAATTGCATTTTGATGACCTCAACTATAATGTTTTTTGCAGAAAAATGTCTAAATTATCAAACTTGTCACTTTCATGGCAAAACTTTTTATTTTTCAACACTTAATTGCATTCCGTTAATTTTTTTTTAACAGACGTTAGTGAAATAATACTTAATTGCACTTTGATGGCTTGAATTATAATTTTTTAATAGAAAAATGACTCAATTATAAAGTTTATCAATTTATTAGTCAATTATTTATTATTTTTAATAACTAATTATATTATAATTTTATATTCACACTTTATTTTATAGTTTAAATAACATTAATTATCACACTTTTTAAATTTTAAATCATATTAATATAAATTTATAAAATAAAAATATTTATGAGGTTTATTATGTAATTTATTTAAAATTAGAAAAGAAAATCTACTTCTAAAAATAGTGATATTTTATAAAATAAAATTTAATCATGTATTTACAGTTATGTTCTTTTTGATTTATAAGTTGTGTTAAATTTTTTTCTAATCTCAAGTATTGATTAAACACTACTCAGACTCATTGAATTTATTTTTTAAATGAATGTAAAATTATTCTAATAATTCCGGTATTAATAATGATAAGACAAATATAGTAGACAATATTGGATATAATTAATTATTAAATAATAAATACTTTGGCTAACAAATTGGTAATTTTTGTAATTGAGTAATTTTTCTGCTAAAAAACTATAATTCAGGTCATCAAAGTGCAATTAAGTATTATTTCACTAACGTCCGTTAAAAAAATTTAACGCAATGCAATCAAATGTTAAAAAATAAATAATTTGGCCATTAACCCGACAAGTTTTATAATTGAACCATTTTTCTGCAAAAACATTATAGTTCAGGTTATCAAAGTGCAATTAAGTCTTATAGCAATAGCTCCATCTATTTTAGCATAACCGTTGACATGCTCTTACATATGAAACTAGTTAGAGCAAATCGAATGCAATACTATACTTGGTTCTATTGCTATATTATAGCACCAAATCCAAAAAAAATCCAACTCCAAAGGAGTTTCATATTTGGATGCATCCATGCCAACTATCCTTGCCACATAATCAGTAACTACAAATGGGGGTAAAAATTAAACAATTATTGTATTTTACATTACCAAATAGCAAAAATATATTGAAATGGGTAAAAGTTAAAAAAGTTAGCTAGATTTGAAATTAGATATGAAACTTGCATTGGAGTGCAACTTTTATTTTAGCATTAAAAACACTTTTTGATGTTATATTATAGCAATAGAAATACATATTTAGGCATTAGACTTGCTCTTGTAGAATTATTATTGGAGTGTAACATTTAATTTAGTATTAAAAAATACTTTTTAATGCTATATTTATAATAATAACAATAGATATTTTTTTTCAAAAAAAAAACAATAGATACTTTTCCTCTAATATTAGACTTGCTAACAAATCCAAAATTCAAGTCTAAATTTCACATTGTTAGAATGTCTTGCGCCGGCTAAACCCATATTATAAATGCGAAAAGCTAATTTTGAGATGTTATATCCCCATGCATCTGGATTCTGGAATAGACATGACTATTAGCTAGCCTTATTTGACTCATAAATATTAATAGTAATTTTGAAGGTTATAAATGTTCCTGCATGTTTGAAGACTCGACCTTCTTCCTATTATTGTTTTCTGCTTGACTTGCAAGAAAGCGACTCATGCTGCTTGTTGCTGCAGGTTTAGTGGTCATATTGATCTTTTCCTTCAGATAAATTATATAGTTTTGGTTGTGTATAATTGTAGTAAATGAGCAACTCTTGCTGTGAGAAGAATATTGAACTTTGATAACTCAAAATTTTGATATTTAGATAATTCTTGCCATAAAAGTGGTTCTGATCATTTATTGCCTAAAAAGATAAATTAAAAGAAGGTGATGAGATAGTTTACGAGATGAGATTTAAGTTCTTGATTATTTAAGATTGGATAATATTAAAGGACATTTGGATGATTGTTAGTAATGATAGTCAAGAATGAGAATGACGAGTATGAAAATAAGGGTTAATGGGAATGAAAATAATATGAAATTTCAAAAAGGGAAGTAAAAGAATGAAATTTCTATTTTATACAATCAAATTACTCATCTAAATACTACGAGTAATATATGAGATTGAAATTCTGATTTCCGTTGACCAGTTTCATTAACTATAAAACAATCGCCCCTAATTTGTAAAATAATTTCAATTTATATATAGACGACATCTTTCACGGTTTCACTTGTACCTTTCAAATTCATGTACAATATTTCATAACATATATTTATTTTAATGATTTTTATCATCATTTTACTTTTATACTATACTAATCCTTTTATTGAGGTCGCCATTTCATTGGCAGTTGCTCATCATTTCTCAGTCTTTAAAGTATAATAATATAGGAGACAGATAATACTGGCAACTTTTAATGCATACACAAGATTGACCATGTAATAGTGTTTTGGATTTATATATATAAAAATAAGTTTTACGCTCACATTAGCTAGCATGTGTAGGACCATCAAATGTAGTTGAGTACCATAGTACTCCACAGATGCTCATGCATGAACATATATTTAAGTTCACAGCCGCCCCCATGAAACACCTCTTCTTAAAAATGTTCCAACCTTCTAGTGCATGTCAACATATCATACACTATAAATACGACCCTCGTGATCTCCTCTCCTCTCATTCTTGCAAATCTTTGAACTATACAACTCAATAAAACTTCAAATTTTAGTGCAAAAAATGATGAACAACTTAAAGCAGTCCAAAAACAACAAGAGACTAACTCAAGACCAAGTAAGGCTCCTAGAAGCAAGTTTCAAAGCCAACATCAAGCTACATCCACAAAGAAAACTCCAGCTTTCTCATGAACTTAACATTCCGGCCCGACAAATCGCTGTTTGGTACCAAAACAGGCGTGCCCGGATGAAGAACCAGAGCCTTGAGCTTGACTACAGCGAAATACAGAGTCGATTGCAGACTGTTTTATATCAAAAAAGACAATTGGAGAAAGAAGTGCAGCAACTTCGATTCGAACTTCAGAAAACAAGTGTGGTGTTACAACCACAAACAATTTGTGTGTCAAGTGATTGTAATGAGGAAGGTGGGAGCTCAAATATGAATGATCAAATGTATTGTTCTTGGATGAAGGGTGATAGCTCATATCAGGCCTCTAGAGTTCAGGAGCTGTACTCTTTTCTTATGAGCAATTAAATAATTTTAGTGTATTAATTTTATGTTTAATTTATTTTCATAGTAAAAAATCCTGGTTTCTTGCATTTAATCAAATTATGAGATAATTTAGAAGCATTCTGATTCTTTAATTTGGGGCAGTTTGATAATTCAGCTCAGAATCACAATTTTCACCCTCTAGCTGAAGATTTTCGCCCTTAATGATTCCAAATTATCACCCCCACAATTCTCCTTATCAAGAGTCAAGAGTCAAGACATTAGACATTGACATTATTAACACTCTCTCAAACTTATGCGGACACTATTTATTTATATTTTTATTCAGAAATAAAAATTAAAAATATTATTTTTAACTATATATTCAAAACACTTAAAGTTACATGTAAAAAATCAAATGACTTATATTTGGACCGGAGGGAGTATTTTTCAATCACTTTGACTTGACTTTTTCGAAATTTACTAAAATATTATGTTATTCGATAATCAAGGATAAATAAATTTAAAATGCATCTTAGTATTATTTTGCCACAACAGAACTTAATCGAAGGTAAAACATGTCATGCAATCATAAGAAAAAACTTATAATGGCTAACAAAACTTTTCAAGCGATCTTATAAAATCTATTAAACCAAAAAAAAAATGTTCATAAATATTTTACGGTACGTACCAAAATTGGGTGAATCAGTTTTGCACTTTCCATTCTCCAATTAGTTTTTTATTTCCTACAATAAATGTATCGGAATTTCTGGTATCCTCCTCTCATCGAAGTTGTAATATAATTGTTGCGATTTTTGACAAAACAATGTAGGGGCGATCCGGACCCAGAAATTATAACTTACACGGGCTAAATTTTTTTAGGGAACTGACATGTTAAAAAAATACCCGTTTTTATTTATTTATTCATTTTTGACTTTGACGTATTTTAAAGTGCAATGATCATATAGTTTTTTAAATTATATTTTTATAAATAAAAATAATTAAATTAAAATATGTGTTCATAGCTAAAAATGAAATATTACTTAACAACGGAGAGAGTAGAATTTCTAGTCTAATAATATACCAACTAGATCAAATACATATAAGTTTAAAATATATTATTAATAAATTAATATTTTTAAATCCCAATAAAATAAAAGTAATATATTTTTAAACTCAAAAATAAATAAAAGATTCAACCAGAAAGAAAATATATAACCTTAAAAAAATAAAAATAAAATGTTTAAATATTTCAAAGAATAAATAACTATATGTATATATATTACAAACTCTACAATTTTTTAAAATTAAACATTAAATATTAATATGTAGAAACTAATAATAAAATATAATTATATAAATTAGAATAAATTAATAAAAGAAAGATGAAAAAATTGGATACAGTGATTGTAAATGCACCTAGAGGGGGGTGAATAGGTGTTATAGCGCTGACTATGTTCAGTTTTAATTTTACCAATTATAATAGCTGACTGTTATTGAAAGCAGTGTGATGTGCCTGACTAATGATTTACTGTTTTAAACATGTCAGAGTTAAATAGCAAGCTATAATGAAAGTAATGCAATAAAATAGTAAATAAAAGTATGTAAAGGAGGCACAAGACATTTAGCCAAGTTCGACCCATATTTCTAATGGTCTACGTCCTGGTCCCATACCAACTTTGTAAGAGAATATATTATTAATAAAAAATAAACCGATTACAAGATAATAATATATCTCCCTTTAACCCAATCACTGAAAATGGCTTGATGTTATTCCTAGCAATCCTGAGCAGAATAGTTTCAACTTGCTATTATCTTCTCCCTTGCAATCCGTTCTTGAACACCTGAATTCCTTGAGTCCCACTTTTGAATTTCTTGCTTCTTGAACCCTTTGCCTTGTAAAAATAACACAACTAAACCAGGTAGCTCCCTTGTTCTAACATCCTAGAACCCCTAACCACTTTAGTGATTCTCATTACAAATCGAACAATACAATGAATAAGAATTGATTATACTCAAATGTACAATCTCTATATAGCACAAATATGATATACAAGAAGCTCAGATAATATAGAGAATAGTTGATAAAGCTTTTCAAGATTGAATAGTAGAGTTACAGTATTGTTGTTTTTCGTAGAAAAGCTAAACCTTAGATATATACAAGATATATCAACGGCTAGTACGAATCAGTATAGATATACGTTTAAAGATATTGTTATTTCAAACTAATACACAATTATAGGAGATAAAGATAAGTAAAAACATTTAAAACAACTCCTATAATAATGTACGATAAGGATTAGAAGTTGATCAAAAGATAAGGTTAAAACGGATACAACTTCTTTTCCTAAAATATAGGAATACATTTAAATAAAATATTCTGAACTTAATATATATTATCAACGTATTAAATAGATATATACTCACATAATAAAAATCATAATCCAAGTATAAATCTGATCATATAAATATGGACATGAATTTGAATTTTGCTGGACTCAGTAGCGGCATGTTGTTTTGTCATAACAACTTACTGTTATCACAACAACTTGTTGTTATGCTAAACCTATAAAACATTGTTAGCACCAGATAATATAGTAGGCTATTATGCATCAAATAAAATATGTTAAGTTGTAATCTCGTAGCAGCTTGTTGTTATTATGTTATCATCAAAATCAAGATTTACAATCTCCGCCTTTTTGATGATTACAGACCTATTTTTCAAGAGAATATTTCTCCCCCTTAATCTCTTATCTCCTTTGCATAAAACATTAGTAATCCATAACATATAAGAATTAACAATTTAGCAAACCAAATAACAGATAACACATAAAATGCCATACTTGGCAGCCAAACATAAATATTTAAACTTAACTTAGATAAACTAAGTTAATAGAATCAAAAACCAACCACATAATATCCAGATAAAATTCACTTAGGTTACCAACCCTAAGCAACATCAAAAATAAAAAACATAACAAAATAAGTTTAGAAACTAAATAAAGCAAATAAATGTTCAACAAATAAAAACCCAACCCCCAGCCTAAATATTCATCTCTTGAAAACTTTTCCCCTTAATCATTCAAAATGGGAGTCCATGCCTTTGTCTTTTTCATCAGGAGACTTGGCAGCTGAAGGCCCATCTTTTGCCAGCATTGCATCCACATCCTTGAAAATAAATTTAGATAACAACCTCCTGAGCTCTGCATTGTCAGACTTGAGAGCTTGCATATCATTTTGCAACACCTTGAGCTCTGTCTTAACTTCAGCCAAACTTGTCTTCATCTCTGCATATGTAAGTTTAACATCTAGCAACACATCCACATAATGATCTATAGAATTGGCTTCAGGTTGGCTTGAGGAAGACATATGTGGATTCATTGGATTAGCAAGAACTTGTGGAATTCTCTCAAGTATTCTTGCCTCAGAAACCCTCAATCTTGAATGAGTCAAAGTTAACCCATCAAAATGTTCTATTGTTGTCACTTTATCCCTATCATCTAACTTAGCACCAAAATACTTAAAAATCTTGGTGAACAAAAGACCATAAGGAAGAGAAGTCTTTTTCTGGGTGATATAAGCAATCATGTTCTTAAGAATCAAACCAGACACATCAAATTTCTTTTCTGTCATCAGTAAAGACACAATTATCAAATCCTGATAAGTCAACACAGACCTGTTACCCTGTCTTGGACAAATGTTCGACCTAAAAATCTTGAACAAAAGATTCGCTATAGGTTCTAAGACAGCAGCAGTGGGTAGGCTTAAATCATCATCATAAAATTCCTCCTTAATAGTCCTATGTTGTTCAGCCTCAGATAATTTCTCAAACAGAGTACAAACATCTTTCTTTGTATATGGCACAATCAAATTATCAGACAAACCCTTAAATTTTAACATACCATTAAGAACAGTTGAATTTAAACAAATTCTCTGACCTCACTGATAACATCCTCATCATCATCAAGATGCAAATTTCCATAAAACTTTTAAACTAGTGAAGGGTAGCATGCATTAGGTAAGATTATGACAGGTAACATGCAAAGGTTTTCAAACTTCTCTATTAACCCACACAATTGAAACTCATCTCCAAGAATGGACTTACCAAAAAGTACATTTCGATGACCAATATTATATTGATGAAACCTTTTCTCGGGGACTTTTGATATGGACTTGATTGCGAGCCTCGGCTTCTTAAAAATTGGAACTCCATAGTCATCTCCGTTACTTAGGGTTTCGTCGTCGGCTTGATCAAGTGAAACCTCTGTCTCTTCTTCTTGCAAATCGATTACATCAGTATCATCATTGTCTTGTTTAGTTCTCTTCTTTGACGATTGGCCTGAAGTACGAGCATCACGAGTGTACGCCATATTTGAAAACTTGTAGAAAGCTAGGGTTGAGAGAATAATTTTTGTAGCTTTCTTGAATAAACCCCAAATAGGCCTCTAAACTAGAGTAGTACACGGGTAATACCAAAAGTCTGAGACAATACCCTCAACAATTCCTATTTTAAATGAATTTAGGAGATGGTTTTTCGAGGATTGAATATATCTAATAAAAATATTCTCACCCCAAAATAAACTTGACATAATAAGCACAAAAAGTAAATAAATCTAGCAATGCTTATCAGTTGACAGATATGGTTATCTCATAAAACAAAATTTTATCACCAATAATTAGCACATACATAAAGCATAAAACTCAAATTCAAACATTTCACTTAAAATCATGATATAATAAATCACATAAGCAATTACCAAGGCACAGTAACAATTAGCAAATAACGTTCATATAAATTAAATGCATAGAAGTAGAACATGCATATCAATTTAATCAATTCCAATGGTAATATGAAAATAGCTTGCTAAAATTCAGATAGAACGTGGTATTTCACTATTTTCATAAATAACTTGCCATTATACCGAGCACATGCCCAATTCTCTTCTTATTATTATGAACCGTTCTTCAGCTAAAGGTTTTGTGAATATATCAGCCAATTGATACTCAGTAGGAATATAGACCATATTGATTTTGTCTTTGGCCACATTGTTCCTTAAGAAATGATGTCTCACATCTATATGCTTTGTTCGTGAATGTAGTACTGGATTTTCTGAAATATTTATTGTGCTTGTGTTGTCACAATAAATTAGAATTTTCTCACATTTGACTCCAAAATCCTTGAGAGTTTGGATCATCCACAATATTTGACAGCAACAACTACCAGCAACTAAGTACTCCCCTTTTGTTGCAGACAATGCCACATAATTTTGCTTTTTACTTTACCAACACACCAAGCTTTGGCCAAGAAAAATACACACTCCGCTAGTATTTTTTTATCAGTTTGTGAACCTGCATAGTCTGCATCACTATACTCCACAAGATCAAATGTATTTGTGATAGGAAACAACAAACCAAGAGAAATAGTTCCACTTAAATATTTAAATATTCTTTTAATAGCCTTTAAGTGATATTCCTTGGGGTTAGCTTAAAATCTAGCAGAAACACATACAATATACATGATATCAGGTCTAGAAGCAGTTAAATATAACAAGGATCCAATCATACCTTGATATTTTATAATATCCACATTTTTACCTGATTCATCAGAAAATAACTTGTTGTTTTGAGGCATTGGTGTAGATTTAGGCTTGACACTTTTAAAACCAAATCTTTTTAGCAACTTTTTCATATATTTAGTTTGATGCACATATATTCCATCTTGAGTTTGTTTGATTTGATGACCTAAAAAGTAATTGAGTTCGTCCATTATGCTCAGATCAAACTCACTGTGCATACACTTTGAAAACCACTCACAAAGTTCATCATTAGCAGATCCAAAGATTATATCATCAACATATATTTGAACTACTAAGATTTCACCATTAAGAGATTTTATAAAAAAAGTAGGATTGATTTTACCTCGTACAAAATCATTCTTAATCAAGAACTTACTAAGTCTTTTATACTATGATCTTGGGACTTGCTTTAATCCATAAAGAGCCTTCTTTAGTTTGTACACATAATCTGGAAACTGTTCATGTTCAAATCCAGGTGGCTGTTTGACATAAACTTCCTCTTCTAGCAGGCCGTTTATAAAAGCACTTTTAACATCCATCTGAAACAGTTTGATCTTTTTATAGCAATCATAGACAAGTAACATTCTAATTGATTCCAAACGAGCAACAAGAGCATAAGTCTGATCAAAGTTGATTCCCTCTTGCTGGTTATAACCTTGGACTACCAATCTTGCTTTGTTGTGAGTTACAATTCCATCTTCATCAAGCTTGTTCTTGAAGATCCATTTAGTTCCAATGATATATGCATTTTTTGGAGGTTTAACCAGCTCTCAAACATCACATCTCTTAAAATTATTGGGTTCTTCTTGCATGGCCATAACCCAATTTTCATCTTCTAGAGCATCATGAACATTCTTTGATTCTTCTTGAGCTAGAAAAGTAGCATAAGCACAAAAATTTGATTTTCCTCTTCTAGTCTTGATTCCATCAGTTAGATCTCCAATGACAACTTCTGGTGGATGATTCTTCATTGTTATTATTGATTTCGGTAGGCTATGTTCAACAATTTCCTCTCGAACACTTCTAACAGGGGTTGAAGTCCTAATGGTAGGAGTTTGTGTCCCTCCTAGTGACAATCTTGACAACTGATCAATAGCAGCATCAACAGAGACTTCAGTAACAATAGGCTGTGATAAAATTCCAGATTGTTGATATCAAATCTGTTCAGCAGTGGGTTCTGTTGCAGCTTGTTATTTCCTTTTTAGGTCTCTGCAGCAACTTTATTCCCTTGTTCTGGCAAGCTATCATCACATGCATCATCATCATCATCATCCCTTGAAAGATCATTGTTAGGTTCTTAAAAGATAATATCAATAGACTCTTCAACTATACGTTTCTTTAAATTATAAATATGATATGCACGACTAGTTAAAGAATACCCAACAAAAATAACTTCATAAGATTTGGCATCAAATTTACCATCCCTTTCGATTTTCTTTAAAGCAAAGCACTTAGATCCAAAAACTTTGAAGTAACAATGATGTGGCTTTTTGTTCTTCATTAGTTCGTACGGAGTCTTTTCCAAAATAGGCCTTATTATAACTCTGTTCAGAACATAGTAGGCTGTATTGATAGCTTCTACCCAAAAACTCCATGGCAGCTTGCTTTCTTGCAGCAGTGTTCTAGTAGTTTCTTCAAGTGACATGTTCTCGTGTTCCATAACTCCATTATGCTGTAGTGTCCTTGGTGCTGAGAATTCATGCGAGATTCCTCTTTCCTCACAATAAGTAATGAAGTCTTTTTGAAATTTTTCACCTCTATCACTTCGAATACCTACAAGTCTTATCTTAAGCTTGTTCTCAAATAACTTGATTAGTTTCTCAAACTCAATAAAAGCACAATCTTTAGATTTAAGAAATAAAACCCAAGTAAACCTAGAATAATCATCAACAATGACAAATCCATATTGTTTACCTCCCAAGCTTTTGTATGCCTCAGGACCAAATAGGTCTAGATGCAGGAGTTCTAGAGGTTTTGAAGTAGATACCACCATTTTCGCTTTGTGAGTACTTCTGATTTGTTTACCAAGTTGACATGTTGTGCAAACTTCAGTTTTAGTATACTTCAACTTTGACAATCCTCTCACAACCTTCTTGCTAGATAATCTGTTAAAAAAATCCATGTGTGCATGACCCAATCTCTTATGCCATATGGATGGATCATTGTCTATGACTACTAAACAATAGGATATTTTCTGCAAATCAAAGTCTAATACATATATATTTCCATCCTTTTTAGCAACTAGAGGAATTTGGTTAGTACCAACAGTAATAATAAACTTATCCTTATCAAACTCAACCTTATGTCCATCATCATTCAATTGACTTACACTAAGTACATTATATTTCAAACCTTTAACATAATGAACATTATTGATAGATGTAGTATTATTACCTACTTTACCTTTACCAAGAATAGGAAGAGATTTACTATCTCCAATTGTTACTCCTTCTCCCTTCTTAAGTTTGAGACTGATAAACTATGATTTTTCTCCACACATGTGCCTAGTGCATCCGCTATAAATAATCCATTATTTTGACTTGATCTTCAATAAGTGTTTCCACTTTTGGCATTAATTCATGAACCATCTATGTTAGATAAACATTTTTCTCTCACAACTTGTTATTTTCTGCCTTGACTGAGTTATATTCCTCAATTGGAATGTGCTTTGGTTCCTGCATGGTTAGATGTTCCAAAACAATATTATCAGTAGATATACAAAATTTAAAAGATTTTACCTCACTATTGTCATCCTCTGAATCACTTTCCACGAGTACATCCTCAGGATAGCCTAACACAGAGTCATCATCTTCCAATCCAACCAATACAAGATTGACCATCTCCTAACTAGTATCATCACTAGAGTCAGAGTCATCATCATTATCGCTCCAAGTCAGTAAGGCTTTAGATTTCTTCTTTATGTCCTTGAAAATGGTAGGTTGTTTTGCTTTGAGCTTATAGCAATCTTTCTTGTAGTGACCAGGCTTGCCACATTCAAAGCGGTCTGTTCCCCTTTAGACTCTTTGGAGAACTTTTTGCTCTTAGAAAACCCTTTCTTCTCCATCTTGTACCTATTCCTCTTTTCGATTATTCTCTTAATTTTTCGAGATATTAGAGCTAACTCTTCATCAGATTCCAGCTTGTTGTTACCAACATGAAATGCTAGATTCTTCATTTTAGGAGTAAGATTAGAAGAACCCTAAGCTTTACTAGCATTGATCTTTGATTCAAACTTCTCTAGTTCTGTAAATATATCAAGAAAATCCATGGTGTCAATGTTTGGTGAAGATTCCAAAGCTGCGACCTTCGGTTCATAAATCCATGGAACTGCACTAATGATTTTCATGTTGATTTCTTCTTTAGGAATAGATTTTCCAGGTTGAGATAGGTTGTTCATGGTGATTTGAAATCTAGCTTGAGCCTCTCTGATTATTTCACCATCCTTGAGCTTGAAATAACCATAGTCATTCATGAACAATTCCAAAGTATCTCAAATTTCTTTAGAGATTTGCATCAAGAGACCTTGTCACTTTCTGAGATGCTTAGGCCAGTAATAATTGTGTTCTTAGCTCTGTTGTTGTAGCTCATCATGAGTGAGTTCATCAATGTCCTTATCTTTATTATCAGCTTTTATGAAGGTGAATGGACCATTTTCCGTAACTCTCCATTCCATAGGCTCCCTTTCCATGTGAGATCTCATGTGTCCTTTTTACCAGCTATAGTTGTCAGAACCAAGTAGAAATGGTGGCATGGAAGAAGAGTTCGTTGTTGGATACAGATCAGCCACCAGATCAATACTTTTATGTTACAGAAGTTATTAGTATTCCCAAAGCTTTGATACCAAATGTTACAAGGTTGTGTGTTAACACCCGAACCCCGTCCCTTACGGCACTCTCCATTCACCTAAAGCACGCCTTAGGAGAGTCAGCCTTACGTCTCCAGACAACAATGACTGGTTTCGCCCTACCTTGGGCTCATCAGGGAAGCGACTCCAGCCCCCAGCCAGTCATGCGCACCGACAGCCCAATGATAGTCCCCGAATGCACTCACCCTTGAGTAGAACCATGCCTCTCTCTCAACATTTAGCACCAACCAGCCAATGTCCCCTTTCATAAAAGTGACCTTCTTACAAACGCTCCTCCATTAAAATGGTGCACGCCCTCGTGCATATTTGGAATAACACCGTGATTGCACCAGAGTGAGTACCACACTCCCCCACTTCCCCCATGTGAGGTTCCATGCCTACTTCTTTCTCAAGCGCTTGTAGAAACTCGTGGCATACATCAACCGATGTGGAGATCTGTCTTGACCGCTCCGAATCTAGCCTTGGATCAACATCCTTTGCTTCTTTCGATTTGGCTCTGATACCAATTGTTACAATACAACTAGATGGGAGGGGGTGAATAGGTGTTATAGGGATGACTAGGTCCAATTTTATTTTACCAACTATAATAGCTGACTGTTATTGAAAGCAGTCTGTTGTGCCTGACTAATGACTTACTATTTTAAACATGTCAGAGTGAAATAACAAGCTATAATGAATGCAATACAATAAAACAGTATGTAAAAGAGGCACAAGACGTTTAGCCAGGTTCAATCCCTAGTTCTAATGGTCTACGTCATGGTCATTTACCAACTTGGTAAGAGAATATATTATTAATAAAAAATAAACCGATTACAAGATAATAATATATCTCCCTTTACCCCAATCACTGAAAATGGCTTGTTGTTATTCCTAGCAATCCTGAGCAGAATGGTTTCAACTTGTTGTCATCTTCTCTCTTGCAATCCGTTCTTGAACGCCTGAATTCCTTGAGTCTCACTCTTGAATTCCTTGCTTCTTGAACCCTTTACCTTCTAGAAATAACACAACTAAACCAGGTAGCTCCCTTATTTTAACCTCCTTGAACCCCTAGCCACTTTGGTGATTCTCACTACAAATCGAACAATACAATGAATAAGAATTGATTATAACTCAAATGTACAATCTATATATAGCACGAGTATGATATATAAGAAGCTCATATACTATAGAGAATAGTTGATAAAGCTTTTCAAGATTGAATAGTAGAGTTGCAGTATTGTTCTTTTTCGTAGAAGAGCTAAACTTTAGATATATACAAGATATATCAACGGCTAGTTTGAATTATTATAGATATACGTTTAAAGATATTGTTATTTCAAACTAATATATAATTATAGGAGATAAAGATAAGTAAAAACGTTTAAAACAGATCCTATAATAATGTACGATAAGGATTAGAAGTGGATCAAAAGATAATGTTAAAATGGATGCAACTTCTTTTCCTAAAATATAGGAATACGTTTAAATAAAATATTTTGAGATTAATATATATTATAAACTTATTAAATAGATATATACTCACATAATAAAAATCATAATCCAAGTATAAATCTGATCCAATAAATCTGGACAAGAATTTGAATTTTGCTGAACTCAATATCGGCAGACTATTTTATCATAACAACTTATTGTTATCACAACAGCTTGTTGTTATGTTAAACCTGTAAAACATTGTTAGCACTAGATAATATAGCAGGCTATTATGCATCAATTAAAACATGTTAAGCTGTAATCTCGTAGCAGCTTGCTGTTATTGTGTTATCATCAAAAATAGGGTTTATAATTATTAAAAAAATATTAAAATTAGTGAAATAAATCATAGATAGAATTTAAAATAAATATTAAATTTTAATTTATAAAATAATAGTCACGTTTATTTTCGACCACCATCTCAACTTGAATTCAAATTAAATTATAATAATTTAAATATTAGATTTTGCACAGTTTTTTAAAAGATATTTGAAATCCTTACCTCCGCTTACTATTTGTCTTTTACTATATAAAAAGTTTACCTATAATAATAGTCCTTTGGGACAGTTTTTAGCAAAACTAATACAATTGTGGATTTTATATCTTGGCAACTCAAAACGTAAATTCTAGTAAATTAATATACTGTAGTAAAGTTGATTTAATTAGCGAGGTTTGTTCTTCCGCATTTTGAAACTTGTGAAATTTTAAAAATTGCAAAAAAATAGAATGTTCGTTAGTTTTTTTGGCTTAACAGCTCTGTTATAATTAATAAAATTATTACTATTTTAGTAATTAAGAAGATAATATGAATTATAAAAGAATATAATAACGTTTAATAAATAATTTATTATGTATCTAATCCAACATAACATTTTTTTATATGAGTGACAAAAATAGATTGATAAATAATAGTTAACCATGGTTATCTTATTTTCCTAATTTTACAAAGTTTGTCGGATTTATATGGAAAAAAACAAGTTCGTTGGATTTTTTGGCTAATAGCTCCAAGACAACAAAGAAAGAGATTTGTAGGCAATGCATGTAAGATGAATTAATGGCATCGTTTAAGGAACCTCATAAATATCCTTGGAAATTTTTATAGAATTTAAAGAAAGAGTTTACAAAGGTTGTTAGCAATTGAAGAATTATCAGCAGAATGTAGGGCTGTAATTCGAGTCGAGAATAATCGAGTTCGAGCATTTTTTTTATCGAGCCGAGTCTAAAAATATTCAAGCCTGAAATGTTTGTTCAAGTTCGGCTCATTTATTATATGAGTCAAGTTCGAGCCATTAACGAGTTTTCGAGTTTGTTGAATTTTTAACATGGTTTCGAGTGTTCGGGTTCTTATCGAGTTTATCGAACTTATCGAGTTTTAGGCTTCTTATCGAGTTTATCAAATTTTAGCTTAATATTCATAAAAATTGTCCGATTATTTTTTTCAAATTTAATCTACAAATATTTTTCCTTTTATTAAAAATGATAAATAAAATTTTAAAATAATATACTTATATTAAGTGAAATAACATTTATGTAAATATAATTTAGTTGTATTTGTGACTTAATATCAATAATATTTTGATAGTTAACTTTTCAAATAATCTAAATAATTTTTTGAACTCGTATTATCATTTGTTCATACACTCATACTTAATATCACTATATTTTTATAAGTTGTATATCTTAAATATATGATAACAAATAAATAATAAGAATCTTATTTTTTGTGTGTGGAAAGAATCCAAAACAAATATACGTAATAAGTACCAAATCAATAATAATTATAAAAAATTTAGTTTTAATTTAATTGAAGTATATCAAACTACGATACTATGATTTTAATGTGTTGTTGACTTGGTGTATTTTAGAATTAAATAAATTATATTATTGTAAAATAGAAAGGTATCCATTAATAATTAATCACAAATTCACAAGTGACAAGTATAAATATTAATCAAAATATTTAATGTATTTTTAATATTTTTAATAATATAATTATTAAATTATAGTAGTGGTACCTGTATAACTGTACAATACACTCTTAAAAAAGAATTTATAATGATCATTTTTTGTTATCCAGTAAATAGTCTATTATAGAAGGGAGGTTGAATATAATAGTACCAAATAATCGATTCTAGAATACAAGTATATAAAAGACGAACTATTTGTACTAATTTTTAATAACCTTAATACAAATCTCTCTCAAGAAACCAGTGTTCTTAAGAGCTGTTAGGTTATGAGAATAATGTAAACATGAACGATACATCAATGTAAACCTAATCATGTGTTTATATAGTACACAAATACCTATCTAATTATAGCAACTATAATGATCAATAAATACAGATATACAATTTCCATCATTATCTTCCTAAAAGATAGCTTCCATTGAGGCAATTGTATTTCACACAATCACTTCTTTTTCCGTCTTCAATAAACTCTGTCGGTTAGCAAACTCTGATTGAGTAAATTCTGATTGAGTAAACTCTGATGACGTCAGATAAACTATGTCTGATAAACTTTGGTATCTTCAGTTCTTCATATCTAAAAATCTCCCCCAATTTATGCTTTAAGCAATAAAACATAAATTTGGACTTATGATGTCAGAAACCTCTAAGGCAAATGTATCAGAGTTTATCCAAACTACCTTTTTATACCCTACTGCAGAAAAGGTTTCCAGCTAGAAAGTCATCAAGTAACTTCTTTTCAACTGCCTTCAACAATTTCATCAGTTGAGATTTTACTTCATTCATCTGCTCACCAGAGTCATCGATTTGATACATAGAAGCTCTTAAGTTGTAGATTGGTGTCCTCTCCATTCTTTCTTCCATAACAATGCAACAAGCTTTATGACCACCTGGATTCAGAACAAGAGTAGGAATACCAACTATCATTTTGATTTTTCCACCTCCTTTGTTCATTTACTTTTCAGTTTCATCCTCAAGCATATACCTTGGCTTGTACTCTTCATCAGAGTCTAGCATCATCAGCTTTTCAGTCTTTCTTTTGTTAGCAATTTCACTTTCTAGAATTTTCACCCATTTAGTTGTGGTCTCATTCTCATCATTTAACAAACAAAGAACATATTCAAGTTCCTTTGATGACTTATGAGTTAGATCTTCTTCATCCAATTTCAAGACTCTTCCATCTTCTAGAAAATACAAAAGCTTTTCCTTATGGACATTACCATCAAAAGCATCCTTAACCAAATGAACAACAACGAGCTTGTCCAAATGATCTTGAGTTAATTCTTCTTCAGGTTTGTCCATCAGAGAATAATGATCTCTTAAAGAATTTGTTTCTCCTCTATAGAGCTTGGCTTGTGAACTTCCAATTCCTCTCTTATCTCTTTCAAGTCTAGCATTCAGAGTCAGAGTTTCAGACTTTGTCCACAATAAGTCAGATGTTTTCTTCCTGATCAGAGTTTGTTGTTCTTCTTCTTCATCTTCAAAACTAACTCCTCCTAGAATAAAAGATGTCCCTTGCATAGTTAAAGGAGCTCTAGGCTTTGATGAAATTTTCTGTTGAACAGTCTGAGAAGATTGTGATGACTGGGCCTTTGCAACATCTACACTCATCCCTTTATTAGACCTTGTTACAGGCCTTGATTGAATTTTGACAGGTGCAGATACAATAAGTTTTGCTTGAGTAGGTGCCTTCTTCTGAGCTGGAGTTTTCTTTGAACTTACATATCTTCTTTTCTTTTACTGGACTTGAGCATTGTCAATACCAACTTTCTTCAATTCTTCCTCTGCAGCAACTGGATCCAATATTAGATGTTCTTCTTCAAAGAGCTTCTTTGCCAGTTCTGCATCTTTCTTGTTCCTCTCTTCAATATTTTCAGGATTCTCTTCCTCTGCAAGCCTCTTAGCCAATTCTTCATCCCTTTTAATTTGTTCAATATCAGCTATAGAATCAAGTTCCATCAGAGTTTGTTGACTGTCTTGAACTTTTATAGATCCTGAGGGAATTAGAGTTTGAACAGTCAGAGTTTGAGTTTGTATACTCTTTCCACCCTAATGACTCCCTTGGCTTTTATCAGCTAAGCCATCACCACCACCTTCAGGTTTGTCATCAGAGTTTAAAATGCATTTGTCCTTAATTACTTTCTCTCCCTTTCTGACATCAGAAAAAATAGTCAGTATATCTGTAATTGTATGCAACATAGTTTGAATAGAGGTCACGGTAGTAGCAATTTTGTCAACTTTGGACTCCAAAGCATCATGTTTAGTGGAAACAGCTTTAATTTTAGCCTCCATGGATTGTTGATATTTAAAAGCAACACCCTAAACAGAAGCACTTTGCTTATCAACATGCTCTTGAAAATTATGAACTTCACTGTGAAGATCCTTAGTCAACACAGTGGTTGTCTTGAGAACAACCTTCATTTCATCAGAGTTTACCTCAGAGTCTGCTTTCTTGATCAAATCATGAACATGAGGCCAAGAGATATCTTCATAAGAGAATTTCCAAGTCATATCCCAGATAGATTGTTTTTTAGAGTTCAAAATATCTGCAGTAGATGGCTCACTCATGATATTACTGCTCCTTACACCTTCTGCAATAAGAGAAGGTTCAATCTCACCCTTCAACTGCTCAATAACATAAAAATCAGGATATTCCATCCTCAATCTTTCATGAGCATCAAAAGCATCCAGAGGCCATCTTTTGGAGCTGTATCTTTGAGTGTAAGGAATAGAGAGATCAGTGACTTCTTCATCCTCAAAGATAAGAGTGAAATCTTTAGAGTTTGCATCTTCACCATCTGCAATATCATCAGACATTGGCACCTCAGAGTGTAGAGTTTGAGAGACAAGTTGATTAATAGAGCCTGTTTCATTTATACTCTGAGTACTTGCACAAAGAACAACACACCCTAAGACACTCTTTTCTTTTAAAGTAATTTCATTACTTCTCACATCACACATCTCATGACTTTTGAGAGTCAGAGTTTTCTCACTAGAAGTAACTAATTTTTGTCTCATATATAACTTTCCTTTTGCCAGAACCAGTGTCTGCCTCTCATTTTCAGTTCTGTTTTCACACATTTTATCTCAATCTCACAAGAAAGACTCAAATCACAATGACCTACAGAAATAAGAGGTGGCTGAGAAAGGAGATTTATGGTCACATGGATAGATGGTTCCTTTCCAGGACTATCTATGGTTATTCCAACAGTAAAAGATGGGAATATAAATTTTGAACTTATGCTATCAGAGTATGTAAATTCTAAAGAAAATTCAGAGTTTATACCTTGAGCATTTGTAGAGTTTGATGGAGTGTCCAGCGGCTTTGCAGAAAGTGTTGCACCAGTATTGCATCTGATAGTGCCAAAAGATTAACATCAGAGCTTGATTTCTCAGCATTTGCAGTAGTAGATTCAGAGTTTAGCTGTGTTTCCTTAGTTGAATCTGCAATCACATTGGTGGTGATTGGTTCTTGTAGGACCAGAGTCTATTCAATAGTTGCTTCACCATTTTGAGGTGAAGGTTCTTGTGTGCTAGACTCTGACAGAGTTTGGCCTTCAACATCAGCAACAACAGGATCTTCAGTCAGAGTGTGAGTGTCTGCATTCAAACTTTTATTGGATGGTTCTTGTGTGGCTGGGGCCTTAACAACTTCTTCAACCCTTTGAGTTGAAGGTTCTTATGGGTTGTACCCCTGATCCAAATTGACTTCATTTGCTGGTACAGTGTCTTCTGTTGAACTTTGATAAATAGGTTCTTGTGTGCCTTGCCTGTTAGAGACTTCTAATTCATATTGAGAAGTAGGTTCTTGTGTGTCTAGGCCAAATGAAACCTTCTTCTTTTTCCTTCTTGAGAAAAGCTTGGTAGTTTCAGAGTTTGGAGTCTGTGGAAATTGTTGAGAAGCCATTTCTTTCTTTACTTATTTAACTAATTCTCTCACTCTCTCATAGGAGATTTCCTTGATTATAGGCTAAGAAGTCTTGACGGGAGAATCAGATTATTACTGAAACAGGAGAAAATGCTGGATCAGCTTGAATACTAGGATTGTCATCAACATTTTTATCCCAGCATTTCTCATCAACAATTTCACTGTCAGCCTCTGTTCCCTTTTTATCTTTACTTGGTACCTCATTTAAAATACCCTCCAAGGTGATTATAGGACTGGTAAAAAGATTAACATGATGTGATTTATCATTCATTTAAACCAATTCATCATTTTCTTCTCGATTGGCATTTTCATCATCACCATCTACCTCAATTCCACCGATGTTACTGTTTATTTAGTCAGGCAATGTAGAATTGTCAGAATTTATAACATCATCAGAGTGTAGTGGATCAGAGTTTAGAGCTTCAGTTGAAGAGAAATATTGAGAGATTTTGCCTTTAACCCATCTCATATTCTTCTTAACAGGCTCTGATATTGGATTGACATGGAATAACTTCATGAATGAAGCAGGAGCAACATCTGAGGCAAGTTTGACAGATTTCTTGATAGAAAATACCATGTCTTCAGCACTATCATCAGAGTCTGTTTGCTCATCAATTAATTTCCTTTTTCTGGGAGGAGACTGTGACACTAATTTGCCCTTCCTTTTGAGGCCTGAGCCATGTGCCTGAGAGGTGTGTTTTGCAACTAAAGTCTTTTGAGAGACAACAGAGGTTAGCAAAGTTTGTGTATCAGTGTGTGGATGGTGACTTGGGTTAGAATAAGAGTGGGATTGAGCTAAACTCTGATTCATAGTCACGGAAAGAAAATCCCTCCCATACACAATAAACATTCTCTAATTCAGAAGAAGCCTGACCTGTGTGGGATAAAATAACCTTGGCAAGATGCCATCTTTTTCTTTCTTGACATCCTTCCTTGTCAAGTCAACAAAAAATCTTTTGTTCATTTTAAAAACAGGCAAAACCTGATCATCAGCAAAACTAACATTTAGCAATAAATGAATAAAAAATAACTGTAAAAATCTACCATATTATACATTATGCTCATCATCACTAATTTTAACATCTATTTTCCTAATTAACAGACAAGGAAAATTAAAATTGAGATTATGGGCCAGAAAATATCCAATTTGCTGAGAGAGTTGGGGAATAACATCAAAATTGATACATTTTGGAGTAAAGGCCCTGGTGATACAATCGAAGAATAAGCTTCACTCTTTTCTCAAATGTGGCCTAGTCAGACTCCCCAATTTTGTTCGGCTCCCAGTGTAGCCAATCTCTTGAAAGAACTCCCTCATTACGGAGTCATCAACCCAATCATCATATACATCCACTTCAGGAAATCGAAGGGCCTGGCGAAGCACTTCAGGAGTTATAAAGTTGTCACCATTACATTTGAAGGAGATGATTGGTTCTTGTTCAACACTTGCATCGTTGAACCTGGCTGATGATCATATCTGCACCAGAGTTTGAGCAGAGATCTCAGTGGGTGCTTGTAAAGCATACCCAATGTTGTTGTTGGCAAGAAAATCCTGGAGAACATGGAAATCTCCTAGTGCATCTGCTTTATCGAGAATAACAGAGAAATTAGTAGTAGCAAAGAAATAGTTCTTGAAAGAAATACCCTTAGATGCCATTGATACAGTAGTATGAAGGTGTGAGAGATTAGGGTTTTGAGAATACGAGAGAGAGATAGAGAGAATAAGATGTAGATAATAATTCAAAGTAGGAATACAAATGAATAAACTCTTCCATATCAATTACTTTTAACACTTAGTGGGGAACGTGGTAAACTTTAATAGGATGAGTAATGATGAATTACAATTATCAAAATACAGCATATATGTGTGTAATTGTGTATAAAAATGAATCATTTTTTGTGACACACACGCGCAGTCGGTGTTACTCCATCAGAGATTAAGAATTATGACGTCACAGATATAAATATGGTGTCATAAATAAAATAATCAATAATAATTGTTTATTTAAAAAACAAATAACAAATATTCAGAGTTTGACTTATTGACTGAGATCAACGATTAGACTCTCCATGGATCAGAGTTTACTGCATTCTCAGTTTACCATATACTCTGACAGAGTTTACCATAAATACTGATGGTTGATGTCATCAGAGTTTGCAGATTCCGAGACACTTCCAGGAGATTAATTACTGATAATGTCTATTACTTGCTTTTTAGAGTTGAGCCACTTGTCACCATTCCTAATTCAGAAACCAATCTTGTAAATTTTGCTTCGCACAATGGCTTTGTAAAAATATCTGTTAGATGTTGGTCTGTTGAAAAAAAAATGCATTTCAATTGTGCCTTCCATAACATGCTCTCTTATGAAGTGATATCTGATACTGATATGCTTTGTCATGGAATGTTGAACATAATTTTCTGTCATTGCAATGACACTTTAGTTATCACAATAAATAGGAATTTTAGAAAAGTTCAAACCATAGTCCAATAATTGATTTCTCATCCATAAAATCTGAGCACAACAGCTTCCTGCAGCTATATATTCAGCATCTGCAGTGGATGTGGAGATTGATTTTTATTTCTTGCTAAACCATGAGACAATTCTTCCACCTAGAAATTGACATCATCCACTTGTGCTTTTCCTGTCTATTTTACATCCTGCAAAATGAGCATCTGAATAGCCTATAAGTTTGAAGTCAGACTCTTTAGGATACCATAGTCCAAGATTGATGGTTCCTTTGAGATATCTAAAAATTCTCTTAACATCAATCAAATGTGGTTCCCTTGGATTTGCCTAAAATCTAGCACATAGACAAGTTACAAATATAATATCTGGTTTACTGGCAGTTAAGTATAGAAGTGATCCAATAATACCTCTATATGTTGTCATATCAACTGACTCACCAGTGTCTTGATCCAATTTGGTTAATGTGGCCATAGGGGTTGTAGCAGATGCAGAGTTTTGTATTTGAAACTTTATGAGTAAGTTTCTTGTATATTTTGACTGACTTATGAAAATGCCTTCATCAGTCTATTTCACTTGCAACCTCAAGAAATAGCTCATCTCTCCCACCATACTCATTTGATACCTGGACTACATTAGATTTGAAAATCTTTCACAGAGTTTCTCATTAGTAGATCCAAATATAATGTGGTCATTTAGGGTTCCTTAAACTTAAAATAAGTTACTCATTTCATTTTTTTTACATATTTTCATTTTTTTAAAGATAAATATTTATTTTAGAATTTTAAAACCAAATATTATTTTCAGAATAAAAAATAATTTACTTATTTTAAGTTAAAGTACATATACCTACTTTTCCTGAAAATAAGCCCTTATTTTAAAAAAAATGGGGAAACAAATGGGCACAATATCATCAATATATATTTAAACCAGTAATAAGTCCTTACCCTTATTTCTATAAACAATTGTACCTCTTGTAAAACCACTTTCAAGTAGAAATTGAGCCAGTATTTCATACCAGGCTCTTAGAGCTTGCATGAGTCCATACAAAGCTTTATCCAACCTGTAGACATGATTTAGATATTTGGGATTCACAAAGCCAGGAGGTTGTTCAACATATACCTCATCCTCAAGCTCACCATTTAGAAATACACTTTTAACATCCATCTGGTATACTTTGAACTTCTTCTGTGCATCATAAACAAGAAAGATTCTAATTGCTTCAAGTCTAAACACAGGTGCAAAGGTTTCATTATAGTCAATACTTTCCTGTTGAGAGTAGCCTTTGGCAACTAGTCTTGCTTTGTTCCTTGTTATGATTCCATCAGAGTCTGTCGTGTTCCTGAACACCCATTTTGTGCCAACAATGGATCTATTCTTTGGTCTTGGAACAAGAGTCCAAACCTCATTTCTTTCAAACTCATTCAATTCTTCTTGCATTGCAGTAACCCAGTCTACATCCTTCAGAGCATCTTCAACTTTCTTTGCCTCTGTTTGAGAAAGAAAAATATAATAGAGATATTCATTCTGAGTAACTTTCCTTGTTTGTACTCCACTGTCTAGATCACAAATTATCAAGTCAGGTGTATGATCTTTGGTCCATTTCCTTGGATGAGTAAGATTTATTGAGGTAGATGCTCCTCCATGATTTATGCCATCATAGTATGATTCCTCAATGAATGTTGATGCTCCCCCTGAAGTTGTGCTAACCTCAGATTTTAACCCTTCAAAGTTTGTCTCTGTCAAGGATTGGTCAGACTCTGATATTTCAATGACTGATGTTGATCTGCATTTTCAGTAGAAGATTGAAGATAGAGTATGGTACCTTGTTAGAGTTTGAGATAGGAGCATCATTGTTTCCCATGAGAGCATCGCTTGTTTCTTCTTTAGAGTCTGAGGAATCCATCCAATCTTTCTTGGAGGTTATGAGTGCTTTCCCAGATTCCTTGCTTCTACACTCAGTAGCAAAGTGCCCCAACTTGTTGCACTTGTAACACTTTACCTTTGACTTGTCAAGTGTTTTTGACTTCCCATCTTTGTCTTCTCTCTTCTTGAATCTGTCTTTATTCTCAGACTCTCCAGACTTCTTTTGGAAGTTTTCTTACTTTCTGAACTTCCTGTACTTCATCTTGTTGAAACCTTTAACAAGCATGGCCACCATTTCCATGATGTTAGAGTTTGTAGATTCACCTTCAGAGTCTGAGTTAGAGTTTGCTTCAAACTCTAACTCACCACTTTCTTTTACAGCTTTTCCCTTTCATTTAGAGCTTGCATGGATCTGTTCCTTAGCTTTCTAGACTTTGGTTTCAACATTCAAGGCAACTGACTTTGCCTTGCTACTTTTCTTGTTCTTTCTCTGCTGTAACTCCAAGTCATTAGTCTTCAGGTTGCCATAGACTTCATCTAGGGACATATCTTATAGGTCTGTTATATCTCTTATCAGTGATGTCTGTAAATCCCATTCTTCAGGAAAAGCTCTCAGAATTTTTGTGTTGGAGTCTTCATTATCATATTCCTTGCCAACCAGAGCCAAGTCATTCAATAGGGTTAGAAACCTGTCATATGTGTCAGTAAGAGACTCATTATGCTTAGCCTCAAAGTATTCATATTCTTGAATAAGAACAGATCTCCTATTCTTTTTTATCTTCTTGGTTCCTTGACATTGAACCTCTAGTGCATCCCATATTTCCTTAGCAGTCTTATAGGCAATAACTCTGTTTGACATCATAGAGTCAAGACTGTTATATAAGATATTTCTTACCTTGGCATCTTTGAGAACTTCCAGTTTTTCCTCATTAGTCCACTCATTTTTGTCATTCAGAGTATAGTGTTCAAGAACTTGTCTTCCTTCCACTACAGTTGGTAGAACTAACTTTGTTGGCAAATACTGACCTTCATTGATCCTGTCTAGATAGTCAGGATCTATGGCTTCCAAGAACATCAAAATCTTTACCCTCCATGTAGGATATTCAGCCTTTTTCAAGATTGAAATTCTGATACTTTCATACTTGTTTCCACACATTGTTTTAAGATCTTTTAAGGTTAAAACAAACCTGGCTCTAAAACCAATTATTACCCAGTAAATAGTCCATTATAGAAGGGGGGGTTGAATATAATAGTACCAAACAATTAATTCTAGAACATAAGTATATTAAAGATGAACTGTTTGTGTTAACTTTTAACAACCTTAATACAAAACTCTCTCAAGAAACCAGATGTTCTTAAGAGCTGCTAGGTTATGAGAATAATGTAAACATGAACGATACATCAATGTAAACCTAATCCTGTGTTTATATAGTACACGGCTACCTATCTATTTACAGCAAAGATAATGATCAATAAATACATATATACGATTTCCATCATTATCTTCCTAAAAGATATCTTCCGTTGAGGTAATTGTATTTCACACAATCACTTCCTTTTCTGTATTCAATCATCTCCTAATTTATCGATTTCCAACAGTCAAACTCTGATCAGCATAAACTCTGTCGGTTAGCAAACTCTGATTGAGTAGACTTTGATGAAGTCAGATAAACTCTGTTTGGTAAACTCTGGCATCTTCAGTTCTTCATATCTAACATTTTTTAATTTACAATATTTTTTATTTGTCTTAAATATGCTACATGTATATAATTGTGTTTGTAAGAGGAATGAATATACTGCAAATATTTATGTTATAATTTTTTTTAATAAAAAGTTATATTATAAGAATTCTAAAATAAATATAATCTAATATATATAAAAATATAAATATTAAAAAAAATGAAAAATATAATCGAGCGAGTTCGAGCCGAGTTTGAGGCTTATCGAGTCGAGCCTGGAAAAATTCGGTTCGACTCGAGTATTTAGTCGAGCCTAAAAACTTGTTCGCGCTCGATAATGAGTTCGAGCCAAGTCGAGCCGGGTTAATCAAGCCGAACCTGAGCTGAACTCAAAAAAGTTCAGCTTTAATTAAAGCCCAAGAAGAATGTTTCAGTGAGATTAGTAATTGAAAGTTTAGTACTCCCTGATTTTTAATTGATTGTCGTTTAAGGTTTATGCACTAGTACTCCCTGTGTTTCATATTAAAAGTTCACTTTCAAAAAAAAAATTGTTTCAAAATAATAGTCCACTTCAACTTTTCATGTAAAATATACAAAGTAATCTAATTTATATTTCCAAAATCAACTATATTCTACATATGTTCAATTTATATTTCCAAGATCAATTTCATACCATATATTATATTCATTCAATGTAATAAATATGGGTACATTCTATAAACAATAAATTTTCTTAATATGCGTTATTTTTTGAAAGTGAACTACTAATATGAAACAGAGTGAGTATTAAGAAAATGCATTAATACACTTTCAATAAAATTATGACAAATTAAAATTACAGTTGTATCCTTTATGTAATTTCTTTGTAAACAAGAGAGAGAAAATTAAAGTATGGTATATTACGGAATAACACATTTATTATATTTAGAATTCTAAAAACGTCAAACAAATAAAAACAAAACTTGAATTCTAAAGCGCCAATCAATAAAAAATAGAAGGAGTAAGTTCTTATGATATGGGAACTAAATTTGTGAGATTGGACTTCCAGGAAGCTGTCTAGGTTCCTTTCGCACTTTATGACTTCAAGGAACTGGGAGTCATTGTATCCAAATCTTCGTGTGCTAGATTTAGGTCTATTAGGTTATAAGATCTAATCCATAAGTAATGTATAAGTTAGAGAATAAGCCCAACATGAAAGATAATAGTGGGATATGAGTAGTTGGACTAGATAAAGAGGTTTATTGAAAAGTTACATGTATCTAAAGGTTTCTCATGAATCTGTAAGTAAATATGTTATTTAGAGTACAAGTTCCTTCCTTTTAGAACATGTTATATCAGCTCAGCAGCATCATAAGAAGCATCTATTGGTATGGGGAAATTCTATAAGTTTTACTATATTAATATATTTGTTACTTGTGCAGGTACAGATTCCTGAAGTCATATTTCTGCGTGTAGGAGTAAGTCATGAATACCAAGCCCTTATGTTAAAATGTATTTTTTGGGCGCATATGATCTTTGAATACTTCTAATGGGGCACGAAGTAACAAAAAGACTCTTAGCTGATTATAAACTCAAGTTTTATTCAGCTCAGGTAACCTATTCGTGATTGGCTCGGGGAAAAAGAGACTAAGTCGGAATCATTATTATTGTGTAACAGACTTAACATAGAATTAGAACTACATAAAGTTGATCTCTATATATATGTATACGTAGGTACCTTGAGAGAGTACCGGAAACATATGCATTCTGATAATCTCTAAAGAAGAAGTCTGAGATCATCTGAAGCACTCAAACCAGCTCAATCCTCACAAATAACCCACATTCTCTATAAATTAGTAGGTCGTTAGCCTCAATAGCTCACCACAAACCCCTCAAAATTTGTTACTAAATCCACTCATCAATAATTTTATTGATGAAATACACATTTTTAATTTGAGGATCCCAACTTTCATATTTATTACTCCCTATGTCTCATCCAATTCTTTACACTTTCCCTTTTCGGATGTTCCTCCCAATTTTTTACATTTCAAAACTTTTTAAAAATAATAAATTTTTATATTATAAAATTTACTCTCACCCACTACTTTCCTCCACTTTTTTAAATCTATCAATTAAATATCAATTGACCCCACCACTTTAGTCACTTTTCCTTTTTTTTCATCCATTTTTCCTTCTCTTTCATAATACTTTATATAATTTTCTTAACCTCCATACCCAACCCAAATATAAACAATTGGGTGGGACGGAAGGAGTATTTTTTTACAAAGAAAATAAAATTTTAAAATAATAAATTAATTATTTTAATGGTAAAATATATTTAAAAACACATTGTACGTATCACCTAATGACATGACACCCCAAAAAAATTTGGTTTAACCTTTTGATATTATTATTATGAGATACCTATTTATTAAATATATATTTTGGGATGAGTAAAACCAAACCAAAACCGAAACCAAAAAACTGAACTGACTTTCGATTCGTTTTTTTTATATATTCGATCAGTTCAATTTATTCGGTTTAAATCAAAATTTAGTTCAATTCGATTTTGAGTAAAAAAATTTGATCTTTGAGTAAATAAATATTTTTAGGCCCCAAACCCCATCGCCGAATTTATACGGATTACCCCGCCCATTTGGGCATAAATTAAACAATCCTGCCCGCCCTCCCTCCCCCCCGCCCTGCTTGGGCGATTACACAGTAAGATAGATATGGCATCCACCTCCTCTGCCTCCTCCTCAAGAATCAAGACCCTCTCTATGACTCTGCAGTCCGATAATCAATCTCTCATCGCTGTATCTCTCTCTCTCTCTCTCTCGCCCCCCTAATTATAATCAATTCTCATTATTTCATTTTATTTGTGCTTCAGGAGATTCGTAAAAGTATGAATATGTTCAAGGATATAGCTGTTGATTTAGAGGCAGATCATCAATCTGAAATGGTTTTATCATCAATCCTATTTTATCCTTTTATTATTTACTATTATTATTATACTCATACACATACACTCTACTCTGCTACTCTGCTACTCTGCTACTCAGCTTTCATAATCCCTACTGGTGTGCTGTTTAATAATGCTACCTTTTAGGAGTCCTGAATAATTCTTAACATAAGATATTTCGCTATTTCTAGTTTAGGAACTGCATTTGGCAGTTTTTAAAGATCATTTTAATTTGTATTTAGGGCTTTAGTAAGGGTCGACAATGTGCCGCATCATGTATGGTGCACGGCCTCCTAACTACTACCCGTGTCACTTGTCTTTGAACACGGAGGGGTCGTCATTGGGCTTTGTCTCTAGCACGGTGAGTTAGTAGTGGTCTAGTGAAGCTGTAGAAGTATTCTAGATTCAATACTTTCAAGGAAGGAGCTCGACTTTCTAGAGCAGAGCGTACGGTGAGTAAAGAAAGATTCGCATCCATCCATAGCTGGTTCATAGGCACCGAGAATTGCAAGTGCTTAGAACAATTACTTTCCTATACATTTTGGCATAAAAATTAAAAATATTTTCATATACCCCTAAATAGTAATTAAAGATGCTCAGAAATGATTAACTGTAGGACATTATAGACTATGTCAGCTGGAGTTGTTGAAGCTGCATATGATTTTCTTCTCATAGGACTTCTTTCACAAAGTTTGAACTTAGCTCGTATATTCTTTTTGAAGAAGAGGAAGGGGAACGCAGACCTGCCCAGCCATATACATCAGGAGTCTATTGATAAGAGCGAATGATGCACCTAATTTCTGAAAAAAATTATTTTAAATCTTTTCTTGTCAAAATGATGAAACCTTATTTTTAACAGGATGCAACTTTAGTTTTCTATATCAGTACAAAAACTTATATGAATGTTGTTTCAGGTGAAGGAGTTGGAAGTTGGCTTTATTCAGATGTTGGAAACTACTGGAGATTGTATGAATTTTTCATCCGCGATTGAATCAGTTGGGAATGGATACGAACCTAAAGAAGGGGTGAATACAATGTTCCAGCTCTAAAGCGACTCTTTTTTAGTTTCTAGCTAATAATTTTGTTGCAACATTTGTCATACAGCTAACAGATTTCAAGAAGCTGCTTGATGATGAAATTGAAAGGCAGAAAGCTGGATCGTCTGTTGTTCCAGAAAAAGATCCGTTATTTCGTCAGTTCACTGCAGCCATATGGGTACGGTTTGCAACTAGAACTTACAGGAAGCTTAAAGCTTTGTTATGGCATTGAAAAACCAAACAATCACGTCTAATAATTCTGCTTTATGTTTATTCACTTCAACTCCTTTAGGCTCTTCTTTTTATTTTACTTTTGAAGTCTTTTTTTGTTTTATAACATTTTTGCTCTGCGAAATCCTCTTTTCTATATTCTTTGAGGTAATTATATTTTTATACATTTTAAGACACTGAATTTTGAGGTTTTAGAATTCGATTAAATAAAGTGTTTTGGAGCAAGGGTTAATAAAACAAACCATTTATCGACCTCCAATTGAAAAGAATGCTGATGGGCTTTCTTACTATTCCCAGCTGTCACTAACGTTGGTTTGTTGCCTAATCTAATATAGTCATATTATCTTCTCAAGTGTATCTTAGTAATTCAGTTCTCATTCTGCATGTCTTCTTGCAGAATGTTAATCATGCTGGACAGCCTATGCCAGGTGAAGAGGAGGAGGATATCATAGTGACTAGTACACAGTCCAACCTTCTGAATACTACTTGCCCACTTAGCGGAAAGCCTATTATTGCATTGTCAGACCCAGTTCGAAGGTATGCTTGGAAATTGATAGATACTTTCATTTTTTAAGGAGATAATCTTCTATCTTTTGGACCATAAATGATCGATTTATTCTTGTTAATAGTATTGCCTAGAAGTATGTTCTGAAAATCTTGCATTACTTGAATCATAATTTTCTGACTGTTTTGGATGCAATTCTTGCTGAAGAATGTATTATACTTCAGGCGGTCACAATAATCTGGTAAAAGCTTATTATGTAATAAAAGACAGAGCGCATCTCCTGTATGATGCCTTGTAGTCATTGTGTTGAATCTTAAAAGTTAAAACCAATGTCAACATGGATAATTAAGAAGTGCTGCTTCAAAAACTGAGGAAAACCTGTAGGTAGAGTTATTTTTAACTGCTAAAAATTTCTACTATACATTCCTTGTTAGTTTCTTCAACAAAAAATAAATTGGGATTAGGAAATTGGATGAGGTGAAGTAAGTTACTATGATGACTCTATTATAGTGATGGAACACGTTGATGTAATTCCTATGTTTCTTAGTACCTACTATATTAAAAAATCAATTACATAACTCTTTGAATCCCCAATGGTAGGGCTTGACTGTACAGGTAGTCATGTTTTTAGTTCACACTTTTACTTTAATTTTTGTTTTTCCTTTGTACCTTTCTTTCACTTGTTCACCTTCTTTGTTACTAAAGAACAGTTAACGTAAAGAATGAAGGTACAGATATGATAGGTTTTTGGGGACTTTTATTGGCTTCTCGTTACAAATTAAATTATGGTTTTCTCTAACATTTTACAGTTTATGTTAATACTGATATAATAGTGATGGAACACGTTGATGTAATTCCTATGTTTCTTAGTACCTACTATATTAAAAAATCAATTACATAACTCTTTGAATCCCCAATGGTAGGGCTTGACTGTACAGGTAGTCATGTTTTTAGTTCACACTTTTACTTTAATTTTTGTTTTTCCTTTGTACCTTTCTTTCACTTGTTCACCTTCTTTGTTACTAAAGAACAGTTAACGTAAAGAATGAAGGTACAGATATGATAGGTTTTTGGGGACTTTTATTGGCTTCTCGTTACAAATTAAATTATGGTTTTCTCTAACATTTTACAGTTCTAACATATCTATATTCCTTGTAAATTTAAACAATCTAATATGAATTAAATTTACTTGAGTGGTATCGTTCTAATATATCAAATTTTAATATTTAGTTACTGATTTATATATCTTACCTTCGTGCTTTGTTTTATTAATTGGTTTAATTTGCATGTTTTTGTTAATTATTTATATAACTGCCCCTTTGTTGTATTTAATTTTTAATTATTCCCAATAGTCCAAGCTTCTTAAAAGCCCTTTAGGTTTCAACCTCTCACTTTCTAAAAGACTCTGACCGTTAATTTGGGTCGCATGCAATCTACAATGTTCTATCTCTTTTGGTCGTATTGTTTCATTGGGGTTTGCGAGATAAGATCAGAGTGTAGTGTACTGTGACTCCATGAACTTATATACATACAGTAACAGTAGGAATTCATTAAGTGATCACAAGTTACAAAGACAGGTCATATATATAGTCACAGGCGTTGTGACCAATACACGCAAGACTCACACACACAGAACTAGCATAGGCTAGGACAGGACACACAGCTCACACACACAGATGAGTTACATGACTCTTTATTGTACTTATATTAGATAGCATCCGAAACACAGGAACTAATCAACCAACCCCATGCAATGCATGCACAGGTTATTAGTTGATTAATTCCATATTAGTTAGGGAGCTTGGCTTAATGGCTACCGCAAGTGCAGTTGGTGCAGCTGGTTCCGCACTTGCACTTCCCGTCATTCTCTGACATGCTCATCACCATTGTCTCCACTGAGCTGCACCCACAATCAATTTCAATCTATCAATTTATTTCACACACACACACACACAAAAGCTAGCAGGTTCACAGGATTGAAGAAGAGGTTACCTTTTCTCAGATACAATAATGTCAATGCCGTAGCCGTTTCCCTTCTTCCTGCAATTCATATAATTATATGTCATTAGATATCCCTTAATAAACTAGGCATGCATACACTGTATGACTTCTCCCATTCGTTTTCTCACGTACACACACCCGCACGCAAATTGTGTTAAGCAAGGTACAGTTTATGTTAATTTAATATTCATATCTAATATTAAAATTTGATATATTAGAACGATACCACTCAAGTAAATTTAATTCATATTAGTAACTAAATATTTAAATTTGATATTAGAAACAGTAATTCATTAAACCCGATTGTTTAATGAAACATGTCAAACTACATTGCATGTTGTTGAGTTTGTTTCAGTGACTATTAACTTATTTCTATTGATTGGCGCAGTATGGACTGCAAGCATATATATGACAAGAAGGTAATAATGCAATATATTAAGAGCACGAAAGGGCAACAAGCTAAATGTCCCATTACAGGTATATATAGTATATGTGCTATAAGCTCTTCATTTGAAATTCCCTGCTGATAATAGTCCGATTATCTGAAATTTCATATCTTATTCCAGGTTGTCCGAAACTATTGCGGACAGATAAAGTGGTTTGTGACCCATTATTACGTATTGAAATTGAAGAAATGAAAGCTATGAGCAAGCAAAGTGGGGCAACCAATATTATAGAAGATTTCACTGACCTTAATGAAGAGGGAGAGGAATCTGAGTAAGCAAAACAGAGGACATGTACATATTTTTTATGACAGTCTGATTTGAAACCCCTACTATGGTCATTGACTTGTCCCTTTTTATAATTGCTGATCCTTGAAGTGCATTTTATCTTGAATGTTAGTTATTCCTTGATTGTATAAAAATATTTAAATCTTCTAGGAACTGAAGCTTATTTTAAGCTGTCTTTTAAGTATTTCTAATGTTTGCACTCCGAGTGAGTTAATTCAGCCTTCCATCTACGCCGCAAGTTGGATTGATTGAAAAACGGAAATTATGTTTAGTACCATAGTAGAATTGTTTTTTATGCTATCAGATTTTTTACTTTTATACATTTTATCTTTATAGATTAATTTTTTTATCCGTAATATTATTTCGTTAATAAAACGTGCTGAAATGTTAAAACATTGTTTTATATTTAAAAAATTTATCTTTAATGCTATTTTAAAATTGATTTCCCCCCGGTGCCATAACATTCTTACTCTTATAAATGTGGTACTTTTTGGAAATTAACCATCTATATGTCCATTTTGGAAAAGTTACACATATTAAGAAAAAGTTAGTTAGAATAAATTTTTTATGCATACCCCTAATTAATGTCTTGGAAAATGACAATTCAACTGAGTTTTGAATAAGTCAAATCTTGAAAATAATAAATATAGAGATAGTTTTGGAAGATTATCACTATTTTTTGTTTTGAAACTAGAAATGGACATGTATTTAAGGACAAAATTTATCTTGAATGTGGATATTTAAAAGGGGACGGAAGGAGTATTGTTATAATGTCCCGAATAGAGTTTAACTGATCCCGTATCGCTACGTTACACCTACGCTCTTTGTATAATAAAATAACCTTATTAAAATTCCATAAAACAGAACAAGCTTAGTCAAAGTTATAGTTTACAAAATTATAACAAAAGTCATTACAAACTAGTTAGTCCTTAAATATTCCGGATACTACCATTTACATTTCTATATCATTAATACGCGGGTTTAAAATACCTGATCACTTAGAAAAATTTATTTAGTGAAAATAGGTCAATCAAAAAGGTCGAGTGAGGATACGTGTTTAAAATAAAATATGTGTACAAGTCACGATAACATTCAGATACAAGCAGAAAATTAAAGTACGTTCGTGACGGAAGTTAGTCTTCCTTATCGCCCCAACAAATAGACTCGTTAACATCTACCTTATCATCATTTCAAGATGCAGTACATGATAAACAAGTAGGCACTCACTCACAGCACAACCAATTCCTGATTGCGCACAACAGGAGGCAGGAGGCAGAATGCAAGCTGCATACCAGAAATCGACCTGACCTTTTGCTAAGTTCGGTGGATATAAACCATTATTTATATGTTAATTATAGACTTATTCTGTTTGGCCTCAAAATACTCACACTCTTGAATAAGTACAGACTTATTGTTCTTCTTTATTTCTTTGGTTCATTGACATTCAACCTATAGAACATCTCTCGGAACAGTTACTGAGCTGCATTTTTTTGGAGTCGCAAAAATTATAGATTTAATATCTCATTTATAACGAGTCAAAAACTATTTAGCTATGTCCTACAAAATCGTATGTTTAATCAAGAAAAATTATAGAAAATAGTAGTATCAGTTCAAGACATTAGGTTCAAAGTAATTTACTTAAATAAATAAATAAATAAATATATTAATTAAAAAAATTATATATAATAAATTTATTTATTTTAATAATTATTTCGGTTCAGTTTAATTTTTTTTATTCAATTTTCACCTAAAATCGGAACTGGAACCGATCGAACGGTTTGATTTTTAATTTTTGAGTTTGGATTTTTATTGGATCGGTTTTGGTTGGGTTTGGATTTTTTTTTCGCAGGCCAAGGTATTTGGAGGTAGTTAGCCTGTAGAAGAAGATAAAAGTGGTGCAAACTGCAAAGCAAAGCAAAAATGGCTATTTCTAGGTTTTGTGTTTGTCGATTAACATCGTCAATCTCTTCAATTACTCCTTACATTTCTCCTTTGAGTTCCAATATCCGTCGCTTTTCTGTCTCTGCTTCTTCTCTTCCACCTCAAAATTCTGATCTCACTACAACACCAACACTAACTACTACTAGTACTACTACTGGGTGGAAGCCTATGTGTTTGTATTTCACTCAATCTCTCTGCACTAAGGTACTACTCTCTCTCCCTCTCTCTCTCCCTCTCTCTCTCTCCCTCTCTGCCGCTCTCTCCCTCTCTCTCTCCCCCTCTCTCCCCCCTCTCTCTCTGTCCTCTCTCCCACTTTCTCTCTGTATAAGTATTGTATATGTTGTTGGTGTGTCATTTTTGTATCACATTATTAGTTTAAAGTTGATTCTGTATCTCAAGTGAAGACCACATCTTTAGTATATATTAATTTGCACATTTACAAGGGTGTAATCAGCTTAACATACTGAAAAACCCAACTTGCGATAAAATTTAGCTCATTCTACTTCCGTGTTTTGCATAGGTGTAATATTTCGTCATCTCATGTGGTATTTAATTAAAAAAATGGAAAACGCTCCTCTTACAAGATGGCACAATTTATTAAATAATAGATAATCATTTATATGTTAACAAAGTTTTTAAATTTAATTAAATAATAGTTAATCATTTATATGTGGTATTACATTGCTTATTGACTATTTGGATTGTGTGAGGTGGCACAAGGACGGTGTTTGTGTTTTCTTAGTTAAGTTCGTTGTTGTCAAAACAGATGGATGATCTGGCTCACTTAAATGCGTTCAATCATAGTTTTTCCGGGGAGCTTAAAATGAACACTTCTAGTATGAAGAATGTTCGCCCTCAACAATTTGATCATTTTCTCGTGCTTGACTTGGAGGGAAAAGTTGAAATTCTTGAATTTCCTGTACTGATGATTGATGCTAAAACCTTGGAGGTTGTTGATTTCTTCCACAGGTTGTGTTTTGTTTGATGGTGTCTTTTTAAATGATCACTTTATAGTTATCCTTTTAATGCATCTTTTTTAGCTATCGACTCATAGATTATTTGGCTATTTGGGTCTATATTTCTGTGAAAGTAGCTTTACAAAACTTTAATCATTAAGTAGATCAAGTTTTTCGAATTGTTAAAGCAAATTAGTGGTTGAATAGGCAGAGTAATGAATAACTTGGTGTCTAAGCATTTGGCAGATTTGCTATTCCTTCTACAGTTCTACCTGTAATTTTATTTTAATCTGTTTACTAATTATTGTTCTTCTCCTTTGAGTAATTAATTTTAGTACTTTATGATCCTTATATAAGTTTTTTATATGTGAATGAAACAACATCATTTCAGTCACTTTTCTTATTCATTAATTTCTTATCCTACAGATTTGTAAGGCCCTCAGAAATGAGTGAGGAAAGAATAAACCAGTATATCGAAGGAAAGTATGGAAAAATTGGAGTTCACGGGTATGGTTTAACATTTACTTAATGTACCAGAGAACTTTCAAGCATTTATCATTTCTTCTATGTTATATAAATATTAAATTATCTGTGATTAATGTAAATATAATGAATGCAGAAAATGGTTAAAGATTTCTGATGTAGGCCAAGGTTAAGAAAGCGTTGAATATAGGGGGAAAACTTATCTCCACTGAGAATAGGCAGAAAACATTGTAAATCTGCCGATTGATTTTAAACTACTCATTAAACTTTGAAAATAAAGTAAGATTATTCAATGCTTGAATGGTGATCCTAAAACCTGGAGCAAGCAAAATCATAGATGGATTGTAGTTAGTAGTATGACTACTAATACCTAACTACTTTCGCAGTGGAGGAAAAATTATCTAATCATAATATACTTAAATAACTATGAGTTACATACAACTAAATTATCTTTATAAATTATAAATATAACAATTAATAATTGATTGCTAATTCTGTGTTGTGCATCAGGTTCTCAGTGTCATATGTTCACGGATATGTGATCAGCTTTTCTGTGAAAAACGACTATTACTCGATTGTTTAGTAATAAACTGGATTCTATAATTATTTTACCCTTTAATCTAGGATGTGTGTTTGTACACCCATTCTCTCATATTGTCCCTTTAATTTTAGTTAGCACTTAGCAGCCAGCAGGTTATAAATTGCAGGCTTGCAGATAGACAAATAAATGCTACAATGCAAGTACATACGGTTGCATGCATAAAAAAATATGATGCTACGATTACTATAATGTATGTCCATATGAATATCCAAGGTGTATCGGTCAATGGTCGTGCTTCGAAACTGTTTTGACTATTGATTGCTTCTCCGAAAAAATGGAATAGTGGTTTTCGTTGCATGAAGAGTCAGATTATCAGTGGAATTTGCGAGTACTGGTTTTACATGTTTGTTGCGTATATATCATTCACTTTTCCCCATAAATAGTTCTTATATTGTTTGATGCATGTAATTTTTGAAACGTATCTCCTTCCAGTAAGCTTGAAGTATATTTTATCAATTCAGTTAATTGAAAAAATAACAAGTAACTTTGTGGATTTCATTTTCTTCAGAGTATTAATATGATTTGTTGTTATGTGCCAAATGTGGAGCAGCTCCACAAAATTGTATATGTTCTCATGTGGCATTTATTTGGTGGTTTTTTCGCTCCTAATATGTGTTTATCAGGGAAGCCAATATGGTTTATATCAGTTTTCACTTTTCAGTGTCTGGCATGATACAGCTATTCCATTTAAGGAAGTTATACAGCAATTTGAAGACTGGATGGCAAAGCATCAATTATGGACAATGGAATCCGGTGAGCATCTTAATAAAGCCGCATTCATAACTTGGTGAGTCCCAATTTGGCATCGAATGGTGGAATATTGATTTGGTTTTCTTTCTGTAAATTCACTATTAGAGCAATATTAAGCATCCATGGTTTAAACCTTGACAAAAGAGGACATTTTAGTTTTTACAGATGTGAACTACTTGAGTCTTCTTAAAATTAAGCCTTTAGTGGAGCCAATACATGTAACTAGTAGGTTGCTGCAAACATATTTCGGGATGTGATCAACATTGTGTGTTAGGGAGTCTGAAAAGAGAGCAAAGTTTTATCCATCAGTTTGTCTTGTGTGTACCGTTTCAGATGAAACAAAGAAAACATGATACTCTATACAATTATATGGTTGTTCATATAAGAGGAGATTCCTGATTGGGACACGGATGAGAAAGGCAAATTAATGAGGAGATAAGAGGGGTAGAGCATTAATGGTATTAAGGGGAGAACAATTCTGGTTATTTAACATATTAAGAATGAAAAAATGTAAAGAGAAATTATGGATAACTTCCTTCGGTTTCTCTTGTTTAAAGACTCGGAAAGACAGGTTCTTGTTCTTTTTCTTTTCCATGTTCAATTTCTTCACCCTCTTGTAGAAGAATCTCTGAGACATTGGTGAATTTAAATTTTTTCTACTTGCATACAAATGATGTGTTCTTTAGTCGGCAGCTTCGGTGGATAACAGGATAAATCACTTTTTATCACAAAATACTGTATACAAAAAGTTAAATATTAGTACAATAATTTTCTTCCCCTAATAGTGTTAAATATTTCATTCAAGTGAAAATTGGACTTCACGGACACAATGCACAAATGCTGATATATTATTGTTTACATGCACTAGTGGCAATTGGGACATAAAAACTAAAATCCCTGAGCAATGCAAATTATCACGGATGAAGATCCCATCATACTTTATGGAATGGATCAATCTGAAAGACGTCTACCTGAACTTCTACAAGAGGAGGGTAAGCAGGGTAATTACTAATTTTTCTTGATCATTTAGGGTTCTACTGTAAAATTTATCTTTTATTTCCTTCTCTAGTTTCAACACTTTATAGTGTCTAAGAGAAAACCAATTTACTGTCAGACTTTTGGCCACAAAATTATGTACCTGGTATATTTATTCTTCTCATCATGTGATTATAGATTGACTATAGGCTTCTAGTTTAGGTATCACCTGTAACATGATGAAGACAACTAAACTTTTAGACCTTTGACCTTTTTTTAATTATTCTGATACAATACTTTACTGAAGACTTGGTAATTTCAGCTTAGGGCTAAACTGTGTTTCAGCACATTAATATTCTTTACCAGTCCATGCCCATCCTTGAACATGTCCAATAATCTGGAAAGCACGGACACGGCAAAATCGGTGCCGTATGCGAGTCCGACTCGGCCGACTCGGCGACTCGGCACAGACTCGGCTGAGTACGTGTCCGACTCGCCAAGTGGCGAGTCAAGACGAATTCGGCAGCGGACTCGCTTCGGACTCGGGTTAGACGCGTGACGGATTCGGGTCGGATTCGGGTCATACTAATTCTGTACATTATTACAGAACAAAACGGAACTGAAAAAACAAATCTGAATCCTATGATTCAAACATGAATAAAAACGTACAGAGAGAGAGAGGGAGGGAGAGAGAGGGGGGGGGGGAGAGGGAGAGAGATGGAGAGAGGGTACCTTGTAGCATAGAGAGAGAGAGAGGGTGGTATATATATATATGTATGTATCTATATGTTATTACAGAAAATCTAATGAAGAAGAAGATGAAGAAGGGAGAGACGATGTTTTAATCACAGAAAGCGAAGAAGGGGGCAGTTGAAGAGAGAGACGATGATATATTACTATAACATGTGATGCTTGCCAGCTGTATGCCTTCAATTTGTATATTAAAATATATATGTATATTGTATGTAATTGACAGCGGTATGCATAAGATGTGCATTACTCTTGTTTGATTTACGGTTCCCATTTATGTACTACACTATTTAAATAACTAATATTTTTTAATGGTAATTTTTTTAATATTTGAAAATTTTAGAATTTAATGAATATTCATATTAATTTTAAAAAAAATTAATTTTGAAAAAGATCCGATTAATACCCAATTCGATTAAATTCTGTATCCCTTTTGTTTCTTTATATGTGTTTTTTTTATTAAAAAAATGTAGAGAAATTTAGATTTAGAACATGTAGATATCTAAATAAAATGATTTATGCCAAATAAATTAATATGTGGGAACAAGGCAGATTCTAATTTTTTTTACGGGCTAAAAGTTTACTAGTTTACTACTTATTTTGTACCAAGTTTACACGACTTATTATCAAATTTGAATGGAACTATTATTTATGAATTTGTTGAATGTTGACATATATATTTATTGTAAAAAAATTAAAATTTGCCGAGTCCCGTATCCAGGACTCTTTGGAGTTTGGCGAATCCCCGTGTCCCCGTACCCGAGTCCCGTGTCCCCGTATCCGAGTCGGTGCTTCATAGCCAATAATTGAACCGAATCATTCTCTGCATGGTCATTATTTATAGGTCCTTTGACTTTTAGCACACAACTCAAAGTGCCTTGACTATATAGCTAAATTTATTTTTAATTTAATTGTTTTTCTTGTCTTAATTATAGTATTAAGTATATATTTTGGTGAAAAAATAAAATCATAAAAATACTAAATTTAACCATGTGGTCAAAGAACTTTGAAGTGTGTGCAAGAAGTCATGTGACCTAAAATTAGGACCACAGGGAGTAAGTACGTTGCATGGGGGCAGGCTATGGTACACCTGAGTGTTAACTGTTAACTATCTAACAAGTAGTGAGAAATGATTTGATAACTGATAATTTTAATGCAATGGCCATCACAAATGTCAATTTGGTTGGTAAAGTTTATTGTAGCACAGAGCATATCTTTATCCTAGAGTTACTTGTCAATCCTTCAAAAATCTTGTTGATGTATTTTTTTATTTTTGAATTAGGCCTCAGGTATGTTGACAATGATGCGGGAGCTTCATATTCGATTGGAAGGAAGTCACCATCTTGGAATTGATGACACGAGAAACATAACAAAAGTTTTGCTCTGCATGATTAATGACGGTGCAGTTTTGCAGATCACTGCCCGGAGATATTTGTCAGGAGAAGTTGAATTTCTCTTTGAAAATCGTATCCGGTAGCCTACCCTTCAGCCTACTCTCCAGAGGATGGTTACATACAATCACTAATCCCATTAGGTCTATAGTATTGTGAAGTTTTTGTTGGCTTGGGAGTACATGCTTTTTCTGCATGATAAGTTTTTAAATGTATTTTTTTTCAATCAGTGTACTATGCTTTTCGGGTGCAGTGTATTTTGTGTTGTTTTCTGAAGGCAGAAAGCAACTTTTTTAGTCGGAGAATGAAAAAAAGCTCCCATTTGGCAAATATATGTGCAATTTTCAGTTTCCGTGCTTTGTAGGTTTTGGATTTAATCAGATCCATCATATTTGTTCCTATCACCTCTTCAATGTATATAATATAAGAGGGTGGGAGGGTACAAAAGTTCAGAGTAAATTTAAAGAAATTTATTAGAAATACTTCTTTAGTATAACATCAATTTTCTTAGAAAACTTAAATATTGTAAAATTAGAGGGAGTAAAATGAAATTTGAATTTGAGTATGGATAAATGTTCAAAATTTTCATTTTTTACTTCACTTCATTTATAACAATTTAAACTAGAGATCAAATCTTCAATTTAAGAAGGATTGTTTCCGCGAAGCATGGCTGTATATTGTACAGCTAATGTCATCTGAAATAGTTTTTCATGAGAATCAAGCTGTCAGCCTGTCATTTATCTTTCAATTAGTAGGAAATGAAGTGATAATTGGTGCGACGTCCATCACAATATCATGTATATCTCATTTATTGGGTTAATGTTTCTCTAGTTGAATTCAGTTGATTGAATTTATGTTTCTGAATTTATGCCAGAAGCATGCTCGCAATGATGGTCACTTCGGATAACAATAGCAGGAAGTCACCATCTAGGAATTGATGATGCAACAAATACGGCAAGAGTTTTGCAGCGCATGATAACTGATGGTGCAGTTTTGCAGATCAGTGCCCGGAGAAACAATGCTGAAAAGGCTGAATTTATCTTTGAGAATCGGCTCTGCTGGTAGTCTGCCCTTCAGTAGCTGGTTATATACAATTCATTTTACACCCTAACTCCCTAAGTTTTAGCTGCCTTCAAGAACATTTCTGTCTAGCGTTTTCTACATGTCAATTTTGAACCTGTTGCATTTGTCTTTTTTTTTTTGCTTAAAAGAATATGCCAGTTGGCAGAACTGAAGTTTTAAATTTTTTAAAATCGAAAAACTTCTCATTTGGCAAATATGTAGTCGTGTATATGCACTTATATGGAAGTTGTACTAATCGACATACTTCAGCAAAGAAAAAGGTATATCTGGTGAATTATATAGACTTATAAGGTGAACATTATATGTATATATAACACATTTACAGTATCCCTGATAAAAGAATTAACGGGTTGGGTCGGATCCAGTTCTAAAAACATGATCCGCAATCCAAAATTCACAAACTCACAGCACTCGGATCTAAACACAATATCAAACAGTTTGTAACTGATTCAGTTACTTTACACTTGTTAGTCAATATATGTTGACTTTATAGATTAAAAATTGTACTCCACATTGTAACTCGCGCGCGCTCTCTCTCCCTCCCTCTTATGTTCTCTGCAACTCATTGCATCTATATAATCATCTTGTTGAGTTCATAATCTACAACTATATATAGAATGAGAGCTTAGATTTAGTTGTATCGTCATTCGCATTGATTATGAATGAGTTACAATGTGGAGAGAGAACATTGTAACTTTATAGAATGAGGGAGAGAGAGAGTGGAGAGAGAGAGGGAGAGAGAGCGAGAGCGCGCACAAGTTACAATGTGGAGTACAATTTTTAGTCTATAAAGCCAACATATATTGACTAACAAGTGTAAAGTAACTGAATCAGTTATGAACTGTTTGATATTGTGTTTAGATCCGAGTGATGTGAATTTTGAATTGCGGATCATGTTTTTGGAACGGGATCCGACCCAATCCGTTAATTCTTTTATCTCTTTTATCAGGGATACTGTAAATATGTTATATATACATATAATTTACAATTAAAGAAAACAGAGCTATGAGGTTAATTTGATAAGATCAGGGAGGTGAGAGTCTATTTTATCAAGATTGTGGTTCTGCATTTTCCCTGAATCTTTACACTCACACAGAACTGGACATGACTCAGTATTTTGGTTGAGGTTAAGTAGCTTTTGAAGAATTTTGGTATTAAAGAATTTAGCCTTTTGAATCAAAAGTGTTGATATAAGGTTTTGAATGTGTGTAGACTTTTAGAATTATGGTGCTGCTTTCTGAATTTCAAGATCATTGTTTTCATTTTCACTAGCACTCCTACATAGGTGACAGGATGGCTTAAGTTATAAGTTACAATGACAGTGTTGTACAATATTTACTATCAAGGGGGACAATAATTAAAAGTTTAGAGTCTATTGCATAGGGCACTGTTGGCCATTTATAAGTTATGACAGTGTTTCTCAGGTTTCATTTCTTGTATCCAGATATTTACTCTTGAATGGCAAGCAGTTCCACGGTCAGTGAAACAGTAAGTAGTTAATGATTTGGTTGTTCACTTAGTTTGATTAGTATCTTAACCGTAATAATCAATTTGTTTAATTACAATAAATTTTGTCAATTATTATATACACGTCAAAAGTTTTTGGAGATATTGTTGGAGCATATAATTTGCAAAAGCTTTCTAATTCAAGGTATATACTACATATGTATTTGAGAATATTTGTCATGCGATTATCTAGACCTGCTGTCCTTCTGCATAGAAGGAAGGAGCAGATCCTGGGTACTGGTGTTGAGGATAGAAAGAAGCACAAGTCGACTTACACAATCTGTGAAAAGGTTAACAGTAAAAATCATCGGGTGTTGGAATCTTAATATACTGAGTGTACGTTGCAGTTGTATTATTTGTGACAAGTAAGAGCTGAAGAGCTGAACGGGCTTCAATTTTGCTTGATGCCTCACCACTTTGACTTGAGAACTTGTAGAAGATTGATAAAGGGGTTGGGAGTAGTTGTGCTGAGAGATTGACGAGGAAAGAGTGAGTTTTCGTGCTCAACTTTGAAGGAATTGGAGGAAGAGTTGGGAAATGGAGATTGAGATCTAGGGATAACAATGTGAGCTCTGAAGTTAGGGGTGTAGGTTATTTGTAAAGGAAGGGTAAAAGGAAGCTTTTTGAATATGCAGATGGATTTAAGGATCAGCCTAAGTTGTGGAGTGGAGTGGCTTACGAGACTTGTGGATTTTGTGGCCAGAAGCGTATAACAATTAAGTCGCAAGAACCTGATAATATTGAAATGTCATATATTTTAAGTATTGAGCATCGTAAGAATTGTTCCGAAAGTGTTTCAGAGGATCACAAAGACGAAGAAAAAATTGAATATTTTAAGACAACAATGAAGAGTGGGAGTAGGTAAATATGAGAGGGAACTGAAGCATAATATAAGCTTCCATGGAAGTTTTGGATCGAGGAAAGGGCAGATGAAATTCTACCTAGGTTACTTTTGCAGAAAATGCATGGTCAACAGCAATATTTAATGAATGGAACACGAAAATGTGAATGAACTACTGGGTAACTTGATTTAGGTTGAAAGCCAGAGAGATAAGTTAGAGGCTGGCAGTGCGCTCTTTGTTACTGAGGGGATGCGATGGGAAAACGAATGATAACCATCAATCCATCATTAAGTGAAACTGTTAAGAATGTACCTGGGCTAAAAAATCTTTTAAAAAATGAACTGGACAAGCTGCGAATAAATAACAGAAGAAGATGTGGCATGTGCGGGGAAGGAAACAACAAAAAAACCGCATATGGGGCTTGGGAGTGATAGTGAGGCATATTCTGGGTCTTCTGCTGCAAAGCAATTGGAATATGATGTGGGATGGATTTGGTGATGAACCCGGTTCTCTTGGATGCCTCTTGGGTCCCAGAGATGACCAAAACTGGAAATTGATTGCCTGGACTAAAATCTTTTAGCACTATATGTTTAAAGAGTTCGGATACGGGATATAACGCTCCGAATAGAGATGTTGATTTTGGTCACCTATATGGGGAGGCAAGAGTCGCAACTTCGGAGTAGCCTACACATCATACTACCTTACAGTTTCAGGTCTCTAAAGCTGTAAATGTTGACTGGGAAAGGTGGTGTCAATTCTAAACACATCGATTTAAAAAGTTCTGGAAATGACATGAAGGTAAGAGAAGTGTGTGGATTCATTTCTTATGGTTTCACACATACAGACTTTGTCGTACATTTAAGGGATGGTCCTTGTGCTTGAGTTGATTTGGGGTTATGTAAAGTATGTTGGTGTAAAAGATGATAACCAAGATGGTAAGGTCTTATCCTTAGATGGACGATGGACCTAACATGTTCAAAGGTGGCAGCTAATCTCTCATAATGGCAATATAGATTCCGATGCCTCTTTACACAGCACCACTGATCTTCCAACTGATCCTAGTCGTCTATATTTGTATCACTGTTGCTCCGAGTATCTTGTCATGCTTCAACAATTGGTATGGAACCTTTATCATTAGCGGGGATTGCGAGGGAGCCATGGACAGTGGAGGATTTGCATGACATTGTCAAATCTTCATCTGTATATCTACATTCAGAACTTAGAAATTTTATTATTGGTGTGAATTTAAAAAGTTCATTAGGTACCACTATAATCATGTTGACATGGTTGAAGTTCAAAAACTAAAGTTTGTTGCTGCAAAATTTCTGGAAGTAGATTCATTATGCCGGTTTAATGTAGATGTCATCCAAAAATCAAGAGTGCTACTTCTAAAGTAAGTTCTTCCTTAATTGGAATCCTTGTGAACTAGAACTAGAGTTCATAAACAAGGACGTCATAATATTCTCTATATATCTTAAAAAGAACGTTTCTTGGCTCCATAATTTGGAACTTTATTCCTTGGGTCGCTTATACAGTGATGCGTAGGTAATTGCCTTTGACTTGGCAAGTTTTGAAGATTTTGAATGAGTATCAATATGTGTGCATAACAGTCTCCTATCATTCGAATGACCTAAAAGCTCGTAAGATTGTTATGGGCCTTCAACAGCAAAAGAAAGTTTGGAGAGTTAGATAAGCCTTGTATCATGGTGATTCAGCAGGTAATTGTTTATATATTTATTTTTTGAATTTTTCAAATTTGTACAGTGATTGTTATGGTACTAGCAAAATAAATGTTATAAGATTCTCTATAGTGACCATTAGAGGAGATTATGGAGTAATGACAATCAAATCTTCGACTGATTCGCCTGATTCCAGGTTGGGGTAGTCGAGCTACTACCAGCTCTTGTGTTGTTAAAGGAGGTCAGAGAGTGTTAACAACAGAACTCTCGATTAACTAGACTGATATTTAGTCAGGGTAGTTGAGACCAGTTTTAGTGAGTTGTAGTGGTTAATGATAGTCCAAATACTTCATAATGATTCACATATCAGGACTGCATGAATATGAGACAAAGCGATTATTTTACCTTCATCTTCGGGTGACAAATGTACATTATCTTTGCGGTTTTTTATTTTTGCTTTGCTAGTCAAATACATAGATATATATCAACTTGCACACACATGCTCAACAGGACAACAAATCACCAAGACTTTGGAGTCTGTTGTAAAATTAAGCTTTATAAAATAATATCGACTGCATTATATAATAAAATCGTAGGAATTCTCCAAGAAAACGAGCAATAATTCTATAATTTCTTAAGGAGGAAATTTGTATATCAATGATGATGCTGTTGGTGAATCTAACTCATACGTAGGACAGTAGTCAGTAGGAGTCTATAAGAGACAAAAATGACCATAATTTGGGGCATCAGGAGTTGTCTCTCCAATTACTTGGAAATTTCTGGTCACATGGGTAGTTTGAACTCTTCTGTCATGAGCAATCTATTCATGAACAAATTATCAATCAACATCACGCTCATCTACTTGCGTACACAATAATATTATAACTTTGTAGCTATATGAAAGATCTACAATCCCACGACTCTATCTTGTCAAGCTAGTTTAATAACTTTATGTAGATATAATTACATGAAATGTCAAAAACAAAACAATCCGCATGCGGGTCTCCAGTTAAATTTTGGTGAAAATGGAGTTCATTGATGTGTCTTCTACTACTTCCCATAGAGTACATCCAGAACCTGATAGCCTCTTGGAAGAAAATTGGTTCTTTCGCAACTTGTTAATCGATAGTAAATCAAAGATGTTGAAGTCCTATTCTGATCTCGGTACTCCATCAAATTATGACACTCAAGAAGGGATGTCAGTTATCAGAGGTGAAAGATCATCCTCGGCAACACCAATGAAAGACCCAAAAGGAGATAACTTTGATCATCAGAAGTTTGCTAGAGCACCATCTCTGCCAAGCTATATGGAACCTAATGTAGAAATGTTTGATCAAGGAAAAGGAAAGCATGATTTACGTGGGAGTAACTGTAGTCCTCGAATTAATTTGATTCGGGAACAATCTTTACCACCTCGTATAAGAAGGCAAGAAGAAGAAGACGAAGATGAAGACAGTGAGTTCACATTGGGCAGATTAATTAGGCAAGCCTCTGTCAACTCTTCACATATTTGCCTCCACGACTTAACTCAAAGGTCAGTACTTGAACCACTTCTAGTACATATAATCTTGAGCTCATTTGAAAGATCATGTAATATATTATTTGTAATCATGCGATAAAATTTACTTGCAACTTGTGGGCTATGCTTAATAGTTTTATGATCTTTTGAATTATTAAGGCTCAGAGCTCAAGTTTTCCAACAAAATCTCGCCCAAGAAACAGAACAGGTCAGCTAGAGAGAAACAAAATGGATATGAGAGATCGACATCTCAGTGACGAAACGATGACAAGTGGAAGCTCAAATGATGTTGAGACCAAACAAATTATAAGTTTCAAGACCTCGAGCTGTGTTCCAGATAACTGCAGAGAAAACAAAATTGAAAATGACAAAGACCCGTTCTCCTACAGTTCCGAAATGGTGTGATCATGAGAAGAGATCATCACAAGATATGAAGGCAGAAATCAAGTTCTGGGCTAGAGCTGTTGCAACAAATGTGGGTACCCGGAGCCTATTGGTTGCTGATCGAAATTGAATGTTAACTAGCATCTGATCAAATAACTATTCCATAAATTTTCATCTAAACAATTGATAATCAAAATGCATCGGATTCTTTGCGGCATTATGGATATTAACTTTACAATCGTGTTTTATATATAAAAGCCATTGTTGTCTGAATGTCTGGATATAAATTTCTTCTCAAGTTTCAGTAACATTATTATCTTTCTGATTGATGTCAAATGAAAAATTATTTAGTAAGGATCTAAACGAAATGCACAAGTCGGGGGAAGTAAGAAGAAATTAATATTTACTTCGCTTTAACACATGCAATTGTAGCCGGAAGAAGTTACAAGGCTAGCACTCAGAAATCTTCCTCTGAAAAGTTATTTGATTTGAGACTCTGTACCATTAGCTGATATATTGGTGACATGCGATTGGCCAACATTAAGTCACAGGTTAGCCAAGTGAAGTAAGTATGTTTGGAATATGGTCACCGTTCAAACTCCTTAGAGATAATTGCAGATATCAACAAAGCGAAACAAGACACCACTTTCCATTTTCAAGCAGGTAGAATTAAAAGTCCAAGAAAGAGTCCAAGAAGCATGAAGAGGACGAGGCCTCCTGAAAATCATATCTTCCAGAGCAACCACTCGATGTTTACTAAACTCCAGTCCGTATTCCTTTGCTGATCTTTTGAATATGTATGCTTCCTAGTAATATTCTATCTGGTTTTGTGAATTTGGTGGTGTAATAATAATTTGGACAGCGGATGGTCTTTAACAGAAGATTTCATTGATGAGGCAAAGGATTTTGTGTTCAGAAAGAGTTCAGCAAGTTGTTCAAATCCATAACAACGTCCTATGTCATTGATACGTTTAATTCCAAATTGTCTTGTACAGTACAAGAACTTGGCAATTACTTTGCAAATGAAGAAAATATAAGGATTTGGGGCTTGAGGCACAATGAACTCTGTGACTTCCGTTAATAGTATAATTGGCTTGATCAAGAAATAAACACCTCGAAAATTGATTTCATTGGTTCGTAAGAAAGAAAAGTAAGGTTCTGTAATCGTGCACAGGATTGAGGATGAAATGAGATTTAAACAAATTTTGGAATTGAACTCTCAAATATCAAGTCCTTTATTCATTTGGTTCCACAAATATTTGATATGTTTCATTCCTTTCCGACATAAACTAGCACTGCGTTTAGAATTCCATGCTGGAGAGTGGAGGAATTTAGTGCAATTAGTAGAGAATTTTTAAAATTTTCATTTATCAATGTCTATTAGATTATTGAGATGTGAGGTTCGATAAAATGAAACCCAAAGTGTACTTAAAGAGTAAGGAAATACTAAAAATGAGTAACTTCCTAGTTTAGTCTAATCTGTAAACAATGATACATTTTTCTTGATCACCACCATTATCTGTAGTAAAGAAGTTACATTGAATCTCCCGATTTTCGGTTAATTCTGTAGGATTCTTCTTCAGTTTACATCATCAATCTTTCTTGGTGTCCATGCGGATATGATCTACTGAAATTGATACTGAGTCAAAGTAGTATCTATTTTTGGCAAAACAGCTACCATGATGACTGAGGAAACAAACATTGGGATCAGATCAAAGAATCCACATTGTCAAAATTTCAGCAAAGTGCACGCAAGCCAATTGCCCAGTAATTACTTCCTCTATAATTGGCTTCTGTGCGTAGCTTCCAGGAATTTCACAATGTGGCATACTAATGAGAAAAGCAGCTAGTGTGCAGTTCCTCAACATTTGTATCAAAAGAAGCAAAAGCTACCAGGAAGCAAAAGAGTACTGCAAAGTAATGTAATTGTAGCACATGCTCTCGTGTCTCTGTATATTACCCTGTTGAGAGGATGCTATTTTCAGTTGTGGTTCCAAATTCCAATTTACGTTCCAATCAGAGAACTTAAAACCAGAGAAATTGTGGACTTGTTGGTCACTGCTATTATGTTGCCGTTAATTACTGATATACTAGCTGTATCTTTGTCCTTGACATCAAGCCAAGAATCATGCATAAACATGTTTGATTAGCTAGGTAAGTTTTGATCTGTGTGAAGATCGATAAGTTAAGTTCCTAACCTGCTTGGTCTTCTTAACCCAGACTCTTTTAATGATCCTCACATCCCATCACCGTGGTCTGAGGATATCTAAGTATTTTTAGAAAACAAAGAGGTGACAACTGAACATGAATACATGATGGAACCATTATTAGATCCAAGTACTCTTCTGTCCTTCTTCATTTTATTTTTGTTGATATGGGTGCTATGGCTGAGGAATAATAACACGACAGTCATACTACATTACTACTCACTCTTTCACCTTAAAAAATAAACTCCTAGTGTTCATTGTCCTCTCCTAACTTTGAAAAGCCATTCTAGTCCCTCTCTCACTTTGAAATATCTCATTGTGCCCCGTGACTTTCAAAAATAATTAAGTATTAGGAGATAAATTAACAAAGTTGTACTCTTGTCAATAAACTAAAAAGGCAAAAGGATGCAAATGCTATGAGTAATGTGGCAGTCAGGAGGCATTCATTACATGGATAATCCAAAATTTGATGAGAATGTGTTGCAGCATTAACATGGTTGGAATGTTTTACATGTTGTTACAAAGTCTGCAGTTAAAATTCAAAGGTGTCAGTCAATATCAGCAATTTTTTGTGTTAGTCGTTTTGCATGCTCCTTACTTGTGTGGACTATAGTAAAAGGCTTCACAGGCTATTATAGTAGCACATAGCTGCTTTTCTTTTACTCGTACTTAACCTTTTTCTTCCGTGTATTTGTGCCTCATAATCTCTCGTGTTGAGTTTGTAGTTTGTTTGTATAAGACAATGATGGTCTGCAAGAATAGTTGCATATCTTATTTACAGTTCTACACCAAGAAAAAGGATAGTAGATTGATTCAATTGACTGTGTTTTTCTTTTGTTCTTATATAATCATCTTTTTTTGTGTGGCCCTCCTAAACCAAGTGAGGAAAAAGATTTATTGTATCTTCCATGACTAAGAGCAAGATCAATTACTTGGAAAAGATTGTAAAAAGTAACAGAGTACGACTGCCATGTAAAATGCAGAACATCACTAGTCCTATAACTTGAGTGTTTTGTTTGATACGGGAGAGAGTTGATGAAACTGACCAAACATGCATGCATCCATGTTTTGATAGAGATTCATTCACACATAAAACCAACAGCTAAGCCACAAACCAATCAGGCTTCCTATCCTATAAATATTCTAGAGAGCCTAGTACTTAAGTTTATTATTACTACAAATAAACGAATAATCTTGAAATCTTGAATCGGATCTGAGCTATCGAATCAATTCGATGTTGCGAATTCCTTTCCAATCGGTTGTTTTTGCATTAATTCGCTGAGCAGAATTTGACAATGAATTTGAACATAAGTTGTAAAATATTACCTAAACTGATTAACAAGATGCAAGAATTTGACATGAACTTGTAAATGTCTAAAAGTGGGATACAAAATATTTAAATGATAATTAATTAGTTTCTTTTTTCGTAAAACATTTTCCTTGCTCGTACATTGGCACTAATATTTTTCCACCACTTGCAAATTTTATAAAGTTTCCTTGATTTATCGAAACTTTTTCTTAAGTTAAACGTGTTCTGATTTTTTTTACCCAAACACCACCAATTGATAGTGTAAAGTACTTGTTTTTTTAGATAAAAGAACAAGAATATGATAAATGTCACCAAGTTAAACCTATTACAATGATTTCAAACATCACTAGGTAAATACTTACGAATTAAAATACAAACAACAAATCACATCTAATTAAGCCAAAATTATTACATGGATTAGTAGTGAAAAAGTTTATTACATATATTTGAACAAAGATAAAAGATATATTAGTAAAAGAAACACTGAAAAACACTAAAAGCACCAAATAACAGCAGGAAATTCACTTTCACACTTCACCTAGCTGTAAAAAACATTTCAAGATCCCTCAAATTTTAACTTTTACCGGCTCAGCTGGAAGGCCACTAACTCAGCTGCGCCAATGCGAAAACCACCACGCCGATGCTTGTCAAGCCCCTCATTCTTCCAAAACCAACCATCCGGAGCCAGCTGAATAGCCCCAGCCGTCCTGATTGGCGCAGATTTGCACCTTGTCAGCACATACGGTTCGTATGCTGCTGCATTCAGCAACTTTTGCTCTATCATCGCTGCCATAGAAACTGGAAAATTACAGGATGATTTCGCAACTGGCAAATGCTGTGCCAGACACCGCGGATTAGTATTGCATTCAACCCCCACCTTTTCCACCGTACCTTGTTGTTCAACAAAGTCTCGTTTACAAACCCATGTCTCTTTTGAAACCTCCATTGATAATTTGGGCTCACACATCATTAATAACAAACAATCGGGAAGCTTTGAGTTGTTTCTCTCTTCATTCTTCACCACCTCTGTTTCTTTTGCATGATACGTTTCTAACTCCTCTGTTTCCTCTGTTTTTGTTATTATATCTTCTTCAACATTGTTTTCTTCATGTGTGATTTTTTCGTCGAAAATCTTGACATGGGCCATTTTTTCTGCGTATATATCCACCGTATCTGATTCCATTATAGGTAGTTCTTGATCATCATCTGCTTCACTTATATCATCATCTGATTGTAGAGAAAATGAGGCATTACTATAACTTACTCTACTTTCATCTCCATTCTTGTCCATTGCCTCAATCTCATCATCATCTTCTTCGCTCTCTTCATCTACAATAACTCCAAGTAAATTCACAAGATGTTTCTCACTCTCTTCGTCATCGTCAACTACTAGCCACTTTTCATCCTCAGCTTCCTCTTCTAGATTTTCTTCCTCACTCACTTTTGAATCCTTTGTATCCACCATTTCAACCTTTTCCACATCTACATATGCTTCTACATCTCTGTGTTCAACCACTTCCTCGTCTTCTTGTTCATCATCGTCATCGTCTTCTACCTGTTTGGGTAACTGAGGCTCCCAACACCGATTAACAAGAGCTTCCATCTTCAAAGGATCAGATCTACACCTCATTAACAAAAGTGCATTCTTAGGTGGAACATTTACATTCTTCTCCTTATCCATTTTCACAGGATCAGATCTAGACCTCATCAACAAAAGTGCATTCTTAGGAGGGACAGTCATATTCTTCTCATCATCATCATCCTTCACCTTAAAACCCTCATCTTTAATATCAATTTTATCGAAAATATGTCTCCTTGTACTCCTCTTTGGCAACATCTCCCTTTCTTCCTCCTGTTTTGAATTTTCTTGCACCACCACCACCTCATTAATAACTTCCTTCTTATCGCCCTTATCATTTTCGCAAACACATGGTGATGTACAAGGAATCAAACAATTAAAAGACTCACAAATAGACGAGGGCAAATGCACCCATCTCTGGTTTCTTGAATGCTGAAACTTAGTATTATTAAAACTACTCTGTCTCTGTATTTGATCCAATGTTCTAAAACTCACTTCCCCGCTTTGCCTTCTCGGTAAACTCCTCAACTTTATCCCTTTTTTCTTCGGTTTAACCCGAACTTGACCAATGCAAGTCACTTTTGGAGAAGACGGTTCTGGATTATCGAAGGCAGAGCCTCTCTTTTTGGCTGCACCAGCGAACATTGGAGAAGAACGGCCACAATTCCTGGTTGTGCTACCACTGGTTCTGAGTCTACGGCTGCTACTGATGCTACGACAAGTGGAAAGCGAGATTTGAGGGTCACGAGCAGGGCTTAGAATGGAAGGTCTTGCTGAGATTCTTGTTGTAAGACGACGACGAGTGTTGAAACATATGAACAGCTCACTACCGCTACTACTACTGCTGCTGCTTGTAGTTGTAGTAGTAGTATTAGTTGTTGTGCTTCGGTTGATAGATGAGGAAGAGTCCATTGATGCTGCATATACTTAATGTCACTTCTTCATAAGCTGGTGTGTGTGTGCGCGCGCGCAAAGAGAGGAAATGAAATTTGCAAGAAATGTAGGTTGCGATGAGGATTGAGGAGGCACCATATATTTAAGTGAATAAGAAACTCTCTCAATTTTTTTGTCTTGTTCGATTTTTACGGTCAAATTGACCGAATTTCAACCACAATTTATATATTATCCTTTACAATTTTAAAAATATGAATACTTTCTAACAAATATAATTTTCTTTCACCATATAATATATGTAATTTTTAATCAATATTTAGTCTAGTTCACCGTAAAAAATCAAACAATACAAACAATTTGGGATGATGAGCAAGAAAACATGCAGTAGTACATTTTTGTGACCATTATACCCTTGATTCCCTATTATTCTTATTGCAGTCGGGTAACCACAAAATGAAGTGTGGGGTTATAGTAAAATTATAAACACAAATAATGTTGATTAAATAGAGATCATCATATATTATTCGTGTTGAGTACTCTTGTAAAATTATTTTTATCACTGAGTAAAAGTTAAGTGCTTTTTTTTCTTTCTAAATTAGATACTTCCTCCGTCCCAAATTACTTGTGAATTAAAATTCAAATATTAAACTTTTATTTATCAAAAGAAATTTTTTAAAATAATTTATACAACTATACGGTCAATGCATCTCAAATTACGTGTAAAAGTCAAAGTGGACAAGTAATTTAGTATCGAGTACTTTATATTTGTATTAACAGAACTACAAACGGAACCTCTATGCGCCTTGGCAAGTGAAGAAGCAAAGTATCTAGACAATAGCAATGAAACTGGAATCCTACCCCTGAGTTACGTATCTTGCTCTAAGTAGCTCCAGCTGATTGTACTGTGATAATTTGCTTGTAGGTTTACGGGTTGTGTAAACTCAAAGCCATCCTCTAGTGCTGCAACCCCATGTTCGCATGCAATTAGTTCATGATGATTATATTTTTCTATCTTTACTCTTAGACAAGACATAAATTTATATATGAAAATACCTTGTAGCATTTCGGTAACGGTTATTTTAGCAATAGTGTGGCAGGAAACTGTGTAAAGGATGTACTGAGTCTGTGACATGAGGAGAGAAAAGAAGGATTCTAACTATTACCCTAAACTAATTTTTTCGTTACGTCGTGTCATCTAATGTGAACCGTTTCTTTCATTTTCTTCCATGCATTTCCAATTCGTATAACTAAGATCCCGTTTGTTTTTCAACTTATAAATTACTTATTAGATAAATTAAACGAACCTCAAAGAATAGTTATGACCTTGTATTACTTAATCGGAAGAACTTCTTTGACCAACAGGAGTATCATATATGTATGTGTAGAGTGTAGTTGCAGAAGAAAAATGAGAAAAGTCCATGGGAAGAAGATCAAAGCAAAAGAACAGTGGAATTGAATTCACCTTTTTTTTTTCAGACAAGTTAAAATAATAATATTATTATAGCCCAGTTGCTGTTATCACGAGACTTCCTTTTCAAGGTGTCATGCCTTTTTCATTTTTCGCATTTACCGTTACTCTTTCGCTGCTTTTTGGCACGTTAGAATGATAGGAAATTCCGTAATCTGAAATACTCAATAAAATGTGTGGATGAATAAGGAAATTTACTGCAGTATCCTTTATAGGTTTAGTTTTCTCAGGGAAACCAAACAGTCCAATGCCATTCAGGAATGCTGGATGAAACACGAATCTTCTTCTCATTAATCACATATATTTTTTTTTCTTTTTCGGTCTCTAAATCAGGTTTTCGTAACTACAACACGGTTTATAAAGAAGATGTCATGTGTTTGTGACTGTTTTATTAACAGTATCTTCGATTACCAAAGCATCATATTTGAGCTTGAATTCTTATAAAACGAACAGTTACAATGTAGTTGTGTCTTGGTCATTTTGCACTCACTAGCAAAGTGCCCCAATATTTCACAGTTAAAGCATTTGACTTTAGGTTTGTCATGTTTTATTATTGTGCTCTTGCTTTTCTCAACTTTTTCATCTTTCTTTTTGAATGTTGGCCTCTTACTAAATTTTCCAGTTTTTTTGTTGAATTTCATCTTTTTGAAATTCTTAGCAAACATAGCCATCATTTGACTCAAAATATTCAGGAGTTTGGTAAACCTATCATACATCTCAGTGATAGTTTCTCCAGCTTTTGCTTCAAAATATTTGTACTCTTTAACACAGTTTGTGAGAACAGAGTCCAAATTGTTAAAGAGGATGTTTTTAACTTTTGCCTCCTTAAGGACATTCTCCTTGTCCTCATTTGACCACTCAGCTTTTGGTTTATCAACAAAGTGTACACCAATGATCTTTCCTTCAACGATGGTTCGAGGAATAAGTCTTGAGGGCCTGTAAGGTCCATCATAAATCCTGTCAAGATAGTCAGGGTCTGTAGCCTCTAGATGATGCATAATCTTAACCTTCCAGTGAGTATACTCATTCCTCTTGAGCATAGAGATCTTAGAATTTCCATCTTTATTTCCAGATATCTTGATCGATTTTACTTTAGGCTTTGATACCAATTGTTTTTCTAGTTACACAAGTAAGGGGGGGGGGTTGAATACTTGTGTTCTCTTTTTACTTAATTAAAATCAACTCAATGCAAATTAAAGCTTCAAATTTAAAACAAAGAACAAACAAAAAGTTATAAAGAAATAATATTTGTATTATTGATGAATAAATACAAACTCTCCTAGGATGTACACAAACCCTATCAGCTACTCTGTGTGTCTCATATCAACTCTCTCTATCTCTATGCTCTCACAAAACTTTGACAATTACATTAGTTTACATAGAGTATTTATATAGAGAGCTACCTATCAACTAATAACAGAAAATAAAATCATAATAGGAATATAATTCTTAATTATTAGTTGACAGTTTCCTTCTGTAATTCTCCTTCCTTCCCATAGCATATCTGCAAAATATTTCCCTTTATCTTCAAAGACTTTCCTTTACTGTCATCACCTTTCAAATCCAGCTTCAACTTTATAGACTCTGAAAGACTTCAGACTCTAATGATCTTCAGTCTCTGATATACTATAGACTCTGATAGTCTATAGACCTTGATCAACTTCCAGACTCTGATTGACATCCAGACTCTAGTTTCACTTCCTCTGAAAATATTCTAAGTATAAATGCCCTTGATACTTGTACATGGACTGACTAGAGTCTGATTTATATTTACTGGATCAGAGAATAGAAAGACTTATTCTATTATAGATACATCTATGCTAGACTATATTCTAGTATTTTGTACATTATCAAATGAATATACTCCTAACAAAATGTTATTAAATATCTAGCTAGTAAGTACCAAAGAAAAATAGATAAAATTGAAGAAAGAAGAAAAATGGCTGAGAAAAAGAAGTTGAAAGAAGAGAAGATTGAAAGAAAGTCAGAAGAACTAACGAGAGCAGGAAAATGCAAAGTCTTTTCAAATCCCGATAGAATTGAAATCAAAACCTTCAGTGGCAGAATAGTTAAAGTCAGATTCAAATTTTTCATGGATTATCCTCTAGAAACTTTACAAATTGTTGTTGATCAACTAAAGGAATCCATCCTGATTGAAGAAATAATTGTCAGGCAAGAATGCTTAAGTGTCATAGCTAAGATCAACAAGAAAAAGCAGGAGGAAAAAGATGCTCTCTATAAAAATTTCAAAAGATCAAACTAGGTAGGTTTGATATCTTAATTAAATTTGTTCAAATGTCTTTTCTTAAATTGGGGGTGGTTGTTGGATCTAGACAAGCCTACCTCCTTTGAAAGTTATAACTTGTACTGTTGATGTAACAATTGTAGTACTTCTTGTATATGAATTGTGATCTAAATTACTATCATGTACATTTGCAGTTAGAAGTCTTTTCTGCTATAATTACCATTGTAATTAGTGGCTACAAGAATAATATTCTGATAGAAGATTCAAGATTGATTGATCATGCATCAGGAAGAATAAGGCCTCAACAAATAAGAAGTTCAAGTTGAAAATTTTGTCTAAGTCATATAATCATTCGAGAAGTCTACAAATGAAGTTCTTTAAGTTCAATCTATGAAGGATTTCGAAACGGAGAGAGCTCAAATAGACAGAAATGAAGATGATACAACTTGAATATCAGTTCAGTGTTAGAGGAACAAACATCATTCGTTTCAGTCACACAAGAATTCTGGAAATGCATATTCTGATCCAGAAAAACCAGTAGCATTATTTACAAGTCTTGGGCGATTACTTTTTCTAGTTGTTAGTTGAGTTATCCTCTCTATGAGATTTGTTTGCTAAGTTTAACAATCAAATAGGGGGAGATTGTTGGTGAGATTACAAAGCTATATGAATAGTAATCATGATAACTCAACACTAGAACATGACAAATAAATAATACTACGCTTACACAGAAATCAGCAAGAAATGAAGACAATGCAGATACAGTGAATCAAGACATTAGAAGAAGTTTTGAAGTCTACTACAGGTCACTGGAAGAAGTTCATTAATATGTTCATGCCTCAGTGAAGAATAATGGTTTAAAGACTTTCAGGGTTTCAGATATGTTGAAGATTCAGTATAGCAGTGCCACTAAAAGATTTCAGTGTAAAAGCAGTGATTGAAGATAGGCAGTGTTTGAAGCATAGGAATCTAGAAGGGTGAAGACAAAGGTTACAGAAGACAGCTACAGTCTTGAAGTTATACTCACTGAAAGATGTTCAGTAATATGTTCAAATGTCAGTGAAGAACAGAGAATGAAGTATTCAAGATTGTAGTAATTAAGATGTTGTCCAAGTACATGAAAAGATTCTAGTGAAGTTACAGTGTTTATCAACAGTCAGTGTTCGATGCAATAAAGAACTGCAACAATAATGTCAATTGGTTTAATTGAGAATATGGAGATCAATACAGTGTTAGTCACTTGTGAACCAGACCAGTGCACTAAGTGTCAACACAAAGAATTTGATTAACATGTTCATTGTTCAAGAAAAATTGACAGAAGCAAGTGAGCAAAGATTTTACAGCAGTTATAATTTACCAAGTCATTGTACATGGTGAAGAATTCGACACCTAGAAAATCAAGGTGAAGAATTCGACACCCAAGGCACACTTAGTGAAGAAATCGACACCAAGCATTACATGGTGAAGAAATCGACACTAAGTCATACATGATGAAGAAATCGACAAGAAGCCTTTCATGGTGAAGAAAATCGACACCAAGTTTTAAAGAGTGAAGAAATTTGACACTTAGTAATTTAAGTTCTCAAGTGTTAACCATGTGTGAAGAATTCGACACATAGGAATACTAATCATAGAATTCGACACCTAGCTGAGAAATTACTAAGGCAAGTACATCAAGGGAAAAACTCGACACCTAGCCATACTATGCAGTAAATTCGACACATAGGTTATTGAAGTTTCCAAGGCATGTTCAAGGGAAGAATTCTACACCTAGTGCACATAGGGTATAGAATTCGACACATAGACTAAAATCTACAAAGGCATGTACTATGGAGTAAAACTCGACACCTAGCTGTACAAGGTCTCAAGAATTCGACACCCATTTGTTTTGTGACCAAGGGAAGAATGTAACATGAAGAATTCGACACCTAGATATTTTCTAAGGTACAGTACATGGAAATAATATTCGACACCTAGAAAATGTACACGGGTTTCTCAAAGTCAACTCAAGTCAACATACAGAGGGAGAAGAATTCGACACTCAACTGCAGTTGAATTATTGAAAAGTCTACACTATAAATAAATGAATCTAATTTATTTATTGACACTGGTGTGTGTGTGTGTGTGTGAAAATATACACACAGAAGCAAAGAGATAAAAAGAGAGACAGTAGCCGGAGAAGAAGAGATACAAAGCTATACACATACCTTCTTCACCGGAGTTTTATAATATAGCCGGTTCATTATGTTGTAAATTTATAGGGCTATTATAAAACACTCTCTGTTAGATTGATTTCTTTTTTGTTCATTCACAGATCTATACATTGTAATAGGAATCAGTCATATCTCTTTGTAGAAGCAAATAACTAATTTGTTCTTTGGAAACCAGTTATATCTTTAACTGGGTGTAACACCCCTCTGGGTTTATATACGAAAGATATATTCCCCGAAACTTGTCTCGTTAAATTACTTGCTAATTTTCTAGAACTTTAATATTTATTCATAAATACAGAAAATTAGTAAGTCAGCCTCCTAAACACTATTCACTACAAGAACTCGAACCACTAACCGAACTCTAAATTATTTATCCGCAAAAGATTCGAAAGAATTTTTAAATTTAGTGAGTATCGTATTCAACTCCCCCTTCTACGATACTTCGGGACCTAACAATTGGTATAAGAGCCGACTGATTGAAGTTAAAAATCAAGATCCGTATCTCAGTGAACTCAGGGTGAAGAAGCTGTCTAAAGAAGCTGTCTGGACTGAATATGAGAAGTCTTTGTTTAATACAATTTATTTTTAAACTTTTAATAAGTTTATTCTATAAACACTGTAAAATTTATTTTATAAACTGTTATTAGTTTATGTTATAAATTTTAATTAATTTACTCTATAAATTTTATATCAAATTTATTTTATAAACTTGTATTAAAATTTATCTTATAAACTTTTATTAGTTTATGCTATAAATTTTAATCAGTTTATTTTATAAAGTTTGAATAAAATTTATTTTGTAAATTTCTATAAAATTAATTTCATAAACTTTTATTTGTTTATATTATAAATGTTATTTAGTTTATTTTATAAATTTAATAAAGTTTAAAGTTTAAATTTATTAAACAAATTCCTGATGAAGCCAAGTCATTTTTCCAAGAGGCCAAGAAATTCGACACATAGTCATACAGTGCAACAAAAATCGACACATAGCCTATAAGTGATAGAAAAATTTCTAAGGCATTCTACAGGGCAGAAAAGTGGACACATGGCTATACAGGGCAGGAAAAATCGACACCCATGGTTGTTGAAGATTTTTCTAAGGCAGCTGGACACAAAATTCGACACCCGGTATCAAATAACAGTTTGGTACCCCAACTGTTGTACTCTTTAATTTTTATGATAGATTTATTTATTTTTGTAGGAAATTTAAATTTCTTGAAAATTAAATTTTTCTTAAGTATTAATTTATAATATTTTAATTTTTAAGAAAATTCGAAATTCTTGAGAATTAATTTGTTTGTAAATTTTTATTTTTGTTTAATTTATTTTCTAAGAAAATTAAAAGTTCTGTAAATTTAAATTTTTCTTAAATATTAATTCGAGGGTGCTCAAGAAGAAGATGAAGATTTTTCGGGGCATTGAAGACAACTGAAATTGACTGAATGTTATCCAATGAAGATAATTCTGGAACAGACTGAAGAAATAGTGGTTCTAATTTCCTCAGAGGTTTACTCCATAGGATCCCACTAATATTTTGGAAGCTGCAAAAGAAGAAATTAATCTGGGTACAGTTTTGGTTAATTTGAGTTGATGGTTTTTGAATGAAAAATCTTGGAGGTTAAAAGTAGTGAAGGAGAACAAACTGGACTACTTGGCATCTCTGTGCAAACTTTGAAGTTTTCTTTCTACAGGGAGATTACAGGAAGTTCGTGCTAACACTGCAGATCATCTGGAAAACAGGATACAACTAACAGGGATCTAAGGATACAACCACATTGTCTGTAAAAGACCTGTATGTGCTGAAGGCCTATGAACTAGAACAAGTGCTGAAGAAGATAATATTTGGTAAAGTAGGTTGTTATCATATCCACTGTATTTGTGACCCAGGAACCAAATTTGATTGAATTCAAGGTTGAGAACCTCTGTACAGAAACGAAATGATCCGAGAAGCTGAATTGAAGATGTTGTAGCTCAAGGTAGTGGTCAAGGTTTATATCTTACACTTTGGAATAACCTGAGAACTGGACTGCAAGTCAAGCCTGCAGGGTAACATAAAGTTCAGTGACATCAGATTCAGACGGAATCCAAATTCTTAATCTAAGGTCATTACCTATAGATTCCATAAAGGAGATTTTCAAGATCAGTTCAAGAGGCGGTTGCAAGACAGAGATGGTTGATTATAGAAGACAAGATCAGGGTCTGCTACATAGTTTGAAGAAGCTTGTACAAGTAAAAGATGACAGACACTATGTTGGGTTGTAGCAGGAATCTCAAGCATTAGTGAGGATGCAGCAAGGGAAAGCATTTGTTGATGAAGTTAAATGCAAGGATGATTCTATCAGTGACAGTGATGAACCAAATAGATATCTGGCATTAATGACCAATACTGGAGATGACTCACTAAGCACTTCACAGGTACACATTCTAACTAGTATATGTTTATCTAATTCAGAACTGTATGTTTATTAAGTTTTGGAATGTATTATATTCATGTCAGCATGTTAGCATCTTAGGACTTAAATGCTTAATTGATTGCTAAGAATAAGATTGCATGCTAGGATTCATGAGTTTAAATAAGTACATTTCACACTTGATTTTATATGCAGTAAAAATGAATATCTAGAATTAGAGAGGGTGTTCTAGACGGTTAGGTGTATCCCTAAATATTTGTTGGAACTTGATTTAAATCTTCTGTGATTTAATACATCTGCTAATGTTGTGAAAATTGCTAATAGACAAACAAGTCATAGATCATATATTTCATATTTGTACCTATGAATGACTTGATAAGTGTATGTAGAATTTGATATTGCTCATAATGTCTTATTCAAATATTCTACATATCCTTAAATTGTTTATGTGCTTATTCTCACATGATTTGCTCGCACTCACATAGTTGCACCTAAATGTCATATCATATCATGTATTGCTTGTTAGGGATATAATAATAAAAGATGGTAGAATTATCTAAGTAGTCAGTGAGACTTGTTGAATCGAGATTTTATCTAAAACTGACTTAGGTAATTAGAGATAGTTAAAAATGTTAGACAACGACAGAAATTGAATAGAAAGAATTAGTAATTTGTTAATTCTTCTATCCATTTGCTTTTATGCATATTGAAGCTGTTGTTACCTCTGATAATATTTCTAACCCATCTGGACTCAATTAAAGTTGAGTACCAAGAAGCTTAATCATTTGTGATTGCAGAGTATGTAACAAAAGGCAAAAATTATGTGACTTCATGACATTTATTGTTAGAGGCATATGATTAAGAATAAAGCTCTGACATCACATTTGGTTGAGAAGGCCTCCCCGATGGTAACCTTTGGAGATGACAACAAATGACGTACAAGGGATTTGACGATCATAATTTAAGAACTGTCATCACTGGAAGCATCTTTCTTGTCAACGGATTTAAGCACTATTTACAGGGCACTAGGGAATTCTTTGTTAAGGGTTTTCAAGAAAAGCATTGAAAAAGAGAAGTGTTTGATCTCAAACAAGAAGGTTGGAAGCTCACTCAACAAGGAGTGATGAAATTTGTTCGTAGCTGACATGGATTCGATATGCAAAGATGAAGTGAACTTTTCAGTTAAACTTCATCAGTAAAGAGTTAGCTATGGCAAAAGAAGCTCTCACACTTGGTGAACAAGACAATGGATTCTCCGATAAAGATGAAATTGGTGAGAGGACTACTTCTAATGGAATTCTATCCAGAAGGACATTTTGAAGTATGTCACATAGAGAAGTCAAAGAAAACATCACATTGAAGCAAATTATGTCATGGAGAAATGTGCTTAGTGGTGATTGATGTTGACAACCCTAGTTACAAGTTGGTGATGTTCGTGCATTCAATAGACAAAATGTCACAGATGGTGATTAATCACATCAGGTAGATCAAGTTGGAAGCAAAGTAAGTTGTGAGAACTTTGAAGTCAGATAATGGAACTAAATTTTGCAAGTGAAGTTCTAAATGAAGTCTGCACTGAAAAAGGTACTTTGAAGCTGAAGCAATAAACACAGCATACTACTTTAATCAACAAAGATCGAGAAAAGACATCATATGAGTTAATGGCCAACCAGAAGCAAACACTGAAGCTCTTTCGTGTGTTTGGAGGAAATTGATATTTACTGAAGATTTATATGAGAATCTTGGCAAGTTTGAAGTTAAGGCTCATGGAACAATTTCCTCGGCTACTCATTGTTGTCGAAAGTTTTCAAGGCTTATGTGATGTGAAAACAGAAGGTGATTAAAAGTCTAAATGTGTCGACCTACTACACCAAGCTACCAAGCAGTCAAATGAAAGACTATTCTGAATATTTGAAGTATGACATCTTGTTAGAGTCAAATTCAGATACTGATGATGAAACTGAGGTTGCAGAAGGAAACAATGATAATGATGTTGATTCAGATCCTATTAGTGGAAATGGTAGTGAAACTACACAACTCGTGAACTTTAACAGAATCCACTGAAAAAGGTGAAGGATCTTCAACACATCCTAGCAGCAACTTAGGGGGAGCAAATAAAAGAAGGATCTACTAGTCGTACTCAACATAATGAAGATCAAAGGAATACATCAAGAACATATCTGCCGAGACAAAGGGTTTGAAGTCAAAGTCATTCCTGGAGTCTAGTTCTTAGTGGTCCGGATTATTGAGTAAAGGCTAGAAGTGCTAATCAAAATGAACATATATTTTTCAGGACCCAACAATCAAAAATTGGTATCCCAAAGAATAGTGAAGATGCACTGATTGATCCAGATTGGGTGATCGCAAATGCAAGGTGATCTCAATCAGTTTGAATGCAGAAATTACTGAAGCTAGAACCCAGACCACTAAAGTCGAAGCTGAAATTGGTACAATAAGGGTTCACAGAAACTGGATGACTATTGGCATTGTTATGAGGGACAAAGCCAAACTGGTTACTATAAAGTAGAAGGTATCGACGATGATGGAAACAGAATCTTCGGGACTTTCAAGATCAAACAAAAAGCACTAGTGACAAGATTTGATCCTTTTTGGGCCTAACGAGATAAGGACCTAACAATAGGATATTCCTAGCACATGTTGAGCATTCAAGCATGAATATTTATCAGATGAATGTGAACAAAGTGCACTCCTAAATGGAGGTAGGGACTGAAGCAAATCGACAAGGACATAGTATGACACTCTAACTACTAATTATTTATAATGATTTTATATTAGAGTAGTTATACACATATATCTCTCTAGAATACAGAGCACAAATAATGTAATATATGTGCAAGTATACCATGATTATATTATATGTGGGTCTACTAATGAAAATTTGGCAAGATATTTGCTAAGTTAATGCAGAGTAGGTACATCATGAGCATGTTGGAAGAGTTGCAATTCTTTCTGGATTACAATTAATTCAAAAGAATGATGGCAATTAAAGTAAGTCAAAGATCTTTTGAAGATGCGCAATTTAGAAGATTCTAGACCTGCCAAGACTTCTTTCCAACAAACCACTAAGCTTGATAAGGGCAAATCAGGTATATGAACTGAAGTGACAAGCTATAGAGGTATGATCAGCTCATTACTTATTCAAGTGCTAAAAATCATATATTTTATTCTCGATGTGCCTATGTGCAAGTTTCCAAGTGGATACTAGAGAATCTTATCTTATAGCTAAGTTATGAATTGTTAGATATCTTAGGGGATCACCAATTCTTGAAATCTGGGACCCTAAAGATACTAGGTTTAACCTAATTGGCTATATAGATATAGATAATGCAGGCTGTAAGAAAGACAGGGAAGTCATTCCTAGAAGCTGTCAATTTCTAACAACTTTGTTGATCTCTTCACACCACTTAAGGAACAAGCTCATGGACACCAGGTATCATTTCTTTTGAGAGTTGTCCTTAGTAGAATAACTTGCAGATATTTGTTAAACAACTTGATGAATTCATTTTATCTAAGTTGGTTAGTGAACTTAGGATATTATTTATATGCATATTTTTTGGAAATCCCATCTGCAAGGAATTCTTAAATGAGTTCACAAGTATTAAATTTTCCCTATTTAAAGGACTTGTGAATTTGTTTTAAATCCAGTACCTCATACTTTTTGCTATTAGTTTAATTATCGTGCTTTCAATGTTATATGCATATGTGGTAGTTAAATTTTCTAACATAAGTTAGAAGAATAATTATTTGTTTTTTAAATATTTAATGAGTATTAGTCAATGATATCTTACTTAATTGCTCTGATATTTTGCTCTAATATTTTTAAATATTTTATTACAAATAATTGTGATACTTTTAATATTAGTGACGGTATTTAGAATTTCTGTTCTAAATAATTAATGCATATTTTAAAACTCACTAATATTGGAAGATGAAGTATTTTCTAAGTTATGTGTATAAAATTCTCAATGTTTTATATACTTAGAAAATATTTCTAAAATCAAGTTTGTTTGCGAGGAGTTGCAATTGGGATCACAAGTATTAAATGCCTATATTTAAAGGACATGTGAATTTTTTTTCAACTATTTTCTCGAGCTTACATATATCAATAATAATTGTTATGAGTATAATTGTAATATGCTAGAGTGACAATTATTAGATATAGTATAGGAAGTTAGATGCTAATATTCAATCTTATGAATATTTTAGTATTTAGCGAAATTATTTTATCCTATTAAAATTATGGATTGAAGCAATTCAATGATTATCAGTTTCATAATTTTGATTTGATAAAATATAAGAAGCACAATTTCTTGCATCTTGAAATTATTGATAAATATCGAATAATTGGTATCAGCGTGCAATTAATTGTGATATTTTTAATATTAGTGATAACACAAGTTGTTTATCTGAAATCACTAATAATAAAAATATGTTTAAATGCTTATTGTTCTACTGAATAATTGCCACATGTTAAATGATTTATATATGCATGTCTGTGGTAACTATTTCGTATTACATAAGTATTATTATTAGTTTTCTTTCTTTGACTGAATTTTGAATATGAATGTATTAAAAAGAAATTTTTGTCTGTTTCTTTTTCAAAACGTTTTATTCAAAGATGCATTCATTTTTCTATCAGTCTTAGAGAAGAAAACATCAAATTCTTTTTCAAAACTTCTCTTTTGAAAATCGTTTGATTTACAGCCCTACTTTATTTTCCCAAACCTAGGGTGTGAATCAAATTTTTCTTGAGGATAATTTTTCTCCAATCTCAAGATCTAATATCCTCTCCCAAAAGCTAGTTTTAAAAGTTTTAGCTTTTTCTCTCTTAATTTTTCTTTTTAAAGTGGCAGAAACTTTGTGACTGCTATTTTATTTGGAGAAATTATTTTAACTTCGAGGTACCAATCACTTTTAAAATGATTTGTTTTTAAACACTTGTTTCAATGTATGTTTCACATTGATTCAAAGTACCGAAACAATGGTTGTTGCTTTGAAGGCCTAGTACTGTATTGTTAAGCATTCATTCACCCCAATTGTCATGTTTTTATTTTAAGTTGGGGATACTATCAGGTGGACGAAAATGATGTAAATCATAATTGAATTATGAGTCGGAAAATCATAGTTCTCTATCTGATAAGGATGTTTTGCAAAACTGTTTCTAAAACTTACGGTACTTAGATTTTAATGGAAAAGAGTCATTTTATTGAGATAAAATTTGGTAAAAGAGTTGAGTTTCTTATTTGGTGTAAATTCCCGCGTTTTATTATGAGAAGTTTGCCTTATAAGAAATTCATAAGGGATAGAATTTTTCTCTGATACACTTTCCCGCGTTTTACTATGGGATAAGTATCTTAAAGAAAATTTTTATTGGTATCATGTTCTTAAATGATAAATCTTTAGAACCGACAAAACTCTTTTATTAAAAGTGCTTTAATGCAATCCATTACCATTCCTTGGAATGTTAAAGTGATTATTTCTTTTTATCTTATTTATTGATTCTATCCTTTTAGCCCCCAGTGGCTGCAGAAGCTGGCCAGGAGGTTGAAAACCCATCAATCTCTTACCCAGACCCTAATACCAAACACTGATTCATCTACTTCCATATATTAACCCTTGGAGATATAAGGAACTTATGTTAATTAGAGGTTAATAAGGGAGAAACTGCACTTGATGCAGCAAATAAGGATGAAATCAGAAGTGCACCCACAGCTCTACCTCCAGAGAAGTAAAGTAGTATATAACTGAGGTAACTGTAAGCTCATCTGTATTTTCTCAAAAGGATGCAGAGCTGAAAAGGCAATAAAACTGTCTCTGGAATCATTCTCTCAACATGATGAGTCCATTGAAATTCGCTCGTCAGCCAGAGCAACTTGTAATGTGTCAAGCACACCACCGGCACTCACGCTGATGGTAAGCCTAAACAGATAAATTTTAGGAACACATTGCAAGGCGTGCACAGTGAGAGGTATAGGCATTTAGAGGAGATACGGACTCTAGCCATACATTACATTGTCCAAGGTATCTACCTCAAACAGAAGTTAATCTTCTGCATCCCAAAAGGGAGATCTCTTGTTCAGATTCATCTGGGCTTGAGAGGCAACTGCTTGACAAGAATTCTTCGGATGAGTCAAGTAGGGTATTTTAAACAAAATTCCCGTCACAGGGTTAAGAGGGAAATGTAGGCTCTAAATTGCCATTCATTACATTGTCTACTACATTGACCCTCTTGGAAGGAATATTTCCAGATCCTGAAAAGGAATGTCCACCTCCCGTTTACGGATAAGGTCTGAGGCAACTCCTTGATATAACAAGGCAGGATTCCCTAACAGATTTTAAATCTTGGGATAACCCGTCTCAAAGAGGTGAGGCTCCACTAGACAGTGATTTAGCAATTGCTATTGAGTCTGGTGCTGAGATAGTGCTTATGCATGATAGATCAAGAACACCTCTATGAGGTAATTCTCCACTTGATAGTGATTCAGTTCATTCTAATGAATCAGGTGTTGGGAATATGTATGAATTGACGGATTTCACTTGCAGGTATATAAGGCTATATTTGGAATGTAGAGGTAAAATGAGAGTGAGAAACACTTGAGTGAAAGTGAGGGAGAGACACACCTGAGTGAGAGATAGGGTGAGAAAGAGTGAAACACTTCAAAGTGCTCGACACTTAAGTGTAAACACCAACAGAACCTAGTAGAAGTAAGGAAACCATAAGCCAAACACTTACCCTTGCTACTTGCTACTTCTGAAAGAAAAGTTACTATATTTTTCCCGTTCAACGACAGACGAGAACCTTCTTTGGAAGACAAACCATTCAAAAGTGGGCCATTGGAGGATTCTTCAACTAAGGGGGAGAAGTTATAGTAGGAAAAATGAGAAGTTAATAAAGTATTATCTTCGTATCCTTCGGAAGAGTTAAGAGTTAATATCCTAAAGGGGTTCGTATCCTGGATCCTGGAAGATCCTTGACCTGGAAGATCCTTGGAAAAAGGGGTTCGTATCCTTGGGAGAAGTTAATATCCTTAGGGGGAGATTTTAGACAAGAAAAAGAAGAAAATCTTATCTTCTGATCCTGAGGGGAAACAACAGAATATGGAAGAATCAAGAAACTGTATCATATACTTGAAAGGAGTTGTTAGAATAGGATTCTGAATCCAAGTGGGAAGAACAGAAAATAATTGACTATTCCATGGATTATCAAAAGGAGAAGAAGAATAAGAAGGAGAATCACATTCTAAGGGGGAGAACATTATTTGAGCTATGTTCAGTATTCTATTGAAGACGTACCCAGGAATATTGATTCTTATGAAGCTCTGTTCATGATAAGTTCTTTAAGTTCAATCTATGAAGGATTTCGAAACGGAGAGAGCTCAAATAGACAGAAATGAAGATGATACAACTTGAATATCAGTTCAGTGTTAGAGGAACAAACATCATTCGTTTCAGTCACACAAGAATTCTGGAAATGCATAATCTGATCCAGAAAAACCAGTAGCATTATTTACAAGTCTTGGGCGATTACTTTTTCTAGTTGTTAGTTGAGTTTTCCTCTCTATGAGATTTGTTTGCTAAGTTTAACAATCAAATAGGGGGAGATTGTTGGTGAGATTACAAAGCTATATGAATAGTAATCATGATAACTCAACACTAGAACATGACAAGTAAATAATACTACGCTTACACAGAAATTAGCAAGAAATGAAGACAAGACAGATACAGTGAATCAAGACATTAGAAGAAGTTTTGAAGTCTACTACAGGTCACTGGAAGAAGTTCATTAATATGTTCATACCTCAGTGAAGAATAATGGTTTAAAGACTTTCAGGGTTTCAGATATGTTGAAGATTCAGTATAGCAGTGCCACTAAAAGATTTCAGTGTAAAAGCAGTGATTGAAGATAGACAGTTTTTGAAGCATAGGAATCTAGAAGGGTGAAGACAAAGGTTACAGAAGACAGCTACAGTCTTGAAGTTATACTCACTGAAAGATGTTCAGTAATATGTTCAAATGTCAATGAAGAACAGAGAATGAAGTATTCAAGATTGTAGTAATTAAGATGTTGTCCAAGTACATGAAAAGATTCTAGTGAAGTTACAGTGTTTATCAACAGTCAGTGTTCGATGCAATAAAGAACTGCAACAATAATGTCAATTGGTTTAATTGAGAATATGGAGATCAATACAGTGTTAGTCACTTGTGAACCAGACCAGTGCACTAAGTGTCAACACAAAGAATTTGATTAACATGTTCATTGTTCAAGAAAAATTGACAGAAACAAGTGAGCAAAGATTTTACAGCAGTTATAATTTACCAAGTCATTGTACATGGTGAAGAATTCGACACCTAGAAAATCAAGGTGAAGAATTCGACACCCAAGGCACACTTAGTGAAGAAATCGACACCAAGCATTACATGGTGAAGAAATTGACACTAAATCATACATGGTGAAGAAATCGACAAGAAGCATTTCATGGTGAAGAAAATCGACACCAAGTTTTAAAGAGTGAAGAAATTCGACACTTAGTAATTTAAGTTCTCAAGTGTTAACCATGTGTGAAGAATTCGACACATAGGAATACTATGCATAGAATTCGACACCTAGCTGAGAAATTACTAAGACAAGTACATCAAGGGAAAAACTAGACACCTAGCCATACTATGCAGTAAATTCGACACATAGGTTATTGAAGTGTCCAAGGCATGTTCAAGGGAAGAATTCTACACCTAGTTCACATAGGGTATAGAATTCGACACATAGACTAAAATCTACCAAGGCATGTACTATGGAGTAAAACTCGACACCTAGCTGTACAAGGTCTCAAGAATTCGACACCCATTTGTTTTGTGACCAAGGGAAGAATGCAACATGAGGAATTCAACACCTAGATATTTTCTAAGGTACAGTACGTTGAAATAATATTCGACACCTAGAAAATGTACACGGGTTTCTCAAAGTCAACTCAAGTCAACATACAGAGGGAGAAGAATTTGACACTCAACTGCAGTTGAATTATTGAAAAATCTACACTATAAATAAATGAATCTAATTCATTTATTGACACTGGTGTGTGTGTGTGTGTGAAAATATACACACAGAAGCAAAGAGATAAAGAGAGAGACAGTAGCCGGAGAAGAAGAGATACAAAGCTATACACATACCTTCTTCACCGGAGTTTTATAATCTAGCCGGTTCATTATGTTGTAAATTTATAGGGCTATTATAAAACACTCTCTGTTAGATTGATTTCTTTTTTATTCATTCACAGATCTATACATTGTAATAGGAATCAGTCATATCTCTTTGTAGAAGCAAAGAACTAATTTGTTCTTTGGAAACCAGTTATATCTTTAACTGGGTGTAGCACCCCTCTGGGTTTATATACGAAAGATATATTCCCCGAAACTTGTCTCGTTAAATTACTTGCTAATTTTCTAGAACTTTAATATTTATTCATAAATACAGAAAATTAGTAAGTCAGTCTCCTAAATACTATTCACTACAAGAACTTGAACCACTAACCGAACTCTAAATTATTTATCCGTAAAAGATTCGAAAGAATTTTTTAATTTAGTGAGTATCGTATTCAACCCCCCCTTCTATGATACTTCGGGACCTAACAACGCATAATTAAGCCAATCAATAGTCAACAATATTGGGAGAAGACATCATATCATGCACCCTTGCCACCACTAATTAAGGTGCAACCAGGCAGACCAAAGGAAAAGAGAAAAAAAATATTCTTGTTGATAAGGAAAAAGATGGTTACAAGCTGACAAGGGATGACATCAAAACATGTTGTGGGGATTGTAAACAGAAATTCATAACACAAGAACACCTCTAGAAAAAGTAACTATAACCTTGTTTATTCATCTTAGTTTTGATTATTTTTTAGTATTGTCAATAATTATTTTTCTGTGATAAAAAAAAGTGGATTCATGTAAAGTCAAGGAAGTGCACAAAAAGAGGATGCATCTAAAGTGAAGGAAGTGCCATAAAAGAACTCAAACCAGTACAAATGAGCCTATGCAGGATAGTGCAATGCCTATTCAAGCATGTTATGTACCCATGCCTAAGAAGAAAAAAACCAAAACTACTTCACTATCACAATCAAAAGTTTCTAGTAATTCTCAAGGAGGCATATTTACTATTTCTAGTCAACTGTTTAGGGCTATTAATACACCTCTTGGTATAAATTCTCAGACAAACAATGTGAATGGCAACCAAGTGACTATCATGAAATATTTGGAAAAATCAAGAAATGAGAGAATTTTAACTTTAAACAAAAGGCCAGTTTGAAACATTTAAGTGCAATGGTGTAATATCACCATTTTTTGTCAAATTCTAGTATCAACTTTTAATTATGAAGTTATTTTTGTGATATTGGATGTAATCAAACTCTGATGCTAGACTGAAACAATGGTGTAATATCATCATATTTTTGCGAAATTGCATAGATTACAATTTTTATCTAAGAGATTGGTCCAAATATGATTTGTAGTTGTTGGTATCAATTATTAGAGTGTTCATGTCACCCTGATTTTTCTAACCTTAAAAAATTTGGAGCGAGACAGAAGTAAAATTAAACTTTGTAATAATAAGGTGTAAACAAAATTCATTGAATTTGTGTCAGAAAAATTAGTTCATTAGTGAAATGGTAAAAAAAATCTCGTCTTTTTTGCTAATAACTCTCTTTAAATTAGAAGAGTTAATCACATAAAAAACCAACCAAGTTTGATATTGTTAGCAAAAAAAACCATCCAAGATTATTTTTGGTGGATTAACATAACCAACTTCCATTATTTGTGAAAAAAGTAAAAAGTTTTAACCATGATTAAGTTAAAGTTTTATATTTGTCATTTATCTTTCATATTATTAGCAAAAAATATTTTCAAAATTATTTTTGATGGATTTATACAACTACATTTTATAAATTATTAAATATAAAAAATTTAATTATGATTATATTAAAATATAATATCTATAAATATATATACTCCCTGTGTACCAATTTATCTATTCCGTCCTGTTTGACTTTTTTCAGTCAAATTAACCGAATTTTGACTAAAAATTACACCTATTATATAAGTGAAAAAATTAAAAAGTACATATAATCTATTTTAATACGACATCTACGCCAGCCTGCCTGAATATGATTCGTAACATCCGCAGTAATATCCTCGTCACTTTGTACAATAGAACCTAGGTATTTGAAACTATTCGTCTACGACACCCTATTATCTGCAATGCAGACGACAACATCATCTTCAGTATCCTCTCCGCTAAAATTAGCATGGAGATACTTTATCTTAGAACGGCACAGACGCAATCCTTTAACCTCCAATGACACTCACCACTATTCTAATCTCACATTAACCTCACTACTCGACTCCGCAACTAAAACAATGTCATCAGCAAAAAGCATACACCAAGGAATATTATCTTGAATGTCATGAGTAAGAGTATCTAAAATAATTACAAATAGGAAATGACTTATCACCGAACCTTGATGTAGTCCTACCTCAACTGGAAAATATTCAGAATCTCCTATGGGCATCCTAACACATGTCCATACTCCTGAGTACATATCTTGTATGACGTGAATATATAATAGCGGTACCCCTTTAGCTTCCAAACATCGCCAAATAACCTCGCGGGATACATTATCATAAGCCTTTTCAAGATCGATAAACACCATATGATGATCCTTACGACGTTCGCGATATTTCTCCATGAGGCACCAAATTAGATAAACAGCCTCAAGTGTTGACCTACCAGGCATGAAACTAAATTGATTCGTTGAAATTTCAACTACCTTTCTAATCCTACTATCAATAACTCGTTCCCAGAGTTTCATTGTGTGACTTTAGGGAGGGACGTTTGCGTTGGTTTGGACATGTCCGACGTAGACGGTCATCAGCTGCAGTTAGGAGGGTTGAGAGTATTTCCATTCCGGGGAAGAGAAATAGGGTAGACCAAAAATTACATGGCTAGATCAATTAAAGTTGGATATGGAGGCATTAAACCTTACCGGTGACATGACATTAGATAAGGCTGGTTGGCTACGCCGCATTTGGGTGGTTGAAACGGGGGCTTAGTGGTGTGAATATTGATTATCAACATGTACATACTGTTTATAATCGTATACGTGGTATTATTATATTTATATTTAGCACTGTTAAGGATTTTGATGTTAACATTGTAATCAACTATAAGATACTTAGTTTAATTAGAGATTAACTAAGTAAAACATACTGTCATATGTACATTGACAGTATGTTTAGTTGTCACTTGGAACAGTATGTATAAAAAGCCAAGTAGGTGACAGTAAGTATCAATAGTTACTGTCTTGTAAAAATGTAATAAATGATCTATGAAGTAGAAGTTCATAAAGTGTTAATGCACAGCATGGATCAAATCATTGACAGTAATATTCTGCAAACTGAAGCCTACGACAGCATATTCAAGTGACAACACATTTGGAATAGACGACAAAAACTATTCCCTTGACAGTAAACTAGGCGGAGATTGAAGAATCAAAGACAGCAAGTATTATTGACATCAACTATTCCCTTGACAGTAAACTTGGCAGAGAATGAAGATTCGAAGATAACAAGTTTTACTGACAGCAACTATTTCTTTGACAGAAAACTTAGCAGAGAATGAAGATTCGAAGACATCAAGTTTTACTTGCAGCAACTTTGGCGGAGATAGTTGACAGCATGTTTGGCGGGGATAGTTGACAGTAGCTTTGGACGACGACATGTTTTAGAAGGCTATCAAGCTTGGCAGTAAAGTATGCGGAGTCAAAGATACTGTCACCAAAGAGAAGCTAAAGGTTGACAGTAACCTTTTGGTGAAACTGACAATCTGTTTCAAGTAGCAGACTAGGTAGTGAAAATTCAAAGATTGATCTTGACAACTCTATCTAGTCTGTCAAGTCTACTACTGCAACTTGGAAAAAGGCAAACAAAAAGATAAAACATGTTTAAGGAGTCAAGGATATCAGAACATCTCAGAACATCTTTATCTACAAATGGAATGAAGACAAATTTGAATAGAAAAAGTGAAGTTTTTATTTCAAGCTTTGTCCTAGGAACAAGATAAAGTACTCTTGTAAGTGGGATATGTGTTTCAGTATAAATACATATATCTCACAAACACTTTCCCTTATGTAACTGAACTTAACTTTTCTCAAGCATAGAAACACTAACAAACTATTTGTTATTGTATCTATTGAAGCTGGAAACATCTTATAGTCAGTTGTAGCAAAACAAAAATTAATAAAATTAAATTTTGAAGTTGAACACCTTTCTTCATTTACTTGCTTACTGTTGTTTGCATTTGTTACTTGATATTATTACTTCTTGTTTCTTGTTAACAAGATTAGTGATAAATTATCAAGTTGCATTCACCCCCCTTCTGTAACACTCATACTGTTTAACAAGCACTCACTATATTATTGTGCACAAAGCCGGGGGTGTTCACGGAAACAGCCTCCCTACGCCTTTTTTGGAGGAGAGGCATGGTCTGCGTACATCTCTGAGCGGGATATACCGGGTATGTTTGGTTTTGTTATATAATCTATTTTAAAATATAATTTTTATTTTTTTAAAATTATAAAAAAATTTATAAATCGTAGTCAAAATTTGATCAATTTAACCATTAAAAATCAAACAATACAGTTTATTTGGGATAGATGGATTATTATACATATGTCATATGTATTTTGTATTATATATATTAAAAATATAATATTTAATTTATATAAATACGTATGTCTACCAATTACGTGTAATATTCATTTAAATTTTAACAAATATAATTTTGTGAACTAAAATTATAAGATGAAATTTAAGATTTTATGAGAATAATAAATTTATTTTTATATTTTTTGTAAAATGTTTTATTTATAAATTGTGATATATATTTGTTGATAAATACTATATTTTAAGAAAAAAATTAAACATATTTATTTAGTTAATGGAGAAAATGGGTATTTTAAATTATATTGGACAAAAAAAATATAAAAATAAATTTATTATACCAATAAAATCTTAAATTACATCTTATAATTTAAATTTAATAAAGTTACATTTTGTTAAATTTTATGTGAATATTATACGTAATTGTTTAAATTTTTTACGGTTTTAAAAAACTCGACACATACATATATATTTAAGTTGAGTTTTATATTTTTTTAAATATATAATATGAAATATATATTTCATGTTTAAAGATAGATATCATATTTTAACTTAATTATAGTTAAAATGTTATATTTTTCATAATTTATCTAATTTAGTTGTGTTAATCTATAAAAAAATCTTAAATAATATTTTTGCTAATAATTTGAAAGTTAAATGACAAATATGATATTTTAACTTAATCATGACTAACAATTTTACTTTTTTCACAATTTATACAAGTTAGTTGTGTTAATACATCAAAAATAAACTTGAATGATATTTTGCTTAACAATATCAAAGTTGGTTGTTTTTTTGTGCTCAAATTAAAACAATAAATATATAGTATCCAATGATGTATCTGCATATCTAAAAAAATCTAATAATAATGATGCCTAATCGCGTTGCAGCAGTTAACGGTAAAATACACAAAATGGAAATAGGACGACAGTTGATTCCTAATTGAATTTCTCTCTCTCTCTCTCTCTCTCTCTCTCTCTCTCTCTCTCTCTCTCTCTCTTACAGGTTCATTATATATTTATATATATCGTTGTCTCTCTCACAAATCTTTCCTGATCATCTCTTCGATCATCCCGTATTGGTAATTTTGTTTTCATTCCTTGCTAATTTGATGTCTTATATCTTTAATTTCTTTAAGATTGTTTGAAAAAAACCCCAACAAATTAATGGTTTTTTTTTTGTATTTATATGCATTAGTTGTTGTTGTAAGTAATTTGTTTATGTCGGTTTTGTTTTGATTGTAATTTGGATGATCAGATTATAATTTTCAACTCAAATTTGGGGCATTTCTTGAATTTTGCAGGAGAGGACTAGATTAATTGTTGGATTATAGATACATTTAAGTTATATTCGAAGCTTTCGAGATTGTTGATGATAAAAAGGTAGGGTTTTGTTGATGTTTCTGATGATCTCTCTTTTTGTTTGTCTCTGTGTGTGTGTGTGTTAACTTAATTTTTATGTCTTTTATGATATAATACATGTAAAGGGTTATATTCTTTACCAATTTTGGGGTTAGATTCTTGTCCTAGATGGGTTCCAGGTAGGCGGAAATCTATAAACTATTTATAGCAGTTTCTCTGATGATATCTATGTGATCGTTAGCTTTTATATTACGAGATAAAAAAAAAATCACACCCATCGTTTTCTTTTAGCTTTGGGTGTAAAGTTTCTATCTTTATAGTTGATGAAGTACTTTTGTTCTAAAAGGTTAACTTTCAAGTTGATTTCCCTAAATTTTAAATGTAAGGCGATGACATATGTTGTGCCCATTGACTTTTGGAGAAGATTTTTGGTTGAATCACATTAATGATTTTCCCTTGTGGTATATGGAGCCCTAATGGATAATATTTTTGTTGGTTTGGATGGCATGGTTTTTAGGTAAAAAAAGGAATTGAATTTAGATGCTTTTCTTGCTAGCCGAGACTATTAAGGTGCATTTCACAACTATTTATTTCAAGGGAGTGATTGTTTTGTTGGGTTTTATGACAGTGTATTGGAACTATTGGTCATGTAGTTAAGCCAGTTTCCTGTTATGTATCATTATCACCCTGCCTCGGAGTCCTACCCCGACAGGGTCATATAGTTCATACCCGAACTTTATTTGAAGTTCTATACAAAAAACTAAATCGATCATCCTATATTTTAACTCAACACAATTTGTATTATCTGAAATGCAGCAGTATCTATGATTTTGGATTATTGTGCAGAGACGGTTACTTTTGTAGCTTGTGTCCATAGGGGTGAGGACCGATTATTTTTTAGTCGAAATTCTTGCAGCTTCATAAGTGTGTAGTAGGGTCATTAAAAGTATATTACCTTTAAGGGTAATTTTAAAAACAACTTTTTTTGCATACCTAAGCGGTAGAAAATAACTCGCCTCACATTGGTATAAATGTTCACTTTATTTTATTAAGCTATCCATTTGGAAATATGCGTTTTCAAGCAGGATCTGTTGTAGTTAACTGTTTCATTACAAGATAATGTTGGTCAGGATTTTGCCTATAACTGCTTTTAGGGAAAAAAAAGTTAAAGCTTTTATGCTTTTATATCTTTATGAAAATCAGCAGACTACCTAGCAACTAATTATTTTTAGGGAATTGAATATTTTGTTAGGTGTTATAAAAGACTGCAAGATTTAAATCAGAAGAGTTAATATAGTAGTATTTTGTTTCATGTCTTTGTATTTGGGAGTTCACCTGTAAACCTTTCATTGAAAATTTATGTTTATTTTAGTTTTACATGTCCCTTCTTTGAATTTAAAGTATATAATAATAAATATTTTGAAGTTCTCTTAGTTTGTAATGTGAAATAATATAGTTAGGTATCCAGTGTACAATACATGATCTGTTTTCTACTATAAAAACTATATTAATGTTCTTCGAACATGATTTATGACAGATTGATAGTTGTTGAGTTGTATAAGGTGTCAATCTTAATTTGCCTGCTAACTGTTTTAACTTGATGATACACAGGAATAAGAATTTGTCGCCATTGTATTACAATGGATTAAGTTGCTATCGTTTTTGATTCATTCAATAAAATTAAAACGGTTCAGTTAAAACCTTTCATTTTTTATAGCTTATTACGTGGGAATAAAATGGATTACTTTCAAGTTCAAAGATTATAGTAATGGAAGTGTTATGGGTAAGTAATGAAACCGATATTTGTTTAAAATGTAATTTGAAAAAGCAGCTGTTACAGACTAAATTGCAACTTGTCCAGTGTATTTAGGTTACAGGAGACAACTTGATGCATCTATGCATAATGCATGCATGATTATTCATACTTTTAACTCTACAATGATACATGCAGTAGTTTTTATTCTATAATCATCTATAAATTTGATTATTAAATGCTAAAGATGCATTGTTCAAGTTTTACTTTGTAGTCATGTGATATAATGGGTTATTCAAAAATTTAATGCTGGCATTGAAACTAGGACTATAAACACATTAATTTATTTATGTGGCACTGTGGCAGCATTGATGTTTTTTTGTTTGGTTGATAACTACCTTTTGTTCCAGTGTTTAATGGGTTTTATGCACGTAATAGTATTGGAAATTATTAATTTTTTGGGCTAATTGATAGTATTGCATATTTACTTTTTCCAAGATTATATTACTTATACTTTGAAAGCATATTATTTGAATAAGTTCACTCAAATTTGTATATTGAACCATTTTTCACTTAATTGTCTTTTTAATATGGCCAGGAGAACAACTTACTCTTTATCAGCATGGCGCACAGAAATATACAATATAGTGGTCCAATGACTGATATGGAAATGGATCGACATGGCCAAGGTCAGTTTAGTCCATACGGGACCATATCAAACTTTCCGCAACCTAGTGTGGTATTAGCAGGACTAGGAAGCAGAAATAACTTTGATGTTCATCATCTACCCGAGCATCATGGATCCTATGGGATGCCACAGTATAATGTGGTTCAGCATCAATATCCTGCTGGTAATATTGACTTAGCTGCTTCCACAGCATCCAACCACTATAACATGTACATGGCTCCTTCATCTAGTTCCAGAGGCTTCCCTTTACCGCTAAATAGTGGGTCATATGACCAATTTCTATCATCTAGCAATCATGGGATTGATTTTTCTGCGGACAGCTATGGCAGAAATGCTCAGTTTATGGATGGGCTGGGAGGTACTTTTAAGAGAAAGAATGCTGAAGTTCTCCCAGGAAATTTCCAGTATTATGCCTCGTCTAGTGCAAGTTCTTCAGCTGCTCCTGTTATTGCAAGACCAGTTGAATCTGATGTTGGTCCCAGGGAGGCATCTTTTGCAGTGCCTGACAGCAGAGGGGATGACATGTCATCTGTGATGAATATTGGATCTCATAGAAGTATGAGAAACAGACCGGGTGCTGTTAGTGTCGAGTCTCTGGTACCTCATAATCACAACCATTTGATCCGAGGACAGTATCCAGGTCAAGCTTTTCAGACAGCTGCCACACCTTGGATGGATCAGCAATTTAACGGTAATGCTGGTGATAATGGCACTATGACTTGGAACCAGACACATGTTTTACCCTATCTACATGGTAAAATCTCGAACTTGTCAATGGTACTCTAATTTCTTTTCATTTCATTCTTTTTTGTCCTCTATATGTTGTGGCGTTGCTGCGCTGATCTCTGGTAGGGCAGCCAAGGCATTAAAATTTCTGACTCGTGTTTCCTTATTTTTTTTCTTAGAAATATATTGCACAATATGCAAAGTTTATATAGCTGCTGTCCTCAAAAATCTATTGGTACTGGCAGATGGCGAAGCAAAGTGCAAGAGACGTAGTCATATTCAATATATATACTAGCACTGATTATACTTTCTTCTTTTTAATGTATATTTTCGAATGAGGAAATCTGGTAAAGTAGCCATATCTGAATTAAGCCTTTTACTGTTTTACTGCGCTCTTACACACCATATATTATCAGGAAACTTCAACGGAGGTTGTATAGAGGCAGCCAACATTGGTGTGCATGCATATCAAGTTACAGCTAATAGGACTTCTCCAACTTTTCTTCCACCTCCTCCCATACACCCAGGGAACTTCAATCTTCATCATCCATCGCCACTGCTGCCACTTGTGCAAGGTGCTCGGGGGCGCAGTCTTGAAATGCATCCTCAAGCAGCAACATCTTCACGCCCTTCAACAAGTGGCACATCACAGGCTAGTATAAATACTATTCAGGATTCTGGAGAGATGAGTTCTAGATTTGTGGGATCTTTTCAACCTGCTGGACTCCGGATATACCGCCCTCAACGAAGGGCACTGATGCTTGATGCAACTGCAAGGCAACGCAATCTCCATCACTTGAGAGTTCTGCCAGAAGATGTAATGAATTTTCTGCACTAGATTGATCTGCTATAAATACTGATTACTGTTTTGTTTGAGAAATTATGTGTACTGTTTGTTAGTTATGATTATTTTGTCATCCTTTTTGTGATTAAAATGTGTAGGGAATTGCCCTCCTGGAGCTCTCGAACAATCATGGAATGGGTGATTCTGTTGATCATCACAGAGAAATGCGTTTAGATATTGACAACATGTCGTATGAGGTAACCTGTTGAAAGTAGGATTACTAATTATTAACCTTTAAACCTCTGTTTCCTTTTTTGTTTGTTATTTAATTACTTTCTATCTTCAACCTTGAGTTTCTAAATATTAATATGTTTTAGCAATTTATAAATGTATTTTCAAACATTTATAATATATTGATTATTGATACTGAGGATCTTCGAGCCATTAATTATCTCGTCTCTTTTTGTGGTTGAACTGAAAAGGTTAAAAGTTCTATCTGATATATTGCCAGGAGCTTCTTGCACTAGGAGAACAGATCGGCAGTGTGGGCAGTGGCTTGTCTGAGAAGTTTGTCATTGGTCATCTAAAATCAAGAACATTTAATTTGTCCAGATCTAGTACTAATGTGGAAGACACAGCATCTGTGGACCAGGAACTTAACTTCTGTGTTGTATGCCAGGCATGCTTCTGATCCTTTAATATATTGCTGATTAAATGTCTGAATTCTGTGCATGTTAGAGATCACTTTGGTTTATTCTCTAGTAGTGCAACCATTTTGAAGAAGAACATATTCACGCTTAAAAATAGTGAAAATAATGTGTTTACCTATCAAAACAGAGGGAAAGAATGCATTCGTCTGATTTAGCTCAGTGTTTACAAGAATGTAGTAATTTTTAACAGAACATATTAATTTCCTTGATTGTTTCATTGTACCTTACTGCACTACATTTTATCTATTATTTTGCTGCTAATATCTAATTATATGATCTTGTCATTTTGTATTCGTTAGATGGAATATAAGGATGAAGAGAAAATGGGTATCCTCGATTGTGGGCATGAGTATCATTTGGAATGCATAAAGAAATGGCTTCTTGTGAAGAACACTTGTCCCATATGCAAATCTGTTGCATTGACCACAGAAAGCAAGGAGGAATGAGAAGGAGAAGGGGTAGAAGAGATCAACGCTAATGTTTCTTGAGGTTGGTCTTCATCTAAGTTAAAAGAGATGATAAGGGTTACCTGCTCCATCAATTGGATGCAAGCTACATATTATCTATGCTATGCTTTCGAGAATAATTAAGATCTACAACTTTCTCAAACAATTTATTCCTTGCCCGTTTGTCTCTCTCTCTCAGAACTGTACAGACTATATCGTTTGGTTTTTGCACAAACATTCAGTTGCTAAACTGTATTGTGTTATCAATGTAGGTTGTTAATACAACAATAATACAATGTAAATATATAATGATTCTTATATTATGTTTAAGGTAATACTTTAAATGTAAAATGTTTGGCTTATTTTTCGAGTTCTCGGAGCCAAGCTGAGAACGGATCATGATTTTTTCTCATGTGAGATTGGTCTCAGGCTGTTGTTGCTCTCTGATGGTCAGTAGACTTGCTTCCACTACCTGCGAAGTGTGTGTATGTGTGGGTGTGTTTTGCAAATAGTAATTGCAAAAATTATTTATCACGCGTTCAAAGAGCATATATATTTTGCCTTGTTGCTCAGAAGTTGTTACCCAGAACTTCTTTGTTTTGAATTTACAACTGATATTAGCTTGCAATCTTGCATTCATTCTCAGCCTTGGTCAGATGAAATTATATCTGAACCGTTCCGAAAAATTATCAAATTTTTAATATTTCGATATTAATAATGTAATATAGGTAATGTAATTATTAGTTTCTCTCAATTCATTTATTAAGTTTTACTCTATGATTTGGCAGTAGTTTTCTGAGAAAAATTTACTCATTTATTTTAATATGTTTGTCACATTTTACTTTTTTTTATTATAAATTATTAAATAAACCGTACTAATAAAGAAAACCCAAAATGTAATAAGTATTAAGAATTAGATTATTTATACCAAGACAATTAAATATTATTTATACTAAGACTTTAGAGGGGTGTGTACTGTGTAGTTGTTTGTAACACTCGGGAGTTCTTAAAATTTGTATTATTTTATTTGACCTGAGTTTAGAAAATATTAGAGGTTCTATAATTTTTTTGATTATTTTTATTTATTCGTCAAATAACAGCTTACTATATAAAACTAATTTGTAATTTTAAATATTAAAGTGTATAGATGTGGCATTTATGTTTAATTTATAATTCGACTCTGAAAATCTAATAAATTTTTCATGCATGTAATTTTAAACATAAATGTTTAGCTATATTGTTGGTCCTCATACTGTAGAAAGGGGTTGAATACAATATCAATATTTTCTCGCGGAATTTTGGATTAAAAATATTATTTTAATTTATCACAAAATATTAATTTTAATGATATATTGTTCAAGTAGAAGATAAAATTTTTAATTTAAAAAGTATTACAAAATCAATATGATAAAAGTGTAAATAGCTGTTTAAATTTCTAGAATGATTTTGACATGAATTGTTCTAATTTAACAATTATAATTCAAAACCAGTACAGAAAGTCTGTGAATATTACAAGAAGACAAATTACTGAATTTGAATATTTTCAACAACGTTAATTATGAAGCCAGTTGCCTCATATTTATAGAGGTAGAAGCTGATAAGACTTTTCTAACAAGACTTCTAAAAAACAATTAATTAAAGCTTTCAGACTTTTAAAAAATCCTTGGGCAAGACCTTTAAAACTCGGTAAAACTTTTTACAGAATCGGTAAGATTTTCTTCAAAAGCTTCAGCAAGACCTTTTTACATGTAAATTCAGTAAGACCTTTTTGAATTAGCTTGCAAGACATTTCTTCTCTTTAAATTCGGTAAGACTTTTTCCTTTGAGATTGTTATTTCCCAGAACAATGTTAATAATATTTATAGAAGTGGGGTTGAATACAAATACTTAAAAAAAATTGTTTTTTAGTATTTGTTCTTGATGTTATAATTGTTTAAAGAAGATTTAGAGAACAATATTGACTGAAATGTAAATTGAACAAGATATTTAAAATTATTGATGGATTGATTTTTTCATCAGTATATATATTTGCTCAAATTATCCAAGTTTATAAAACCTAGCTGCTTTTTACAAAGTAGAAAATAAAATAACTGTTCTTACAAAGTGCTCTAAGGCTGGACAATTGATTCTGAGATATTGTCTAACTTTGTTATTTTCTAACAATGCTACCACGCTTGTTTATATACCACAAGTGTGTTTACAATGCCTAGAAAGAGCATAGAACAATTAATCTAATATAGGATTGTTTCTGATCTATCTTTCCTTTTGCCTTTTTCCATTTTAGGAAAAGTCTTCAGACTTGGAAAGACAACTTCAATCTGAGTCTTCACAGTCAGTATAGATTGTCTTCCATAGGTGTGCTTTTGTCTTTGGATTTCTGACAGATTGTCTTTTTATGCAGTCACTATCAATTAATAATTTGCTGTTAAGCATATCAATTGATTCTTCCTTTTATCCATCAACTGATATTCTTCTTAGATTGATCTTGATATCCATCGATTGATAATTGTTGATTTATCGATTGATAGACATTATCAATCGATATATCAATCGATGGGTCTTCATACTAGTTGATGGTCTTCAATTCTTGACTTGACTTCTTATCAATTGATCATCTATCAATTGATGCTTTCATATCAATTGATCACCATTCACTTGCATAATTTTTCTGTCTTTAAATATTTACAATTTGATATTCTAAGTTATACATCAGTTGATGACCTATATCAATCGACTCTAGTATCAATAGATGAGAATGACATCAATTGACTTAAACCATATCAATTGAAATAGACTAAGTACACCTATGCTACAATCCATATTATCATTTGATTCAGAAAAATATTTCAACTGATAAAAGGTTTCCTGATCAATTGATATTTATAAATTTCATATTAATTGACCAGTTACATTAATTAAAATTTCTATAATTCTAAGGTTAAAGTTATCATCAAGTTACACATAGATTTCTAACAATCTCCCCCTATTTGTGTCTGTGACATGAACATGCATAAATCTACTTGATGATAACAAAACAATTAACTAAATTCATTCAAATAGAATCATGAAACTTAAAAGCACTTTAAATTTTAGGATTACCAGTTGATGAATCATTTCTGCAAGCTGCTCCAATTTCTTCACTCCTTAATAATCTTCAATCTTCAATCTTCAATTACTTCTTCTTCTCAGCATTTTTCTTTAATTGCGTCATGAAGGAACTTCTCAGAATTGTCTCATCCTCATCAGTTTCTCCAAGTTTCCTCATCAGATATAAAATTTCTTCATCTGTGATTTGTTCCAGATATTTGCAGATATCAAAGTACTTTGTATTTCCTTCCACATCTGTAAAAAACATAGCATACTTTGGCTCCAAAACCACCTTCTTGACTTGATACTTCCACAGTTTGAGGGATGAATCAGGTTCAACTTTTGTTCTCCTTAGCTTGGTGATTTGGTGTTGGATTTCCTGAGCAATTGTAACATTGAGTTTGTACCTTTTGTTGAGAAGAGGTAGTATAGTCTTTAGAACATTGTAGCCCTGCTTTATTATCACCTTCATTGAGTAGGAGATTTTTGTGCCATTCTCATACTCCAACCTCATAGATTCTTCATGATTAGAGGTTGCAGGATGATTCCTTACTCCTATCAATCCTTTCTCACTTATAACTGGTATTCTTGTCAATTTGTATCCTTCAATCATCACTTCCTCCTTTATTTCCTCTTGAACAACCTGTGGTTTTTCTTGAACCACAGCCTTAGGAGTACTTGACTTTTTCTTGGCCATTACAACTTTTCTCTTTTTCCTTAATGGTTGTTCCTCCAATGTATCCTCCATGTTCCACTCCAACTCTATTTTCCTTGCAATTTCTTCATTCTCATTTTCAAGTCTTGCAGCATCCTTGAGTCCTGTAGTAATGGAAGAACTCGGTAGCTTCTGTCCAACTGGTTCATTCTTCTTTTTTTTCACTTCTTCATCCATTATTGCTTTTCTTTACTTCTTTTCTTCAAGAGTTTCCTGATCTAATCGAAGAAATGCTTCTGCATTTGTGTTGACCTCCTTGGTAGCCTCTTTTGCACCTTCATTTACAGCTTTGGTCTGTGCAATGAATTCATCCAAATTGCTTGTTTGAGCAACCTTGGTTACCAACTTAGTATTTTTTTTCAACTCTTCAAATTTTCTCCTTTCCTTTTCAATCATCTCCTGAGTTTCCTTTTCTCTAGAAATTATTCTAGCTTCTAGATCATCTTCAAACTTCTTAACCTCTCTCTCTCTTTTTGTGTTCCAAATCATCTTTGGCTGACTGAGATGATTTTGAAGATTGACATTTGTTACTGCCACTTGCTCTACTTCTTCTAGCCTTGTTGCTAATCCCAACAACTATATTTGCATTATTTCCACCAACACCACCATTGCCATCCTTATCACCATCCTTTTCCTTCTCCCCCTTTTTGTTATCATCAAGGTGAGGTTGTGGATGCATCCCGTCTAGGAATTTCTGAAGAATTGAGGCATGAAGGGCTTGACCTCTGATGATATCATCCATTTTGGACTCCATGGATGACACCATCTTCTCCAAGTCATTGAAGTTTTTGGACTCCTTGAAGTGTTTGTCCTTCATTTGGCTTAGTATGTTCATGAGGATTTTTTCATCCAACCTTCTTTCTAGAGCATCATTGCTAGATGTGATAGATCCCTTAAGAATTTCCAATTCTCTTTTGACTCATGTCACTGCCATCTTTTGAATCTTTAATTAATCCCTCATACAGTGTTCAATTCTCCTTTGAGTGGGATCTGCAATTTCTACTTCCATCATTGCCCTCATGTGTTGAGAAAGAATCTCAGTTTCAGCAGCCTCTAGAAATCCCTCAATTGTACTCATCCAAGGTTCCTCATCAGAATCATCTTCAAGATCCCCAGGAGCTATGTGACAAACATCTATTGTATTGACTAGACTTTCCTTTAAATTCCTGGTTCTTTGTTCTGTATGTTCCAACCCCAGAATTTGCTCTGCATTTCTATTTGTTGTATTAGCCAAATCCTAATATCTTGGGTATGGATGCACAAAATTGCTTGGATCTAAATCACCAGCATCCACCTCTTCTTCTTCTGCAACAACACTCTCCAACTGCTCAGCCTCCTTATTCACCCCACTCCCACTTGCTTCATTTAAATTAGGGACTCCCCTATCTCCTGCACTCCTTCCTCCTCAGATATCAATTCCATTTCTAATTCCTATGTAAATAAAAGAATCTTTTTATCTCTCTCACTCATCTCTCTATTTTGCATCAGGATCTCATTCTAGAATGTCACATCTCCCTCACTCATACCTTGTGCACCTTCTAAGATGGGGCCCTCATGTGTTTCACTCTCATTCCTGGAAGAATTAGGAATGACCTTACTCATTCCCTCTCCTTTTGCCAGGCTGCAATCCTTCCTCTCACTAAACTCACTCATTCCTAATAAAGTTTTTGCAACATTAATTGATTGAGTATCAATTGATGTAGATAGAATAGCAGTTGATGTGGAAACATCCATTGATTGATAAGGATCCATCGATTGATAATGATTATCGATCGATGGTTGAGTTGTCGAAGGCTGAACATCAATTGTTGGAGTAGAAACAGTTGAAGTATTGATTTGAGAAGTGATAGTTGATGTTACATTTGAGATAGAATCCTGAATTTCCTGGGAAGAGAATTCAGGAAAGAGTGTTGGCTTCTCCTTGAGTAACAAAGAAGGAGATTAAAAAATGTTTGACTGTCTATCAAAATATTTTCTGAAGAAATTTGTTGAGGTAGAGAAAGAGGGATGAGAATAGAAATAGATAAAGAGTGGGACTGCATCTCCACATTTATTAGAGATGCATCAATCTGAGAAAATAAAGGCTCCACCATAGTTTCCTGTAGTTTTGCAGTGTGTGAGTCCCCATGTGCAAATGTTACCTTCTTCCTTCTTCTCTAATAGGATTTAGGGGTTTTGGCTTGTGTGTCTTCCCCTTGGTTCAATGCCCCTTGAAAGGGGAGATAGGAGTGAAGGGAAGTAACTCACTGCACTTTCATGTGTACTAGAAATGCTAAATGTAATCTCTATGTAATGGTTGATGATAACTTAACAATAGAACAGGACATGTAATAATATGCAGGTGCACAGAAATCTTGGATCACAGAGTTCAGTTAAGACAAAGTATCAAAGGATCATCTACAGACTTGAAGCTCACTGGAAGAAGTTCATTAACATGTTCATGCCTCAGTGGAGAATAAAAGATGTTGACATCTATTCAAGGATGTGGAAGCTACAGAAGATTGTCTTAGTCTATGACGATTTTAGTGCATTATAATCGAAGTAACAAGTAAGGTTTGCAAAGAAGAATGTGGAATCATGTTCGGAATCAAGAGCCCCTATCAAGACTAGTCACTTATGAACCAGACCGTTGCATCAAGTGTCAGGACATTGGAGGCAAGCTCTCGTCGGTTAATATGATTTTAATCATTCTAAAGTTGTTGGTTTTCTTGAGTCATGTGGAGGATCAACAAAGGTGGTAAATCAGTGTTGGAGAAATGTCAGCCTAATGGATAAGGGACAGACGGCACAACCTGATTGGATCTTACTAAAGCTTCACAGATTAGAAGGCCAAATACTTGGACGTGGTGGAGTCACGTATACGGGGCCAAGTATTTGGATAAGGAAGTCTACACAAATTGAAGAGTGGAATGGAAATATTTAATTTAATTAAATAAAGTAATTATTTAATTATTTATATATTTTATAAATAAAGATATTCTTTATTTATATTTTATATATTTATTAAATATTACTTTTATATTAAATATTTCCAAAGGCATGCTTGGCACATGACTTTGAAGATATGATTTGGGAGAACAAGAGAAAAAGGTGGAAAAATAAAAAGCAACACCTTTTTCAATATATAAAGAAGAAACCCAAGTCTTAATCAGTATGTAGTGCATCCGGATGAGAAGAGAAAAGGGGAGAGAGAAAAAGAATTAATTTTCTCTCCCCCATGGCCGAACTAGATCTTGCATATTTTAGAGCCATGATTTTCTTTATCATACCACTCATCTATTCTTCTATTGTAAACATTGCTAAATCTTGTTTAGAAGATAGGTTTGATTTTTGTCTCCTAGATCTAGAATTTGTAATATTTTTAGAGGAGCCAAAAATCATTTCTTTGTTGTGTTCTTGAGCTTTTGTTCTTGAACTTGTTGTAGCATCTACCCCACTTCAATGAATATAAAGTTATATTCTTGGATCTTGTTGTGTTGTGTATTTTGGATGATTTACCGTTCATTATCTTGGTTATTTTAATGGTGTTCTTGAGGTTGAAGAAGATGATGAACAGTACCTGGGTTTGAACCAAAGTAATTTTTATGTTGTCCCAAAAATAAATAAAAGTCAGATTTTTATTTGGGAATCGTATTCACCCCCCTCTACGATCTCCAGGACCTAACAATTGGTATCAGAGCTACTCGATTGACATACAAATCGATTGGATCTATTTTTATTTTTGAGATTAAAGAGGGTACGATTGGTTCACTGGGCATCCAGAATTTTTTTTGAAGCCCAGAATTTTTCTAAGTTCAAAATGTTCTAGATGGCCAAGTAGAATATTCCTATGTAGAAGTTCTACTTGATGTTCTACTTGATGTTCTACTTGATGTTCTACTTGATGTTCTACTTGATGTTCGACTTGATGTTCGAGTTGATGTTCGAGTTGATGTTCGAGTTGATGTTCGAGTTGATGTTCGAGTTGATGTTCGAGTTGATGTTCGAGTTGATGTTCGAGATGATGTTCGAGTTGATGTTCGAGTTGATGTTCGAGTTGATGTTCGAGTTGATGTTCGAGATAGGTTGTTCGACTTGGATGTTCGACTTGGATGTTCGAGATAGGATGTTCGACTTGGATGTTCGACTTGGATGTTCGAGATAGGATGTTCGACTTGGATGTTCGAGATAGGATGTTCGACTTGGATGTTCGAGATAGGATGTTCGACTTGGATGTTCGAGATAGGATGTTCGAGATGGAATCTATTTAGAACATTTCTATGTAGAATTTTTTTTCTTAGAAGGCTGTTTCAACATGACACATGGCTACATAGTTTAACTTTTATTTAAAACAAAAATTGTTTTTCTCTCAAATTGTTTTTAGTTTAATAATTAATTTAATAATTAAATTTGAATTTAATTATATAAAATATTTTGAAAATAATTTTTAAATTTAAATAATTTATTTTTCAAGTTTATTTTACATCTTGGAAAATATTTTATTTTCTTTTAAATTTTAGAGTCAAATATTTTATATTTTTAATATTCTTAGTTAAGAATTTTATTAATTTAAAAACTAAAATTAATCTTAAAATCCAATTTAATTTCTTTTGAGTTTAATATTCTTAAAAGTATTTTGAGAATTATTTTTGAGGTTTAATAATTTATTTTTCATAAAACTTTAATTACAAATTTTATAAAACTCTTTGGAAAATATTTTTTGGATTGAAATAATTTATTTTCATGAACATTTTAAATGTTTTGAAAATTTAATATTTCTATTTCAAAATTATGTTTTCGAGTTGTTTTATTTTAATTATAATTTAAGCTTGGAAGTTTTAATTATAAATCTCATAAAACTTTTTGAAAAATCATTTTGGTTGAAATAATTTATTTTCAAGAATATCTAAGATGACTTGAAAATTTATTATTTTTATATCAAACTTATATTTTCAATCTGTTTTATTTTAATTATAATTGAAACTGTTTTGGATTATAAATTCTATAAAATTCTTTGGAAATTAATTTTGATTTGAAATAATTTCTTTTTCAGGATTATTTAATATACCTTGAAAATTTTGTTATCTCTATATCAAAACTTTCTTTTCGAATTATTTTATTTTATTTATAATTTGAAATTGAAAATTTTATTATTATTTATCAAAAATGCATTTTTAATTTATTTTGATTATTTAAATTCCTAAAAAATTAAATACTTCTGTTTGAACAAAATGTTTTATTAAACGAAACAACAGGAGTTGATTCTTCGTTCGTTGAGGACAAACGAACTGACTGAAGAACATTCTAATGGAGTTGAGACCTGATCTTACCATTGGAGATGTATTTCTACATCGGTCTACTCAGTGGATCATTTGGTTATTGAAAGGGGATTAGTTCATTTAGGGAAGAGTCTTCGATCAGTGGTTTTCGAATCAATATCTGAAGAATTTGGGATTTTGAAAAGGAATTCAGTTTAACGGTCAAAGAACCAAAACAATAATTGAAGATTTGGTTAAAGGACATCAGTGGCAGAAATACACAAGGTTTGATTATCACTGACATATGATAATCAAGGGGTTATTGCTACACATACAAAGAAGAGTGATCTTTTCAAGCAGAACATGAGACATTCTATGTCGGGGGCTTTAAGCAGAACAATCAGGTATCAGTTTGGGTTGAAGCAGGAACATCATTTGTTATTGAGGTCAAATGCAAGGATACTTCCATGAGTGTCATTATCACTCGAGATGGAATGCTAAGCATCGCTCAGGTATACTTTCTAACTAGTTTATACTTGTTTGATTTAATTATAGAGTATTAAGTGCTGAACTGCATTATATTATAAGTTTGATGTAATGCATGTCTCACCTTGATTTCTATATAAATTAGATAACTTATGCTAGTTTGTTAGTGTTGCTTGTTTATCAGTATTTGACTTCATGATTAGATCTTGTGTGATTTAATGCTTGCTTTACGATAATTGATCATGTTAGCATATAGAGTCTTAGGTATTTGTAGGGGTACATTTACCGGAAAGAGTATTTGCTGCATGCTAAGTGCCTTGATGTCTACATTGTCTATAATCTGTTTATACTCGCATGGTTGTATTAAATGCTATATCTGATCATGTGCTTGTTAAGATGAGTTTGTTTCTAATTTGGGAATTGCCTAGGGGTCAGTTTAATAAACCATGAATTAATTTTTTTTTAATTTAAATTGACTCAGGTAATTAGAGATAATATAATGCTAAAGTGAACAACAAAGGTGATTTAGAAGAATTAGGAATCTGAGTGTTTGATTCTTCTATGACTACATATATGTACGACATGATTCTTATAGACTGCTAGTCCACCTTAAGTTAGGTTGGGATCACTGAGCTCATAGCCAAGACTACTTGTTGAGGCTGATATAGATGAGGAGTGATCAGTCAGATAAGAATGAGCATGTTGAACTTGAATGCTTTGTTGTTAACTATGTTTAGAAATATCTCTAACCCTTGGACTCAATCAAATTGAGGACCACGTGTCTTAATCATTTGTGAATGCAGAGTATCTTTCAACATGTACAAGTTATATATCTCTGACATTTTCATGTTCAAGGCATGTAACTACTTTTGCTTTGGTATTCAAATGGTTAAGCAAGGTTGCCTATTTTTCTTGAATGAACTGAAGCACAATATTAAGAAAGACCTAGGGGATTCTTTGCGAAGGGTTTCCTAATATCAGTTCGACGATGAACAGTATTGATCGGGGTCAAGAGAAATAGAAGCTCACTCTACTGGAAGTGAGGTTATTGCTGACACGAAATGTAATGCTTATGATGAAGTCAACTATTCGTTGAAGTTTATCAGAATAGAGTTAGCTGCAACAAGTGATGCTCTCACACTTGGTTTATCAACTAATACTTGGTTTATCAAGATAACGGATTCGACGGTAAAGATGAAGTTGGTGAGAAAGGACTACTTCTAATGAAATTCTTTTAAGAAGGACATTAGTGAAGCATGTCAGTTGAAGGGAAGTCAAGTCAAAGACTACCCTGTTTAGTTTTGGTGTTTGTTCATGCATTCGATAGATGTAGATGTAGCATCTCAGTGATTAATCACATTCAAAGGATTAGACAGATTGCTGTAAGAACACTTTGAGGGCAGGTAATGGAATTTGTTGACGAATGAAGTTCTATGTTATGTCTGCACTGAAAGGAGTATTCTAGAGTAAAGTTCAGTTTCCGGACTTCATGACCAAATGGAGGAGTTAATAGGGAAATCCAGACCTTGAGTGAAATTACAAGGATAATGGATAGACTTAAGGTTTCCTATTCACTACGGCTGAATCGGTTAACACAGCAAGTCTAATCAGTAAATATAAAGAGAAGACATCAAGTAAGATTAATCATGCCTGAAGTCACATGGTGTGATGAAGGGCTATCTTATTTGGAGTTAAGAGCTTAAATAGAGTCTGTGATTGATTTAAGATGATCTAGATGCAGTGAACATCATCATCAAGCTCCCTAGCATTCGTTTGATTTTAGCTCTGAATTTCTAAAGGTTGACATCCTGTTTAGGGCTCAAGATCAGATGACACCAGATGAATAAAAGCTCCAAGCAGCATCACAGGGGGAGCATCAGTAAAGTGGATCAACTAGTCGTGTTTGATGTTCAAAGGCTAGCAGTGCTCATTGAGTAAGAGTTGAGATTCTTAGGAGCACTGAGTGATCCAGACTGAGTGATTGCATATTAGAAAGGAAATTAATAATTTAAAGATAATGCAAGATGATCTCAATCATAATTGAAGAAGACTACTCTACCCACTGAAAATCTAAGGAAACATTAAGGACACATCTGTCATGACAAAGGGTTTTGTGTAACAACATTTCCTAGAGTCAGTTCTTGATGAATCTGGGTAGTAGAGTAGTGATTGGTCGTGCATGTATAAGTGTATTTCATTGGTTTTTCTGAGTGAATTCAATGAAGACTGAAGATGCACTAACTAATCAAGTTTGAGGAGGGTTCGAATCAAGGAACTAACTCAATTAAACTAGAGGCAAATACACTTAGCGCAAGGAATCAATCCACATGAAGACTTGGTATTGATACAGAAGCTGAAAGGTAGTTCAGAGTTTTTTTTAAGGTTCTACTCTGCTAGTGTCAAGACTACTGGTTTCTAGAGTGCTGAGTTTAGTGAAGTTGCTGCCAAGACCAATATCTACAAGGAAATATTTGGGTGTTGAAGGTAATGCAGTTTCCATCTGGATGAGCGTGGTATTGTTTCGAGGAACAATGTTAACTGGTAGCTGAAAAGTTATTCCTGTCCAAAAGGAGTAAACGTTCAATCTCGAAAGGAGTAAACGTTCGATCTCTAGGGCAAAGAGGAGTAATTGTTCATTCAACGATCATACACCAGTAAAAGCTCTATTGACTAAGGTATGTCACTCTAGTCTAATATTAATTTATTTAAACATAATGTTTATAGAGAGTGTTCATGCTATTTAGATGTCTACTATCTTTAGGAACTAGTTAATGTTTGGCTTGTGATCACCCGGGATCCAATATTACCTCTATGAGATTAATTAGGACCTTCCGGGACCTAACATGACCTAGGGACCTAACATTGTAGCATCTCTTTGTACAGTCAAGTTATATCCAGGACCTCGTACTTTGTGCTGTCATAAGTTATTCATGCTATATGTATCAAATGGTTCAGCATAAGTATTTGTATGCTTTAATTAGTTGTATTTAAAGTTATTGACTTATATCAATTAATGATAGTTAGTCGTAATTTTCTTTACTTCTAATTGTTTAATGCTAATATTAATGGAACCACTTAATATGTAGTTTAAGTGCTGTAATTCATGTCTTTTGCAAAATCCATTAATATTAGTTGTCATTCTTTTGATATTAGTGATGTCACTTAGAATTTCTGCACTAAGTGACAAAAAGATTATTTCAAAAACACTGATATTGAAAGTAAGTTACTACATCGCGAGGGGTTGTCAAAGATCATAAATTTTAGTATTAATATTTAAAGGTATTTGATCTCTGATGCAACTAGTACCTCGAGCTTACATACATTCTGATTGTCATGAGTATTTTCAATATGCTTATGTGATAATTGTTGAGATGTAGTGTAAGAAGTTAAATGCTGTCATTCGGTCAATGTATGTTCAGTGTTTAGCGGATGCTTATTTTTATGCTTTAGAATTACCATGATCTATATTGCAATATGTGTTTGTTTCAAGCGACAAATGGTAATTGTCTAGCATAATGTAAGTATCTTATGTGCTTAATTGTTTTGTAGTAAGATGCGTTTTATTACAAAATGATTGAATGATGTTAGTACTTTTGAATGTCTTGTCATTCATATCTTTGATAATTCATTAGTATTAACATATGTTTTTCATTCTTTAGAACTTGAATGCATAAAGAAATTTCTTGTCTATTTCTTGTGAAAAATGTTTTATCTAAACATGCATTCATTTGCCAGAGAATGAAAAGCCACTAAAAGTTTTCTTTGAAAGAGAACATTTCTTGAGGATTATCTTTCTATTTCAAAATCATATATCCTCTCTCTCTCTCTAAATGTTTTGTAATGAAAACTGTTTTCTCTCCACGATTTGTTTAAATAAAGTTACTTGATAACTTGTAACTTAAGTTGCATGGTATCAGGTTATTTTATTTGAGTAAATTGTTTTGATCTTAAAGTATCAACCATTGGTAAAACGTTTTTCAAAACTCTTGTTAATGTCTGTTTCACATTGACCTGTAGTATTAAAACAATGGTTGTTTGCTTTGGGATTAGTGCCTTGGACTGTATGACTAAAGCATTCATTCGATTTTTTTAAAATGATTTATGTTTTAAGTCGGAGATAATATCCGATAAGAATGAATTGCAAAACAATTTCTGAAAACATACAGTGAGCAAGATGAAATAGATTTGAGTTATTAATCAAAATGTTTTTGTTAAAAGAGTTGAATTTCAATTGGATATTTGTCTAAGAGAAATTTAAAAGAACACTTTTATCAATCTGTTAAACTTTTTTTCAAAATTGTGAGTTTATGAAATTTGGCTTAATATTCTTTTACCTATTCTTTATTAATTCCCACATTTTAGCCCTGGTGCATTGTTTCTTGAGGACACATTGCTCCGATGCTATATTTCTGAGAAGGAATAGAGAATAAGTTTAATCATACTCTACCAAATTTTATATAGCTCTGATCAACTCTATCTATTTAGTTGTAATGGCTTGGCCTTAGTGGCTATAGGGGAAGGTCAAGAAGTTGAATAATCCATCAATTTCTAACCAAGGCCTTAGTACCAAACACTATCATTCTAATTCAAACTTTCAACCCTTGGTGATATAAGGAACTTATATAGATTAGCGGTTGTTAAGGGAGAAACTGCACTTGATGCAGCAAATAAGGATGTGTCGGAAGTGCACCCACAGCTCTACCTCCAGAGAAGAAAAGAAGTATACAAATTGAGGTAACTGTAGCTCATCTGTATTCTCTCAAAAGGATGCAGAGCTGAAAAGGCAATTCAACCGTTTCTGAATGAACTCTCTTAACAGGGTGATTTCATTGAAAATTCGCTCGTCAGCCAGAGCACCTTGTAATGAGTCAAGCACACCAAAAGCATTCACGCTGATGGTAATCCTAAAGTTTTTCCTTCTAAGGGATGTTATAGGACCTAACAGTTCTCTAGCCTCTCTTAGGACTTACAATTATGAGGACACATTGCAAGAAGTGCACATTGTGAGGTATAGGTAAAACCCCTAAACTTCTTTGTTTACCATTCATGGTGAATGAAGTTGTTGAGCCACCTTCACAGGTGTTTGAGGGAAACTTGGATTTCTTGTCATATATTAGAATCCTTGTCAACCTTCCTAGGAGGAACAGTCCTAGTTCCCTAACGGGATTTCACATCCGCAGAGCAATCTGTTGATGTTGAGAGGCAATCACTAACAGTTTTCCATGACTGAAAATAGTGAGTTAATTCATCTTCACAGGTGATTGAGAGAGATGTTTGTACACGTCTACTCTCCCAGGAATTCAAATTCTGGAATACATGGATCGCTCAAAACTTAAAGGCATATCACTGTCAACGATCTAGTGCATGGACTTGCATATGGGGAGTCGGTTGATGCTTAAATAGCTGCTAGTACGCATACCACATTCAACGATCCAGTGCATGGATTTGCATATGGGGAGATTGTTGATGCTGAAAGTAGTTGAGCAACAACTCGTAGACTATGATTCAGTTGGTTTATCAATTTGATGAGTCTTTTGAGGATCAGGGTGTTGGGATTTCAGTCACTCCTGGAATGGAGGAGATTCCAATTTCAGAAGGGTTATTCCCCGACGACGAGCCACGTGTGCATGGATTTGCTCATGGTGAGTTGGGTGACGACCTAACTGAAACCCTGTCTGAGATTCCATCTCAGAACCTAGATCTTTAGTGATCGATAACATGCTACAGTCAACGATCCATAATATCTTGGTGAGACTAGCATGGATTTACTTGCAGGTACAAATTGCTATAAATGGAATGAGTGCAAGTAAGGGAGAGAAACACTTGAGTGAAGTGAGGGAGTGATACTCTTGAGTGAGAGAAATAGGGAGAGAAATGAGTGGAACACTTACGCTTGAAAGTGTAAACACCAACAGAACGTAGTAGAAGTGAGGAAACCATAGACCAAACACTAACCTTGCTACTATGCTTGAATCCTGTTACTGAATTTTCTAGCTCTGGAATGTTGAAGAGATTCTTTTCTGGAAGACAAGCTGAAGAAGAGTCTAGCTGAAGCTTAGTGGGAATGTCCAAACTATTACCTTTGGGTCTATTAATTCATGTTGTTCTCAATCTCAAAGGGGGAGACATTAATTTTTAGACCTAAGGGGGATTTTATGTTCAATTGGAGGAGAGTTTCTTATTCGATTGGATGTAGATGATACTTTTATTGTTTTAAAGGATATTCTCAACTAAGGGGGAGAATTTGGTGATACAAGAAACGAGATCTCTTGGTGATACAAGAAACGAGATCTGTCAATCCTATCTTGTGGAGGTTACTTAGAGGATATCTAAAGACACAAGGGTGGATTGGAGCTTGCATGAACTAAGGGGGAGAATTAGATAAAATTTGAAACCTTAGTGATGCAATGGAGAAATTACTAAGGGGGAGTTTCTTAGTAATTGGTTGGAGCCTAATCCCTAAAGGTGTTGTAGATTTAACTGATTTTCCTTCTGAAGTGGAGAAGTTATTTTTTGTCAAATGGGAAGAAGTTACTTGTCGTACTAAAGGGGAGAAGTTATGGAGAATCTTAACATCTTGGTTTGCAGTGCTATATCTTATTCTGAAAAGATATCTAAGGGATTTTGCTCTATTTGTTTGAAGATCTATTCTTGGAACATTCTTAAGAGAGGTTTGGCAGAAGAATTCTTTCTAGCACGATCAATGAATGAAAATGAAGATTTCTTTGAAGAGTATCAACTCAGGGGGAGTTTTTGCTAAGTAGAAGTTTTCTGGGTAAAGAAGAATGTGAAGGAGATTTTCAAGGGGCATCTAAGAAGTGTCCAAGTGTGTTCTATTTCTTGTTTCAGTGATAGATGAAGTCAGTGGAATAGTGCAGGGAAGAAAGAAAAATCTGTTTCCTGGAAATAGAACATCCTGAAAAAAAAGAGGAAGTGACTTTCATTCCAAGAGAGAACAACCTTAAGGGGAGAATGAGTTGACCTCTTATGGGGAACATAGAGAGCTGTATGTTCTAGTTCGAATTGCAAGATGAACAAGAATGATTGGTCAGAAGTCTTTACTAATGATTTGTTTCTTTATTGAAAGAACCCCATCTTTGAAGAACATTGAAGTGGAGGAAGCTAAAGGAAAATGAAATTCAGAAATTCATCATTCATTTTCAATAACTCAGGAAATCTGGATTTAACTGATTATATCTTTCCAGAACCTTTTGTATATTATTTTCATGTCCAATACTTTAATTATTTCTTGTATGTTAGTTGAGTTATCCTCTAGTAGTTAATTTTATTTAATTGCTTTTGGGGGAGATTGTAAAGGGAAATAGTATTTGATTGCTATTCCATATCAACCAAATAGGGGGAGATTGAAAGGGGAGATAGGAGTGAAGGGAAGTAACTCACTGCACTTTCATGTGTACTAGAAATGCTAAATGTAATCTCTATGTAATGGTTGATGATAACTCAACAATAGAACAGGACATGTAATAATATGCAGGTGCACAGAAATCTTGGATCACAGAGTTCAGTTAAGACAAAGTATCAAAGGATCATCTACAGACTTGAAGCTCGCTGGAAGAAGTTCATTAACATGTTCATGCCTCAGTGGAGAATAAAAGATGTTGACATCTATTCAAGGATGTGGAAGCTACAGAAGATTGTCTTAGTCTATGACGATTTTAGGGCATTATAATCGAAGCAACAAGTAAGGTTTGCAAAGAAGAATGTGGAATCATGTTCGGAATCAAGAGCCCCTATCAAGACTAGTCACTTATGAACCAGACCGTTGCATCAAGTGTCAGGACATTGGAGGCAAGCTCTCGTCGGTTAATATGATTTTAATCATTCTAAAGTTGTTGGTTTTCTTGAGTCATGTGGAGGATCAACAAAGGTGGTAAATCAGTGTTGGAGAAATGTCAGCCTAATGGATAAGGGACAGACGGCACAACCTGATTGGATCTTACTAAATCTTCACAGATTAGAAGGCCAAATACTTGGACGTGGTGGAGTCACGTATACGGGGCCAAGTATTTGGATAAGGAAGTCTACACAAATTGAAGAGTGAAATGGAAATATTTAATTTAATTAAATAAAGTAATTATTTAATTATTTATATATTTTATAAATAAAGATATTCTTTATTTATATTTTATATATTTATTAAATATTACTTTTATATTAAATATTTCCAAAGGCATGCTTGGCACATGACTTTGAAGATATGATTTGGGAGAACAAGAGAAAAAGGTGGAAAAATAAAAAGCAACACCTTTTTCAATATATAAAGAAGAAACCCAAGTCTTAATCAGTATGTAGTGCATCCGGATGAGAAGAGAAAAGGGGAGAGAGAAAAAGAATTAATTTTCTCTCCCCCATGGCCGAACTAGATCTTGCATATTTTAGAGCCATGATTTTCTTTATCATACCACTCATCTATTCTTCTATTGTAAACATTGCTAAATCTTGTTTAGAAGATAGGTTTGATTTTTGTCTCCTAGATCTAGAATTTGTAATATTTTTAGAGGAGCCAAAAATCATTTCTTTGTTGTGTTCTTGAGCTTTTGTTCTTGAACTTGTTGTAGCATCTACCCCACTTCAATGAATATAAAGTTATATTCTTGGATATTGTTGTGTTGTGTATTTTGGATGATTTACCGTTCATTATCTTGGTTATTTTAATGGTGTTCTTGAGGTTGAAGAAGATGATGAACAGTACCTGGGTTTGAACCAAAGTAATTTTTATGTTGTCCCAAAAATAAATAAAAGTCAGATTTTTATTTGGGAATCGTATTCACCCCCCCTCTACGATCTCCAGGACCTAACACCCCTGGTTGATGGCTCTTTTCAATATTGACACCCTTTTGAGAGGATGCCAATAGGGATGTGGTAATATCCTTGTTAACATCCACAACCTTTTGAGAGACTGTAGAGTGGCTTGGCTTAGGTTACACACCATCACTCTCCTTATGCTTCTAGGTTTCTTGATTTTCCCTAGTTCCCTCATCAGTAATCCCTCCAACTAATCTATCATCACCTGGAGTTTTTCTTTTTCTTGATTTTCCAACAATAGGTTTTTGAGAACCTGTTGAGGTTGGCTTTTTAGACTTATATTTAGAAGTAATTTGTGCAGCTTGGGTAGGAGGGTTGGGGTCATTGCTAACACCCTCTATTGCCACAGAAGGTAAAGAAATGTGAGATTGAGAAGAAGATAAGATAGAGAGATATACCTGAACAAACTCTGGATAGATCAAATCCACATTGTTGTGGTGATTAATTCTTACAAAGTCCTTGAACACTCTTTTATTTTGGACCCAACAGTCTAAGGTTTCAGTCTCCCTATCAATCTCAATATCCTTGACAAAGTGGTTAATAAAGAGAATAATAAATCTAGCATAGTACACATGATTAGACATATTTGTCTTGTTTCCCAACTTTGCAGCAATTTCATTTAACATGATTGATGACAAATTGTAATATCTATCAAACAAAATGCTATAGGCAATTTCCTGCATACTAGTTGTTATAGCATCAAAATTACTAATTTTACCACTAAAACATTTTATGATAGAATCAAAGAAGTAAGACCATTCTTTTCTGAGATGTTTCCTAACTACATGTCCTAAACTGATTTCAGGCTCCACATAGTTAACAGATTTTAGCATCTTTCTAATTTCACTATCTGTTGGTATCTATAATAAGAGTAGTAAGATTGTACTTATCTCCCTTGCAAGTGAATGAAATGGTTGAGCAATCCTTGGCAACCTCAGCACTGGACTAGAATTCCTCCACTAATTTGCAGATTATTTTGGGTGCATCCTTCAGTGTCTTCCTCACTTTGTAACTTTCTAGAAATCTCATCACTGGATGAAATGCCTGGGGTGCCTCTTCCACAATTGTGCAGGCAACAAAGGTGTTGAGTTCATAGATGAATCCGGCTTGTGAGACTCTCTTAGATGAAGAAACAGATGAAGATGCCATTTCTTAAACCAATTGAAATTGAATGCACACACTTGAGAGAGATTAGTAGAATGGAGTTAAGAATAGAGAGAGTTAGAGATTGAGTTTGCAGAGAGAGAGAGAGAGAGAGAATTAGTTAAGAAAATTGCAAGTAAGAGTTAAAATAAATTTTGATCTCACTATTTATATTTACTGAATTCTCAATCGATTTCCTTCTCAAGATGGAACTCAATTGACCGTTAGAATAAAAAGGTAAATGAAAGAATTACTAATTTTGACAATCGACTATTATACATACATGATTGTATGTATTTATCAATTGATAAAATAAGTAATCAATGGCTAGATTTAGTACCGGTTGATTGATGACATGGATCCTAAAACTTCCATATCACCGATTGATAACTAATTTATCCATTGATAAGTAGTACTATCCATCGATAAACAAATATATCATTAATTGATATATTTATCTGTCGATAGCTGAGAATATCCATTGATATGTAAAATGTTTATCAATTGATTATGGAAAAAAAATCAACAAATTAACATAATCAATGGTTACAGTCTAAAAATTACTAAAAGTAATAATTTGTCAGACACTTAAAAGATTAAACATAGTTAAGCATACCTAAATCTCAGACCAATCTATTGAAAGTAAATTCATTTAATGGTTTGGTAAAAATGTCTGCAAGTTATCTTTCACTAGGGACAAATTATAATTCAACATTACCATTCATTACATGTTCCCTAATGAAGTGATACCTTATGTCTATGTGCTTGGTTCTTGAGTGTTGAACTGGATTTTCAGTAATTGCATTGGCATTTGTATTTTCACAGAATATTGGAATTTTATTTAAGTTAAAGCCATAATCAAACAATTAATTCCATGACTTTATTTGAATAAATTTGAAATTGCATGACTTTATTATTTATTATTTTGTAACTTATTGAATTGATTTGTAACTACTCACAATAATTGTGTATTAGTGTATTGCTCATTATTGTGTATGAGTTACAAAATTGATTACAAGGAGAGTTACATATTTTTTACTCCTATATAAGGAGGCATGAGCATTATTGTTTGATACACAAAAAATACTCACAAGTTTCATAGCTTCTTGCATACTACTCTTAGAGCTCTAGGTTCAATTTCTGTGAGATAGAAGCCGTATTTGTTCAGTTCGTAGAATGCGGGTTTTCTGTGCTTAAGACCACCTTTGTTCTTTGTATCCTGGGAGACGGAGGCCAACTCACCTTCAAGCACTGCATGGAAGGAGCTTGTCTGTTTTAAGGATAGCGTGGTTTTTCACGTGCCTCGAACTAATCTTGGCATTTCATTCTTGATTACTTGATTTCAGGTATACCTCTAATCTATACTTCCTACAATCTTAAAACAGATGCCATAATTCATATGAATTAGTTTAATCCATAAACTAGTTTGTTTAAATTTTTATAGGAGTATACGATTTGTAATATTTGTCAGATTGATAATCTTGTGCTCTTTACATGATTGGGTGTAATCTTGATAATATATGCAGTAGACATATCTTAACGATTTTTTTTATTTTTTTGCGTTATTTGTCATCTGCCATTCATTAGAGATATGTTAGCATTATAGCATATACCATGTGGCTCCCTGTGGTCAATATTTTGATTAGAATAGTCAATTCTCCCTGTTTTATGTGTTTTAATATGCATGCTTAATTTTTTTTTAGGCTTTGTTTATGTATATTTGGGTAGGCTTGAGTGCTTAACTCTTTTTTTTTCAAGTCATGCCTCTAGTTTTGGTACGTGGTGATTTCTTTATATTTTAGTTTCTATTCTTGAAATTATATGTCAATAATCATGCATTATGTGTTTTATACTATATACGCATGCCTGTTTTACTGTTGTTGGTCAGAGTATTATTAGCATGCTTATTTTAGTATCTTATATTGTTATGTCAACATGCTTCTTTATCTCTAATTTTATTTTTATAATGGAATTGGGGTTTTATAATTATATGTTTTTATGCTGCCATTGTTAATTTTTTTTCTTCCTAGTTCAGATACAAAATATTTAATTGTTTTATTGGCACAAAAAGCGTGCTAGTTGATTTAATATTCATGCATTAAAAAAACATATCTTATATGTGTTAGATATTAATTTTTTTTGGCTTTATGCATGTTTTTGTTTTATTACGTTAACTTTACTTGTATGTTTGTAACAATCGATCTTGCAAGTGTTCATTTGTTTTAATTCCGCACATTATTTTTTTTGGAATTTTTTTTTCAAAAATCCGGTTGTGCGTAATTCTAAATTGTTAAATATTAGAATTGCATGGTTTTATATTTCTTTTATTTAACAAATTATTTGATTCGCTTGCATGCGATATTTTTAGAATTTATTTATCAATACAATCACGAGATTTTTTTTAGAATAAAATACTATTTTTTGATATTAAAGATGGAAAATTCTGTCTAGGATTTGGGTTTTAAGTGGGACCGGTGTGACCCCTCCAAAACCTGAGAATTATTCACTGAGATATCAAAATTGATGTATTTACTTCTAGAGAAAAAATGATTATGATTGTAACATAATATAATTCCTCTTAATTTATTTAATTGAGTAAATAATTATTTGTAGTTGTTTACTTTATTCAAGTGGATTAATTGAAATTATTGATTACTTGATTTCAGAGATGACTGGTGTTGACGGAGCTAGCTTGTCTGGTAATGAAACTGCTGAGGCAGTATCTATGCCTAATGCAGCGACCCTTGTGGTGCCAAATGCGGCTCTGCCGGTAACCGCTAAGGCGGAAAAACTGAAAAATTCAGTGGGCTGAATTTTAAGAGGTGGCAACAAAAGATGTTGTTCTACTTGATCACTTTGAACCTTGTGAGGTTCTTGATTGAGGATGCACCTACGCTAGAAGAAGGTGACACTGATGTTCAGCGTGTTAATGCAGTCCAAGCATGGAACCACTCAGATTTCTTGTGCATAAATTATATTATGAACTGCTTGAGTGATTCACTGTACAATGTGTATAGTGTGATAAAGACGTCCAAGATTCTATGAGACTCACTCGACAAGTACAAAACTGAGGATGCGGGTACTAAAAAATTTATAGTGGCCCGACTTCTCGAGTTTATGATGGTGGATTCCAAGAAAGTGGTAAATCAAGTGCAAGATCTTCAGATGATCATGCATGACACGGAAGCTGAGGGTATGCCCATAAATGAGGCATTCCAGGTTGTCGTTATTATTGAAAAATTGCCCCCTGGTTGGATGAACTTCAAGAATTATTTGAAGCATAAACGAAAGGAGATGACAGTGCAAGACCTTGTCTTGAGACTCCGTATTGAGGATGATAATAAAAATCGGTTTGTCAACTCTTCAAATGCTAATGTTGTGGAGGTCAAGAAGAACTCCAACTTTAAGAAGGGGAAACCAGATAAGAGGCCCAACTTGGGACCGAAATAGGGAGTTTCTAAGAAGAAATTTCAAGGAAAATGCTTCAATTGTGACAAGATGGGTCACAAGTCAACTGAGTGCAGACTACCAAAGAAGAAAAAACATGAGGCTCACTTGGTAGATGATGTAGCTTAAGACATATCTAAAATCAGTCTCTCTACTGTGGTTTCTGAGGTGAATTTGATCAGATCTAATCCGAAAGAATAGTGGATTGACACTAGTGCTACGAGGCACATTTACTCAAGCAAAGAGGTGTTTCATACCTTCTCAACAACTGCCACTAGAGAGAAGTTGTTCATGGGGAATTCTACAACATCTAAAGTCCTTGGAAAGGGTAATGTTGTGCTGAAGATGACCTCTGGCAAGGAGTTGACTCTTAAGGATGTGCTGTATGTGCCAGAGATCCGAAAGAACTTGGTTTCTGGCTCGTTGTTGAACAAGCATAGATTCCGCATGGTGTTTGAATCTGATAAGGTTATTTTGTCTAAAAATGGAATGTTTGTAGCAAAAGGCTATGTCAGTGAAGGCCTTTTCAAACTCAATGTAATGACTGTGAAGAGTATTAATAAGAATAATTCTTCTGCTTACTTGCTTGAGTCTTCCAATTTATGGCATGGTAGACTAGGTCATGTTAATTCTGAAACGATGCGTAGATTAATTAACTTGAACCATATACCAACATTCCAAATAACTTCGAAACACAAATGTGAAATTTGTGTCGAGGTAAAATTAACAAAATCATCGTTTCGAACAATTAAAAGACATACAAAACCCTTAGATTTGATTCATAGCGATGTGTGTGATTTAAAATCAAATCAAACAAGGGATGCTAACAAGTACTTTATCACATTTGTTGATGACAGTACAAGATTTTGCTATGTCTATTTGCTAAAAAGCAAAGATGAAGCTATAGAGAAATTTGAACTCTATAAAAATGAAGTTGAAACTTAACTTAGAGGGAAAAAAATTAAGGCAATAAGAAGTGACAGGGAGGTGAATATGTATCACTTTTTGGTGAATTCTGTGCAAAACATGGAATTATTCACGAAGTCACTGCACTGTATTCGCCTCAGTCAAATGGAATTACTGAGCATAAAAATAGGACCTTGAAAAAAATGAGCAATGCAATGTTGTTAAGTTCAGGGTTACCTGAAAATATGTGGGGAGATGCTGTCTTGTCAGCAAATTATCTATTGAATATGATACCCCGAAAAAATCAAGAGCAGACACCCTATGAATTATGGAAAAGACAGAAGCCTTCTTATAAATTCTTACGAGTGTGGTGGTGCCTTGCAAAGGTTCTAGTACTAGAACCAAAAAGGGTGAAAATTGGTCCAAAGACAGTGGATTGTATTTTTATTAGATATGTACACAACAGTAGTGCATACAAGTTTCTTGTATATGAATCGAAAATCCCCGATATTCACAATAACCAATAATGGAATCGAGAAATGCTTTATTTTTTAACATTTATTTCCACGTAAGTCCAAAGAAAATTCAAGTTTGTCGAAAAGGACACGTGAAACTATATCTGAAAATGATAATAGTGATAGCGAGGAACAAGAAAACATGGATGAACTTGAAATAGAGGATGCCCCACGTCGAAGCAAAAGAGCTAGAGTTTAAAAATCGTACGGGCATGAGTTTTTGACTTACTTGTTAGAGAATGAACCCCAGTCATACTCACAGGCTATGCATTGTCCTGATGGTCCTTTTTGAAAAGAAGCCATTAAGAGTGAGGTTGATTCTATTATGCAGAATCATACATGGGAGTTGGTGGATCTTCCTCCTGGATGTAAACCACTAGGATCTAAATGGATTTTCAATCAAAAAATGAAAACTGATGGGTCCATAGATAAATACAAATCCCGACTTGTTGTTCAAGGTTTTCGCCGAAAGAAAGGCATTGATTATTTTGACATGTATTCTCTAGTGATGAGAATGGCATCTATAAGGATGATACTTGTTATTGCAGCATTGCGAAATCTTGGAGTGCATCAAATGGATGTTAAAACAGCCTTTCTGAATGGAGATTTGGATGAAGAAATCTACATCAAGCAGCCTGAGGGTTTTGTAGTTCCAGGATTGGAACATAAAGTGTGTAAATTAGTTAAGTTAATTTATGGTTAAAACAAGCATCTCTAGATTGACACCAGAAATTTGATGGTGTTATGCTATCAAATGGATTCAAAATCAACGAATGTGACAAATGTGTATATATTAAAGACACAATTGAGGGATATGTGATCTTGTGTTTTTATGTTGATGATATGCTCATTGTCGGTAGTAATGACAAAATGATCAAATCTACTAAGGACATATTACATTCAAGGTTCCAGATGAAAGATATTGGCTTAGCTGATGTGATTCTAGGGATAAAGATTCTAAGAACATCGAGTGGAATTGTTTTAAATCAGTCACATTATATTGATAAAATTCTTGAGAAATTTAACAAAGATGATTCTAGTGTTTCAAGAACACCGTTTGATACGACTTTACATCTTTCGAAAAATAAAGGAGATGGTGTTTCTCAAGGAGAAAATGCAAAAGTGATAGGAAGTCTTATGTATTTAACGAATTGTACAAGACCAAACATTGCCTTCACTGTAAACAAGCTAAGCAGATACATGAGTAATCTAGGTATGGATCACTGGAAGGCGATAACTAAAGTACTTAGGTACTTAAGGTATACGAGTGATTATGGACTGCATTACACAACATATCCAAGTGTACTAGAAGGATACAGTGATTCTAACTGGATAAATGGTGCAAAAGGATCAAAGTCCGCTAGCGGATATGTATTTACTCTAGGAGGCAGAGCAATCTCGTGGAAATCTATAAAATAAATGGTTGTAACTAATTCTACAATGGAAGCTGAGTTTGTAGCTTTGGATAAAGCTGCTCAACAAGCTGAATGGTTATGCCAATTTTTAGAGGATATTCCTAGATGGGAGATGCATGTACCACCACTTTGTATACATTGTGATAATACGGCAGCAATAGGTACAACTGAGCGTGTACTTTATAATGGAATGTCGAGGCATATTTGCCGTCGACACAACACCATTAGACAACTACTCTCAACTGGAGTTATCACTATTGATTTTATCAGATCAAAAGATAACACTACAGATCCGTTAACAAGAGAGTTAGTTGATAAATCATCAAAGGGAATGAGACTAAAGCCCATAATAAAAGCTGGTACAAAGGAAATCCAACCTTGATGACTAGAGATCCCAAGATCTTGGGTCAATGGGACAATCTAACTGTAAAGACTTAATGAGATCATTATGGAGGTTTTACTCCCTGGTCCATTCCTATGATGAAAAACAGTGATAAAATTTGGTTAAGACAAAGCTATGCTTTTAATGATCCTTATGTGTCGATAAGTCGAATAAAATAATATAATGTTATTATTTAAAGAGATCACCTATGTGAGTGAAGTGGGGTCGCTTCAAAAAAGAATTGTGAGGGCCAATTCTGGGTACAACTCACAGAACCAGGCTAAAGCTCAGGACCAAAATGGGCTTAACAGTGAGAACTGAACAAATATAGGGAAAGACTTCAGTGGGGGATGTATCATCATTTTACAATACAGAAGAGCAGTTCAAGGTCAACACGACTACTGAGATTCTAGAAATGTAAATACATTCTTACAAGGGAAGGTTCAAGGGGTAACACCTACATATCCTATGTTAGTATCTACCGCGTGCTTCTATATCCGTGTCTAAATGTCATTTTGCAATGTCAATTTTATTCTTGTGGGGGATTGTTAGAAATTTGAATAAATTTGAAATTGCATGACTTTATTTTTTATTATTTTGTAACTTATTGAATTGATTTGTAACTCCTCACAATAATGGTTTATTAGTGTATTGTTCATTATTGTGTATGAGTAACAAAATTGATTACAAGGAGAGTTACATATTTTGTACTCATATATAAGGAGGCATGGGCATCATTATTTGATACACAAAAAATACTCACAAGTTTCATAGCTTCTTGCATACTACTTTTAGAGCTCTAGGTTCAGTTTCTGTGAGACAGAAGCAGTATTTTTTCGGTTCGTAGAAGGCGGGTTTTCTATGCTTAAGACCATCTTTGTTCGTTGTATCCTGGGAGACGGAGGCCAATTCACCTTCAACACCGTACAGAAGGGGCTTATTTGTTTTAAAGATAACGTAGTTTTTCACGTGTCTCGAACTAATCTTGATTTTTCATTCTTGATTACTTGATTTCAGGTATGCCTCTAATTTATACTTCCTACAACTTGTGCACAACAGCTTCCAGCAGCAATGTATTTAGCCTCTACTGTGGATGTAGATACTGAATTTTGCTTTTTGCTAAACCATGATACAAACTTATTTCCTAGAAATTGACAAGTGCCTGTAGTACTTTTTTTTCAATTTTGTAACCTGCATAGTCTGCATCTGAATAACCAATTAGATCAAATCCAGAGTCTCTAGGATACCAAATGCCAATATTTGGTGTTCCTTTGAGATATCTAAAAATTCTTTTTATAGCAACCAAATGAGAGTCTCTAGGATCAGCCTGAAACCTAGCACAAAGATATGTAGCAAACATTATATCTGGCATACTTCTAGTTAAATATAATAATGAGCCAACCATGCCTCTATAACTTGAAATGTCCACTTTAGCTTCCTTAGTATTCATTTCGAGTTTAGTTGCAGTGGCCATGAGAGTTTTTGCAGAAGAACATTCATTTAAATCAAATTTCCTTAATAAGTCAGAAATATATTTGGTTTGATTTATGAAAATACCATCTTTAACTTGTTTGACTTGCAAACCAAGAAAATAAGTAAGTTCTCCCATCATGCTCATTTCATATTTACTTTGCATCAACTTAGCAAACTTTTGACAAAGTTTCTCATCAGTTGAGCCAAAAATAATGTAATCTACATAGATTCGAACAAGAATAATAGAACCATTGACATTTATATGAAAGAGAGTTTTTTGAACATTACCTTTTGTAAAGTAATTCTTAATCAAGAATTTAGATAGTGTGTCATACCAGGCTCTAGGTGCTTGTTTCAATCCATACAGTGCTTTGAGAAGATAATACACAAATCCAGGATGAATAGAATCAATAAAGCTAGGAGGTTGTTCCACAAATACTTCTTCTTCCAATTCTCCATTGAGAAAAGCACTTTTCACATCCATTTGATAGACCTTAAAATTAGTATAGGCAACATATGCTAGAAAGATTCTGATAGCTTCCAACCTTGTAACAGGTGCAGATGTTTTATCAAAATCTATACCTTCTTCTTGTGAATAGCCCTTTGCCACCAATCTTGTTTTATTTCTTATCACTGTTCTAGATTCATCCATTTTTTTTAAACACCCATTTTGTACCAATAACAGACTTGTTCTTTGGTTTGGGCACCAGCTTCCATACCTTGTTTCTTTCAAACCAATTCAACTCTTCTTGCATAGCCATTATCCAATCAGGATCATTCAAGACTTCTTCAATCCTTTTTGGTTTGTCTTGAGATAGGAAGTTGTTATACAAGCATTCATTTTGAGTTGCACTTCTAGTTTTGACACCATCATTTTCATCTCCAATAATCAACTCAAAGGGATGGTTTTTGGTCCATTTCCTTTGTGGTGGTAAGTTTGTCCTTGAGGATGATGCTTCATGATCATTAGAATTATCATGATCATTGTGATGTGATTGATTATTTGAGAACCCTCCCCCTGAGATGGATATCCTACTTGAAGATTGTTGAGTAGAGTTATTATCCGTTGAATGGTTATCAATTGATGATTGTTAACTGATAAGTTATTTGTTGATGTATTGACATCAATTTATGGGGAACTTATGGGTACTTGATTTCCTGGAATTTCCACATCATCATCACTTTCTTCACCATTACCAGTTGATTCATTTTCAAAATGCAATAAGTCATGGTATCCTTCATCAAACAAACCTTGAATCTTCTTATCATCAAAGACTACATGCATATATTCTATAACAATGTGTAATCAAAGATTGTAGACTCTATAAGCTTTGGTTGTTATTCCATATCCAACAAATATAGCCTCATCAGTTTTGGCTTCAAATTTTCCCAAATTTTCACCATGATTTCTTAGGACAAAACATTTGCAGCCAAAGACATAAAGAAAATTAACTATTGGCTTATTGTCTTTCTTCATAAATTGGTATGGAGTTTTGCCTTGTAATTGATTGACTATGGAAATATTATGAATGTAACATGCAGTATTGATTGCTTCTGCCCATAAATATGTAGGAAGTTTTGCTTCTGCTAACATAGTTCTAGAAGCTTCAATTAAGGTCCTGTTTTTCCTTTTCTTCCATCAGTTAAGAGAATTTCACCAGATTCTTTGTTGACTATGATGCATGATCTAGTTGAGAACCAGACATCATTTCCATTATCACACAGTTGACTAATACTCAGTAAATTGTGCTTTAATTCATCAACTAATGCTACAGGTTCAATGATAATATTTTCACTTGCAATTGAGCCATATTCCAGAGTAAAACCTTAGCTGAGAACATCCACTATCTAGATACCAGAGATTTTTTCTCCTGTTTCCCTGCACACAATTAAAAACAATCAAGTTACTTTTGGTACCCAAGTTGCCTTGGGTCCTCTTTTATTAGTTGCAGCATGAGCCTTGGTTGCCAACCTCTTGGTTCATTTTATTTTGGTGGATTTAGATCCACTTTAACTTTGGGAGTTAACTTTTGAGGCTCAAATACCTTGGAACTCATGGAAGACATATCATGCATGTTTTCAGCCTTGACAGTTTGACTAGCAAGATTGTTATCAAATATAGGCATATTCCATGACATTCCAGGCATGTTCATGTTTGCATATGCAAAGAAGGGATTATACATGTATAGAACTTATGCATAACGCATATGAACATTGGGTACAACCAAATTAGAAGACATGGCATTCATGAGCATAGGATTGGCAAGCATGACATGTGTATTGAAATCATTTACATGTATGAAATTCTTTTCTTTCTTGCAATGCATAGACAAATGATTTACACTACCACATTTAACACAAACCTTTATAGGTGCATACATATCATGAGTGTAATTATTGTGCTTGTTTATGCCTACCTTTCCATTCCTTTTCTTTTTCTTTTTCTCAGACTTAGGGTGAATGACTCCAACAGGTGCTATATCTTCTAACTTAACTTTCAATTGTTTCTTAGATAAGCTACCAATGTTGATCTTTTCAACCTTAGTCTCAACTTGATTCTTGGTGTCAGTTTCCTTCACAAACTTAATAGGGGTGCTAAACTTGTTCTTCTTGTAAGCCATTGATGATTTATCTGTCAATGGATGCTGATCAGTTGATTCAGCATCAATCGATTGATAATCCTTATCGATTGATGAAGGATTAGCAGTCGATTGATCTTTATCCATTGAGGTGTCAATCAATGGATTGCCTACAGATTTAGGGGATTCTCCTAGAGTATCTAAACCCTGAACATCAATGATCTATTTGGCAGTTTTAGCAGACCTATTACATTTGTTAATGGTTTCAATTTATTCAGCTAATTATTCTTTTAGCAATTCTTCTCTTCTTAGACTATTTACTAGTTCATCCCTAACATCCTTACTTTCCTGCTTCAATTTATCTAAGCAAACAAGTTCATTTTCAAGAAATGCATTTTTTTCAGTTAAAGCATCCATGGTGTTCTTTAACATGGTATTTTCCTTGTTTAAAGATTTAAGAGTGACATGCAAGTTGTACGGTTCATTAGACAATTCATTTATTGTAATATTGCATTCATCTTTTGTCAATTCAGAAAATTTTTTAGTTAGTACCTGATTTGATGATGAACTAGCTTCTTCATCATCATGGTTGACCATTAGAGCTAAATTGATGAACTCTTCAGAATCACTGTCTTTAGCAGCCCAGTCTTTCTCCTCAGTAACAAAATCCTTTTCTTTTTATTTGAGAAGGTCAAAGTATTTCTTTTTATAGTCAATGCCATCATATGACTTTGCTTTCTTTTCTTGTTTTCGCTTTCTGCACTCATTTGAGAAATGACCAGCCAATTCACAGTTAAAACATTTAAATTTTGACCTATTAACCAAATTTTTGTTTTGATTGTCATTCCTGAACTGGGATCCAGGCCTATGAGCATTTGGATTCCTCTTGAATCTCAGGTTGGAAAATTTCCTTGAAAGAAATGCTTCACTTTCTTCATACTTGCACTTTCTCTTTCTTTTGATTGACTCTTCAACAACATCATTATCCATCATGCTAATACCTTCTACATAGTCATTCTCACTGTTACCCTTCATCTCCTCATTCCCTTTGACTACTAAAGCCACAGTCTTGTCTTTTTTTTTACTCTTCTCAATCTCTTCATCTTGTTGAATTTTTAATTCATATGTTTTAATAATACTATAGAGTTTCTCAAGTGTGTAATCTTTGAAATCCTAATATTGTCTAATGGAAACTGTCATTGGTTTCCACTCCTTTGGAAGAGACCTAAGAAATTTCAGGTTTGTGTCTTCAGTTGCATAAACCCTTCCATATAGTTTCAAATCATTCAGAAGCTTTTGAAACATGATGTAGGTGTCATTGATAGATTCTCCACTCTTGAAATGAAAATATTCATACTTTTGAATCAGGAGTTGCATCTTGTTTTTCCTGACTTGTTCAGTTCCTTCACACAGAGTTTGAATAATATCTCATACATCTTTGGATGTATGTTTATCAACAGTCTTAAAGTTCTCAGTAGAGTGATATATGTTGCTACTATTCCCACTATTAACAAACTTATTAAGTCTGTTAAGATTACTCTTTAAGTCTTTAGCACCTATACCAAGATTTGGTGAATCAGAAGTTCCCACATCTTTCACTGGTCTCTTAGGTGCCCACTTCTCTTTTTGGACATTAACTCATTATATGTCCCTAACTTGCTCCTCTCCTTTCTTTTCTTCCTCTAGGTTCTCTAAATTCAATTCGTAATCAATTAATATAGAACTCTCAAGGATTGGTTCTGTGATAGGGGTTAAAAGAGGTTTGAGTGTGTCTTTAAAAACATATGGAATACCCCTTTCTTCAGCACTTTTTCTGAACGGGGTGATGTTGATTGCCTTCCCTACAGATTTATTATACTAAAAAACTATCTCAACTTGACGTTTTATCTCTTGTTGGTCAATCAGGTTTTTCACAATGTAAGATGAATTTTTATAGGCCAGACACTTCTTTTGTTCTTCTACTATTTGATTTCTGAGATAGGTCTCAACCTTAACATAACAATTGACTCCATTTACTTAAAACGCTAAGTCCTCAGTCAATTTGTCATTTTTGTTCTTTAACAGTTTCAAAATATCATTCTCATCAATTAAAACTTTGTTTTTGAGAATTAGTTTCTTAACTCTATCACTTGTATCATCTAGTTCTTTACCTAGCAGTTTAAATATTTTAGGGCATGAAGGATCTACCTCTTTTCCTCCTTGTCGAGTAGGAGACAATGATTCTTTGGATGAAGCCATAGAGCAAGATTTCCCAGCTCTTCCTCATCATCGTTGTTTGAATCGTCTCAGCTTTTGCCCTTTGCTAGATAAGACTTCCCTTGATCCTTTTTCACAAGTGCATCATACTTTTCTTTCAGCTCTTCATAAGAGTCTCTCTTCTTTCCTTCCTTCGGGTTCTTGCATTCAGTTGCAAAGTAACCTAATTCATTAAAGTTGAAGCAACGGAACTTGCTTCTATCAACTAAGCCAGTCTTATAGCCGCTAATTGACACAACTGATGAAGACTCTCCTTTCTGAAACCTTCTAAAATTAGGTTTGACTTTGTAGTAGGAGTTTCTTCTGAATCTCATGTTTCCAAACCTCTTGGCAACCATAGCTAGAGATTCATCTTCAAGATGAACCAGTTCTTCTAATGAGTATAACTCACCATCTTCCTAGTTATCTAAAGTATTTCCAAATTCTGGAACCATATACTCTATGGAACTGTTTGAATGTACAATAGCATTCACTTCCTTTTTCTCTGGTGCTTCCACTAATAGTGCTTTAGAAGAACTAACAACCTTACATATGCTATATATTTCTCTTGTCTGGATCTGCTCTAATTCATAGGTCTTCAGAACTCCATAGAGTCTCTCTAAGGTTACTTCTTTCATGCCCCTAGACTCCCGGATAGCCGTGATCCTATGTTCCAGATGCTCTGATAAGGTTAACAAAAACCTTTTGTTCACCTCCTGGTTCTTGTAGTATTTACTATTGAGGTTTAGTTCGTTTATCAATTTATTCAATCTCTGAAACACCTCAGAGATACCCTCACCAGGGTTTGCTCATATTGAGAGGTCAGGATCTCGAGTCTATTTTCCCAGACTTCTTTAGTCCCCTCGTTTATTATCTCTATTGTATCCTAGATTTGCTTAGCGTTTTTACAATTAACAGCGTTATTGTACATAACGTAATCTAGATATTCTACCAATATAAGTCGGAGACTATTGTTCAGTGAAGTGTTTTCCTTTTCCTCATCCGTATAATCAGCCGGATCTTTAGGAAACTGTCAATGAGGAATTATAACCCTATCTACCTCATGCTCGAGAATAACTGTTATCAGGGGCTCAATACCATTGGCCAAAATCCTTGCATATTTGGTATTGGCAATCCCGAGAAATAATAGCATCTTCTTCTTCCACAAGTTATAATGAACTTGGTCGAATTATGAAATTTTAATACTAATCACTTTTTGTGCACTCATCTTTAATAAGATTAAAAATTAAGTGTTTCGAAAAAAAATTTGACTTAAAATAATTTCAGATCAAAAATAATTTTTGGGTAAAAATTATTTTGAATAAAAAAATTATTTCGAATTAAAAATAATTTTTGAGTTCTGTATAAGTTGCGGAATATTTGGTTCGGATCTGATATTAAAAATATCAACTAGCTCTGATGCCAATTATTGGTCTCTAATATATTAGAAGGGGGTTGAATACAATATCATTATTTTCTCGCGGAGTTTCAAATTAAAAATATTATTTTAATTTATCACGAAATATTAATTTTAATGAAATATTGTTCAAATAGAATATATAATTTTTAACTTAAAAAGTATTACAAAATCAATATGATAAAAATTTAAATAATTGTTTAAATTTCTATAACAATTTTGACATGAATTGTTCTAATTTAACAATTATAATTCAAAACCAATACAGAAAGTCTTTGAATATTACAAGCAAACAAATTACTGAATTTGAATGTTTTCAACAACGTTAATTATGAAGCCAGTTGCCTCATATTTATAGAGGTAGAAGCTGATAATACTTTTCTAATAAGACTTATAAAAGATAATTAATTAAGCCTTCAGATTTTTTAAAAAATTCTTGGGCAAGACTTTTAAAACTCGGTAAAACCTTTTACAAACTCAGTAAGACTTTCTTTAAAGGCTTCAACAAGACCTTTTCATATGTAAATTCAGTAAGACCTTTTTGAAGTAGCTTGCAAGACATTTATTCTCTTTAAATTCTTTAAGACTTTTTCCTTTGAGCTTGAATTCGGCAAGTCCTTTTAAAGTTCTTAATAGAAACTCGGTAAGACTTTTCAAATGGGTGCAACAAAACTTCTTTTAAATGTTAAATTAAATGTTCTTTTTAACTTAATTAATCCCACCAATTTTAATTAAATAATTTATAAATTAAATTAATTCATCTTTGAATTAATTTAAATATATAAATTAAATAATTAATTAAAAAAATTTATAGTAGAATTAATTAGTTTCTTGATTACACAATCATTGTTAATTTAACTTGAGTCTTTCTGTCTTCACCGTACTGTATGTCTGAAAATCACTTGTACTTGATGTTGAACCTTCATCTATATAGTTGACACACAATGTACTGTCGGGTTCATTTGTGTCTCACTAAAATAAACGTTCTTCACTGTTTAACATTAAATCTGAGATCTTCTGTCTTGTTATCACTTCTAGCTTTATCTCTATAATTTTTTTTCATGAAATCTTTCTGTAGTAGTCACTTGAAATCTTCTATATCTTCTGAACTCTTCTGAAGTACTATTTCTTTATTCTACACCGACGCTTGAATATATTGATGAACTTCTTCCATTATAGAGTAGTAACTTCATCAAAATACTTATAAGTAATTTATAAGTTGAAAAACATGCATTTTATCTCAAACGGGGTCATTATCCGAGTTCATATAAGTTAAATAATATATTTCCTCCGTTTTATTTAATTCTTAACATATTTCATATAATAACACACATAATATGGAAAATATTAAGAATTAAATGAGACTGAGGGAGTATTAGTTTTAATTTTAAGTAATTTTAGGTAACTACATTGTTAGAAATAATATTTTAAAAATATTATTTCTAATTATATAATTGAAACATCTAAAATTACATATATAAAAAAATTAAATGACTTACATTGTGAATCAGAACGAGTACCATTAATTCTAAATTTCAGTAAATTATTAATAATTTATTATCAAAATATAAGTTATCGGTGCGTGAAAAGCTAGCGACTTGTCAAGTTCATCCCATTTTCAAATTTTTATGTGAATCAGAATGTATGTTCTTTGAGTAGGAAGCGAAGACGTGTTCGATGATATATGATGAAACAGATGATGTAGTTTTTAGAATGTGTTGCAAAACTTTTAAAAATAGGCTCATATTAAAAATAGAATTGTGAATTTTGAGAAAAAAGTATTGTGTGACGGAATCAGAAATTTTTAAAAATCGGAATTAAAATAGAATAAATATGTATGAACAATATATTTTGATAATATTTTTATCTTACCGGATTTAAAAAAAAATTATCTAAAAAAATTATATGTAATTTTCTTTTATTATAGCGGGGACTTTAGATCCCACTGCCCCTATATAATTTCACCACTAACTCTGTCACATTTATATGTTATTTTCCTGAAGAAAAAAAATTATGACTTATATTATATGTTTATTACTCCCTTTTAATCAATTTTATAGGTAAATTGTCAAAACAAACTTTTAACTAATGTATTGTATTTATTCTAATAATTAATGTAAAATTGCGTTTAGAAACATATAATTAATTTTAAATGATGAATTTCAAATAACAGGAATTGATTTATTATTTCAAATCTATACTACTATTTGAATATCTTGAATTTCAAATGAAAACAAAATTCAAATTTTTTTGATTATCCAAACATGTCATCATTTGATCAAATCCCATAATTTGAAAAAAAATTTGAAGTTCTCAAACAGGTCATAATGTAATTTTCATTCAAATTATAGATTAAAATTATAAGAAGTACATATAAAGACTTTACCGAAATTCTAAAACCAACAACACAATATACTAATAAATCGCTCAGAGGCAGGTGAAAATCACGTTGTTCTTGAAACAGATAAGCACCTTCCGTGTGATGTTTGAAGGTTGATTGTCTTCTGTAACATGCCAACCTTTCGAACTATTATCATTAGTCAAATATTCAAATAAAACCAAATTCCAAAAATAAAATCCCAAAATCTCGTAAGAACTCTAAAAGTTTAGGAATAAAGTCAAATAATTTTGATATAATATAACGTTAAATTGGAGGCGCAGCTCCTCAGATTCAAACAAATTAAAATCCGTAACATTATTAATAAACTCTAATCCAAATCCAATGCAAGCCATGCGCTAAGCACCTGAAAATTGGTAAGTAATGAGCTATACAGCCCACAAGAAAAAAATTCGAACTAACTAGTCAATCAAGTAAATTTACAAAATTTCATAATTTTCATAGTTCAAAGATCATAATTTCGTAATTCAAATTTCAGTACGTATGAATTAATTCAACAGTTCGCTAAGGTCACAAATACCCGGTGACACGGTATCATAGGTTCATAGTTGTCAATAATGCGCCCCCTACTAAGGTATCATAAATTGTGCAAACCACGCCCTAGTAAGGTATCATATGTTAGTTCCGGAACTAAACGTAATTACTAATGGGTTCAGAATGACAGAGCTAACTGGGAATTTCTTATATCTAAAATAATATTCTTGATCCAAATTTCATAACAAAATATTATAAATATAAAACATTTAGAATAATGCAGAAAGTATGAAAAGTAAACTTACTTTATATCCGATGATCACCACCTATACGATATAATTTAAGCCTAAACAAAATAATAAATCAATTACTGTATGACCACTGGTAATATCATAGAAGTAAAAGAAATTAAATATATCTCTGGTTTCAATTTTTTTTATATGCTATACAAGTATAACACACTACATTTAAAATCGTTAAACTAGTAGGTAGTACATCCTAGTTTAGTGACCTGACCCATTATTTAGAAAAAATAATTTAAAAAAGCGATACCACATATATACACATATTGCATGAATAATGGATAGTCAATATTAACATCTGTTTTTCTTAAAAAAAGTAATGGTAACATAAATCATTCAATTAATAACTTTATCATTAAATCTAGCAAATTACATTATATTAATAATATAATATTAAACTATCCTTGTAATAAAACTTGACACTCATATTCTGTACCACAATTGTATAATGAAATAACCACATAATAAATAAATAAAAGTTGTTAAAATTATTATTCATTAAATATAGATTGCATATTGGTGTTATGCAAAAACTACCCTAACACATAAAACCAGATGCTCTCTAAAATTCTAAATTTACAAATATATTATCAAATCAAAGAATAAAATTTAATATATGTGAGCATGCAAATCCAATTTTACAATTCATCCAAATTACATAAATTACCATTGAAGATAGAAGAAAAGTTAGTTTACCTTTAATCGTTTTCCCCCTTCTATACTCTAACGGCTATCACCTCCATTTTTCTTTTAAGAATATATAAGTTGTGAGCCTATTTATAATACATTTTTATATGCATATAACAATATATATCCAAGTTGTTTCCGTAGGATAGAAATTGATGTTAGCTTAAATTACTCCATACATATCTTATCTAAAAAACAGACTTATCCTAACAATAATCTTAAAATTTTGAAATCATAACCTGAAAAAAATAATCAACACTCTTTATTTTAAACAACTAATAAAATATATTTAATATTTAATATATATAAAAAAATACATTATTTATATATATAAAAATGTCGGGTATTACATTCTAACCTCCTTAGAAAAATTTGGTCCCCAAATTTTACATACAAAGCACATAAGTGTAGCAATCATAAATAAATCTTTGTGCACAAATAAAACTAAAGTAAGCAATTTCATACCTTAGTCTTGTTTAGGTTGGTGTTGATATACTCGTCCATAATTGGGTCCAAGAAGACTTGCCACAGTGGCTTTAGTTATATCACCATTGTCTCTGTTTGGATCACGTTTTGGGCAATCTGCAACCCTGTGTCCCATTTCACCACAACTAAAACAAGCTCATGTATTCTAGCGACAGTTTTTATCTAAGTGATTGCGACCGCATCTAGAACACTGAAGTTTGTTACCTTGAATCTCTTTATTAGCATTTCCACCAGAACCTCAATTATTAAATTTTCTTTGCGGTCCATTTCCATTAAATCCACCTGCAGGCTCGTTCCTCTTTTTAACATCATCATCTTGCTTTTCGGCTACCGTTACTAATTCTCTTTCTACCACCAAAGCTTTGTTTAATACATCCTCAGATGATCCCAACTCAAAATGGGATACTGTTTGCCTTATATTGGCCCTAAGACCTTCTTCCAGCCTTCTAGCTCGACTAGCCTCATCTGCCACCAAAGTAGGAGCATATTTTGCGAGTTTTGCAAACTCCGCTTCATACTCCACTACAGAACTTTCTCCTTGCTCGAGTTTAATAAAATCTCTCTCTTTTTGCACACGTACCGTCCTTGGAAATTATTTGTCTGTCAAGGCGGCTTTAAATCTCTCCCAAGTAATTGGCTCAACATTTCTCTCATTCTTTCTTTGTTCCATTAACCAACAGTCATATGCACTGCCCTGTAACTAGTACACAGCTAACGTAACCTTTTGTTTATCATTGATGCTAAGTAATTCAAATGCCTTCTCCATTTCCTGCACCCACATCTCCATAACTGCAGGATTAGTTGCCTCATTGAAAGTCGGAGGATTCAACTGCTTAAATTCTGAAACTATGCTCGGTTGTGTTACAGATTAAAAATGAGGTGTATTTAATGCGCAATTAATACTAAGGTGTGAGAGAGCTTCGAGCTTCTATGGCTGCAATAACGTTTCGTGACTTCCTCAAGTCCTCGTTAACTGCCTATGTATCTCAGTGGGTGTGGGAATCAAGCCAAAAATGTAGTTCTAATGTTGAGGGGTTATGCCTTTTATATAGATGCACGAGGGCCTTAGAATTAGATTAGAAGTAGGAGATTTGGTGGCCAAGTCTCCTAGTGACAAGGATGTCTGAACCTCTTAGGAATGAGAGTCCTCGTGGGACTCTTCCCACGTTTGGGTTTCTAGATCCTTCTAGGATTATGGCCTTCAACAGGCTTCTTGGGCCTTTATTGAGCCCTTATTAATTAATTATGAAATTAATTAATAATAGAGGCCTACTGGGCCTATGACTTCAACAGAGCTTGTGGGCTGAATTTATAGATCGAGTTGATTCTTGGATTACAAATCCAGTTGATCTTATGATTTATTTTCCTAGTTCATTTCGAGGGCCCAAGCCTTTGGACCATACCAGGTCTAATTAATAATAAATGCTATATTTATTATTTCTTCAGGGCTATTTTTACCCACATCATTTACCCCCAACCTTTGGGAAAACTTCGTGAGTTTTCATAAAATTTTCACAAAGGGTTTTAAGTGCTTTACCAGGCTTTTGACTTATTTCAGTCAACCTTATTTCATTTTATTTTTTTTGGGCTCATGCCTTGTATTATTAATTCTTTTAAAGAATCAACATCATATAAATTGGTCCCCAAATGGTATTATTTTTAACAAACATAGAGAAAATGGGAAAATTTTCGAGATTCTAATCAATTCGACCTGGAATGAGGTCGATTTCGACCTGGAATGAGGTCAATTTCGACCTCAATTCCACTTCCAAGTCGATGGGATTCGAGGTCGATTTGGGCTTCTGCCTTCCTGACTATTTCGACCTGGATTGAGGTCGATTTCGACCTCAAATTCTACCCTAGGTCGATTCTGGGAATCGAGCTCGAATTCATTTTCGATTGAAGTCGAATAAAACATGAAATGCACCACCTAGTCGATATATAGACCGAGGTTAAAATCGACGTCGATTGAAGTCGATCAAAATAGAAGAATTACCTTGAGGTCGATCACATGACTGAGGTCGAATTCAACCTCGATTGAGGTCGATTAGGCCTTAAAATAACTTCAAGGTCGATCATACGTCTGGGATCTAATTCGACCTCGATTGAGGTCGAATTAAGCCTGAAAGTACCTTTGAGGTCGAAATGTTGTTTAGTAGTTGATTTCGATCTCGATTGAGGTTGAATTTGACTTGAACATACACTTGAGGTTGACTCCTGAGGCTGAATTGGAATTCGACCTCGATTGATATCGAATTAAGCCTGAGAATACCTTTGAGTTCGATATGCACTACTGAGGTCGAATTCGACCTCGATTGTGGTCGATTGTGACTTTAAGGTGCAACATGCCTCAAGGCCTGGGCTTCCACTTCGACCTGAGTTGAAGTCGATCTATGCCCTATTTTTCCATTGAAGTCGATACATAATCGAGGTCGACTGTCGACCTGGAATGAGGTCGATATAACCATCATTTTTGCTCACAACTCGATTTTGGAACGAAGTCGATTGGCCTCTTGATTATAGCTTAATTTTGACCTTAATTGAGGTTGATTAAAACTCGAGGTTGATTGTCGATCTCATTTGAAGTCTAACTCGACTTTGGAAGTTACACGGGCCTTTCAGGCTATATCTTTGTTTTCGACTTTGATTGAGGTCGAATTGTACCTCAAAATGGTACTCAAGTCGATTCTTTTCATTTTTCTATATATGTGGATTTTCGACTTGATTTGAGATCGATCAATACTTGGTTTTCCCTTCCATGTCGAAATTGTTTTGGTTCCGAAACCTTTGTTGTGTTCGATCTAGATTGAGGTCGAATTGACCTTTATTTCATCTCCCAGGTTGAAATATTTTGGGGCCTCATGGCCTTGTAATTTCGACTAGGATTGAAGTCGAATTAACACCTAAATCCCTTCCCAGGTCGAAATAAATCTCAAATGCCCATATGGGTAGAAGAGTTGTTTTCTTATATATTTGATTAAGTAGAGCCTTACAGGCTTTTGGGCTTTTGAGCCCAATATAGTATGGGCCTTTACTAAGACTTCCATTATAGAGTTCAATTGGCTTATCCAAATAGTGGGCTTTCACAGCTTTTGGATCATGGGCCTCTAAAGATCTTGGATTATGGGCCTCCACTTATTTTATGAGCCTTTATCTTTTATTGGGCCTTGGGCTTTTTGAATTCTAGGCCTTCGAGGCTTTCTCCTTTGGTTATTGGGCCTTCATGGCTCATTGGTCATGGGCTTCACAGGCCCAACTTCTAGAATCTTCTTATAGGTTCCAGAAAATTCCATTTATTTTTATTTTATTTATCTTTCTTTTGGGCTTTCATTCATAGCCTTTATCATATGAGGCCTTTTAACTGCTGTACCGGTTGACATGCCCTTCAACGGTCATATGACCTAGAAACGCCGGTAAAAAGTGGAATTTGAACGGGTAGGTGACCGGCTGGGGGTTGTATATGAGTGAAGTGGGGGGCGTCACTTCCCTCACTTCTCAATTCTCAATTCTCAAATTTTTCTACAACTTCGAGCTCTCAAGCCTTCTAGCAAGTTCAACATTAATACTCCCGGGGATACACACGAAGTTGAAGCTTCAAATGGCAGACAAGAAGTCATCCCGATTAGCAACCATGAATGCCGGGTCCGCTAAGAGAGGTAAACCCCTCCGTCGAATCCCAATCTTTTCCTCTTATATGTCTTTAATCGATATGATAAACCAAAGAGGGGACGAGTACCCTAGCCTGTCCCATTTAGACTCATATAGTCGTAGCAATAAATTTTTTTATTCTGATTTAGTAGAAGAATACAACCGTCTTTTCAATTTTCCTCCTCGTTTCACCATTTCATTGGCAGAGCCTGGTGACAGGACCTGCCATTGGAACCCTTCAAAATTATTTGTTTACATAGATGCCCTGTTAGTAAGGCTTAGGTTTCCTTTACACGGCTTCATTCCCACTCTTCTAGCCGACTTTCAAATTCACCCTAGCCAAATCGTGCCCAATGGATGGAGACTCATCCATTGTTTCATGGTTTTGTGCTTAGAAAATAAAATCAAAATGACTGTTCCTCTTTTTCGCAAAATTTTTCAATTTAAAAACTCTTCTAGTCTTTCCTTGGGTTGGGTTCACATTGCCCATAGGCCAAATAAACCCCACATCTTTGATAACTCTTCTATCCCAAACCAAAACCTTCATTGGAAGGAAAATTTTGTACAAATTTCTTGGGAAGAGGGAGATTGGTGGACTCTCTTTAGGCCCACTTTTGGCAAGGTTGCAGACGGGAGTGTCGAGTCTATCATGCTCTCATTGGAGGAGCAAAATGCTTACACTACGCTTACTCAGGCGGAGACCAAGGAAGTATCTTAGGCTCGCCTTGATGAGCGTAGATTAAAATCAGTGGGCCTATCGAGGGCCTCGAACAAAGGTATAACACTTCATCCGGGTTTGCTTTCCAACTTTGAATTTATGTTGCTTCGCTTTACTAATCATGTTTTTGTTTTGTTGTTTCCAGCCACTGCGCAGATCAACGAGTGGACCATTCCACCCGTGGAGGAAACCGGTCGCATGAAGCGGTTAAGGCTGATAAACGATCCCAGATAGGGGAAGGAGCTGTCAGCCTTCTTGCAGCCTCATGCAGGGCCAACTGTGGCTGAAGGCGGCGAAACTGTCAAGGCGCCTAAGTCCCTGGCTTACAAACCAGGCTGGGGATTTAGAAAATCAGACACCATAGTTGGATGTACGGACCACGCGAGGGATTGGTCCCTACACTCCCTCACTCCTTTTGACTACAAGGACATTGTGTTGTGTCGTGACGAGGAGAGCACTAAAGATTTAGGTGCTCAGGCACTAGCATCAGTAAGTTTCTTTACTTGTCTTATTCTCATTTCATTTCACACACTTTTTTAAGCTTCTTTTCACTGATCCTAACTTGTTTATTTTTCAGGCCAATGCCTATTTTCAGGCTTCCTTGCATCAAACTGGGTCATGGAAGGCTCAGGCAGGGAAGCATAAAAAGGAGCTTTCAGTTGCCAAGGCCAAGTTGAAGCATTTAGAAGAGAAGTTGGCCGAGAAGGAGGGGCTCTGAAAGCTGGCCCAGGCTGAGATCGTGGAACTCCGGGCTGACAAGAATGCGATTATTGACAAATACTTGGCCTCGGAGGAATATCAGGACTTGATCCTTCAGCATGATGATCTCCTCTTTCCGGCCAACTACACAATCGGGTGGAATGATGTGCTGAAGGCGGTGTTGGCGAATCATCCGGGGTTGTTCGATCCTAAGGTGGACTTCTAGAGTCCCCAATCAGCTGATGCTCTAAAATAGTTGATTGCCACTCAGGAGGAGGAAACCGAAGGGGACAGCAGTCCAGATGTGAGGCAGAAAAGAGGTCGCGAGCCTAGCCTCACTCCATCCCCCCAGCAAGGTGTTCCTGAGACGACTCCCCAAAAGCCGACAAAGGAAAGTTCTTCTGAAGAGGAAGAGTCAAGTGAAGGTGAAGAGGGTTCGTCTTCAAGCGGCGATGAATCATCGGGAGAGGAGGAAGAAGAGGAGGAGGATGAGCCGAAGTAGATAGGTTATTATTTCTTATATTTATGTTGCCCCCGGGCTTGTAGAAACATTTGGCCTTTGGTCTTTTTATTTATATATTCATGTTTTTCATATTCTTGTCTTTTACTTTCTGCCTTTGTTTTGATTGTTTATCATGTTTACCTTTGAACATAAACAGCAAACATTTTCGAGGCTTGTAAAAAGACTAAGTGAAAATGATGAACGTTATATAAGGAAAACATAAAACATTTCTCGAAACTTGTAACTTTGTATAAAAAGAAACATATCATGCCTTCGAGGCTAAACAAGTCAAATACTCAGACGTTTTTGAAAATCAAAATTGAAAACTTAAACATAGTAAATTCTTAAGTTGGCTGCATTCCAGCTTCTTGGGATTTCAATCCCTTCAAGGGTTTGGAGCTTATATGCGCCATGTCCTGTGACTTCCTTCACTCGATATGGCCCTTCCCAGTTCGGAGCTAATTTGCCCTTAAGACCAGCTCCAGATGCCTCGATTTTTCGCAGGACCAAGTCTCCTATGCGGAAGAATCTTTCCTTTACTCTAAGGTTGTAATAGAACGAAGCTTTCTTTTGGTTTGCCACTATTCGGGCATTGGCCTTGTCCCGTATCTCATCTATCAGATCTAAAGCCAACTTCATGCCTTTTTTATTGGCGTTAATCTGGAACACTTGCACTCTCGGTGATGTCTGAGTAATTTCGATGGGCACCACTGCCTCGGCCCCGTAGGCTAGTTGGAACGGTGTAGCTCATGTTGAAGTCCTACAAGTAGTTCTGTATGCCCATAAGATTGGAAGCAATTCATCAACCCAAGTCCCTTGGGAGCGTTCAATCATCTTCTTGAGTCCATCCATGATGATTCTGTTGGCCACTTCGGCTTGTCCTTGTTGTTAAATTGAGTTCCATTGTTCATTACTAAGATTCGGGGTAACCCATACCTGTATATAACATTCTCCCAGAAGAATTGAGTCACATTCTTGATATCAATCTTGGTCAGGGGCTTGGCTTCCATCCACTTAGTGAAGTAATCGATGGCGACTATGAGAAATTTCCTCTGTGCACTGGCCATAGGAAATGGGCCTAAGATATCCATTCCCCATATGGCAAAGGGAAGTGAAGAGTTAATGGATGTCAGCATCTCAGGGGGCTGCCTAATGATGGGTGCAAAATTCTGGCAGCGATCACACTTCTTAACGTAAGCTTTAGCATCTCTAAGCATCTCAGGCCAATAGAATCCCAGTCTTATGACTTTATGAGCAAGAGCCCTGCTTCCAAGGTGTTGGCCACATACACCTTCATGAACTTCCCTTAGGGCAACTTCAGCCTCGTGGGGTCTTAAACACTTTAAGTAGGGTATTACGTACGATTTCTTATAGAGTATTCCCTCTATGAGGGCAAACTTCAAGGCTCTTACTGATAGTTTGCGTGCCTCTACGGGATCAGCTGGTGTCTTTTCCGTCTCCAAATAGAGCTTGATAGGATCCATCCAACAGGACCCCAGCCCAATCGGGGCTACCAGTTTGGCGTTAATACTTGGGGTCTTCAAGACTTGGAAATAAACACTGCCAGAACAACTATCATTTCCTGATGATGCAAATTTAGATAAGGCATCAGCCTTCACATTCTCCTCTCTCGAAATATACTCGAAGTGACATTCCTCGAATTGCATGGCTTGAGCTTTAACAATCCTCAAATATTTTTCCATAGTCTCTTCTCGGGCCTCAAACTCCTCATTTACTTGAGAGACCACTAACCTTGAATCACCACATATCCTCAACTTGTTCACCCTCAGGGTTCCGGCCAGACCAAGTCCAGCTATCAAAGCTTCATACTCTGCTTCATTATTTGTAGTGGGGAAATCCAACTTGATTGCATATTCAACAACAAATCCATCAGGGCTTTGCAAAACCAAGCTATCACCGCTAGTGTTCGTTTTTGAAACTCTGTCAAAAAAGAGCAGCCAGTATTCTTTGAGTTCCTCCTCTTTTTTCTTGTTCTTTCCAGTTTCTTTATCTTCCTCCTGCCCCCGACTTCCTGGTTGGGAATGGTACATTCACCCACGAAGTCAGCTAGAGCTTGAGCCTTGATGGTCGTTATTGGCTTGTATCTGATTTCGAACTCTCCAAGCTCAATAGCCCATTTAATTAGCCTCTCACTGGCCTTGGGGTTGTGCAGTATGTTTCTCAGGGGCTGGTCTGTCAAGACTTCAATAACATACGCCTGGAAGTACGGGCGTAGCATCCTTGAAGCCATTACTAATGCTAAGGTAAACTTCTCAAGCTTTGAGTAGTTCAGCTCTGCTCCATATAGAATCTTGCTAACATAATAAATGGGTATCTGAACCTTTGCTTCCTCTTTCACAAGAACAGCACTCAGGGATGAGCTAGAGACTGCAAGGTATAGCTATAGCACTTCTCCAGGTTTTGGTTTGGAAAGCAAAGGTGGCTCAGCCATGTATTTCTTCAACTCTTCAAAAGCCATTTGACTTTCGTCGTTCCACTCAAAATTTTTAACCTTCTTGAGGGCCTTGAAGAATGGTAAACATTTTTCTCCTGACTTGGATACGAAGCCCCCCAGGGCTGCTACCCTTTCCGTGAGCTTTTGGACATCTCTTATTGTCCCGTGTGGCTCCATGTCCAAGATTGCTTGAATCTTATCGGGATTGGCTTCAATGCCTCTTTTGGAGACCATCAGTCCTAAAAAATTTCAAGAACCTACACCAAAGGCGCACTTGGTAGAGTTCAACATCATCTTGTGGGTTCTCAGAACTTTAAATGCCTCACTCAGGTGCTCAAGATGATCGGCCTTGTCTAAGCTCTTGACTAACATGTCATCAACATAGACCTCAATGGTCTTACCGATGAGGTGCTTGAAGATTTTATTTACAAGCCTTTGATACGTGGGTCATGTATTCTTAAGTCCATAAGCCATAACCAGATAATAGAAAACACCAAGGTCAGTAATGAACGATACCTTAGGGATGTCATCGGGGTGCATTTTAATTTGGTTGTAGCCACTGAATCCATCCATGAAGCTAAGCATCTCATGCCCAGCTGTGGCATCTATCATTGTGTCTATCCTTGGCAATGGGAAACAGTCCTTAGGACAAGCATCATTCAAATCAGTGAAGTCCACACACATTCTCCACTTCCCATTTCTTTTTTTGACCATTACTGGGTTGGCCAGCCATTCAGGAAATTGAATTTCTTCAATAAACCCAGCTTCTAACAATTTTTCTACCTCCTGCTTAATGGCCTCCTATCTTTCAGGGGCAAAGCTTCTTTTCTTCTGTTTGACTGCGGTCCTTCCAGGATTCACATTCAACTGATATGTTATAAGCTCGGGGTTTATCCCTGGCATGTCGGCTTCTCGGGGTTTAGAGGATCCAAAGAAGCAGGCTCCAAGTCTTCTGCGGGCTTATCCTTCCTTTCTTCTTGGTCCCTGACATCCATGTCTTCAATAGGGAGGACATGCCCCCCAGTGCCACTAGGCTTTAAGGCGGCCACATAACAACTTCTAGCCATTTTTTGATCTCCTTTCTCTTCTCCCACTCCATTCCTAGTTGGGAATTTCAGCTTCAGATGGCATGTAGAGGCTATCGCCTTGAAGGCATGCAGCCCAGTCCTGCCAAGGATCGCATTGTAGGTGGTGTTTCCCTTGATAACTAGGAAATTTAGCATCTGAGTAGACTGTCGAGGTTCTTCGCCCATAGTCATGGGTAGTTGTATAATACCTTCTATCCGAGACTCCACTCCATTGAAACCATAGATAGGCATGTTGGAGGGGCTCAACTGTGAATCGTTATACCCCATCTTCACAAAGTCTTCATAAAATAGGATGTTTACAGATGATCCACCGTCCACCAATACTCTCTTCACCGGAGAGTTTTCTATGATACAGGTGATTACCAAGGGATCATCGTGGGGGTACCTTACCCCTTCTAAGTCAGAATCATCGAACGACAAAGAGACCTCAGTCCTTGCTCTCTTGGGAGGTTCTCCGAAGATGCTCATTACCTCCCGGACATATGACTTTCTGGAGTTTTGAGAGTTACCTGCCGCGGTTGGCCCTCTTGAGATTACGTTAATCACAGGCCCTAGGGTCTGATGGTTTCTATCTTTGGGGTTAGAGTCCCTTCGTTTGTCGTTGTGACTCATGTCCTGTCTAGCACCCTCCTTGGTTTATTTTTCCAACTTTCCTCTTCTAATAAGAAACTCTATCTCATCTTTTAATTGTCGATAGTCATTAGTGTCGTGTCCCACATCCCTATGGAACCGGCAGTACACGCTCTTATTTCTCTTTTCAGGATCAGTCCTTAGTGGTTTCGGCCATCGAAGGTCTTTACCCTTCTCAATGTCCATCTGTATTTGGCTACGGGCAGTATTTAGCCTCGCATACTCTGTGAACCTGGATCCTCCCTTCTTTTTAGAGTCATTAACATCATCATTCTTCGCATACTTGGTATCAACAGTATACTCAGTATCGCTGGGTCGATTTTTAGAGTAGGTGTTCGAGGCTTGAAACCCTTGGGCTTTCCTCATACTTTCATCGGCCTTGATATACTTTCCAGGTCTCTCCTGGAGCTCATTCATACTCTCGGGGGCCCTTTTGGCTAACGATCTCCTGAAATTTTCGTCAAAAGTCCCTTGCTGCAAGGCTATCATAGCTACTTTTTATTCTAAATCAGGAACCTTCAAGGCTTCCTTTGTGAACCTATTCATATAATACCTCAATGACTCATTCTTTCTCTGATGCATGTTCATTAGTGAAGCTGAGCTTGAAAGGAAGAGTGTCTAAACTTGTAACACTATATCTAATGTAACTCAACTAAAGAAAAGATACTTAACCGGAAGACAATCAAGAACAAGAAGTCACAAAGAAATCTATACAAATTGAAGACAAGGTAATTGATATAATTTAACATAGTTAATTATGATCAATCAAAGATGAAATCACTGGAAGAAGTTTAAGTCAAAGTTGTTCATGCCTCAGTGATGTGTAACTTAAAGAATCAAGATCATAACAATCAGTATCAATTAGACTAATTGATTTCAAGTGAAGAATCAGGAAAGCAACAATTGGAAAGCCACATTACTAATTGAATATGGTAATCTATTCAGAAGCAAGAACCCTATCAAGACTAGTCACTTATGAACCAGACCATTGCATCAAGTGTCAGGACATTGATAGCAAGTTTATGTCAGTAATAGAGATCCATGTTCAAGAACTTGTTGAAGAATATAGAAGACAAGAAGAAATCACAAGTTCAAGATGTTGCATTGAAGTTTCTAGTTGAAGCCCAGAATTTCTGTAAGTACTTACAAGGGAACCTAAGTAGAAATTTCTATCTAGAAATTCTAGATAAGTTTCTACTTAGAGCCAAGTAGAAATTCTGCAAGTAGAACATTTCTATCTCGAAATTCCTATGTAGAAGTTTTACTTAGAATATTCGAGATAGAGCCTATGTAGAAGTTCTACTTAAATGTTCGAGATGACAAGTAGAAAATTCCTATGTAGAAGTTCTACTTAAATGTTCGAGATGACAAGTAGAAATTCCTATGTAGAAGTTCTATATAGAGGACAATTTCAACATGACACATGGCATCATCTGGTTGGCTATTTCTAAGCTTTCAAGACAAGATAAGATTTACGTGGACAACATTGGACCACTCATATCTTATCTGTTGAAGACTACAAGTCATAGATTTCAAGTAGTATAAATAGAAGTACTCGTGTAACATTTTAAAGTGAACAATATTGAGAGAAACACTTGTAAAAGAGAGAGAGAGTATTCACAGAGCTTAGTATCATTTACTACCCTCTTTACTTCTGTTGTACTATTGTAATGAATGTTGTAGCAACCCCTTCAAGTTATATATAAGACATATATTCCTTGAATCATTGTGTTCATTTATTACAAAGTATTTATTGCTTCATAAAGTTGAAAAGTTGTATTCACCCCCCCCCCCCCCTTCTACAACACATTTGGACCTAACAATTGGTATCAAAGCTATATGTTTAACATACAAAACATAGATCCTTGTGTTTGGGAGAAGATTTGTGAGTTTTCATTAACAGCTCGACTTTTCAAGTTTTTCTTGAAAAGTGTGCTTTAATTCGTTTATCAGTGAAAACTCATACAAAAAATTATTTAAACACTCCAGGTGTGATTATTTAGCTTGGGTGGATTTTAGATCATTTTTGTGAATTATCGTGGGTACTTTGATTTTTGGTGTTCTTCAAAAAGTCATCACTGTTCTTGATAAAGAAGACAAACCCAACAACTTTTGATTTCCTTTTTCAAAAGATATAAACTGAAAAAGGTATTATTGGCTTTTGATTGGACAACTTTCTCACTGCATAAAAAGATATTAAAGACAACTCTGTACCTGTCACGTGGTTGTTAGGTGAGTTAGGTGAGAATAGACACAAAAGTCAAAAAGTGTGAAAATAATATTGTTTATTCAATATATAAGTGACCTGCAACAAATTTTCTGACAAAAAGTTCTAAATAGAACTTATACTTGAGATTTTCTACTTGGAAATTTCGACTTGAGCAAAATCTCTACTTAGTGAAAATTTCGACTTGGATTGAATTTCGACTTAGTGAGAATTTCTACTTGACAGATTTTCTACTTGGTGAAATTTCGACTTAGGTACTTAGAAATTAAACTTAGAAATTTTAAGTTCTACATAGAGTTTCAAGCCTAGTCTTGGGTACTTAGAAATTTTTGGTGGCCAAAATATAAACTTTGATTTATTCTGAGATAATTCGATTTTCTTTCAATTACTAATCAAGTAATAAAAAAAGTTTATTATCTCTACTTTAAATCTATATTAAGATGGCACCTAAAAATAATTTCAAAATTCCAATGTTCGACCGAGATCACTATGAAGAATGGGTGTTGAGAATGAAACTTTACCTTGAGTCCATCAATCCTGAATATCTAGAAGTCCTTGACAAAGGTAAATTTGTACCAATGGTTGTTGTTCCTGAGCATATGGAAGGAGATGTGATTGTTCCACAACGGTCTGAGCCTAAGAAGGCAGTGGACTTTTCAGATGCTGATAAGGAGCAAATAGCTTTCGATACATCCGTTCGACAAACATTAATGGAATCCCTAGATCATGAGATGTTTAATGTAGTAAAAGGACTAACTACAGCAAAGAAGATTTGGGATAAAATAGAGGTCGTCATGGAAGGTACCGCTGAGGTCAGAAGCAACAAAACACTTATACTCAAGATGGAGTATGACACCTTCAGAATAAGAAAAGGTGAAAGCATAACAGATGTCTATCTAAGATTCAGTCAGTTAGTGTTGGATTTGAATCTGAGAGGTGTAACTCTCCCCGTGGTTGAAGTCAACACAAGATATCTAAGGAACCAGCCAAAAAGCATTGAACATAGAGTTTACGCTGTTAGAGAAACTAGAGATTTGCATACAACTTCTCTGGAAGAATATTATGGAGTTTTAAAGACTTATGAGCTGGAGACCCTTCAAGATCAAGCATGGGATAATGATTCAAGAGGAAAGGAAGCGGCATCAGGATTAATTGCTGATGAGGAAGAGTCTAAAAAGGCAATGATTGCAGAAAAACCTAGATCATCACCTGCACCACATCAAGTTGAAAATGATGATGAGTGCACATCAAATAGTGATGATGACTACTTCACCCAAGAAGAGCTGGACAACATGGATGATAGTGTCGTGGCATACATGGCAAGGAAGTTCAGCAACATAAGATTCAGAAACAGTAACCGTCCACAAAGAAAATCTTCATCTTACTATCGGGTTACTAAGGGTGGTGGTAGTTCTCAAGGTTATAAATGGAAAGGCAAGAGTGCCAGCTACAAATCACCTTTGGATTTCAAAATGAAGTTCAAATGCTATAACTGTGGTGAAGCTGGACATTTTGCTACAGACTGCAAGAAGCCGAAACAAACATATCCCAAAGAAACTTATGAAGCCCTCAAAAGCAAGTATGAAGCCCTGGTGAAGGAAAGACATGGAAAGAGAGCTTTAGTTGTAACAGAAGGCAGAGCTTGGGATGATTCAGATGAGGAAGAAGTTACCTATGCAGCAAACTTTGCCCTCATGGCAGAGACATCAGATGAACCAGAGGTACCAGTTCTAACCCTTAAAGAAGAAATGTCTATTGATGATTATAAGGTGCAGAACGGGGCTCTTAGCGAAGAGATCTATATGTTGTGCAAAAGCCTAAATACTTCTCAAAAAGAACAGAAAACACTTGTTGCCAAATGCAGAATGCTTGAAGCAAAAGTAGAAGAATTAGAGGCTGCTTGCACTATAGATACTTCCCTAAGAGACTCTATTAAATCTTTGGAACACAAGCTCAACCTTAAAGATGAAATAGAAGCATGTGTTAGGAATAAACTAGATGAGGTAGAAACTAAATGCGAAGCTTATAAACTAGCAGCTAGTAAAGTGAATGTTGATAGTGACACATTTAAGAAGATAACTGGAGTCGGTGTAGGACTTGACTATTCTAACTTATCTAAGAAAGATGGAAAAAGGCCTGTAGACACTAGTTTCAGTGAGATTAATAAGGAAATACCTACAATTCTTAAATCTGCTGTCAAACCTATCTTTAAACACTTCGTTCCTCGTGGAGAAAGAGAGACTGAATTGTTAGTTAGATATGAGATTGAAATGGAAGATCGGAAGAAAGAACAGCCTATAACTCCTACTAAATCAGTTAAAATCAAATCCCTTAGAGATGAGTCTAGACCAGGATTAGGAGCTAAGGCTGTCAAACAACAGAGTAAAAAGGAAAAAGGCTTAAAAGAGGTTAAGGCAGAACGAATAAAGAAAGCATGTTATCACTGTAAATCAACTGATCATCTTTCTTATGCATGTAAATCTAACATGAATATTCCTGTTCCACATGCCATGCCCGTACCACACACAATGAATAACATGCATCAAAACCATGCACAATGTGGTCAACCAAATTGTATGCCATGCACTTTTAACGTCATGCAAACGTTTGTGAAATTGATGAATGCAACTAGCCAATCATGTCTAAATTCTTCTGCTAGTTCTAATGTCAAAAAGAAGCATGTAAGAGCTAAGACTGTTAGTCCTCCTAAAGTTAGGAGTGATAAGGCTTCTCCTAAGACTGACAAATCTGTCAAGTCTGAAAAAGGAAAAGACAAAGTCGAAAGCTCTAGTAATGTTAAAAAGGGTGCATCTCCTATTGTTAAATCTGATAATTCTCGATCTTATAGAAAAGCCGGGCCCAATCAATCTTGGGTTCCGAAGAACGCCTAATCAATCTGTCATTGCAGGGCATTAAGCAGAAAAGAAATAAAGTTATATGGGTTCTAGATAGTGGAACATCAAGGCATATGACAGGAAACAAGTCCCTGCTTACAGAGTTGGTTATGAAGGCTGGCCCTTATGTCACCTTTGGAGATGACAGCATAGGTGTAACAAAGGGATATGGAAAATTGAAAACTGGTAATGTCATCATTGAAGATATTTCCTATGTTGAGGGATTGAAACATAATCTATTAAGTATCAGTCAATTCTGTGACAAAGGATACGAAATTGTCTTCAATAAGAAAGGTGTATCAATCACTCACATTAAGGAAGGTTCGTTGGCTTTAAGAGGAGTTCTAAAGGCAGATCTTTTTGTTGCTGATATGAATTCGGCAAACCAGAATGAAGTCACATGTTTCTATAGTAAAGCTTCAGATGATGAAAGCTGGTTATGGCATAAAAAGCTATCTCACTTAAACTTCAAAACGATGAATGCTCTCGCCAGACGAGAATTGGTGAAAGATCTACCTCAAATGGAGTTTGCTCCTAAAGGACTCTGCGAAGCTTGTGAAATGGGAAAGTCAAAGCGAGCATCGCATAAGTCTAAAGAAATTTCTAGTATCACTGAGCCTCTGCAACTTCTACATATGGATTTATTTGGCCCAGTGAATGTCCTATCTTTGTCTAGGAAATGATATGCATTGGTAATCGTGGATGACTTCTCCAAGTATACATGGGTATTGTTCGTTATGACAAAAGACGAAGTACCTTTCCAAATCATTGATCACATCATTCAAATTGAGAATGTTTCAACACTCACTATGAAGACGATTAGATCAGACAACGTCACGGAATTTAAAAATGCAATATTGAATGATTTCTGTGTTTCTAAAGGAATACGTCGCCAGTACTCTACCCCGAGAACTCCACAGCAAAATGGAGTAGTTGAAAGGAAGAACAGAACATTGATTGAAGCAGCAAAAACCTTGTTGTTTGAATCAAAACTTCATCTATACTTTTGGGCCGAAGCTGTGAGTACAGTGTGTTACACTCAGAATAGAACCTTGATTATAAAAAATAAAGAAAAGGCACCATGTGAACTAATGAATAACAGAAGACCAATAATCAAATACTTTCATGTCTTTGGAGCTAAATGTTATGTACTAATAGACGATGAAAAGCTAGGCAAGTTTGAAACAAAAGCTCGTGAAGGGATATTTGTTGGATATTCTACAGTTACGGTGGCAGCTTATCGAGTATTCTTAGTGAATGATCGAAAAGTGATTGAAAGCTACAATGTCAGATTCGACGATACCAAACTCCCATCAATTTCAAAAGATAATAGTGAACCTGAGTCCCTAAAATTTCAGAATCTGGACTTGGATGAAGTTGAGGATGAACCTGAATTGATTGTTACTTCAAATATACCAAGTGTTCGTGAAGAAATTTCTGAGTCTAGTGGACAATCGATTTCTACAAGATTAGAAGAAACTTCTTCAGCACAGTCCGGCAACAACTCAGGGGGAGTAAATAGCAGCTCAAGGACAAGTGCTCAAAACTCAAGAAGAGATGACACTAGTTCTGCAGGAGCTGGCACTAACTCAGGGGGAGTTAGTAGAAATAACACAAGTAGTCAACACAACATCTCAGAAAGTCAAACTGAATCATCAAGACATTTACCAAAAGAACGGGTATGGAGTAGAGACCATCCGTTTGAATTAATCATTGGTGATCCAGACGCTGGTGTGACTACTAGAAGAACTACAAGAGCTGACATAGCTAATATCTGCTTGTACTCTGGGTTCTTATCCAAACTTGAACCTAAAGAAATAGAAGAAGCTCTTGGTGATGCTGATTGGGTCATTGCAATGCAAGAGGAGCTCAATCTATTTGAAAGGCAGGAAGTTTAGAAACTGGTACTCCGACCAAAGAACATATCAGTAATTGGAACTAAGTGGGTATTCAGAAATAAACTGGATGAAGACGGACTTGTAACACGAAACAAGGCTCGTTTGGTAGCAAAGGTTTTTTCTCAAAAAGAAGGTATTGATTATGATGAGACCTACGCTCAAGTTGCAAGACTTGAGGCAGTCAGGATGTTCTTAGCCTTTGCAGCACACAATAACTTCAAGGTTTTTCAGATGGATGTGAAAAGTGCCTTCCTGAATGGAGAGCTAGAAGAAGAAGTATATCTGGAACAGCCACCGGGCTTTATTGATCCAGAACTTGTAGATTTTGTATACTTTCTCTTCAAAGCTGTCTATGGCCTCAAGCAATCCCCAAGATGATGGTATGAAACCCTATCCTTGTTCTTAATTGAAAGGGGTTTTACTAGGGGAGTAATTGATAAAACATTGTTCTATAAAAATATAAAGGGTGATTTAATACTTGTTCAAGTCTATGTGGACGATATTATTTTTGGGTCATCTAATGAGCGCTTGTGCGAGAAATTTGCCAAGTTAATGCAGGATAAGTATGAGATGAGCATGATGGGGGAGCTGTCATTCTTCCTTGGATTACAGATCAGTCAGAGAAAAGAAGGAATCTTTATCTGTCAATCCAAGTACATCAAAGATTTACTCAAGAAGTACAATCTAGAAGATGCGTCAGCAGCTAAAACTCCCATGGCCATTGCCACGAAGCTTGATGAAGACAAATCAGGTAAACCAGTTGACATCACAAGCTATCGAGGTATGATTGGCTCACTTCTTTATTTAACTGCAAGTAGACCAGATATAATGTTTGCGATTTGTTTGTGTGCAAGGTTCCAAACGGATCCTAGAGAGTCACATCTCATAGCCGTCAAACGAATCTTTAGGTATCTCAAGGGAACACCAAATCTAGGGATTTGGTACCCAAGAGATACAGGTTTTAATCTAATAGGATATTCGGATTCAGACTATGCAGGTTGCAGGATTGATAGGAAAAGCACATCTGGTGCCTGTCAATTCCTAGGAAGAAGATTGGTGTCCTGTCAAAGTAAAAAGCAACATACAATATCTACTTCTACTGCTGAAGCTGAGTCATCGCTGCTGGAAGTTGTGTAGCTCAAATACTTTGGATGAGGAACCAATTGAAAGATTATGGCATGGAGCACAAGAAGATTCCTATCATGTGTGACAACACTAGTGCCATTGTCATGACCAACAATCCTGTGGATCACTCAAGAACCAAGCACATAGATATAAGATATCACTTCATAAGAGAACATGTTGAGGAGGGGACTGTGGAGTTACATTTTGTGCCCACAATGCAACAAATTGCAGATATATTCACTAAACCTCTTGATGAAGTCACATTCAATAGGTTGGTTGGTGAATTGGGGATGCTTAACACAAGTTAGTAAATCCTCTTATCTGTAACATCCCAGTTTTGATAAAGTACATATGTTTTTCTTTTTGAAAATTGTAAATTTTAATTATGTGTAGTTAAAAACATATGTAAATAATCTAAAAAGTTGCTAAAAATATCACTTCTGCATGCTATTTAATCATTATAGACTTAGACTTTAAAATGTTTCATTAATGATTATTTTATGTGTATGTTGTGTTATTTTTCATAAATTCATTGTGTATTGAGTGGAATTATTTGTAACAACTTTGAATTTATGCTCATTTAATTGCATGAACATAGGGGGAGTTAAATCCATAGATTTTTAAATTTGTCATATTTTTTTTGGATTTTTCTATGTTTTTCATGTAATTTTTATGCTAGAATTGTCAAGGAATGTTTTTTTAATATTGTTATTCTTAAAAAATCCTTGAATTGATATTTATTTTAATTTGGCAAAATTTATTTATTGTTTTTCATGAAAAATTGCCAAATTTTACTAAGTACCTTCAAAATTTCGAGATATGTTCTATCTCAAAACTCATCTCGAAATTCGACTTGCATTTCGACTTGAGGCTTCCAGAAGTGAAGTTTTGAAAATTCCAAGTCTGGGAAGAAATTCGACTTCATGTTCGACTTGAGTTCTATCTCGAACATTATCTCGAAAATCGACTTCATGTTCGACTTGAGTTCTATCTCGAACATTATCTCAAAAATCGACTTCATGTTCGACTTAGGTTCTATCTCGAACATCATCTCAAAATTCGACTTCATGTTCGACTTAGAGTCTATCTCGAACATCATCTCGAATATCGACTTCATGTTCGACTTAGAGTCTATCTCGAACATCATCTCGAATATCGACTTCATGTTCGACTTAGGATCTATCTCGAATATCGACTTAATATTCGAGATAGTTTTCCCTAGTAAGACTTAGAATTTGTTCAACATTTAAGAAAATTTCGAGATAGTCTCTATCTCGCACATTATCTCGAATATCGACTTGATGTTCGAGATAGGTTTTCCTGGAGGGATTTGACTTGTAATTGTTTTAAGTGACTAAAACTTCGAGTTAGCAACTATGTCGAAACTCAAGTCGAAGTTCGAGATAATATCAATTACTGTATGACCACTTGTAATATCACAGAAGTAAAAGAAATTAAATATATCTCCGGTTTCATTTTTTTCATATGCTATACAAGTATAACACACTACATTTAAAATCGTTAAACTAGTAGGTAGTACATCCTAGTTTAGTGACGTGACCCATTATTTAGAAAAATAATTTAAAAAAACGATACCACGTATATACACATATTGCATGAATAATGGATAGTCAATATTAACATCTGTTTTTCTTTAAGAAAAAAAAAAGTAATGGTAACATAAATCATTCAATTAATAATTTTATCATTAAAGCTAGCAAATTACATTATATTAATAATATAATATCAAGCTATCCTTGTAATAAAACTTGACATTGATATTCTGTACCACAATTGTATAATGAAATAACCACATAATAAATAAATAAAAGTTGTTAAAATTATTATTCATATAATAAACTCCATGCATTAAATATAGATTGCATATTGGTGTTATGCAAAAACTATATATGCGAGCATGCAAATCCAATTTTACAATTTATCCAAATTACATAAATTATCATTGAAGATAGAAGAAAAGTTAGTTTACCTTTAATCGTTTTCCCCCTTCTATACTCTGACGGCTATCCCTCCATTTTTCTTTTAAGAATATATAAGTTGTGAGCCTATTTATAATTCATTTTTATATGCATATAACAATATATATCCAAGTTGTTTCCGTAGGATAGAAATTGATGTTAGCTTAAATTACTCCATACATATCTTATCTAAAAAACAAACTTATCCTAACAATAATCTTAAAATTTTGAAATCATAACCTCCAAAAAAAAAATCAACACTCTTTATTTTAAAAAACTAATAAAATATATTTAATATTTACTATATAAAAAAATACATTATTTATATATATAAAATGTCGGGTATTACATCTTCTGTCTCAAGATATAGAAGAGAGGTGGTTTTAAGCACGGAACAAACCCGCCTGCTAACAACCGAAAAATCCTGTTAGTATCTCACAGAAAAACAATTTATAGTTCTAAGAAAAATACAAGAAAACTATAGAAAATTGTTTGATTTCTCCTTTTTCTAAATAATGATACAAAAATATCTTAATATAGGGGATAGTTTTATTATAACCTATTAATTAATTAATTAACCTCTTCACAATAATGAGTAATAACAAAAAATTAATATCATTATTGATGAATTACAAAATCAATTCCACAAGTTAGAAAATAAAAAAAAATAACATAATGTATTTTATTTCTATTCAAATATTCAACAAACACTCATTTTATTTCTATTCAAATATACAGCAATCCCACATATGAATAAAAATAACTTTGTAAAAAAATATTTTCACAAAGATATATAGTATACCGTAAAAAACAGTATAGAATAGGTTGACGTTAATCTTTGAACCTTTCCTTGTAAAAACGTATTTATATTTTTAGAATTTCAGCGGTCGTGATGACCTCGAACTTGATGATACATTTCGAACCAAAGACTTTCCTTATATTTGTTCATTTTTTACCATTAAGCTCATTTTATTTATGAACTTTTTAGCCCGCTTCTATGAGTTTTTCCCAGAATTATTCCCATAATTTTTCCTTAATCTCTTGACTAATATTAATGTATTATTTTGTTCACACAAGGATCATTAAAATAACACAAAAAGTAATATTTTTAACTGAAGTAAAAAAGCTGATTACTATAAAAATTTAAACCGGCCCTTAAACTGTACAGCTGACCTTGAGTTAAAATTAATTTCGAAAGAGAGACATATTTGTCATGTCTCCAAAACAGAAGTGCAGGTGCGGCAGAGTGGGGGAGTGGGGCCTAGTGAGTGTATCAGCCACATGCCATCTTGAATCTTTAATCTCTGCATGGACCATTGTGTCACCAACAACAATAATCAAAACATCTTTTAAGTAGTAGTAACTTGTAAGACCCTGCCTAGCACTTCCAGCTTTATCTCTTTGTCTACTTTGTTTCTATCTGTCCATCTGTTCTTTTGCAGGTCGGTAGACTATTTCTCTCTTTTATATTTGCAGCATCTTTGTAGTACTACTGCGTGTTCCTCTACCACGCATGCAATCTTTAATATCTTTGCATGAATGTCAGATATTTTTATTTGTACTTATTGAGGGGATTATTATATTTGAATCTAAATGCTTTTGTACGTATATTACTTTAATTTGATAATCAAGATACCCATCGTCGGTAGAGCATACTTGCTTGATCTTTATTTGCATCAAATCTATTATCTATACTATATTATTAAGTACCAACATGTTTGGTAGTCATAATATTTTTCTATTACTCAAACCCTAAACACAATTTCTAATTCACTATTATGTTATAATATATGTCTCCTACTTATCTCCAAACACAATTTTTAATTATATTTTAATTAAAATATATCACTATACAAACTCTTTTTAATAAAATACACCTTTATACAAACTCTATTAATTAATTAAAATTAAATATAAAAACTTAAATAACAAAATATAATATATTTTTATAATATTTAAAACAAATATATTATCATGGGTGCATCCTCCTTTTATACAATTTATCACAATTAATCTATAATCTATACTATATTATTAAAGACGAAAGATTAAAAGTTTTGGTCGGTATGGTACTAGGTGAACCATAGAAAAAATCCAATTTTAAGTGAACCATAGAAATAATCTTAATCGTTGAATTTTAAAAAAATATAATTTTAAAAAAATATAATCATATATACAATTCTAACATCAATCATCCTCCTTTTATGCAAACAACTCATAAACATTATAATTCTAAAGAATATAAATATTACTACTAAAATACAATCTCATATTAATCTTCTAACTAAAATATCTCACATTAATCTCCTAAGTAAAATACATTTCTATACAAAACAAACAAAAATTATCCTATTAAAATATAAATACAAATAAATTATATAAAAACATATACATATAATATTAAATAAAATTTAAATTATTATTATACAAATACAAATAAATTCAAATTATTAAAAAATATTAAAATAAAAATATTAAAAAATTAAAAAAATTCATCCGGCACGGGATATAAGCTAGTATTATATTATACCTAAATTATAGCATATATTTTTATTTTAAGAATACTACTTAGACTATAATTTTTCTTTAATATAATTACACTCGTATTCAACTCAATTTCATTAACATTCAAACTCTTTAATTTATTTAAAATTACAATTTATTAATTAAATTTTATGAATATTAAAATCAAAAAAATAATTAATATATTATAATAATATATAAACAACATTATATAAAAAATATAGAAAGAAATTAATAATAAAATAAATTATCAAATTAAATTAAATATTTAAATTATATAAAATAATTAATTTATAATATATTAATATCGTCCGTTTGCACAGTTATAAGCTAGTATAACATAGATCATTTGAGCCATTTTAATCATTACTATAACTATTAATATCTGCAAAGTGTCATTAATACATCCATTAATATCTATAAAATATTTATTTCATTTTTGTTTTCTAATTATTACATCCATTAACATTACATCCATTAACATTACATAATTAACATTTATAAATATATCTAATATTCTAATTCAGTATTTCATAATAATACTCTAATTAATATTAATAAAATATTAATTTAACCCCTCTTTTATCCACTAATAATTAATATTAATAATTGTTAAATATCTAAATATGGAAGACTTTTAATATATCATTTTCTCTTATTTTAATTAAAATTAAATAATTATAAAATACTCATACCCTTATCATGAATTGATATTCATAACAGAGTACCAGTTAAATAAATGAAATTAATGATAAATAAAAAGATAATATAGCTACTATAACAAAAAAAGCCGTCATCGTTTTTATCATTTATACACTTTATGTTATTTCAAATTATTTATAAATATTTTTTTCGTGACAATACAAAAAAATATTTTATTAATTATACTTATCAATTAATTTACACGAGAAAGAACTTATTTGCTAAAAAATATAATTAATTATAAATTAACTTATTGCTAGAACATGCTTGTGTCCTCGCACGGGTTTTAGAGTTAGTTAGATTTAATGTACTTAACACACACACATAAACCTATTTAAAATAATAGACTTTGGACTTGGGAGCAAGAAAAAAAATTATTTTATCAAGTTATTAGTAAAAATACACTGTCTCCATTATATTGGAACCGAAAAAAAATTATTTTAATAAAATTATTATTTTATCGATTATTACTTAATCGAGTTTCAATTGTTTATTTATTGTTTTTAAAATTTAGTAAATTTTTAAAAATTTCAATGTAATAATTAAAAAATAATATATAAAAATATCTAGCAAATATTTTCGTAATATATATAATTTTTCAGAAGTGATTAGTTTTTTTACACGGAAATAGTAATCATAGGAAACACTAATAAATTTTGTAGGCTGATTTTTCATTATTAATTTTTTTGAAAGTACATATAAATGCTGATTTGGATCTTTGTACGATGTTTTATTGTTTTGCTCGGTTAAATTTGAGAAAGTTTTATCAGTTTATTTTTAAATCCAGTAAAATTCGAGTAATTGTAAGAGTTTCAAATTGAATCCCAAAATTATTCCACATATTACGGTTATAAAATTGAGTTATATGAAAACCGTCTTTTAATAATTAAGGTGAGTTTTTTTATTTATTAACTCTAAGGATATTAATGTTCAACATTAAATTCGATATAAGTGAGAATCGAATCCAAGACCTTGGAACTCAAAGAAATAGCTCTATCACTTAACGACTCTCAACCCATAAAGTGAGTTTCTTATAATTTGAAAAATGCATGTATTTTTTAACATATAACTAACTTATAAAAGGTAACAAGAGCATGCCCTAGAACTTACTATCAATCAATTCATCTCAAAATTCAAATACACTCCGATTAGCGACACCTGTATAATTAGGGAAAAGAATGATACTTAAAATTATTACTTTTATTTTATATGTCATTTTTATAAAATAATATTTGTTTTATAATACATATTCATTGTTTACTTTCGATACGATTTTATAAATAATTTAAGAAAAATCCATTTAACTAGAATATTGGTATTATACTAATAATTAATGTAAAAATAATTATCATTTAAATTATACATTGAAATTATTTCAATTATTCTAACTAATATAAATATAATATAAATTTTATATTAAAACTTTTTAATATTCATAATTTTTTTAAAAATGACATGTATTTAAGGACATTGTCTAAGAAAAATAAACCTAGCCACCTATTATATTATTCGTCTTCCGCTTTCATCGGCTGCAACAGATATTAGTTTAGTTTACCTCTCTATATATTCTCTTCTATATTCTTCTTTGACAATACTCCTGTTGTGTAATAGTAATTTTTTTTTTATTCTATGTATAAATAGTCTATACTAGCCAAAACCAAGAACATAAGAAACAGAGATGAAAATTTTAAACGAACCACAATGGAAAGACTTAAATTCATGCGTCCTGTCCAAAATATTTGGTCACTTGAGCCTCCAAGATCAGCTATTTGGAGCCTCATTTGTTTGCCATTCATGGCTTGATGCATCATTACATACTATTTTCAACCACCCTAATCTTGATCTTTCTTCTATTCAAAATCTTGATGATGATCACCAACAAGAGCTTTTAAGATACACTCATCTTCTTAAACTAGCCATCAAACACTGCAAAAACTGGGTCTCTCTTCGTTTGCCTTGTCGAAAAATGCCTGATTTCTTTACACTTATGTACGTAGCAGAAAACACACCAAGTATTTCCTGCGTGGTCTTGCCTTCTGATGCTTCGGTTGATGTTTATCCTATCTTCATGGCTGTGATGTATTGGAAGAATCTCAGAGTTTTTCATGCCCCGTTTCGGGGAATTCAGTTTGTCAGGCAGCTGATGGATTATTGCAAGAACATTGTCGAGCTTGGTTTACATGGTGTATTTTCCGAGAAGGAAGTTTCTTGTATAGTTGAAGGCTTTCAGGAACTCAAGGTGTTGGATTTATCGAATTCTACTCTTTCGGCTAATGCTTTGGCCATAATATTGGATGGAAGGTTGAAGTGCATAAGGGATTTGAATGTGTTGCATTGCGTGTTTGTTGATGCAGATGGGAAAGATATGAGAGAAAATTATGCCAAGTTTAAGGCATTCAAGCTTAAAGTTTTTGGAAAAGCTTCAGGTAGCAATAGTTTGAAAAGGTTCATGCATTGTCTAGGGAAATCCTGTGAACTATGTACTGATAGATCTTTGGGAGGATAAGTAAGCTGCTATAGCTAACAGTAGCTTTTTTTTCGAGTTAATAATACTTAACCAAGAGTTTGGGTAAAAGAACTACTCATGATGCTTGATGCTAAAGATGGAGAGGGCTCTCTATTGCCTGCATATTAAGAGGAATTTAACACTTCAGGTTTGTATAACGTTAGGCCACTTTTGTTTTAAAGGATTATAAAAGTTAATCAATTCTCGGTTTTTCAATTTTTTCACTAAACTCTGTCTTTAAGTTATCCTATAGACTAAATTTTAATGTCTTCCCCAGTAAGGCAAAATCCTTAAAACAGGAAGCTACTAAGGTTGCGTTCACTCAGGAGGAATGAAATGGTGGCAGAAAGGAATGCACGCAAGAATGAAATGAGTAAATGAATGAAATTCTTTTGTTCATTTACCAAATTTTTTTAGAACGGAATGAAATGAATTATTACATTGTTTGATTATCTATTTTAACCTTAATTAAAAATGAACATTAATTCTAGGAAAATTTTTATCGTGAAAATATTCTAGAAAATAATTTTCTCAAAAACCAATTCCTGGAAAAAATAATTTCTAAAAAAAATTCCTGGAAAAAATTTCTCGAAAAATATATCTCAAAAAAGAATTCCGGACAAATATTTTTTAAATTTTTTTCCGAAAATATCATATATATATATATATATATATATATATATATATATATATATATATATATATATATTTTGTCTAAATAAAAATTTATGAGAAATATATAATTTGTTGTGTTTGAAAGAAATGGGTTTATCCCACATGTTTCTGATGGAATGAAATTGAACAATTATGATGGAATGGAATGGGAGGGGGAATGATTGATTTCATTCATTTGTCCCAAGTGAACAACCTAAATTTTCATTCCGATTGAAATGGTCATTTCATTCATACCAAAATTTATTTCATCCTTTTCAAATGAACGGAGCCTAAATGAATGCGAGTAACATACATAATTAACCAAACTTAAAGCATTTCGAAAAGGGGTTGCCAAGCTTATGTGGCATGACAACCTTAGTTGCCTATCTATTGGAGTTGAGAGGTTGTCTACCAAGATTGTCAAAAATCGACAACTTCTCAAACTAGTAAAAAGTCATATAAAACATCTAAAAGTGTATATTGTTCTATCCACTTTTATACTGAACTAAATATAAAATTAATATAAAGGGACCACATGGACAATTTTGAATTAAGTTGCTAACTATTGGAGTAAAATTTTAATAAATGTTACCAAAAGCAACATGGATGTGAGAGAAAACTATAAAAAAATTTTTTTGATGATTTGTCATGGTTTGACAACTCTGATGAGTAACCAGCTCTCCATTATAAATTGTGAGAATATTGGGGGTGACAGGGGGTCGAACTTGTTACCCCTTTGTGTCCATTATAAATTGTGAGAATATTGAGGGTGGTAGGGAGTCGAATTTGTGACCCCTGTCAACCTGAGCTTTGATGTCATGTTGAGTAACCAGCTCATCTGAAACATTAAGGTGCTAGAGAAAAGCTCCAAATGGATTTTATATTATACTTTAACATTATCCCTCAATCGAAATCTCATTTTTTGGGTTGAAGAATAGATCACGGACACCCATCTTTGGGGCATTTTTTGCCTTCATGTTCATTTAATTTTGAGAATATTTGGGGGTGGCAGAAACTCGAACCCGAGACCTCTGCCAGCCTGGCTCTAATACCATGATAAGTAACCAGTTCATTTAAAACCTTAAGATGTTTAGAGGAAGGCCCATAATGGATCTTATATTATATTTTATCAAACTCTATTAGCAACCCCTATTGAAGATACTCTTGGGAAGTAGAGCTCATTCAATGAGACTCGGTTCGGGTTGTTACAATTGACCTCAAATTTGAACATGAAGGTTGTTTGTTTTGCACTTGTCAGAATCTAGGTGTTTTCTATTCCGAACCCTCATAAAACCCTATAATTCCATTTATGATAGCAAGCTCAAGTTTGATCTCGCTTAACTAGGTTGGCTTTGTCTATATATGTGATCAAGGTTTTACACAAAAATTTGTTCAGTTAGGCATGTAAGCTTGGCCCAACGCGTTTGTGATAACTCGGCTCATATACAGTTCTGTTCACTAGACTTGCAATGACAGTTTACTCTATTCCTACAACTTTGTAGACTGGGAGCATACTAGATGTTAGCACAACTCAAGCAAGAGATCCAGAACGCCGCTACGAGTGCCATATTCTGTGCAGGGCCGGCCTTGAGGGTAAAAAATACAAACCATTGCAGGGAGCATCCATCATTTTGGTCAATTTTTAAAAAAAATATATCTAGGTAATAACTCAGAAATGAAAAAAATCAAAAATTAAGTTGATTATTAGAAGTTAAAAATCAAAGTAGACATATTTTAATTAGAAAATAGAAAAAGAGGCATATTTTTTAAGTTATGAGAGATTAATATTTAATAATGAAAGCTGAGTTCTCTAAATTTGTTACGAACATCATATAGTGGGGACAATTTTTTTTAAATTTTATGGGATATCTCAAAACTCAGGACTAGTCATGAATTTGTGTACTCAAATTCACAACTAAGCACCACTTTCATATTTGAAGCAATTCAAATTTACAAGTTCTAGCTGGTCTTGGCATTGTATATACTTGCGATACAATGGTTAAAATAAAGATAAGTACAAGAACTTGTCATTTTATAAACCAACATTCGACTGCTCAGTGTTGTACTAAATAATATGCACACCTATCCTAAAAATCACATTATTCTTTGCCTGGACCTATTCTTTGGCGACTCCAAACTCGATATTATTCCCGTATAAATTTAATCATAAAAATTTATCATATTTATTGTACAAATTTCATCATATTTATTAGACAAAATTGCAGTTTACATTCCTAATTTTTTTTTAATTTTGAACTTTAGTGGCATGTATAAAAAAGTAGTCATTTGCATAACCAAACATACTTTTTAAGCATTTTAGGGGCTCCGAAACAAGCCGTTAGAAAAGTGGGAACGTCGTTAATTTTTTTTAGACATAAAAGCCATTTACATTCTTTTTTATTATATACCTTATATATATCCCGATTCCCTCCCTTTTTTTTACACCAGTTGAAAACCCTACTTCCCCTATCAAGTAAGGCTAAGAATGAAAGTTTGATTATAAACCAAAATCTCTGCAAATGACTAGGTTTGTGAGACTAAAGGAAGATGCTGAGGTGTATAAACCACGTGAATGTCCTACATATAAAGGTATGAACGATCCCCTATGACTGTATGTATAGTACCTATATGTATGTATAGGTTTAGCTAAGATTTGGGGGTTTTCATCAATATTTTGTCGGATTTATTGTGCATGTTAGATATGAAACTTTTGATAGTTTGTTACATGTTAATATCATAGATTTAATGATATATGTATGTGTAATAACATAAAAATTAGGGCTTTTACTTGTGTTTCTTTTTTTGTTAATATATGTTGCTATTACATGTATTTTAAGGATGATTTTAGTTTATGAGTGATTTATGCTTCGTTATTTGAGTTGTTTGGATGTGTACTAAATATGCAAATAATGAGCATTTTACAACAAAATTACACCATGGTGGGGAAATAAGATATGATCATAAGGTCTATGTTAATGGGGTTTTTGATTATATTGATAACTGTTAACAACATAAAATCAGTTTAATAGAAATATCTTCAATGATGAAAGAGGTCAATGAATTTGGGGGTTGTCATAGATATGGTATAGATTACCTGGGACAAACATGGAAAATGGTTGTTTTAATTTAGAAAGTGATGATGAAATAATGTTGATGTGTCAATTATTATCCAAAGACAGATTTGTTGAGATTTTTGCACAACTAGTTCCCCTCTTTCTAGTTCACAAATTGAAATGAGTACACAACACGGTAATCTAGAATATGTTGATGGCAATCCAAACCAACCACTTCCAAGAGAAGAAAACCCAACTGAAGATGATTATCCACCTTCCCAAAATGATTATGATGATGATATGTACTTTAATAGTACACAAGATGAAATCAGAACAGAAGAAGAATTTAGGGAAGTGTCTGGTTTAGAAAAATAATTTTCTGATTCTGATGATACTTTTGAGGGGGGTGATAGTAGTAGTGATGAAAGCTTCCATTCTGATCACTCGAACAAGGATAAAAGTGATGATGACTTGTTGTTCGATGAAAATGTAGATGATTTTGGAGGGGATAAAGGCTTAAATGATGGGGATGAAGAGCAAGGTAGTGATCATTCTAGTGTGTATTGTGCCAGTGATGAAGAAAGAATGGCTAGTAATTCAATAGATGAGGAATAAATTATTTATCCAGTTTTTAATGAAGATGTAGACATGGTTAATCCTGTTTTTCAGCCGGGGATGTGTTTTAAGGATTCAAAAACCTTTAGGGAAGCAGTAAAAAAACATGCCATTTTAGAGAGGAGGCCAGTCCAAAATGTTAGAAATTTTGGGGAAAAAGTGAAGTATTGTTGGGTCTCGAAGTATCGTAGAAGGGGGGGTTGAATACGATACTCACTAAATTAAAAAATTCTTTCGAATCTTTTGCGGATAAATAATTTAGAGTTCGGTTAGTGGGTTCGAGTTCATGAGGTGAATAGTGTTTAGGAGGCTAGAAAATTATGAATAATCATTAATGTTCTAGAAAATTAGCAAGTAATTTAATGAGACAAGTTTCGGGGAATATATTTTTCGTATATAAACCCTGAGATTGCTACACCCAGTTAAAAATATAACTGGTTTCCAAAGAATAAATTAGTTCTTTGCTTCTACAAAAATATACAAGCCAAATCCTATACAATATTTGTATCTATAAGTTTTTCTAAGGATTTAACTACCAGGAGTATTTTGTAATGGCCCTGAAAATATTACAAGGTTTATCTGGCCATTAACAAAAGACTCCGGTAAGGAGTAATGGATAGAGCTTTGATTTGTTTTGACCTCTCTGTATATTTTTGTTGTGTTCTTCTCCGGCAATTTTGATTGGAAGAGACGAACCAGAACACGCTTCAAAATGAGCACGCCATTTTGTTTATATATGGTGTAGACTTTTTAAATCAATTAAAATTGATTTGTTCTTCACAATGCTAAGTCATTTCTTGCGCCTGTAGACTAAGTGGAGTGTATAGGAGCCACGAAACTTTTGTTGCGCTTAAGGGAAAGTTTTGTTGCACCTACACTTTGTGTCCCTTGTAGAGGAGCCACGAAACTCTTTGTTTTGCCTTTAACTCTTTTGTTGCTCCTAAGGCAAAGTTTTGTTGGGCCTCTAGAGTGCTTACAGTGTGTAGGAGACACGAAAGTACTTAGAAACTTATTCACAAGTATTTCGTTACGCCTAAGAGTTTTGTTGCGCCTCTAGAGTGCTTGCAGTGTGTAGGAGCCACGAAAATACTTAGAAACTTATTCACAAGTATTTCGTTGCGCCTAAGAGTTTTGTTGCACCTCTAGAGTGCTTGTAGTGTGTAGGAGCCACGAAAGTACTTAGAAACTTATTAACAAGTATTTCGTTGTGCCTAAGAGTTTTGTTGCGCCTCTAGAGTGCTTGCAGAGTACAAGAGTCACCAAATGTAGTAATACTTGCCTTAACCAATTTCTTGAAATGTTTGAAGTATTAGCCACTTGGTTTTCACTCTTTTGGCTTGATCAACTGATTTTCTTCTGATACATCAATGTAATTCTCTTTGAAAGGGGAGATAGGAGTGAAGGGAAGTAACTCACTGCACTTTCATGTGTAATAGAAATGCTAAATGTAATCTCTATGTAATGGTTGATGATAACTCAACAATAGAACAGGACATGTAATAATATGCAGGTGCACAGAAATCTTGGATCACAGAGTTCAGTTAAGACAAAGTATCAAAGGATCATCTACAGACTTGAAGCTCACTGGAAGAAGTTCATTAACATGTTCATGCCTCAGTGGAGAATAAAAGATATTGACATTTATTCAAGGATGTGGAAGCTACAAAAGATTGTCTTAGTCTATGAAGATTTTAGTGCATTTCAATCGAAGCTACAAGTAAGGTTTGCAAAGAAGAATGTGGAATCATGTTCGGAATCAAGAGCCCCTATCAAGACTAGTCACTTATGAACCAGACCGTTGCATAAAGTGTCAGGACATTGGAGGCAAGCTCTCGTCGGTTAATATGATTTTAATCAATGTAAAGTTGTTGGTTTTCTTGAGTCATGTGGAGGATCAACAAAGGTGGTAAATCAGTGTTGGAGAAATGTCAGCCTAATGGATAAGGGACAGACGGCACAACCTAATTGGATCTTACTAAAGCTTCACAGATTAGAAGGCCAAATACTTGGACGTGGTGAAGTCACGTATACGGGGCCAAGTATTTGGATAAGGAAGTCTACACAAATTGAAGAGTGGAATGGAAATATTTAATTTAATTAAATAAAGTATTTATTTAATTATTTATATATTTTATAAATAAAGATATTCTTTATTTATATTTTATATATTTATTAAATATTACTTTTACATTAAATATTTCCAAAGGCATGCTTGCACATGACTTTAAAGATAAGATTTGAGTGGACAAGAGTAAAAGGTGGAAAAACAAAAAGTAACACCTTTTTCAATATATAAAGAAGAAACCCAAGTCTTAATAGAAGTGGTGAATGTGTGCATCCGGATGAGAAAAAAGAAAAGGGGAGAGAGAGAAAAAGATTTTCTCTCCCCCATGGCCGAACTAGATCTTGAATATTTTAGAGCCATGATTTTCTTTATCATACCACCCCTCTATCTTTCTATTGTAAACACTTGTTAAATCCTGTATAGAAGATATGGTTGATTTTTGTCTCCTAGATCTACAAAATGTAATAGTTTTAGAGGAGACAAAAATCACTTCTTTGTTGTGTTCTTGAGCTTATGTTCTTGAACTTGTTTGTAGCATCTACCCCACTTCAATGAATATAAAGTTATATTCTTGGATCTTGTTGTGTTGTATGTTTTGGATGATTTACCGTTCATTATCTTGGTTATTTTAATGGTGTTCTTGAGATTGAAGAAGATGATGAACAGTACCCGGGTTTGAACCAAAATAATTTTTATGTTGTCCCAAAAATAATTAATAGTCATAATTTTAATTTAGGAATCGTATTCACCCCCCCCCCCCCCCTACGATCTCCGGGACCCAACAATTGGTATCAAAGCTACTCGATTGACATACAAATCGATTGGATCTATTTTTATTTTTGAGATTAAAGAGGGGACGATTGGTTCACTGGGCATCCAGAATTTTTTTGAAGCCCAGAATTTTTCTAAGTACAAAATGTTCGAGATAGCCAAGTAGAATATTTCTATGTAGAATATTCGACTTAGAATATTCGAGTTAAATATTCGACTTAGAATATTCGAGTTAGATATTCGACTTAGAATATTCGAGTTAGATATTCGACTTAGAATATTCGAGTTAGAAATTTCGACTTAGAATATTCGAGTTAGATATTCGACTTAGAATATTCGAGTTAGAATATTCGACTTAGAATATTCGAGTTAGAATATTCGAGTTAGGATGTTCGACTTGGATGTTCGAGATAGGATGTTCGACTTGGATGTTCGACTTGGATGTTCGAGATAGGATGTTCGACTTGGATGTTCGAGATAGGATGTTCGACTTGGATGTTCGAGATAGGATGTTCGACTTGGATGTTCGAGATGGAATCTATGTAGAACATTCCTATGTAGAATTTCTACTTAGAAGGATGTTTCAACATGACACATGGCTACATAGCTTAACTTTTATTTAAAATAAAAATTGTTTTTCTCTCAAAATGTTTTTAGTTTAATAATTAATTTAATAATTAAATTTGAATTTAATTATATAAAATATTTTGGAAATAATTTTTAAATTTAAATAATTTATTTTTCAAGTTTATTTTACATCTTGGAAAATATTTTATTTTCTTTTAAATTTTAGACTCAAATATTTTATATTTTTAATATTCTTAGTTAAAAATTTTATTAATTTGAAATCTAAAATTAATCTTAAAATCCAATTTAATTTCTTTTGAGTTTAATATTCTTAAAAGTATTTTGAGAATTATTTTTGAGATTTAATAATTTATTTTTCATAAAACTTTAATTACAAATTTTATAAAACTCTTTGGAAAATATTTTTGGATTGAAATAATTTATTTTCATGAACATTTCAAATGTTTTGAAAATTTAGTATTTCTATTTCAAAATTATGTTTTCAAGTTGTTTTATTTTAATTATAATTTAAGCTTGGAAGTTTTAATTATAAATCTCATAAAACTTTTGGAAAATCATTTTGGTTGAAATAATTTATTTTCAAGAATATCTTAGATGACTTGAAAATTTATTATTTTTATATCAAACTTATATTTTCAATCTATTTTATTTTAATTATAATTGAAACTGTTTTGAATTATAAATTCTATAAAATTCCTTGGAAATTAATTTTGATTTGAAATAATTTCTTTTTCAAGATTATTTAATATACCTTGAAAAATTTGTTATCTCTATATCAAAACTTTTTTTTTGAATTATTTTATTTTATTTATAATTTGAAATTGAAAAATTTATTATTATTTATCAAAAATTGCATTTTCAATTTATTTTGATTATTTAAATTCCTAAAAAAAATTAAATACTTCTGTTTGAACAAAATGTTTTATTAAACGAAACAACAGGAGTTGATTCTTCGTTCGTTGAGGACAAATGAACTGACTGAAGAACATTCTAATGGAGTTGAGACCTGATCTTACCATTGGAGATGTATTTCTACATCGGTCTACTCAGTGGATCATTTGGTTATTGAAAGGGGATTAGTTCATTTAGGGAAGAGTCTTCGATCAGTGGTTTTCGAATCAATATCTGAAGAATTTGGGATTTTGAAAAGGAATTCAGTTTAACGGTCAAAGAACCAAAACAACAATTGAAGATTTGGTTAAAGGACATCAGTGGCAGAAATACACAAGGTTTGATTATCACTGACATATGATAATCAAGGGGTTATTGCTACACATACAAAGAAGAGTGATCTTTTCAAGCAGAACATGAGACATTCTATGTCGGGGTCTTTAAGCAGAACAATCAGGTATCAGTTTGGGTTGAAGTAGGAACATCATTGGTTATTGAGGTCAAATGCAAGGATACTTCCATGAGTGTCAGTAGAATGGAAATTGATTTGGATCAATTGATTATCACTCGAGATGGAATGTTAAACATCGCACAGGTATACTTTCTAACTAGTTTATACTTGTTTGATTTAATTATAGAGTATTAAGTGCTGAACTGCATTATATTATAAGTTTGATGTAATGCATGTCTCACCTTGATTTCTATATAAATTAGATAACTTATGCTAGTTTGTTAGTGTTGCTTGTTTATCAGTATTTGACTTCATGATTAGATCTTGTGTGATTTAATGCTTGCTTTACGATAATTGATCATGTTAGCATATAGAGTCTTAGGTATTTGTAGGGGTACATTTACCGGAAAGAGTATTTGCTGCATGCTAAATGCCTTGATGTTTACATTGTCAATAATCTGTTTATACTCACATGGTTATATTAAATGTTATATTTGATCATGTGCTTGTTAAGATGAGTTTGTTTCTATTTTGGGAATTGCCTAGGGGTCAGTACACTAAACCATGAATTAAATTTTTAAATTTAAATTGACTCAGGTAATTAGAGATAATATAATGTTATAGTGAACAACAAAGGTGATTTAGAAGAATTAGGAATATGAGTGATTGATTCTTCTATGACTACATATATGTACGACATGATTCTTATAGACTACTAGTCCACCTTAAGTTAGGTTGGGATCACTGAGCTCATAGCCAAGACTACTTGTTGAGGCTGATATAGATGAGGAGTGATCAGTCAGATAAAAATGAGCATGTTGAACTTGAATGCTTTGTTGTTAACTATGTTTAGAAATATCTCTAACCCTTGGACTCAATCAAAATTGAGGACCACGTGTCTTAATCATTTGTGAATGCAGAGTATCTTTCAACATGTACAAGTTATATATCTCTGACATTTTCATGTTCGAGGCATGTAACTACTTTTACTTTGGTATTCAAATGGTTAAGCAAGGTTACCTATTTTTCTTGAATGATCTGAAGCACAATATTAAGGAAGACCTAGGGAATTCTTTACGAAGGGTTTCCTAATATCAGTTCGAGGATGAACAATATTGATCGGGGTCAAGAGAAATAGAAGCTCACTCTACTGGAAGTGAGGTTATTGCTGACACGAAATGTAATGCTTATGATGAAGTCAACTATTCGTTGAAGTTTATCAGAATGGAGTTAGCTGCAACAACAAGTGATGCTCTCACACTTGGTTTATCAACTAATACTTGGTTTATCAAGATAACGGATTCGACGGTAAAGATGAAGTTGGTGAGAAAGGACTACTTCTAATGAAATTCTTTTAAGAAGGACATTAGTGAAGTATGTCAGTTGAAGGGAAGTCAAGTCAAAGGCTACCCTGTTTAGTTTTGGTGTTTGTTCATGCATTTAATAGATGAAGCATCTCAGTGATTAATCACATTCAAAGGATTAGGCACATTGCTGTAAGAACACTTTGAGGGCAGGTAATGGAATTCGTTGACGAACGAAGTTCTATGTTATGTCTGCACTGAAAGGAGTATTCTAGAGTAAAGTTCAGTTTCCGGACTTCATGACCAAATGGAGGAGTTAATAGGGAAATCCAGACCTTGAGTGGAATTACAAGGATAATGGATAGAGTTAAGGTTTCCTATTCACTACGGCTGAATCAGTTGACACAGCAAGTCTAATCAGCAAATGTAAAGAGAAGACATCAAGTAAGATTAATCATGCCTGAAGTCACATGGTGTGATGGAAGGCTATCTTATTTGGAGTTAAGAGCTTACACAGAGTCTGTGATTGATTTAAGATAATCTAGATACAGTGAACATCATCATCAAGCTCCCTAGCATTCGTTTGATTTTAGCTATGAATTTCTAAAGGTTGACATCCTGTTTAGGGCTCAAGATCAGATGACACCAGATGAAGAAAAGCTGCAAGCAGCATCACAGGGGGAGCATCAGTAAGTTGGATCAACTAGTCGTGTTTGATGCTCAAAGGCTAGCAGTGCTCATTGAGTAAGAGTTGAGATTCTTAGGAGCACTGAGTGATCCAGATTGAGTGATTGCATATTAGAAAGGAAATTATCAATTTAAAGATAATGCAAGATGATCTCAATCAATAATTGAAGAAGACTACTCTACCCACTGAAAATCTAAGGAAACATTAAGGACACATCTGTCATGACAAAGGGTTTTGTGTAACAACATTTCCTAGAGTCAGTTCTTGATGAATCTGGGTAGTAGAGTAGTGATTGGTAGTGCTGTGCATGTATAAGAGTATTTCATTGGTTTTTTTTAGTGAATTCAATGAAGACTGAAGATGCACTAACTAATCAAGATTGAGTAGGGTTCGAATCAAGGAACTAACTCAATTGAACCAGAGGCAGATACACTTAGCATAAGGAATCAATCCACATGAAGACTTGGTATTGATATAGAAGCTGAAGGGTAGTTCAGAGTTTTTTTTAAGGTTCTACTCTGCTAGTGTCAAGACTACTGGTTTCTAGAGTGCTGAGTTTAGTGAAGCTGCTGCCAAGACCAATATCTACAAGGAAATATTTGGGTGATTAAGGTAATGCAGTTTCCGTCTGGATGAGCGTGGTATTGTTTCGAGGAACAATGTTAACTGGTAGCTGAAAAGTTATTCATGTCCAAATGGAGTAAACGTTCGATCTCGAAAGAAGTAAACGTTCGATCTCTCGGGCAAAGAGGAGTAATTGTTCATTCAACTATCATACACCAGTAAAAGCTCTATTGACTAAGGTATGTCACTCTAGTCTAATATTGATTTATTTAAATGTAATGTTTATAGAGAGTGTTTGTTAGGTCCAAAGTGTTGTAGAGGGGGGGGGGGGTGAATACAACTGTTTAAAATTAATGAGAGAATAAACAATATGCAGGTAATAAATGATGACACAGAATTTCAAGAATATATCATTATATTCATTGATGGATTTGCTACAACATTCATAAAAGCATCATGATCAGTTGAACAATAAATACAGCAATTAAAGCTAGATTCAACTGATCCTCTCTCTCACTTTTTGTTTTACAGTAAATGCTCTCTCTTTAAAAATTATCGTTGAATTACAGAGATACAAGTCACTTTACTAATAAAAACAAAGTGCTGCTTTTATAATGTCATGTAGTCCTGATCTTGTCCTTTTTGTGTACGTGGCCCAATCAGGATTTTGACAACAAAAAGTACTTTCCCAACAACTCTGGATCAACCGTTCACAATAAGCCACTTGTCCCTTGAACATTAAATGTTACATATCTACCCGCATCTCGATCTTCGCCTGGACCCATCTCGATCTCGATCTGTGAAAATCTCGATCTCGATCTGGGAGAATCTCGATCTCGATCTATGAAGATCTCGATCTCGATCTGGGAGAATCTCGATCTCGATCTGCCGTGGATCGAGATTTGCCTTTGCAATGTTTTACTTCACTTATAAATCTCGACCCGCATCTCGATCTGCTGTGGATCGACATTTGCCTTAGCAAATATGCACACATCCAATGTTGACCTTCTTTAGTGACTAATTGAGAATTAACCTTTATGATCAAGTTTCCCTAGCTTCTTCAATTTCTTTTCCTCACTCAATTCAAATGAGATCTTCTATTACTGACATGAACTTGCCTCCAATGTCCTGACACTTGATGCAATGGTCTGGTTCATAAGTGACTAGTCTTGTAGGGGTTCTTGCTTCTGAATGTCAGTTCTCATTTGTTGATTAACCTTTACATTATCCAGATGTTGATATACAGTACATGAAATCACTTTGGTCTTCTTGATACTTCTTTGACATTAATTTGATTCTCCATTAGATAAGTTAGGGCATGAGCAATACTCAGATTGAACTTCTTCTCACTTATGCATCCTTGATTAACCAAATTGGTTACTTGTAGTTACCAAGTATCATTACCATTTCTTCAGTTGATTGATTCCATGTGCTTCTTCGGTTTCTCTTGTTTTGCTGTTGTTTTATCTTTTACTTAGTTGAGTTACATAGTAATTAAGTGTTACAAGTTAGTACACCTATGCCTTTCAATCTCCCCCTATTTGATTGTCTAACAATGACAACCAAATTCACAATGAGGATAACTCAACTAACCAGGGACTGAAAAAGATAAAATAACATTCATAAAAGATCATGTCAACTTGCATAATGCTTGGCTTGATTAATTAACTTCATGTCTATTACTGATACTTCAAGTGCCAAAATTGGACACCTGTTGGCTCGATTAAATGGCTTCATGCTCTTCTAGAGATTTTCTCTAAGTACTTTGAGAGTACGGTCCACTCAATCTTCAATTATCCTTCTGAAGTCCTTTTAGCAGTATTACCACCGCCGAACTTCGCGAAATAATTGACGCCTAATATAAACCAGTTTCAAGACACTTAGCTAACTAACTTCTACCTTACACTACACAAGAAAACAGATAATATATTTTTACAATGCAGGAAAACAAGAAAACAAATTACAACGCAAAGAAACATTACAAGCATAATACATTAAAACTTTTATTTCTTGCGCTCCTCTTCCTCACGAGCTTTCTTCTTGGCTGCTTTTTCTTTCTTCATGAACTCAGGGTTGCAGACTTCATCCATTCTTTTCTTGAGAAGATTAAGTCCTTCTGCTTCCACATGATTTCTGATCTTGTAATTTCGAAACAACCTCAACCACCTTTCAACCATGCTGCGAGTGGTAAGCTTCGTGGGAATGTCTTCAAACCTCAACTTCATGACTTTGTCAGGGTACCCCTTTTCCCCTTTCTTCCTTATAACCAGCTGCTTAGGGTATCCAATGACAATAGCGGTGGTGCATTGCTGTAGCCTCTGAATATCAAGCTGTTGTCTTCTCTTACAGAAGTTATCAAACGTGACCCTTAGATAATCCTGATCAAACTCGTCAACATCATCCATTTCATCAATCAATTCCCTTATAATACATAGTGTTTCATGACTGTGTTCTGCAAAGATGTCGTACTTGATTTCAATGATGGTTTCCACCTGATGCTTGTCTGTATAGATCAGTAGATCATTCTCATTCTCAGCTTTGCTTTTGACAAACTTGACATTTGCACCAGCCACTGCACCAGCTTCCTCCCTTATTTCCCCTTCTTCTGGAATGTCTATTCTTGGATCTCCATATCTCTGCACATGCTCCCTTATTGCCTCGTCTTGCTGCTCGAATGCATAGTCTTCAGGTTCCTTCTTAACCACTGGTAGTGTAGCTTCAGGCAACTTGTATCTAGCATCTTGCCTTCTTATCAGCTTCTCCAAGTCCTTAGCCACCAGCTTCTTTTCCTTTGTTAGAAAACCCTTAGAGAGGACTAGCTTTGCAACTGCCTTCAGCACATCTCCGCTCGGAGTTAGTTTCGAGTCATGCAGATTTACGATCCTCAAGACCTTGTCATGGACATATCTGATCTGGTAGGGATTTAGAATAATGTCAACCCCTCTGTCTTCAGCCATCTTCAACAATTTCTCCTTGAACAGCACTCCAGTCTTGACAGAGGTGTCTACCTTGTGAGCGAATTCTACCAGTTCACTTGCACCCCTTTCTTGGAAGAAAGCTTCATCGACCATACACGGCCCGATTTTTGTTATGGGTGTCCAAGTGATCATCAGATTCCATGCCTTCTCCTTGAATATGACTTGTACGGAGGTGCATCCCTGTCTTATACAATTTAGATAATTCAGCAGCCCAGGGTTTAGATTTTCTAGCTTATGAAGAAGAAAGCTCAATCTTTCTGAGTCATGAGCATAGGCTCTTGGTCCAGCTAAGGCTTCTCTAGCCTTGTCCCACTCGGGACCTTCCCTCCTTATGTCAGCCTGGACCTTAGGATCTTTGATCTTTTTCATTTCAAACTCATGCTGAGTTTTCTGAGCCGCTCTCTTCTCCTTTGCCATTAGTTCTTTTTCAACTATCCCTTGTAGCACTTCTTCATTTACTCTTTCTCTGGCTTCCCTGAAAATCTCTCCTTGCATCTCCGCTTCATCAACTTCTTCTTCTGGGACATGCTCGTCAGCAACCGAGTGGTCTCCTGCATCACCTGCAACTCCTGCGCCGGATCCGCCATGATTTAGACCTCTTTCTTGTTCCCACTCTTTTGCCCGTTGCTCGAGTCTCGACCTCCTTGCCACTAAGGCTTCTACATCCATCTCATCCTCATCAGAATCTTTAATAAAGTCTCCCATAAATGCATCGACGAGAGGTGTTTCTTTCTCAGCTTCTTCTTCAACTACCATCTTCTGCTTACTTTGTCCTTAAGAGCCGGTTGAGTCTCCTCCACCTTTTCACCAGATTTGTTTGAGGACTCGATCACCGGACCCTTACTAGTCAGCTTTTTCAGACCCTGATCCTCCTTCTCCCCCTTAGGTGTGTTATCCTCATCAGGAGCATCATCATCATTATTATCGTCACCACCACCACCGGTTGAAGGACCAGGTCCAGCCTTGTTACGTCCAAAGACAGCATCAAGTAGGTCATTCAGCTTCGTCCAAACCTGAGACATGCCATAAGTGACATCATCTACTGACCGCCCAACCTCCACCTGTGCCAATCCAAGATTATTTATCTTGTCAATCATTTGATTTTGGACGACAATCAGGTTCTCCATGAACTGAGCTCCAACCTCCAATCTTCCAGAGTGAGAAGAGACAGCAGCAGTAACACCAGCAACTCCAGCCTCCAAAGCCTCCACTTTCTTCACTAGATCCTGCAATTTGGGGGACGGTGTTTGGCTTGGGTTAAACTGTTTACTCTCGCCGGGTTCTGTTTCACTCAAGATCCCTAAAAAGAAGGGATCTACTCTCCCTGTCTCTCCCTCGTGTTTAGAGCCTAACAGTACTAGAGCCTCATCCACTAATCGCTGGGGACTAGCGGTGAGTTGATTGGCGATATCGGTTAGTGAGACTGAGCCTTTAAGCGCTGTGTCTACGATAGGAGATGGCGTTATGACCATGTCATCTCCTTGTTCACTTAGAACCTTTTCTGGTTCGCTGGGCTGTTCTGGAGGCGTAGACCCACCAGTCACCAGATGTCGTTGCTCTGCGAGCAACTTGTTTTCTGATTTAGATGAGGAAGCGTCATCCGTACTGGATTCGACAGACTCTTCCTCATTAAAACTTCCTGAGATACTAGTATCAGAAGTGCTAGTCTCAGTTTACCATTCCCCTTCCGAGAAATTGCTCAAAGAGCCCTGAGCGGACAACTCAGGGGAGGTAGGGCCAGCTCCTATTGGCTGTTGAGCTGGACCCCCTCCTTGACTCTCACCAACATGCCTAGGCGAGTGCGAATGTGTTGAAATGTTTTGGAGAGGAGAGCCACCAGCGTGAGGTGTGGTGGCTGTGAGAGGTGAACTAGCCTTAACAGGTTGTGCAGTTGCCACTGGGTTTGAATCCACCTTTTGCTTCTTTGGAGGTGGCAGAGCTGCTGAAGTGACTACTCTCTCAACTCCTACACTCCCTCCACTCGAATCACTCGACTCAGATAAGCTTGCCTTCCTTTTATCACCAGTTTTAGGGCTGGCTGAACGTTTATGAACAGAAGGGCTTGCAGCCTGGGATAGAGCCTGGGGGTTTTCAGGCCCACGGCTGTAGAAAACAGGTTGAATTGATGATTGATCAAGATCAGCAAGAATAGGTACCTGACTCAGAAGATCGTCATCCTTGTCAGCTCCAGCTTCTGCAACATTTGCCTCGGCCATGTCAACATCCATACCTGCTTGTTCCAAATTTCTAGGCACTTGATCTCCACCTTCAGCTTCGTTACCGCTACTCTCAGCTTCTACTGCAGTAAACTGAGAAGCATGCCTCCTAGCATACTCATCTTGCAGATCCTGAAAGTACGGAGTCAGGCGCAACTCAAAAAGTCTTGACTTTTGCTGGGTTTCCATGGTGGAGATACTCTTTAGAGTCATATCAAAACATGTCATCCTTTCAGAGCCTTGAAATACTCTTCTGTGTTCCTCTGAAAGGACGTCATCCAGAACCATCTGAAGAAATCTTGGCATCCAGCATTTGACTGGACCATCTTCCGGATTCCTAGATGCATTTTTCTCCAATGCCCACCTCTCAAGCAACTGAATCAACAGATGTTTGCCCACATTCACTCTCCTGTTGTTTGCCACTCCATATAGTATTACCCGGCAGCTGTTGTTCATTGGCCTGTAGTCTTTGTCCTTTGGGAACATGCAGCGCTGAATGGCCTGAACTACATAATCCCACTCAGCTGGTAGCATACCGGTGTTAACCTTTGTTACCTTGATAGGACCCGTTGGAGGGCGACAACCTATCTCGGTGAATAATTGTAACATATCCTCCATAGTGGGTTCCGGAGCATAATCTTCTGTAGGAAGCCCAAGAATCTCATTGAACTTCTGCAGACTGACTTCATATTTGGCACCACCAATAGTAAAGGATAGGCCTGTTGGATTTGCTTTTCCACCCTGAATCTCTAGTGTTGAGTAAGCAGCTTGAAGGGCTTCGACATTCAGGATGGGAGAGGCGGTTAAGGCATGACTTATGATTGAAGTGTTGTTGAGGGATTCAATCCAGAACTGATAGTGAATAAATCTACCAGTTGCTCGATCAGCAGAGAGATTAACAAAGTTGGTCTTGGGAATTGTGAAATTTGGGTTTGCCATTTTAAATTTGTGTTCGAGAAAAGAGAAGTTCGAAAAGATTTTGCAATGAATTTTAGAGAACAAGTTCTAAATTTAAACAACAAAAAAAAAACGTACACGAACCCCACTAATTACCCCACGTAATTAGTGACACGAATTAAAACAAATTAACTTCCCCACTAATGACCACTTAACTCCCCACTAAAGATTGACGGTTGAGTTTTCGAAAATTAAAGTGAACAGCCGTTATAAAATAAATTATTTTTCCAGAAAACCACAAACACGGCGGTAAAGTTGCACTTTAAGGATTAAACAGTAGCACTCACAACTATTTCGCTCAAGAACACAAAAGAACTTAAGAATAAGAAAGCACGAAACAAAAACCAAACTCACTCGAATGAAAAGAAAACTAAAGAACTATTTGCAAGAACAGTAATGACGTTAAAAACAACACAAGAAGTTCAACAGTTTTAAACAAAATTTTAGCAGAGTTTCGTTTTAGTTATTGATGCTTTTCAGTAACAGTTAGTGATTTTTGTTTAAGAAAATCACAAGAAAACTTGATGTAATGGCAGGGAAAAGTACTCTGGTAATGTATGTATACTCGTGTGTATATGAAGAGCTTAAGCTTTTGAAAGAGAGAAAGAAAGTTAATGTAAATAATGAACAGCCTCTTTTTAATGCTATAATATATACTTGCACGCAAAAAAAATAACTGACAAGACAAGTCACATCTCGATCTCGAGATCCGCATCTCGATCCTCATCTAGATGTCTATCTCGATGTCGATCTCGATGTGGATAGATCGAGATGTACCTTGACAGTGTTTAAACCAATTTTCACAAGTCGTTCTCGATCTTGATCCAGAACTAGATCGAGATTTGCCTTAGAAAATATTTAATGAAATTATGTGAATTAAACATTTATATGTAAAATTCACAAGATTTCACCACAAATTTTCACACCATTTAAGAAACTTACAATGTTGAAACGACAGGGAATTTAGCAAATAAATCATGCATTACAAAATGAAGTATAGCATTAAATCCTATCACATCATTAGACATTAATCATTTAGATACACAGATCAGCACAAGATTAATTTCCTGAAACTTTCTAACTTCCCTTTATGAGATGTAATACATACATTTATGAAGTTAAGTACACATTATTAATTATGAATATTCATGAATAACAATAATATGTACACAAACTGAATTATAACAGATAGGTAGCAAAACTAACAGGTGTTAAGCATCCCCAATTCACCAACCAATCTAGAAAATGTTGATTCGTCTAGAGGTTTAGTGAATATATCTGCTATTTGACGTTCAGTAGACACAAAATGCAACTCTACAGTTCCACTTTCTACATGCTCTCTAATAAAATGATACCTGATGTCAATGTGCTTGGTCCTTGAGTGATCCACATGATTGTTGGTCATTGCAATAGCACTTGTGTTGTCACACATGATAGGAATCTTAGATACTTCCACACCGTAGTCCTTGAGTTGGTTCTTCATCCATAGTATCTGGGCCACACAGCTTCCAGCAGCAATATATTCTGCTTCAGCTGTCGAGGTAGATACTGTGTGTTGTTTCTTGCTTTGCCAAGACACCAACCTTCTTCCAAGGAACTGACAGCTTCCTGAAGTGCTCTTCCTATCTATTCTACAACCTGCGTAATCTGAATCCGAATAGCCAACAAGATTAAACCCTGTATCTCTTGGGTACCAAATCCCAAGATTTGATGTTCCCTTGAGATACCTAAAAATACGCTTTACGGCTATGAGATGTGACTCTCTAGGATCCGCTTGGAACCTTGCACATAGGCACGTAGAGAACATAATATCAGGTCTGCTAGCAGTTAAATACAAAAGTGAGCCGATCATACCTCGATAGCTTGAGATGTCCACAAGTTTACCCGCTTTGTCCTCGTCAAGTTTCGTGGCTGTTGCTATAGGAGTCTTAGCTTGTGATACATCTTGGAGACCATACTTTTTCAATAGATCATGAATGTACTTGGTCTGGCAGATAAATATCCCGTCCTTCTTCTGACTAACTTGAATGCCCAGAAAGAACGTCAGCTCTCCCATCATGCTCATCTCATACCTTGATTGCATTAACTTAGCGAATTTAGCACACAGCTTCTCATTTGCTGACCCAAAGATAATGTCATCCACATATACCTGCACCATTATTAGATCATCTTTGCATTTCTTGTAGAAAAGCGTCTTGTCGATTACTCCTCTGGTGAAACCACTTTATAGTAAGAAGTCTGACAGAGTTTCATACCACTTTCGCGGAGACTGCTTAAGGCCATATACTGATTTGAAGAGTCGATAAATATAATCACAATATTTGCTGTCGATAAACCCGGGAGGTTGCTCGACATACACCTCTTCATCCAGTTCACCGTTTAAGAATGCACTCTTGACATCCATTTGATAGACTTTAAAACCATGATGTGCTGCGAAAGCCAAGAACATCCTTACTGCTTCTAGCCTTGCTACTGGTGCATAGGTTTCATCATAATCAATTCCTTCTCTTTGAGTATAACCCTTAGCAACCAGGCGAGCTTTATTTCGTGTTACAAGTCCGTCTTCATCCAGCTTGTTTCTGAATACCCATTTTGTCCCAACAACAGATCTATTCTTTGGTCTGGGTACCAGCTTCCACACCTTCTGCCTTTCAAACTGATTGAGTTCCTCTTGCATAACAATCACCCAATCAGCGTCATCTAGAGCTTCTTCCATCACTTTAGGTTCCATCTGAGAAAGGAACACTGAGTATAGACATTCATTCTCAGTGGCAATTTCAGCTCTAGCTTTTCCTCTAGTAGTCACTCCGGCTTCTGGATCACCAATAATTAGCTCGAACGGATGGTCCTTATTCCAAGTGCGATCCCTAGTAAATGTTCTTGATGATTCAGCTTGATCTTGTAAGTGAAGGTGACTTAGTCTAGAAGCATTTTCACTAGCTTCCCTTGAGCTAGTACTGGCTCCCCCTGAGTGAGCTGCTCCCCCTGAGTGCATACTGACTCCCCCTGAGTTAGTACCAGGTCTGACGGAAGGTGATCCCTCAGCCCTAGTGTTTTGAATTTGCGAAACACTAGACTCTTGATTAATTTCATTATTTATAGTTGGATCACTACCCTGCACTACTGACTTAGGAACTGTATCCACTTCATCAATATCCATATTTTCAAATCTTAGGGAAGTGGGCTCACTATCTTCTTTTTGTATAGAAGGGAGCCTTGAGTCGTCGAATGTGACATTAAGGCTTTCAACCACCTTGCGATCATTAAGCACAAACACCCTGTACGCTGCTACTACTTCAAGAGAATATCCAATGAAAACCCCTTCATCTGCTTTGGCATCAAACTTTCCAAGTTGTGCATTGTCTCTTAACACAAAGCATTTGGCACCAAATACGTGAAAGTACTTGATAGATGGTTTTCGTTTATTCATCATGTAATACGGCGTCTCATTACGGTCCTTTATAATCAGGGTTCTGTTCTGTGTATAACAAGCCGTGCTAACTGCTTCAACCCAAAAATATAAAGGAAGTTTTGACTCATACAACATTGTCCTAGCTGCTTCAACCAGTGTCCTGTTCTTCCTTTCTACCACCCCATTCTGCTGCGGTGTTCTCGGTGCTGAATACTGTCGTCTGATCCCTTTAGATATGCAGAAATCCATTAACACTGAGTTCTTGAATTCTGTCCCGTTGTCAGATCGGATAGTCTTCACAGTCAGACTTGCTACATTTTTAATTTCCAGTACATGTCTAATGATCTCATGTGGCACTTCATCTTTCGATGTCACAAACTTCACCCATGTGTATTTGGAAAAGTCATCGACGATTACCAGCGCATATCTTTTCCTTGACATTGACATAACATTAACGGGTCCAAACAAATCCATGTGAAGAAGTTGTAGGTGCTCGGTAATGCTATTCACTTGTTTATCCTTATGCGAGGCTCTTTTTGATTTTCCCATCTCACATGCTTTGCAGAGTCCATCTGGAGTAAACTCCATCTGCGGCAGCCCTCTCACCAATTCTCTCCTTACGAGATTATTCATTGCTTTAAAGTTCAGGTGAGATCGTCTTTTATGCCATAGCCAACTTTCATCAGCAGAAGCCTTGCTGTAGAAACACGTGACTTCAGACTGATCAGCAGAATTCATGTCAGCTATGAACAAATTTGACTTCCTTACTCCTTTGAGAGCAAGGCTTCCATCCTTTTTGCTTCGAATCGAACAATCATGCTTCCCAAAGTTGACGTCAAAACCCCTGTCGGTGAACTGACTAACGCTGAGAAGATTATGTCGCAATCCTTCCACAAAAGATACGTCCTCAATGATAACATTTCCACAAACGATCTTGCCATATCCCCTGGTGTAACCTTTGCTGTTATCTCCAAAAGTAACCACGGAGCCGGCTCTCAACACCAAATCTGTTAGCAGGGACTTATTGCCGGTCATATGCCTCGATGCTCCACTGTCCAACACCCATATGACTTTACTCTTTTCCTGTTCACTGCCCTGCAAATCCAGAAAGATTAGGTGTTCTTCGGAACCCAATGATGTTTGGGCCCGGCATCAATAATTTCCTTTTTCTTTTCAGATACAGAAGGCTTTGCCTTGTTGCCATCAGGGGCATCCATCTTGACTTTGTCTTTTCCATTGTCAACCTTGACTGATTTGTCAGGTTTGGGAGCAGACTGGTCACTCCTAACTTTAGGAGGACTTGAAGTCTTAGCCTTTGACCCCGCATGCTTTTTCTTACTACTACTAGATGTATGTTCAACAGATGCGCTAGCAGTATTCATTAAATTAAAATAAGCATGCATGATGTTTACAGCACATGGCATACAATTTGGATTATTGCATTTGGCATGATTTGCATACATGTTAGGCAAAGCAGTAGTTACAGGCATGGTATTACAACCAACAGATTTTTCTTCCTCTACATAGAACGGGCAATAGTAAGACAAATGATCAGTTTGATTACAGATATAGCATGCCTTTCTAGCTCGTGTAGATGTAGATACAGATGCAGGTTCAGTTTTAACTGCCTTTACAGGTGCTTTCATTTGGTCTGACCCTGCTACCCATTGTTTATATGACACCGTCTTAGCCTCCTTGGTTCCTACACCTCTCTTAGCATAAGCAATCTTACTCGCTCTCTTAGAAGTTGTAGGTTCTACTACTTTTTCTTCTGAATCTCTTTCAATTTTAATCTCATGTTCAATTTCAGTAGCAACAGGATCTATGGTCCTAGGCTCAAAATGCTTAAAGATAGGTTTTCTAACATCCATTAAAACCTCAGGCACATTTTCTTTGACTAACACTGGCTCTAACAACTCAGCAGCCCTATTTTTCTTTTTCTGTGTGTAGTCAAGTCCTATGTTTACTTTTTCATTTTTACTCTTGCCTGCCAGCTTCATGTACATGTCCCTTTCTACGAAAACTTTATTAGCGGCTTCTTTAAAAGATTGAGATGTTATTTTAAGCTCAGCTAATTCATTTTTAAGTTCTTCGTTAAGGTCTTCCCTAATCTTAAGCTTGTGTTCTAAAACGTCTACCTGATTCATTAACTGCCTTTCTTTACTTTCTCCTGATTCTAATTCCTCTACCCTGGCCTCGAGAAGTCTATTCTTAAGGGAGAGTTTAGGATTTTCCTCATTAACAGCAATTAGATTTAGTTGGAGATTGTACATATCTTTAGTCATGACAGCTAATTCATTTTGGTACTCAGAAATAGACATTTCATTTACGGTTAGAATTGGTACCTCTGATCGTTCTGAAGATTTTGCCATTAAAGTGAAATTGCATAGTTCCTGATCTTCATCTTCATCAGACTCGTCCCAACCCTTTCCTTCAGTCACAACATACGCCCGGCTTCCCTTCTGTTGCTTGCTAACCAAGGCATCATATTTCTTTTTCAGATCAGCATAGGATTCCTTGGGATGAACGTACTTGGGCTTCTTGCACTCTGTTGCGAAGTGCCCCAATTCATTGCAGTTGTAGCATCTGAACTTGTTCTTGTCTACCAGGTTAGGTCTGTAGCCACTACCAGAAGTGCTACCTCGACCACTGTAATTTCCACGACCACTTGCACTACTGCCTCTGCTGCTACTGCTGCCTCTTCGGCTGAAAGAACTACCAAATCGTCCTTTACCACTTCTTTGCTTCCTGAAGCTGATATGAGCAAATTCTCGAGCAATACAAGCATATGACTTGTCTTCTAATTTGTCCAGCTCTTCAAGGGTATAGTATTCATCCTCACTTTCTTCGGATGGATCTTCAATGTCTAATACCACCCTTTCAGGATTAGCAGTTTTCAATGAGACAGCTGCAAGTGCCTTTCCAGCAGACTCTTCAGCTACAAGTCCAGACTCACTTACCGCTTTGTTTTCTCCACTATTGTAGGATCTTCTTCTGTCATTTTGTTCCTGCTCCAGCTCGTAGGTCTTCAAAACACCATACAACTTTTCGAGAGAAGTATTTTTCAAGTCTCTTGACTCTCGAATGGCAGTGATCCTGTGTTCCAGATGTTTAGGCAAATTCAATAGAAACTTGATATTTGAATCTGCTAGTGGATAGACTTTATCTCTTATACTCAGCTCGATAAGCAATTTACTGTAACGTTTGTAAACATCCGCTACGCTTTCTCCTCGTTCGCATCTGAACGATTCATATTCAGATATCAGAATGCGTTTGTGATTATCTCTAACTTCCTCGGTCCCCTCCATCACCACAGCCAGTTTATCCCACATGGCTTTAGCTGTTTTTAATCCCGTTATCTGAACATAGTACTCTGAGTTTAGGGATTCAATTATGACGTTTCGTAACGACGCATCCATACCAACCAATTCTTTATCTGCGTCTGAAAACTCCATTTCCTCTTTAGGAACAGACCGGGATGATATTAGTATCCCTCCTTCCATTTGCTCTGGCTCAATTTTCATGGGTATGTATGGACCGTTTTCCAATATTCTCAAGTATACCTTGTTTATTGATTCAAGGTAAGCTCTCATCCTTCCGGTCCATTCGTCATAATGTTGTGCATCAAACGGAGGTATCTTAAATCTGTGTGCGGCGGCCATTTTAATAAAGTTTAAAATTAAGATAATACACTTTTCAAATTACAATAAATTGTATTTACTTGAAAAGTTATTTATCTCACTTTAAATATCCAACACTTAATATCCAACGGATTTTGCACTTAAGATTCAAGCAAGTTAGTTCTAATCACAGGAACAGTACTAGGGTCCATCCGAAGATCTCGATCTCGATCTGGGAGAATCTCGATCTCGATCTGCCGTGGATCGAGATTTGCCTTTGCAATGTTTTACTTCACTTATAAATCTCGACCCGCATCTCGATCTGCTGTGGATCGACATTTGCCTTAGCAAATATGCACACATCCAATGTTGACCTTCTTTAGTGACTAATTGAGAATTAACCTTTATGAGCAAGTTTCCCTAGCTTCTTCAATTTCTTTTCCTCACTCAATTCAAATGAGATCTTCTATTACTGACATGAACTTGCCTCCAATGTCCTGACACTTGATGCAATGGTCTGGTTCATAAGTGACTAGTCTTGTAGGGGTTCTTGCTTCTGAATGTCAGTTCTCATTTGTTGATTAACCTTTACATTATCCAGATGTTGATATACAGTACATGAAATCACTTTGGTCTTCTTGATACTTCTTTGACATTAATTTGATTCTCCATTAGATAAGTTAGGGCATGAGCAATACTCAGATTGAACTTCTTCTCACTTATGCATCCTTGATTAACCAAATTGGTTACTTGTAGTTACCAAGTATCATTACCATTTCTTCAGTTGATTGATTCCATGTGCTTCTTCGGTTTCTCTTGTTTTGCTGTTGTTTTATCTTTTACTTAGTTGAGTTACATAGTAATTAAGTGTTACAAGTTAGTACACCTATGCCTTTCAGTGTTCATGCTATTTAGATGTCTACGATCTCTAGGAACTGATTAATGTTTGGCTTGTGACCACCCGGGACCCAATATTATCGGTATGAGATTACCTATGATCACCCGGGACCTAGGGACCTAACAATGTAGCATCTCTTTGTATAGTCAATTTATATCCAGAACCTCGTACTTTGTGCTGTCATATGTTATTCATGCTATATGTATCAAATGTTTCAGCATAAGTATTTGTATATATTAATTAATTATAATTTTATTTACTTTTAATTGTTTAATACTAATATTAATGGAACCACTTAATATGTAGTTTAAGTGATGTAATTCATGTCTTTTGCAAAATCCATTAATATTAGTTGTCATTCTTTTGATATTACTTTGAATTTCTGCACTAAGTGACAAAAAGATTATTTCAAAAACACTGATATTGAAAGTAATTTACTAGTACCTCGAGCTTACATACATTCTGATTGTCATAAGTATTTTCAATATGCTTATGTGATAATTGTTGAGATGTAGTGTAAGAAGTTAAATGCTATCATTCGGTCAATGTATGTTCAGTGTTTAGCGGATGCTTATGTTTTATGCTTTAGAATTACCATGATCTATATTGCAATATGTGTTTGTTTCAAGCGACAAATGGTAATTGTCTAGCATAATGTAAGTATCTTATGTGCTTGATTGTTTTGTAGTAAGATGCATTTTATTACAAAATGATTGAATGATGTTAGTACTTTTGAATGTCTTGTCATTCATATATTTGATAATTCATCAGTATTAACATATGTTTTTCATTCTTTAGGACTTCAATGCATAAAGAAATTTCTTGTCTATTTCTTATGAAAAATGTTTTATCTAAACATGCATTCATTTGCCAGAGAATGAAAAGCCACTAAAAACTCCCTTTGAAAGAGAATATTTCTTGAGGATTATCTTTCTATTTCAAAATCATATATCCTCTCTCTCTCTAAATGTTTTGTAATGAAAACTGTTTTCTCTCCACGATTTGTTTAAATAAAGTTACTTGATAACTTGTAACTTAGGTTGCATGGTATCAGACTATTTTATTTGAGTAAATTGTGTTGATCTTGAGGTATCAATCATTGGTAAAACGTTTTTCAAAACTCTTTTTAATGTCTGTTTCACATTGACCTGTAGTATTAAAATAATGGTTGTTTGCTTTGGGATTAGTACCTTGGACTGTATGACTAAAGCATTCATTCGATTTTTTTTAAATGATTTATGTTTTAAGTCGGAGATAATATCCGATAAGAATGAATTGTAAAACAATTTCTGAAAACATACAGTGAGCAAGATGAAATAGATTTGAGTTATTAATCAAAATATTTTTGTTAAAAGAGTTGAATTTCAATTGGATATTTGTCTAAGAGAAATTCAAAAGAACACTTTTGTTAATCTGTTAAACTTTTTTTCAAAATTGTGAGTTTATGAAATTTGGCTGAATATTCTTTTACCTATTCTTTATTAATTCCCACATTTTAGCTCTGGTGCATTGTTTCTTGAGGACACATTGTTCCGATGCTATATTTCTGAGAAGGAATAGAGAATAAGTTTAATCATACTCTACCAAATTTTATATAGCTCTGATCAACTCTATCTATTTAGCCGTAATGGCTTGGCCTTAGTGGCTATAGGGAAAGGTCTAGAAGTTGAATAATCCATCAATTTCTAACCAAGGCCTTAGTACCAAACACTATCATTCTAATTCAAACTTTCAACCCTTGGTGATATAAGGAACTTATGTAGATTATCGGTTGTTAAGGGAGAAACTGCATTAATTGCAGCAAAGGATGTGTCGGAAGTGCACCCACAGCTCTACCTCCAGAGAAGAAAAGTAGTATATAAACTGAGGTAACTGTAAGCTCATCTGCATCTTCTCAAAAGGATGCAGAGCTGAAAAGGCAATAAAACTGTCTCTGGAATCATTCTCTCAGCAGGGTGAGTCCATTGAAATTCGCTCGTCAGCCAGAGCATCTTGTAATGAGTCAAGCACACCACTAGCGCTCACGCTGATGGTAAGCCTAAACAGATAAATTCTATGAACACATTGCAAGAAGTGCACATTGTGAGGTATAGGTAAAACCCCTAAACTTATTTGTTTACCATTCATGGTTAATGAAGTTGTTGAGCCACCTTCACAGGTATTTGAGGGAAACTTGGATTTCTTGCCATATATTAGAATCCTTGTCAACCTTCCTAGGAGGAACATTCCTAGTTCCCTAACGGGATTTCACATCCGCAGAGCAATCTGTTGATGTTGAGAGGCAATCACTAACAGTTTTCCATGACTGAAAATAGTGAGTTAATTCATCTTCATAGGTGATTGAGAGAGACGTTTGTACACGTCTACTCTCCCAGGAATTCAAATTCTGGAATACATGGATCGCTCACAACTTAAAGGCATATCACCGTCAACGATCCAGTGCATGGATTTGCATATGGGGAGTCGGTTGATGCTTAGATAGCTGCTAGTACGCATACCACATTCAATGATCCAGTGCATGGATTTGCATATGGGGAGATTGTTGATGCTGAAAGTAGCTGAGCAACAACTCGTAGACTATGATTCAGTTGGTTTACCAATTTGATGAGTCTTTTGAGGATCAGGGTATTGGGATTTCAGTCACTCCTGGAATGGAGGAGATTCCAATTTCAGAAGGGTTATTCCCCGACGACGAGCCACGTGTGCATGGATTTGCACATGGTGAGTTGGGTGACGGCCTAACTGAAACCCTGTCTGAGATTCCATCTCAGAACCTAGATCTTTAGTGATCGACAACATGCTATAGTCAACGATCCACAATATCTTGGTGAGACTAGCATGGATTTACTTGCAGGTACAAATTGCTATAAATGGAATGAGTGCAAGTAAGGGAGAGAAACACTTGAGTGAAGTGAGGGAGTGATACTCTTGAGTGAGAGAAATAGGGAGAGAAATGAGTGGAACACTTACGCTTGAAAGTGTAAACACCAACAGAACGTAGTAGAAGTGAGGAAACCATAGACCAAACACTAACCTTGCTACTATGCTTGAATCCTGTTACTGAATTTTCCAGCTCTGAAATGTTGAAGAGATTCTTTTCTGGAAGACAAGCTGAAGAAGAGTCTAGCTGAAGCTTAGTGGGAATGTCCAAACTATTACCTTTGGATCTATTAATTTGTGTTGTTCTCAATCTCAAAGGGGGAGACATTAATTTTTAGGCCTAAGGAGGATTTTATATTCAATTGGAGGAGAGTTTCTTATTCGATTGGATGTAGATGATACTATTATTGTTTTAAAGGATATTCTTAACTAAGGGGGAGAATTTGGTGATTTGGTGATACAAGAAACGAGATCTGTTAATCCTGTCTTGTGGAGGTTACTTTGAGGATATCTAAAGACACAAGGGTGGATTGGAGCTTGCATTAACTAAGGGGGAGAATTAGATAAAATTAAAACCTTAGTGATGCAAGGGAGAAATTTCTAAGGGGGAGTTTCTTAGTAATTGGTTAGAGCCTAATCCCTAAAGGTGTTGTAGATTTAACTAATTTTTCGTCTGAAGTGGAAAAGTTACTTTTTGTCTGAAAGGCAGAGTGTCTCAACTTGTAACACTATAACTTATGTAACTCAACTAAAAGAAAAGATACTTAACCAGAAGACAATCAAGAACATGAAGTCACAAAGAAATCAATGTTAACCATGAAGACAAGGTAATTGATACAATTCAATTTGTTAACTATGATCAAACAAAGAAGAAATCATTGAAAGAAGTTCAAGACAAAGTTGTTCATGCCTCAGTGATTTGTAACTTAAAGATTCAAGATCATAACTATCAGTATCAACAAGGCTAATTGATTTCAGGTGAACAAGAAGAAAAGCAATGATTGGAAAGCCACATTACTAATTGAAAATGGTAATCTATTCAAAAAGCAGAGACACTATCAAGACTAGTCACTTATGAATCAGACCATTGCATCAAGTGTCAGGACATTGATAGTATGTTTATGTCAGTAATAGAGATCCAAATTCAAGAGCTTGTTGAAAAATTTGGAAGAGATAAAGAAATCACAAGTTCAAGATGCTGCATTGAAGTTTCAAGTTAAAGCCCAGAATTTTTCTAAGTACAGAATATTCGAGATAGAATATTCGAGATGGCCAAGTAGAACATTCCTATGTAGAATATTCGAGATAGAATATTCGAGATAGAATATTCGAGATGGTCAAGTAGAACATTCCTATGTAGAATATTCGAGATAGAATATTCGAGATGGCCAAGTAGAAGTTCTCAAGTAGATGTTCTACATGGAGGGCAGTTTCAACATGGCACATGGCATCATCTAATTGGCAGATTTCCAAGCTTTCAAGATAAGATAAGATTTATGTGGATATCATTAGGCCACGTATATTTTAATCTTTGAAGACTACAAGACATAGATTACAAGTAGTATAAATAGAAGTACTTGTGTATTTTTTTAAAGAGAGCAATATTTTCAAGATAAACACTTGTAAAAGAGAGAGAGTATTCACAGAGCTTAGTATCATTTACTACCCTCTTTACTTCTAGTGTACTGTGTAATGAATGTTGTAGCAACCCTTTCAAGTTATATATAAGACATATATTCCTTGAATCTTTGTGTTCATTTATTACATAGTATTTATTGCTTCATTAATTCGAAAAGTTGTATTCACCCCCCCTCTACAACACATTTGGACCTAACATTGTCAATTGGGGAAAAGTTATGGAGAATCTTAACATCTTGGATTGCAATGCTATATCTTATTCTGAAAAGATATCTAAGGGATTTTGCTCTATTTGTTTGAAGATCTGTCCTTGGAACATTCTTAGGAGAGGTTCGGCAGAAGAATTCTTTCTAGCACGAGCAATGATTGGAAAGCCACATTACTAATTGAAAATGGTAATCTATTCAAAAAGCAGAGACACTATCAAGACTAGTCACTTATGAATCAGACCATTGCATCAAGTGTCAGGACATTGATAGTATGTTTATGTCAGTAATAGAGATCCAAATTCAAGAGCTTGTTGAAAAATTTGGAAGACATAAAGAAATCACAAGTTCAAGATGCTGCATTGAAGTTTCAAGTTAAAGCCCAGAATTTTTCTAAGTACAGAATATACGAGATAGAATATTTGAGATGGCCAAGTAGAACATTCCTATGTAGAATATTCGAGATAGAATATTCGAGACAGAATATTCGAGATGGCCAAGTAGAACATTCCTATGTAGAATATTCGAGATAGAATATTCGAGATGGCCAAGTAGAAGTTCTCAAGTAGATGTTCTACATGGAGGGCAGTTTCAACATGGCACATGGCATCATCTAATTGGCAGATTTCCAAGCTTTCAAGATAAGATAAGATTTATGTGGATATCATTAGGCCACGCATATTTTAATCTTTGAAGACTACAAGACATAGATTACAAGTAGTATAAATAGAAGTACTTGTATATTTTTTTAAATAGAGCAATATTTTCAAGATAAACACTTGTAAAAGAGAGAGAGAGTATTCACAGAGCTTAGTATCATTTACTACCCTCTTTACTTCTAGTGTACTGTGTAATGAATGTTGTAGCAACCCTTTCAAGTTATATATAAGACATATATTCCTTGAATCTTTGTGTTCATTTATTACATAGTATTTATTGCTTCATTAATTCGAAAAGTTGTATTCACCCCCCCTCTACAACACATTTAGACCTAACATTGTCAATTGGGGAAAAGTTATGGAGAATCTTAACATCTTGGATTGCAATGCTATATCTTATTCTGAAAAGATATCTAAGGGATTTTGCTCTATTTGTTTGAAGATCTGTCCTTGGAACATTCTTAGGAGAGGTTCGGCAGAAGAATTCTTTCTAGCACGAGCAATGATTGGAAAGCCACATTACTAATTGAAAATGGTAATCTATCCAAAAAGCAGAGACACTATCAAGACTAGTCACTTATGAATCAGACCATTGCATCAAGTGTCAGGACATTGATAGTATGTTTATGTCAGTAATAGGGATCCAAATTCAAGAGCTTGTTGAAAAATTTGGAAGACATAAAGAAATCACAAGTTCAAGATGCTGCATTAAAGTTTCAAGTTAAAGCCCAGAATTTTTCTAAGTACAGAATATTCGAGATAGAATATTCGAGATGGCCAAGTAGAACATTCCTATGTAGAATATTCGAGATAGAATATTCGAGATAGAATATTCGAGATGGCCAAGTAGAACATTCCTATGTAGAATATTCGAGATAGAATATTCGAGATGGCCAAGTAGAAGTTCTCAAGTAGATGTTCTACATGGAGGGCAGTTTCAACATGGCACATGGCATCATCTAATTGGCAGATTTCCAAGCTTTCAAGATAAGATAAGATTTATGTGGATATCATTAGGCCACGTATATTTTAATCTTTGAAGACTACGAGACATAGATTACAAGTAGTATAAATAGAAGTACTTGTGTATTTTTTTAAAGAGAGCAATATTTTCAAGATAAACACTTGTAAAAGAGAGAGAGAGTATTCACAGAGCTTAGTATCATTTACTACCCTCTTTACTTCTAGTGTACTGTGTAATGAATGTTGTAGCAACCCTTTCAAGTTATATATAAGACATATATTCCTTGAATCTTTGTGTTCATTTATTACATAGTATTTATTGCTTCATTAATTCGAAAAGTTGTATTCACCCCCCCCCCCCCCTCTACAACACATTTGGACCTAACAATTGGTATCAGAGCTTCATGTTTAATATACAAAACATAGATCCTTGTGTTTGGTAGAAGATTAGTGAGTTTTCATCTACAGATCTACTTTTCTCGTTCTTCTCGAAAAGAGTGCTCAAATTTGTTTAACAGAGAAAACTCACTCTAAAAATTATTTAAATACTCCGGGAGTAATTATTTAGCTTGGGAGGACTTTAGATAATTTTTGTGAATTATTCTGGGTACTTTGATTTTTGGTGTTCTTCAAGAAGTCATTACTGTTCTTGATAAAGAAGATAAACCCAGCAACTTTTGATTACCTTTTTCAAGAGACATAAAGTTAAAAAGGTGTTATTGGCTTTTGATTTGACATAAAACTCACAACAAAAAAATGTTACAGAAGATATTCAGTACCTAGCACGTGGGTTAGGTGAGAAAAGCTACAAAAGTCAAAAAGTGTGAAAAGTAATATTGTTTATTCAATATTAAAAGTGACCTGCAGAAAATTTCTTCCAAGGACAAAAGTTCTACTTGGAATATTCTACTTGAATATTCTACTTGAATATTCTACTTGGAATATTCTACTTGAATATTCTACTTGGAATATTCTACTTGGACAGAAGTTCTACTTAGAGAAATTCGACTTGGGCAGTTCTACATAGATATTCTACTTAACCTAGTCTTGGGTACTTAGAATTTTTTTTGGTGTCCAGAATTTGAACCTTGATTTATTTTAAGATAATTTAATTTTCTTTTAATTACTACTCAAGTAATAAGAAAAATTTATTATCTTTACTTTAAATCCACATTAAGATGGCACCTAAAAACAATTTCAAGATTCCAATGTTCGACCAAGATCATTATGAAGAATGGATGTTGAGAATGAAACTTTACCTTGAGTCCGTCAATCCTGAATATCTGGAAGTCCTCGATAAAGGTAAATTTGTACCAATGGTTGTTGTTCCTGAGCATATGGAAGGAGATGTGGTAGTACCACAACGATCTGAGCCTAAGAAGGCAGTAGACTTTTCAGATACTGATAAGGAGCAGATATCTTTCGACACATCCGTTCGACAAACACTGATGGAATCCCTAGATCATGAGATGTTTAACGTAGTTAAATGACTAACTACAACAAAGAAGATTTGGGATAAGCTAGAGGTCGTCATGGAAGGTACCTCTGAGGTCAGAAGTAACAAAACACTTATACTCAAGATGGAGTATGACACTTTCAGGATAAGAAAAGGTGAAAGTATAACCGATGTCTATCTAAGATTCAGTCAGTTGGTTTTGGATTTGAATCTGAGAGGTGTAACTCTCTCCGTGGTTGAAATCAACACGAGATATCTGAGGAACCAGCCAAAAAGCATTGAACATAGAGTCTACGCTGTTAGAGAAACCAGAGATTTACACACAACTACTCTGGAAGAATACTATGGAATTCTAAAGACCTATGAGCTAGAAACACTTCAAGATCAAGCATGGGATAATGATTCAAGAGGAAAAGAAGCTGCATCAGGGTTAGTTGCTGATGAGGTAGAGTCTAAAAAGGCAATGGTTGCAGAAAAGCCTAGGTCATCACCTGCATCACCTCAAGTTGAAAATGATGATGAGTGCACATCAAATAGTGATGACGACTACTTCACCCAAGAAGAGCTGGACAACATGGATGACAGTGTCGTGGCATACATGGCAAGGAAGTTCAGCAATATCAGATTCAGAAAGAGTAACCGACCGCAAAGTAAATCTTCATCTTATTATCGGGTTACTAGGGGTGGTGGTAGTTCACAAGGCTACAAAGGAAAAGGCAAGAGTACCAGCTACAAATCTCCTTTGGATTTCAAAATGAAGTTCAAATGTTATAACTGTGGTGAAGCTGGACACTTTGCTACAGATTGCAAGAAGCCTAAACAGACATATCCAAAAGAAACTTATGAAGCCCTCAAAAGCAAGTATGAGGCAGGTGAAGGAAAGACATGGAAAAAAAGCTTTAGTTGTCACAGAAGGCAGAGCGTGGGATGATTCAGATGAGGAAGAATTTACTCATACAGCAAACTTTGCCCTCATGGCTGAAACGTCAGATGAACCAGAGGTACCAGTTCTAACCCTTAAGGAAGAAATGTCTCTAGATGATTATAAGGTGCAGAACGGGGCCCTTAGCGAAGAGATCTATATGCTGTGTAAAAGCCTAAATACTTCTCAAAAAGAACAGAAAACAATTGTTGCCAAATGCAGAATGCTTGAGGCAAAAGTGGAAGAATTAGAGGCCGTTTGCACTATAGATACTTCCCTAAGAGACTCTATTAAAACTTTGGAACACAAGCTCAACCTTAAAGATGAAATAGAAGCATGTCTTAGGAATAAACTAGCTGAATTAGAAACAAAATGTGAAGCTTATAAACTAGCAGCTAGTAAAGTGAATGTTGATAGTAGCACATTTAAGAAGATAACTGGTGTTGGTGTAGGACTTGACTATTCTAACTTATCAAAGAAAGAAGGGAAAAGGCCTGTAGACACCAGTCCCAGTGAGATTAAAAAAGAAGTACCTACAATTCTCAAATCTGCTATTAAACCAATATTCAAACACTTTACTCCTCGAGAAGAAGAAGAGACTGATTTACTAGTTAGATATGAAATCGAGATGGAAGATTGGAAGAAAGAACAACCTGTAACTCCTACTAAATCAGTTAAAATCAAATCCCCTAGAGAAGAATCTAGACCAGGATTAGGAGCCAAGGTTGTTAAACAACAGGTTAAGAAAGAAAAGGTTGAAAAAGAGGTTAAGGTAGAAAGAATAAAGAAAGCATGTTATCACTGTAAATCCACTGAACATCTTTCTTATGCATGTAAATCTAACATGAATATTCCTGTTGCACATGCCATGCCTGTACCACACACAATGATTAACATGCATCAAAATCATGTACAATGTGGTCAACCTAACTGTATGCCATGCACTTTTAATGTCATGCAAACCTTCGTGAACTTGATGAATGCAACTAGTCAAACATGTCTAAATACTGCTACTAGTTCTAATGTCAAGAAGAAGAATATAAGAGCTAAGACTGCAAGTCCTCCTAAAGTTAGGAATGACAAGCCTTCTCCTAAGACTAACAAATCTGTTAAGTCTGACAATGGAAAAGACAAAGTCGAAAGCTCTAAGAATGTTAAAGAAAGTGCATCTCCTGTTGTTAAAACTGATAATTCTCGATCTTATAGAAAAGCCGGGCCCAATCAATCTTGGGTTCCGAAGAATGTCTAATCAATCTGACATTGCAGGGCATTAAGCAAAACAGAAATAAAGTTATATGGGTGCTAGATAGTGGAGCATCAAGGCATATGACAGGAAACAAGTCCCTGCTTACAGAGTTGGTTATGAAAGCTGGCCCTTATGTTACCTTTAGAGATGACAGCAAAGGTGTGACGAAGGGATATGGCAAACTGAAGACCGGCAATGTCATCATTGAAGATATTTCTTATGTTGAGGGATTGAAGCACAATCTGTTGAGTATCAGTCAGTTCTGTGACAAAGGATACGAAATTATCTTCAATAAGAAAGGCGTGTCAATCACTCACATTAAGGAAGGTTCATTGGCTTTAAGAGGAGTTCGTAAGGCAGATCTTTTTGTTGCAGACATGGATTCGGCAAATCAGAATGAAGTCACCTGTTTCTACAGCAAAGCTTCAGATGATGAAAGCTGGTTATGGCACAAAAAGCTATCTCACTTAAAATTCAAAACGATGAATGCTCTCGCGAGGCGAGAATTAGTGAGAGATCTACCACAGATAGAGTTTGCTCCTAAAGGACTCTGTGAAGCTTGTGAAATGGGAAAGTCAAAGCGAGCATCACATAAAAGTAAAGAAATTTCTAGTATCACTGAGCCTTTACAACTTCTTCATATGGATTTGTTTGGCCCAGTGAATGTCCTATCCTTATCTAGAAAAAAATATGCTTTGGTAATCGTGGATGACTTCTCCAAGTATACATGGGTATTGTTCGCAATGACGAAAGACGAAGTACCTTTCCTAATCATTGATCACATCACTCAAATTGAGAATGTTTCAACACTTACTGTAAAGACGATTAGAACAGACAACGGTACTGAATTTAAGAATGCAGTGCTGAATGACTTCTGTGTATCTAAAGGAATACGTCGTCAGTACTCAGCTCCGAGAACTCCACAGCAAAATGGAGTAGTTGAAAGGAAGAACAGAACTTTGGTTGAAGCAGCAAGAACATTGTTGTATGATTCAAAACTTCCTCTTTACTTTTGGGCCGAAGCAGTGAGTACAGTGTGTTACACTCAAAATAGAACCCTGATCATAAAAGATAAAGAAAAGACACCATGTGAACTAATGAATAACAGAAGACCTTCAATCAAATACTTTCATGTCTTTGGAGCTAAATGCTATGTGCTTATAGATAATGAAAATCTAGGCAAATTTGCAGCAAAAGCTCGTGAAGGAATCTTTGTTGGTTATTCTACAGATGTGGTGGCAGCTTATCGGGTATTCTTAGTGAATGATCGAAAAGTGACTGAAAGCTACAACGTCAGATTCGACGATACCAAACTCCCATCAATATCTAAAGATTCTAGTGAACTAGAGTCCCTTAAATTTCAGAATCTGGACTTAGATGAACTAGAAGATGAACCTGAGTTGGTTGTCATTTCAAATGTTCCAAGTGTTCGTGAAGAAACATCTGAGCTTAATGAACAATCGAATCCTACAAGATCAGAAGAAACTTCTTCCACACGATCCGGCAACAACTCAGGGGGAGTAAACAGCAGCTCAAGGACAAGTGTTCAAGGCTCAAGACGAGATGACACTAGTTCTGTAGGAGCTGGCACTAACTCAGGGGGAGTTAGTGGAAATACCACAAGTAGTCAACACAACAACTCAGAAAGTCAAGCTGAATCATCAAGACAATTTCCAAGAGAACGAGTATGGAGTAGAGACCATCCGTTTGAATTAATAATTGGTGATCCAGATGCTGGTGTGACTACTAGAAGAACTGCAAGAGCTGACATGGCTAATATTTGCTTATATTCTGGGTTCTTATCCAAGCTTGAACCTAAAGAAATAGAAGAAGCTCTTGTTGATACTGATTGGGTGATTGCAATGCAAGAGGAGCTCAATCAGTTTGAAAGGCAGAAAGTTTGGAAGCTAGTACCCCGACCGAAGAACAGATCAGTAATTGGAACTAAGTGGGTATTCAGAAATAAACTGGATGAAGACGGACTTGTAACACGAAACAAGGCTCGTTTGGTAGCGAAGGGTTATTCTCAAAAAGAAGGTATTGATTATGATGAGACCTACGCTCCAGTTGCAAGACTTGAGGCAGTCAGGATGTTCTTGGCCTTTGCAGCACACAAGAACTTCAAGGTTTTTCAGATGGATGTGAAAAATGCCTTCCTGAATGGAGAGCTAGAAGAAGAAGTATATCTGGAACAGCCACCTGGCTTTGTTGATCCAGAACTTGTAGATTTTGTGTACCTTCTCTTCAAAGCTGTCTATGGCCTCAAACAATCCCCAAGACGATGGTATGAAACCCTATCCTTGTTCTTAATTGCAAGTGGTTTTACTAGGGGAGTAATTGATAAAACATTGTTCTATAAAAATGTAAAAAGTGATTTAATACTTGTTCAAGTCTATGTGGACGATATTATTTTTGGGTCATCTAATGAACGCTTATGCGAGAAATTTGCCAAGTTAATGCAGGATAAGTATGAGATGAGCATGATGGGAGAGCTGTCCTTCTTCCTTGGATTACAGATCAGTCAAAGAAAAGATGGAATCTTTATCTGTTAGTCCAAGTACATCAAAGATTTACTCAAGAAGTATAATTTAGAAGATGCATCAACAGCTAAGACTCTCATGGCAACAGCCACGAAGCTTGATGAAGACAAATCAGGTAAACCAGTTGACATCACAAGCTATCGAGGTATGATTGGCTCACTCCTCTATTTAACTGCAAGTAGACCCGATATTATGTTCGCAACTTGTTTGTGTGCAAGGTTCCAAGTGGATCCAAGAGAATCACATCTCATAGCCGTCAAACGAATCTTTAGGTATCTCAAGGGAACATCAAATCTAGGGATTTGGTACCCAAGAGATACAGGTTTTAATCTAATTGGCTATTCGGATTCAGACTATGCAGGTTGCAGGATTGATAGAAAAAGCACATCTGGTGCATGTCAATTTCTTGGCAGAAGATTGGTGTCCTGGCAAAGCAAAAAGCAACACACAGTATCTAGTTTTACTGCTGAAGCTGAGTACATTGCTGCTGGATGCTGTGTAGCTCAAATACTGTGGATAAGGAACCAATTGAAAGATTATGGCATGGAGCACAAAAAGATTCCAATCATGTGTGACAACACAAGTGCCATTGCCATGACCAACAATCCTGTAGACCACTCAAGAACCAAGCATATAGATATCAGGTATCATTTCATTAGAGAACATGTCGAGGAGGGGACTGTGGAGCTACATTTTGTGCCCACAATGCAACAAATTACAGATATATTCACTAAACCTCTTGATGAAGTAACATTCAATAGGTTGGTTGGTGAATTGGGAATGCTTAACACAAGTTAGTGATTTCTCCTATCTGCAAAATTTCAGTTTTTAATCATGAACATATGTTTTTAGTCTTGTCATTTGCCTATTTTATTGATACAAAGTTGAAAACATATGTAAATAATCTCTACAATTGCTCAAAATATCACTTCTGCATGCTAATTAATCATTATGGACTTAGACTTTAAAATGATTAAGTAGTGAGTATTTTAGGATGCATGTTGTGTTATTTTACATGAATTCATTGTGTTTTATGCGTAATTATTTGTTTAATCTTTGAATTTATGCTGGTATGATTGCATGATCATAGGGGGAGTTAAATTCATATTATTCTAAATTTTTTTATGATTTTTAGATGAATTTACTTGTGTTTTTCATGTAATTTTGTTTAATTTAAGAGGCCTTAGAATTGTCAAGGAATGTTTTTATTATTTGCTTTGATAAAAATCCTTGAATTGATATTTATCTTAATTTGGCAAAATTTAATTGTTGTTGAAAAAATTGCCAAATTATTCTGACTATCTTCAAAATTAAAAATTTTGAAAATTCTAAGTCTGGGAAGAATATTCGAGATGAGGTCTATCTCGAAATTCGACTTGAATTTCGAGTTACAGTTCCCCGTGTGCCTGTTTCAAATTCCAAGTCTGGGAAATTATTCGAGTTAATCTCTATCTCGAACATTATCTCGAATATTCGACTTGATGTTCGAGATAGACCCTATCTCGAACATTATCTCGAATATTCGACTTGATGTTCGAATTAGACCTCAAATTCAATTTTCTCTCAAATCTTATTCTTGGAATTTCGAGTTGGGACTCCAAAGTGGGTTTTTAATGCTGTTTTTACTTGTTCAAGTGAATAACTGTTCGTGTTGGTGTCATCTCGAACATTATCTCGAATATTCGACTTGATGTTCGAGATAGACCTATCTCGAACACTATCTCGAATATTTGACTTGATGTTCGAGATAGTGTTCGACTTGATGTTCCCCTGTATGTACTTAACGTTTTTTTTCTATTTTCACAGGGATATTCTCGTCTTTGCACATATATGCCTATATATACCACATTAACCCGTCTTTCTTTTCACTTTTACCTAATCGTTTTAACCCTAAATTTTTACAGCCCCCAACCTCCCTCCCTGCGATTTCAAACAGTCATTGCCCTGTTCATTCGAGTTGTGTTAAAACTCTTACATATCTCGAACTGCTGCCCGTTTTCAATTTACTATTCTCTGTTTGCCCTGTATTTGTGTATTTGGACCTGTCTGTTCATCTGTTCAGTTTGTCATATACACACACATATACACACATCTATCACGGTTATTTACAAACATAGTTTAGTTTTTTATATCACTGATTTGGGGTTACAGTATTTAATGGACTGGATTTTGTTTGTTTTGATTTTGCTCATAATTCATTCCGTAGTTTAGTTCAAATCGGCTGTTCATCTTCTCGATTTTCTAAAAGGAATTAATTAGATTCAATTTTTTTCCTTAAGTGTTTACCTTTATTATTTCTTTTCAAAATATCACATTAACTCAAGGAAAATTATTTTACAAATGGCTCACCAATTTCTTCTTGCGAAAAATAATTTTTATAACATTAGTACAGAAATTGGTGATCAACTCCCACGTTTCAAGTTTTGGATACGATTTCTTAATTTGTACTCCAAGGCTAGTGTTGCTTTTACTGCTAAACCAACACTAGTCCATGATGCTTTACAGCAATTATGGACTAGTGCGGTTACTTTCGGGAGTAAATCTACCCCCTATGGTTTCAGGTTTACCTTGGCGGGTCATGAATTTGAAGTCACGGAGGAAGTGTTCAACCGGGTTCTGGGGTTCCCAGTAAGAGATGTTTATGTCCCCGAACCTAACACAGCTGAGCGTATTAAATTCTTTGAAGAAATTGGATGCTACCCTCCTTCTGGACGGATCTCAACTGGCGCCATCCAGAAACAATACTTCCATGTGGAATGGAACTACTTTTTCGAGGCCATCACCAGATGCTTTCGAGCACGCGAAAAAGATTTTCATCAGATTCCAATTCCCATGCAGGTATTTGCAGTTTCCCTTGCTCGTGAATTAAATATTAATTATGGCAGGATCATTCTTTACGAGATCGTGACTGCTATGGGAACTCTTGCAAGTCGAGACCTGACATCTACTAACGTTGTCTGTTGGTATCCTCGGTTCCTACAAATGCTTATTAATCACTTAGTACCTATTGATGCTTTATCTGTGAGACAGGCATTTGCCACAAGTGCGACGTCTGCATCCTTGGGCATGGGCACCAAGTCACTCACGACGATTGCTAATCAAGATAAGCATCATGGTAAGCCGATGTCTATTCCTGATAACATTCACGTATGGGTTAAGTTTGATGCAGGTATCACTTCCATGGCGGGGACCTCCCACATTTCATCACATGCTCAGAATCCCTCTGCCCATGCTGACGCATTCCAGGGGATTCCGGACGAGAATATTGGTGATGAAAATGATGATGAAAATGATGATGACGATGATGATGGGCACTCTCACGTACAATCATCTGCCGGCCAGAGGACCAGACACTCTACTCCACCTGCCGGACAAGTTAATGAAGAAGGTACTTTCTTTGAACAAGAGCAACTCTCTGTTCACACTACTGATACTTCTTCCCCTAAATCTGATTCCATGGCCCAAGATTCTGCTAGCCCGCAGGATCTATCCCCGGGCAAGAGCTATATTTCTGATTCGGAGTCTGACACATTTGCTTCCTCTCTTTCACCCTCGCTCACGGGAGTTAAAAGGCAGGCAACTTTAGATTTAGGTGAGGGTTCTGAGAGTGACCCTGAAGTGCAGCCCCTTATTCGGAAGAAACCAAAATTTTCTCATGCTGCAACTTCTAAAGCTCAGTCCCACCCTAGTGTGTCTATCACAACCACTCCACCTCACGCGAGTGGTTCGCCCCGTGCACATTCAACACATAGGGAAGATGGTGAGGATTCTATGCCTTCTGAAGAGCCTGTTCCTTCAGAGCGGCAACAAGCTTTCAATGCTTTCGAAGTACCTTCACCGGTACATACTGATGCTGCAGAGAGGATCGGTTCTGATGTTGTACTAGAACACTCTGCAGCCTCTCAACCTGAGATTCCACCTCAGGATATGACAGGAACAGATCCCATAACTGCTACTCACTTTACTTATCCAGTTTCTGCAGGTACTGCTTTCTCTTTCAGGACTATTGTTGAAGACATACACGAGCGTGAGACAGGGAGTGTGTGTGAGCGTTTAGGGAGTGAGGGACCTTCATTTTTAAGGCCCGAAACCGAGCGACAAACACTAACAGAACGATTTTTAGAGCGAGGACACCCAGACCAAACACCGTCCCTTTATCTTGAAAATCTTGACACGCGTATGACAACAATTGAAATTGAAATCAAGCAGTTCGGGCAGTCAATGGGGCAGTTGGGGATCAATATTGGTGACAATCAACGAGCTCTTGATGATTACGCAGCACGGATGGCCATTCAAGCAACAACGATGGATGAATTGACACATAAGGTGAATGACTTGGGCCATGCTGGTGGTATCTTGGGCAGCACTCTGAATGAGAGAATGGGAGCAGTGGAGAGCATAATGCATACCATGGCGACAGAGATCAGCAGGATGATGTATGCAGTTAGAAGCTTTGTTCCTCCCGAGTGCTTTGACGAACAATTCACTCAGCCTCCCCCTGATCATGATGATACTGGTGGTGCTGGAGGTGCTGGTGGCGCTGGACCCTCGGGTTCTGGTTTTGGTGGTTCTCATGCAACTGCTGGATCTGGCGAGAAAGGTGGTGTTGGGGATAACTCACCTAAGGGGGAGAGTGGTAAGGAGATGAGACAGCAGTCGGTAATAATTGAAGAAATTGAAGAACAAACTGCTGATGTTGTCAAAGAAAATGAGCCAGTGAATGAAGAAGAGGCTCAAAGAAAGAGGAAGGGTAAGGCAGTGGTGGCTGAACAAGAAGAGCCATTCATTGACTTGAGTCGTCATCAGGAAGAGGCACATGCAGTACTTGATTCAGATTCAGATATGGAGGATGTTCCGTTAGCACATGCTATTAGAAGATCTTTGAAGGAACAAGGTGGAGATGCTGGAATGTCTTCCGGACAGCCTGAATAAATACCTGTTGATAAGGAAACTCTAGAAGCCCAACAACTGGCCTTGGAACAAGCTCAGTTCTATAAAATGAAGATGATGCAGGATGAGGCTGTTTTTCTTGAAAAGAAAGCGGAGCTTAAGGAGAAACAGTATGATCATGAGCTTGCAAGGTTAGCTGATCCTCAAGTAGATCTGGACAAGAAAAAGATAGGACGGAAATGGGATGATGCAAGGAAGATTCTATCGGGAGTCTGTACAAAAGGAACTCATAACAAAGAGGCGGAAGACTTGTTCTACGACTTGAACTTGCAGAATCCACTGATTGTTGACTACATAAATGCTTTGAAAAGGTTGATCTCAAAAGTCAGAGTTGGATATAATGCAATGGTTAAGGAATGGCAGGTCATCTTGTCTTTAGTCGAAGGAGTCCCGACATCTTTCTTGTATGTGGATGATCAATTCATCTCGAGAAGATCTGCGTCAGAGTTGTTCTTGCTAGCAACAAAAATTCAATATTCTCAAGCTGAGGAGCTTAGCATTCTGTATAGGGATCAGTTAATGCAGCTAGCAGAGGACAAGGGACCAGAATTCTCAGCGAATCCTGATATTGTTCGGATGGTTATTGATGGAAAGATGAAGAGGGTGTGCTTAGAGGAAAATGACCTAATGGCTCTATCAGTAGAATCCCTAAAGTGGTATGCAGGCAAATGATGAGCAAGGGATTCACTTCTGACATCAAGGAGAAGTCAGTGGAGTTCATTGAGAGGGTCATATTCAAGATGAGCAATGAAATCTGGAAGTGTGACATTATTGCTCCAAACCCTCTAGACAATGTAAAGATTGAGCCCGAGCTAATTGAAAGAAAGTGGAATATTCTACAAGCTGTTAAGAATGTAGATGAAGCTCTGACTCTTCCTTCTGGATCTCTGGAACAAGGAGAAATAAGGGAGGCAGTTGGTGTTCCAGGGAGAGATAGTGTATACTGGATATACTCATATGATGATGACACAGCTGATGCTTTAGCATTCATAGACGCAGACCAAAATCAAACATTGTTGGATATGAGTAGGAAATGACTGCTGCAGACTCAAGATGCTGCTTTTCTGGAGAGAGTTTTAGAAGTATTTAAATGGGGCGAAGTGGAGAATGAGAATGTAGATGAGAAGCAGAGACTCCTAAAGTACTTATTTGAAGTAGTAGTGGAAAAGAAGAGAATGGAGCGAGATGCGGCTAGTGTCCACAATACTAACCGTGTTAAGGGCTACCCTAAAATGATCTATTGTCAGTTTAAGGCTGATAAGTCTCATTGGAAGTCACAGCTCATAATGAAAAATTTTGAGGACATTCCAAAGATCAGAACTAATCAGGAGGTGGACAAACTCAGAAGGCTTTTCAGGCATCCTTATCCAGAGCCCAGGAATCCTTTAGAAATGGAAGCGGTAAGTCTGTTGAATGCAAGGTTGAAGCAGCTTCATGATCCAGTTTACAAGAAAGAACAACAACAGAAGGAAAGGCGCAGAAGGTTGAAGGAGGAGAAGCGCCAAGCTGAAGAAGTTAGGAAGAAAAGACGGAATTAGAATTAACGGTCAGAGTGGTGTGAACTTGAAGTTGGAAAAACTTCATATCTTTTTGGTTGCTTTAACTCTCTTGAGGAAAAATTCACCTGATCACGGTATGCGAGATAGGCTAACGTACCATACTGTAACCGTGAATCAGAGTGGATCCAATAAGGTGATATAAGTCTGACTGAAAGGTTTGAAATAATTCAGGTGATAGGAATCACTCAAATGATCTTTAATTCGAAGTTTGAATTTTCTATCTAGCTTAAGTTTTATTTATTCTAGTTCTTTGAATTGTTTTCAAGTTTATTTCAGTTGTAATTCAAACAAGACAGTAATGTTATTTATCTTTTTCTCGTCTCATTGTTTAGTTGAGTTATCCCTTTGTTAATTTGAATGTCATTGTTAGACTATCAAATAGGGGGAGATTGAAAGGCAGAGTGTCTAAACTTGTAACACTATAACTTATGTAACTCAACTAAAAGAAAAGATACTTAACCAGAAGACAATCAAGAACATGAAGTCACAAAGAAATCAATGTTAACCATGAAGACAAGGTAATTGATACAATTCAATTTGTTAACTATGATCAAACAAAGAAGAAATCATTGAAAGAAGTTCAAGACAAAGTTGTTCATGCCTCAGTGATTTGTAACTTAAAGATTCAAGATCATAACTATCAGTATCAACAAGGCTAATTGATTTCAGGTGAACAAGAAGAAAAGCAATGATTGGAAAGCCACATTACTAATTGAAAATGGTAATCTATTCAAAAAGCAGAGACACTATCAAGACTAGTCACTTATGAATCAGACCATTGCATCAAGTGTCAGGACATTGATAGTATGTTTATGTCAGTAATAGAGATCCAAATTCAAGAGCTTGTTGAAAAATTTGGAAGACATAAAGAAATCACAAGTTCAAGATGCTGCATTGAAGTTTCAAGTTAATGCCCAGAATTTTTCTAAGTACAGAATATTCGAGATAGAATATTCGAGATGGCCAAGTAGAACATTCCTATGTAGAATATTCGAGATAGAATATTTGAGATGGCCAAGTAGAACATTCCTATGTAGAATATTCGAGATAGAATATTCGAGATGGCCAAGTAGAAGTTCTCAAGTAGATGTTCTACATGGAGGGCAGTTTCAACATGGCACATGGCATCATCTAATTGGCAGATTTCCAAGCTTTCAAGATAAGATAAGATTTATGTGGATATCATTAGGCCACGTATATTTTAATCTTTGAAGACTACAAGACATAGATTACAAGTAGTATAAATAGAAGTACTTGTGTATTTTTTTAAAGAGAGCAATATTTTCAAGATAAACACTTGTGAAAGAGAGAGAGAGAGTATTCACAGAGCTTAGTATCATTTACTACCCTCTTTACTTCTAGTGTACTGTGTAATGAATGTTGTAGCAACCCTTTCAAGTTATATATAAGACATATATTCCTTGAATCTTTGTGTTCATTTATTACATAGTATTTATTGCTTCATTAATTCGAAAAGTTGTATTCACCCCCCCTCTACAACACATTTGGACCTAACATTGTCAATTGGGGAAAAGTTATGGAGAATCTTAACATCTTGGATTGCAATGCTATATCTTATTCTGAAAAGATATCTAAGGGATTTTGCTCTATTTGTTTGAAGATCTGTCCTTGGAACATTCTTAGGAGAGGTTCGGCAGAAGAATTCTTTCTAGCACGATCAATGAATGAAAATGAAGATTTCTTTGAAGAGTATCAACTCAGGGGGAGTTTTTGCTAAGTAGAAGTTTTCTGGGTAAAGAAGAATGTGAAGTAGATTTTCAAGGGGCATCTGAGAAGTGTCCAAGTGTGTTCTATTTCTTGTTTCAGTGATAGATGAAATCAGTGGAGTAGTGCAGGGAAGAAAGAAAAATATGTTTCCTGGAAATAGAACATCCTGAAGAAAAAGAGGAAGTGACTTTCATTCCAAGAGAGAACAACCTTAAGGGGAGTATGAGTTGACCTCTTATGGGGAATATAGAGAGTTGTATGTTCTAGTTCGAATTGCAAGATGAACAAGAATGATTGTTCAAAAGTCTTTACTAATGATTTGTTTCTTTATTGAAAGAACCCCATCTTTGAAGAACATTGAAGTGGAGGAAGCTAAAGGAAAATGAAATTCAGAAATTCATCATTCATTTTCATCAACTCAGGAAATCTGGATTTAACTGATTATATCTTTCCAGAACCTTTTGTATATTATTTTCATGTCCAGTACTTTAATTGTTTCTTGTATGTTAGTTGAGTTATCCTCTAGTAGTTAATTTTATTTAATTGCTTTTGGGGGAGATTGTAAAGGGAAATAGTATTTGATTGCTATTCCATATTAACCAAATAGGGGGAGATTGAAAGGGGAGATAGGAGTGAAGGGAAGTAACTCACTGCACTTTCATGTGTAATAGAAATGCTAAATGTAATCTCTATGTAATGGTTGATGATAACTCAACAATAGAACATGACATGTAATAATATGCAGGTGCACAGAAATCTTGGATCACAGAGTTCAGTTAAGACAAAGTATGAAAGGATCATCTACAGACTTGAAGCTCACTGGAAGAAGTTCATTAACATGTTCATGCCTCAGTGGAGAATAAAAGATATTGACATCTATTCAAGGATGTGGAAGCTACAAAAGATTGTTTTAGTCTATGAAGATTTTAGTGCATTTCAATCGAAGCTACAAGTAAGGTTTGCAAAGAAGAATGTGGAATCATGTTCAGAATCAAGAGCCCCTATCAAGACTAGTCACTTATGAACCAGACCGTTGCATAAAGTGTCAGGACATTGGAGGCAAGCTCTCGTCGGTTAATATGATTTTAATCAATCTAAAGTTGTTGGTTTTCTTGAGTCATGTGGAGGATCAACAAAGGTGGTAAATCAGTGTTGGAGAAATGTCAGCCTAATGGATAAGGGACAGACGGCACAACCTGATTGGATCTTACTAAAGCTTCATAGATTAGAAGGCCAAATACTTGGACGTGGTGGAGTCACGTATACGGGGCCAAGTATTTGGATAAGGAAGTCTACACAAATTGAAGAGTGGAATGGAAATATTTAATTTAACTAAATAAAGTATTTATTTAATTATTTATATATTTTATAAATAAAGATATTCTTTATTTATATTTTATATATTTATTAAATATTACTTTTACATTAAATATTTCCAAAGGCATGCTTGCACATGACTTTAAAGATAAGATTTGAGTGGACAAGAGTAAAAGGTGGAAAAACAAAAAGTAACACCTTTTTCAATATATAAAGAAGAAACCCAAGTCTTAATAGAAGTGGTGAATGTGTGCATCCGGATGAGAAAAAAGAAAAGGGGAGAGAGAGAAAAAGATTTTCTCTCCCCCATGGCCGAACTAGATCTTGAATATTTTAGAGCCATGATTTTCTTTATCATACCACCCCTCTATCTTTCTATTGTAAACACTTGTTAAATCTTGTATAGAAGATAGGGTTGATTTTTTTCTCCTAGATCTACAAAATGTAATAGTTTTAGAGGAGACAAAAATCACTTCTTTGTTGTGTTCTTGAGCTTATGTTCTTGAACTTGTTTGTAGCATCTACCCCACTTCAATGAATATAAAGTTATATTCTTGGATCTTGTTGTGTTGTGTATTTTGGATGATTTACCGTTCATTATCTTGGTTATTTTAATGGTGTTCTTGAGATTGAAGAAGATGATGAACAGTACCCGGGTTTGAACCAAAGTAATTTTTATGTTGTCCCAAAAATAATTAATAGTCATAATTTTAATTTGGGAATCGTATTCACCCCCCCTCTACGATCTCCGGGACCCAACACTCTTCTTGTTGTGCTGACGCTTAGTGCACTGGTCTGGTTCACAAACAACTAATATTGAATTAAATTCCCTTGATTTCTTTTCTGTTTCAGCTGATTAACCTTCGACTGTTGCATTGCTTCAAACACTGACTGTCAATAAACACTGTACTTTCACTAGAACCTTTTATGGTACTTAGACAACGTCTTCATTATTACCACAACCTTGAATAATTCATTCTATATTCTTCACTGACGCTTGAACATATAAATGAACTTCTTTCAGTGAGTATAACTCCAAGACTGCAGTTGTCTTCTTAGTCCTTTGTCTTTACCATGTCTTCAATTCTTCTAGATTCCTATCCTTCAAACACTGTCTATCTTCAATCAATGTTAATACACTGAAATCTTCTTATGACACTTCTACACTGAATCTTCAACACTTCTGAAACCCTGAAAGTCTTTACATATTATTCTTCACTGAGGCATGAACATATTAATGAACTTCTTTCAGTGACCTGTAGTAGACTTCAAAACTTCTTCTAATGTCTTGATTCACTGTATTTGCTTTGTCTTCATTTCCTCCTGATTTCTGTGTAGGCGTAGTATTATTTACTTGTCATGTTCTAGTGTTGAGTTATCATGATTACTATTCATACAGCTTCGTAATCTCACCAACAGTCTCCCTCTATATGATTGTTAAACTTAGCAAACAAATCCCATAGAAAGGATAACTCAACTAACACCTAGAAAAAAGTAATGGTCCGGGACTTGTAAATAATGCTACTGGTTTTTCTGGATCAGATTCTGCGTTTCCAGATTTTTTTTGTTTAACTGAAATGAAAGATGTTTGTTCCTCTAGCACTGAACTAATATTCAAGTAGTATCACCTTCATTTCTGTTTGTGTTTGAGCTTTCTCTGCTTCAAAATCCTTCATAGTTGAACTTAAAGAACTTATCATAAACAGAGCTTCATAAGAATTAGAATTCCTGGAAACGTCTTCAATAGAACATAGCTCAAATAATGTTCTCCCACTGAGAATGTGATTCTTCTTCTTTTTCTTGTCTAAATTCTCCCCCTAAGGATATTAACTTCTCCTAAGGATATGAAGATAAGACTTTATTAACTTCCCCTTTTTCTCTTTTTCTTACTAAATTCTCCCCCTTAGTTGAGAAATCATCCAATGGCCCATCTTTTTAATGGCTTGTCTTCCAAAAAAGGTTCTCGTCTGTCATTGATTGGGAAAATATAGTAGCTTTTCTTTCAGAAGTAGCAAGTAGCAAGGGTAAGTATTTGGTCTATGGTTTCCTCACTTCTACTACGTTCTATTAGTGTTTACACTTAAATGTCGAGCACTTTGAAGTGTTTCACTCTTTCTCTCCCTATCTCTCACTCAAGTATATCTCTCCCTCACTTTCACTTAAGTGTTTCTCTCTCTCACTTTCACTCTACATTCCAAATATAGCATTATGTACCTGCAAGTGAAATCTGTCAATTCAAATATTTTCCCAACACCTAATTTATCAGAATGAACTGAATCACTATCAAGTGGAGAATTGCCTCGTAGAGGTGTTTTTGATCTATCATGCATAAGCACTGTCTCAGCACCAGACTCAATAGCGTTTGCTAAATCACTGTCTAGTGGAGCCTCACCTCTTTGAGATGGGTTATCCCAAGATATTAATATCTGTTAGGGAATCCTGCCTTGTTCTATCAAGGAGTTGCCTCACACCTTCTCCGTAAACGGGAGGTGGACATTTCTTTTCAGGATCTGGAAATGTTCCTTCCAGCAGGGGCGACGTAGTAAGCAATGTAATGAATGGTAAATTAGAGCCTACGTTTCCCTCGTAACCCTGTGACGGGAGTTTTGCATAAAATGCCCTACTTGACTCATCCGAAAAATTCTTGTCAAGCAGTTGCATCTCAAGTCTAGATAAATCTGAACAAGAGATCTCCCTTTCGCGATACAGAAGTTTGGCTTCTGTTTGAGATAGATACTTGGACAATGTAATGTATGGCTAGAGTCCGTATTTCCTCTAAATGCCTATACCTCTCATTGTGCAAGCCTTGCAATGTGTTCCTAGAATTTATCTGTTTAGACTTACCATCAGCGTGAATGCTAGTGGTGTGCTTGACTCATTACATGATGCTCTGGCTGACGAGCAAATTTTAATGGACTCACTCTATTGAGAGAATGATTCCAGAGACAGTTTAATTGCCTTTTCATCTCTGCATCCTTTTGAGAAGATGCAGATGAGCTTACAATTACCTCAGTTTATATACTACCTTGCTTCTCTGGAGGTAGAGTTGTGGGTGCACCTCCGACTTTATCCTTATTTACTGCATCAAGTGCATTTTCTCCCTTATCAACCTCTAACTAACATAAGTTCCTTATTTCTCCAAGGGTTAATATATGGAAGTGGATGAATCAGTATTGGGTACTAAGGCCTGGGTAAGAGATTGATGGGTTTTCAACCTCCTGGCCAGCTTCTATAGTCTCTGGGGGCTAATCGGAAAAAATCAATCAAGATTAAAAGAAAATCACCTTAACATTCCAAAATATATTTTTTATCCCAATGAGAAGGAAAAATATAATAAGGAATGGTAATAGATTGCATTAAAACACTCTTAGTAAAAGAGTTTTGTCGGTTCTAAAGATTTATCATTTAAGAACATGATACCAATAGAAATTTTCTTTAAGATACTTATCCCATAATAAAATGCGGGAAAGTGTATCATAGAAAAATTTTATCCCTTATGAATTTCTTATAAGGCAAACTTCCCATAATAAAACGCGAAAATTTATACCAAAGAAGAAATTCAACTCTTCTTCCAAATTATATCTTAATAAAATGACTCTTTTCCTTTAAAACTTAGCACTGTATGTTTTGAAAAAAGTTTTGCAAAACATCCTTATCAGATAGAGGACTATGATTTTCTGACTCATAATGTAATTATGATTTACTTCATTTTCGTCCACCTGATAGTATCCCCGACTTATAATAAAAACATGACAATTGGGGTGAATGAATGCTTAACAATACAGTACAAGACCTTCTAAGCAACAACCACTATTTAGGTACTATGAATCAATGTGAAACATACATTGAAACAAGTGTTTGAAAATAAATAATTTTACAAGTGATTGGTACATCGAAGTTAAAATAATTTCTCCAAATAAAATAGCAGGCACAAAGTTTCTGCCACTTTAAAAAAAATTAAGAGAGAAAACGGTTTTGAAAATATAGCATTTAAAACCAGCTTTGGAGAGATGATAAAATATTTTGAGATTGAAGAAAAATTATCTTCAAGAAAAGTTTGATTCACACCCTAGGATTTCGAAATCAAAGTAGGGTTGTAAACAAATGATTTTCAAAAGAGAAGTTTTGAAAAAGAATTTTGATGTTTTCTTCTTTAAAACTGATAAAAAATGAATGTATCTTTGAATAAAATATTTTGAAAATGAATCAGACAAGAAATTCTTTTTAATACATTCAAGTTTAAAATTCAGTTAAATAAAGAAAACTAATTATAATACTTATGTAATACTAAACAGATATCACAGACATGAATATATAAATCAAATAACATGTGGCAATTATTCAGTAGAACAATAAGCATTAAGACATATTTTTATTATTAGTGATTTCAGATAAACAACTTATATTATCACTAATATTAAAAATATCATAATTAATTGCACGGAAATATTAACAAAATATCATTACTTGATATTTATCAATAATTTCAAAATACAAGAAATTATGCTTCTAATATTTTATCAAATCAAAATTATGAAACTAATAAATATTGAATTGCTTCAATCCATAATTTTAATAAGATAAAATAATTTCGCTAAATACTAAAATATTTATAGGATTGAATATTAGTATCTAACTTCCTACGCTATATCTAATAATTATCACTTTAGCATATTACAATTATACTCATAACAATTATTATTGATATACTTAAGCTCGAGAAAATAGTTGAATAGAAATTCACAAGTCCTTTAAATATTGATATTTAATACTTGTGATTCTAATTACAATTTCTCGCAAATAAAATCAAATTTTAGAAATATTTTCTAAGTATATAAAATATTGAGAATTTTATACACATGACTTAGAAAATACTTTGGCACCGTTTGTCTGGACTTATAAGCAGCTTATAAGCTGAAAAAGTTGGTATATATGTACTTTTTATGAAAATAAGTAACTTATTTTCAAATTTGGAAATAAGATTTGGTCTTAAATTTCTAAAATAAATATTAATTTTCAAAAAAAACATGAAAATACTTTTTAAAAAAAAGTAACTTATTACTTATAAGCTAAGCCAAACACCCCCTTTGTCTTCCAATATTAGTGAGTTTTGAAATATGCATTATTTATTTAGAACAAAAATTCTAAATATTGTCACTAATATCAAAAGTATCACGATTATTTGTAATAAAATATTTAAAAATATCAGAGCAAAATATCAGAGCAATTGAGCAATGTATCATTGACTAATAATATTCATCAAATATTTAACATATAAATAATTATGCTGCTAACTTATGCTAAATCATTTAACTACCACATATGTATAAAACATTGTAAGCATGATAATTAAACTAATAGCAAAAAGCACGAGGTACTGGATTTGAAATAAATTCACAAGTCCTTTAAATAGAGATGATTTAATACTTGTGAACTCATTTAAGAATTCCTTGCAGATGGGATTTCCAACAAATATGCATATAAATAATATCCCAAGTTCACTAACCAACTTAGACAAAATAAATTTATCAAGTTGTTCGGCAAATATCTGAAAGTTATTCTACTTAGGACAATCTCGAAAGAAATGATAATTGATGTCCATGTACTTGTTCCATACATGGTGTATAGAATATCCAGCAGAGTTGTTGGAGTTGAAGAAATTTTCTTGTCCAGAAGATCAGAGCATCACATTTACAGGTTGCTTTAATTTCCGCCTTTGCTGCAACTGTGTATTGAGTGCTTCTTCTCATTTCAGCAAGAAACCAACTTCTTCCACGAAATTGACAGCTTTTAGGAATTACTTCCATGTCTTTCTTATAGCCTGCATCATCTATATCTATATAGCCAATTAGGTTAAACCTATTATCTTCAGGGTACCTGATTCTAAGAATTGGTCATCTCCTAAGATATCTAACAATTCATAACTTAGCTATAAGATAAGATTCACTAGTATCCACTTAGAAACTTGCAAATAGGCATATCGAGAATAAAATATATGGTCTTTATGCACTTGAATAAGTAATGAGCTGATCATACCTCTATAGCTTGTCACTTCAGTTTATATACCTGATTTGCCCTGATCAAGCTTAGTGGTCTGTTGGCAAGAAGTCTTGGCAGGTCTAGAATCTTCCAAATTGCGCATCTTCAAAAGATCCTTGACTTACTTTAATTGTCATCATTCTTTCGAATGACTTATAATCCAAAAAGAATTGCAACTCTTTCAACAAGCTCATCTAGTACTTACTCTGCATTAACTTAGCAATAAACTCTTGCCAAATTTTCATTAATAGACCCACATATAATATAATTATGGTATACTTGCAATAATATTGAATTATGTGTGTGCCATATATTCTAAAGAGATATTTGTGTATAACGACTCTACCAAAATCATTTTCAAGTAATAAACTAGTTAGAGTGTCATACCATGTACTTGACGATTTGCTTGAATCCCTAACACCATTCATAGAGAGCCTGGGAAGAGAATGATATACAAATTCCAATGATCTGTAACTTCAAAGTCCAGGAAATGTACATCAACTTCAACTTCTAACTCACCATTCAGAAGTGCACTTCTTCACATTCATCTGATAGATATTCATACTTGAATGCTCAACAGGTGCTAGGGATGTCCTAGTGTTAGGTCATCAACTTGTTCAGCCCTAATAGGATCAAGTCTCGTCTCTGTTGCTTGCTGTTAGATCTTAAAAGTCCCGAAGATTCTGTTTCCATCATCGCCGATACCTTCGACTTGATAGTAACTTGTAGCAACTAGTTTGGCTTTGTCCCTCATAACAATGCCAATCATTATCCAGTTTCTGAGAACCCTTACTGTACCAATTTCAGTCTTGTCTTGTGGTCTGGGTTCCAGCTTCAGTAGTTTCTTCCTTCGAATTGATTGAGATCATCTTGCATTTGCAATCACCAATCTGGATCAATCAGTGCATCTTCAGTATTCTTTGGGATTCCAGATGTTAGATCCCAAAAAATATATGTTCATTTTGATTACCACTTCTAGCCTTTACTCAATAATCCGGATCACTAAGAACTAGACTCCAGGATTGACTTTGACTTCAAGCCTTTTGTCTTGGCAGATATGTTCTTGATGTAGTCCTTTAATCTTCATTGTGTTGGGTATGACTAGCGAATCCTTCTTTTATTTGCTCCCCTAGGTTGCTGCTAGGATGTGTTGAAGACCGTTCACCTTTTTCAGTGGATTCTGTTAAAGTTCACGAGTTGTGTAGTTTCACTACCATTTCCACTAATAGGATCTGAATCATCATCATTATCATTGATTCCTTCTACAACCTCAGTTTTATCATCAGTATCTGAATTTGACTCTGACGGGATGTCAAACTTCAAAGATTCAGAATAGTCATTCATTTGAATGCTCGGGAGCTTGGTGTAGTAGGTTGATACATTCAGACTTTTAATCACTTTCTGTTTTCACATCACATATGCCCTGAAGGCTTTCGACTTCAATGAGTAGCCGAGAAAAATTGTTCCATGAGCCTTAACTTCAAACTTGCCATCTAAATCTTCAATAAATATCAATTTCCTCCAAACACACGAAAGAGCTTCAGTGTTTGCTTCTGGTTGGCCATTAACTCATATGATATCTTTTCACGATCTTTGTTGATTAAAGCAGCATGTTATGTTAATTGCTTCAGCTTCAAAATACCTTTTTCAGTGTAGAATTCACTAGAACTTCATTCGCGAAATTCAGTTCCATTATCTGACTCAAAGTTCTCACAGCTTACTTTTCTTCCAACTTGATCTTCCTGATGTGATTAATAACCATCTGTGATGTATTGTCTTTTGAATGCATGAACATCACTAACTTGTAGCTAGGGTTATCACCAACTAACACTAAGCATATTTCTTCCATGACATAATTTGCTTCAGTGTGATGTTTTCATTGACTTCCCTATATGACATACTTCAAAGTCCTTCTGATTAGAATTTCAAATGAAGCAGTCCTCTCATCAATTTCTTCTTTATCAAAGAATTCATTGTCTTGTTCACCAAGTCTGAGAGCTTCTTTTGCCATCTAACTCTTTACTGATGAAGCTTTATCGAAAAGTTCACTTCACCTTTGCAAACAAAATCCATGTCAGCTACGAATAAAAATCCTCACTCTCAGTTGAGTGAGCTTCCAACCTTCTTGTTTGAGATCAAACACTTTTCTTTTTCAATGCTTTTCCAGAAAACCCTTGATAAAGAATTCCCTAGTGCCCTGTAGATAGTGCTTAATTCTTTCCACAAGAAAGATGCTTCCACTGATGACAATTTCATATATATAGCCAAGTCCCTTGTACATCCTTTGTTGTCATCTCCAAAGGTTGCCGTTGGATAGGCTTTCTCAACCAACTGTGATAACAGAGCTTTAATCTTAATCATATACATCAAACAATAAATGTCATGAAGTCACATAACTTTTGTCTTTTGTTACATACTCTGCAATCAAAAATGATTAAGCTTCTTGGTACTCAACTTCAATTGAGTACAGATGTGTTAGAGATATTACTATCAATAGTGATAACAACATCTTCAATTTATGCATATTAGAAAATTTAGTACTATCTACTTTAATCATTCTACACAAGTGTAACAAATGTAAAGCAGATTACAGATATTCAATCATTTTCTAAAAGCACATGGATAGAAGAATTAACAAATTAATTACTAATTCTGTCTAATCCATTTCTGTTGTTGTGTAACATTTTTAACTATCTCTAATTACCTAAGTCAGTTTTAGATTAATTCTCGAATCAACAAGTGTTATTGACTACTTAGATAATTCTACCATCTTTTAACCATCTTATCCCTAATAAGCAATACATGAAATGATATGACATTTAAGTGCAACTATGTGAGTAAGAGCCAATCATATGAAAATAAGCACATAAACAATTCAAGAATATGCAGAATATTTGAATGAAACATTATGAGCAATATCAAATTCCACATACACTTAACAAGTCATTTATCAAAATAAGAACAAATATAAAATATCTGATCTATGATCTGTTTACCTATTACCAATTTTCACAACATTAGCAGAGGTATTAAATCATAGAAGATTTAAATCAAGTTCCAACAAATGTTCAGGGATACACCTAACCTTCTAGAACACTCTATCTAATTCTAGATATTCATTTTACTACATATAAAATCAAGTATGAAATGTACTAATTAAACTCATGAATCCTAGCATGCAAATCTCATTCTTAGCAATTAATTAAACATTTAAGTCCTAAGATGCTAACATGCTGTCATGAATATAATACATTTAAATACCTAATAATCATACAGTTCTGAATTAGATAAACGTATAGTAGTTAGAATGTGTACATGTGAAGTGCTTAGTGATTAATCTCCAGTGTTGGTCATTGATGCCAGTATCCATTTGGTTCATCACTATCACTAATAGAATCAGCCTTGTATTTAACTTCACCAATAAATGCTTTCCTTTGCTGCATCCTCACTAATGCCTGAGATTCCTGCTCCAACCCAACACAGTGTCTGTCATCATTTGCTTGTACAAGCTTCTTCAAAACTGTGTAGCAAACCCCTGATCTTGTCTTTCTATTTTAAACCATCCATGTCTTGCAACCGCCTCTTGAACTGTTCCTGAAAATCTCCTTTATGGAATCTATAGGTAAGGACCTTAGATTTAGAATTGGGATTCCATCTGAATCTTATGTCACTGAACTTCCAGTTGCCTTGCAGGCTTGACTTGTTGTCCAGTTCTCAAGTTATTCCAAAGTGTAAGATTCACTTATAACACCTTGACCACTACCTCGAGCTACAACATCTTCAATTCAGCTTCTCAGATCATTTCATTTCGGTTCAGAGGTTCTCAACCTTGACGTCAATCAAATTTGGTTCCTGGGTCACAAATACAGTGGATATGCTAACAACCTATTTTACCAAATATTATCTTCTTCATCTCTTGTTCTAGTTCATAGGCTTTCAGCACATACAGGTCTTTTACAGACAATGTGGTTGTATCCTTAAATCCTTGTTGGCCATAATCTCTGTGTTCCAGATGATCTGCAGTATTAGCACGAACTTCCTGTAATCTCCCTGTAGAATAATCTTTAAGGCTTGTACTGAGATTCCAGGTAGTCCAGCTGTTCTCCTTCACTACTCCAACCCCTAAGATTTTTCATCCAAAAATTCAACTCAAATTAACCAAAAATTGTACCCAAATTAATTTCTTCTTTTGCAGCTTCCAAAATATTAGTGGGATCCTATGGAGTAAACCTCTGAGAAAATTAGTACCACTATTTCTTCTACCTGTTCCAGAATTAACTTCATTGGATAATCTTCATTAAATTTTTGTTGTCTTCAATACTCAGAAAAATCTTCATATGTGGCTTTTGTTATAATAAATTTAAAATGTTAAACTTTATTAAATTTAAAAAATAAACTAATTAAAATTTATAACATAAACTAATAAAAGTTTATAAAATAAATTTTACAAAAGTTAAAAGAATAAATTTACTATTAAGTTTATAAAATAAACTAATTAAGATTTATAGCATAACCTGATAAAAGTTTATAAAACAAATTTTATAAAAGTTTATAAAATAAATTTAATATAAAATTTATAAGATAAATTAATTAAAATTTATATAAAAAAATTTATAAAAGTTTATAAAATAAATTTAATATAAAATTTATAAAATAAACAAATTAAAATTTATAACATAAACTAATAAAAGTTTATAAAATAAATTTTATAAAGTTTATAAAATAAATTTATTAAAAGTTTATAATTAAATTTATTTAACAATGCCTCCTCTAGCTTCTAGACAGCTTCGGCACGGTGAGTTTTATTGAGTTGTGGATCTTGATTTGTATATCAATCAGTCTGCTTTGATACCAATTGTTGGGTCCCGAAGTATCGTAGAAGGGGGGATTGAATACGATACTCACTAAATTAAAAATTTCTTTCGAATCTTTTGCGGATAAATAATTTAGAGTTCGGTTAGTGGGTTCGAGTTCATGAGGAGAATAGTGTTTAAGAGGCTGACTTGCTAATTTTCTGTATTTATGAATAATCATTAATGTTCTAGAAAATTAGCAAGTAATTTAATGAGACAAGTTTTGTGGAATAAATCTTTCGTATATAAACCCTGAGGTTGCTACACCCAGTTAAAACTATAACTGGTTTCCAAAGAACAAATTAGTTCTTTGCTTCTACAAAAATATACAAGCCAAATCCTATACAATATTTGTATCTATAATTTTTTCTAAGGATTTAACTACCAGGAGTATTTTATAATGGCCCTGAAAATATTACAAGGTTTATCCGGCCATTAACAAAACACTCCGGTAAGGAGTAATGGATAGAGCTTTGATTTGTTTTGACCACGCTGTATATTTTTGTTGTGTTCTTCTCCGGCAATTTTGATTGGAAGAGACGAACCAGAACACACTTCAAAATGAGCACGCCATTTTGTTTATATATGGTGTAGACTTTTCAAATCAATTAAAATTGATTTGTTCTTCACAATGCTAAGTCCTTTCTTATGCCTCTAGAATAAGTGCAGTGTATAGGAGCCAAGAAACTTTTTTTGCACCTAAGGGAAACTTTTGTTGCGCCTACACTTTGTGTCCCTTGTAGAGGAGCCACAAAAACTCTTTGTTTTGCCTTTAATTCTTTTGTTGCTCCTAAGGCAAAGTTTTGTTGCGCCTCTAGAGTGCTTGCATTGTGTAGGAGCCACGAAAGTACTTAGAAACTTATTCACAACTATTTTGTTGTGCCTAAGAGTTTTGTTGCGCCTCTAGAGTGCTTGCAGTGTGTAGGAGCCACGAAAGTACTTACAAACTTATTCACAAGTATTTTGTTGCGCCTAAGAGTTTTGTTGCGCCTCTAGAGTGCTTGCAGTGTGTAGGAGCCACGAAAGTACTTAGAAACTTATTCACAAGTATTTTGTTGCGCCTCTAGAGTACTTGCAGAGTACAAGAGCCACTAAATGTAGTAATACTTGCCTTACCAATTTATTGAAATGTTTGAAGTATTTGCCACTTAGTTTTCACTTTTCTGGCTTGATCAACTGATTTTTTTCTGATACATCAATGTAATTCTCTTCTTATTGTGTTGACGCTTAGTGCACTGGTCTGGTTCACAAACAACTAACACTGAATTAAATTCCTTTGATTTCTTTTCTGTTTCAGCTGATTAACCTTGGACTATTGCATTACTTCAAACACTGACTGTCAATAAATACTGTACTTTCACTAGAATCTTTTCTGGTACTTAGACAACGTCTTCATTATTACCACAACCTTGAATACTTCATTCTCTGTTCTTCACTGACGCTTGAACATATAAATGAACTTCTTTTAGTGAGTATAACTCCAAGACTACAGCTGTCTTCTTAGTCCTTTGTCTTTACCATGTCTTCAATTCTTCTAGATTCCTATCCTTCGAACACTGTTTATCTTCAATCAATGCTAATACACTGAAATCTTATTATGGCACTTCTATACTGAATCTTCAACACTTCTGAAATCCTAAAAGTCTTTACACATTATTCTTCACTGAGGCATGAACATATTAATGAACTTCTTTCAGTGACCTGTAGTAGACTTTAAAACTTCTTCTAATATCTTGATTCACTGTATCTGCATTGTCTTCATTTGTTCCTGATTTCTGTGTAGGCGTAGTATTATTTACTTGTCATGTTCTAGTGTTGAGTTATCACAATTATTATTCATACAGTTTCGTAATCTCACCAACAAGTATGTGTGTGAGGCTCCTTGTAAGTGGAAGATTTATGCATCCCCAATGCAAAAATCTGGCACTTATCAAATAAAAACATTTATCAAACATCACACATGTATGACAACATTTACTCAAAAACTAATTAACTCCAAATAGATTGATGATTATTACGAGAAGGATTTAAGAATGAACCCAAGTTGGCCTAATAATGCTTTTCATAAGTAAATTGTGAATGAATTAAAATTTCATGTGAACAAACATGAATTTTACAGGGCAAAGGCTAGAGCATTGAAAAAAATCAATGGGACACATGTAGAACAATATAAGGATCTATGGAAATATGGTTATCAGTTGAAAAAAGTTCTTCTTGAGACAAATATTAAGATTTTGACTGAAGATCCTGAACCAGGTGAAGTGAGAGGTAAGTTCATGAGGTTCTATTTGTGTTTAGGCCCATTGAAAAAAGCATTTACTCAGCATTGCAAAAATATAGTAGGACTTGATGGTTACCATTTAAGAGGCCCATTTGGTGGCATATTACTAGCAGTTGTGAGTGCAGATGCAAATGATGGAATGTACACTGTGGCATGAGCTATAGTGGAGTTTGAAACTACAGAGTCATGGATCTGGTTTTAACAAATTTTATGTCAAGACATTCATATTTTAATTGATAGGGAATGGACCTTTATTTCTGATAAACAAAAGTTAATATACTTGTTTCCAAAGTTTACTTCACTTTCAATGCTTTTAAATATTTTACTGAATTGATGTACTTTAATACTTTACTGAATTGATGTACTTTTTGTTATTTATGTTTGGTAGGGATTAATAAATGCTCTGGAATCTATTTTGCCTCAAGTTGAACACAGATTTTTTGTGATGCATTTGTTTCAAAATATGAGTAAAGAGCACAAGGGACTGACACTTAATCATTTATTGTGGAAAGCTGCTAGAGCAACTACCACATGGGAATTTAACCTTCACATGGAACAGATGAAAGAGGTATCAATTTTATAAATTTATTGACTTTGCATTTATTGTGTAATTATTTACTTGTTGTATAGGTTTCACCAAAATGCTATGAGTGGCTTATGCAAAAACCTAAAGAACAGTGGACAAGATCTGCTTTTAGAACCACCTCAAGCAGTGATATATTTGTAAACAATCACTGTGAGGTCTTTAATAGCAGTATCAATAAATTGAGAGACCTGCCTATCATCACAATGTTTAGAGAGTTGCATAAAGCCATCATAAAAAGGATATAAATTAGAATAAATAAGATGATAAGTACTGATATTATCATCTGTCCTAGTGCTCAGAAAAAACTGACAAAGTAAGTAATACAATAGGTTAGCAATAAATTATTTGCTCATAGTTTGACTCACCTTGGTTGTTCGCAAACAAGGTTGAATTCGACTCACTAACAAGTAAAATTTTGTTGAGTCCCGATCTAGTGACAAACCGTGACACATCGAAATAACACCTGAAGGGAAACTTTTATGTCTAGAACTCCCACCGAGTTCTACAACCACAAGTTATAAGCTTCAACACAAATAATAAATAAAGTAATAAGTAAAACAAGAAACACAAAGAAGTATTTTTGTTGGCCAAGTGAAAGAGCATTTTCTTGCATATATTGATACATGTGTTTTGTATATATAAAATATATTACACCTTAGGTTAAAATCTAGCTAATTCACTTCCATTTACATATCTTAGAAACTATGGGCCTAGTTATATAATTAACCCAAAAACACATCTGGGCCAAAAATACCTGGTCTAAGTCAACCATTGACCAAAAGATAAAACAAATCACCATGGTGAACATAACCCGTCACCCTGATGATAAACTGTTGTCCAACCCCTAATAAACCAGACTTTTGGACCTCTAAATCCGATCTCCACCGTTCAGAATTTAGAGATTGGAGTAAGAAACATGATGTCCAGAATTCAGGATGATCTGACCGTTGAAACTCCAGGAATGGCAAAAACAAGGCAGCTGTCTCAACCAGAAAAATTCCTACGAATTTTTCACATTAACACCAAAAACTAACCCAACCATTCTACCTCACAATTCTCCACCTCATACATCATTTGATAGATCTCAAATTATGGATGAACACCAAGAAAATTATGAACACATTGATATGTAAACCCCAACTGGTTGACTACGTACCCTGAACCGGGATCAAGCCACCATAGTTCTCATCATGGGGTGAAATCTCCACCTCCCCCCAACACCGCTCCGAAGAGAAATTAACATCGGATGATATTGAGCAAGCCCAAACAATGATGGAACTTACTCCTGTCACTACCTTGGTTAACATGTCTGCCAGATTTTCATTTGTGTGCACCTTCAATAGAGAAACATTACCATCCTCTATGACATCTCGCAAAAAGTGATACCTAACACCTATATGTTTGGTATACGCATGATGAACTTGATTCTTAGCCAAATGAATTGCACTTTGACTATCACACCACAAGTCCACATGGTCTTGTTTAACCCCCCAAATCACATAGAAAACCCCATAACCACAATGCTTCCTTCACTCCTTCTGCATTGGTGATATATTCGGCCTCCGTAGTAGAAAGTGCCACTGTAGCTTGTAACATCGATCCCTAACTAACTAAAGCTCCATATATACTAAATACATAACCAGTAGTAGATCGTCATCTGTCTAGATCACCTGCATAATTCGAGTCCACAAATCCGTTAACCTTCCATGTATCACCACCAAAACATAAACCTTTATTAGTAGTGCCTTTCAAATACCGCAATATCCATTTCACTCATTGTCAATGTGCCTTCCCGGGATTCACCATGAATTTATTGACCACACTAACTTAAACTGTCAACTGCACTAGCATAAGGAATACACTCCATGTTTTTCTTCTCTGCTGTTGTGGTAGGAGATTGTCTATTTGAGAGCCTGAAATGTTGAGCCAATAGAGTCACCACTGGTTTAACATCTTGCATCCTGAACCTCGCAATAACTTGTTCAATGTAGCCTTTATGACTTAATAGCAATTTATGATTCAACCTATCTCTTCTAATCTCCATACCCAAAATTTTATTTGCGGCACCAATGTCTTTCATCTCAAACTTCATACTAAGTTGAGATTTCAACCTATCTATCTCCACCTTGATCTTTGAAGCAATTAACATGTCATCCACATACAATAGAAGATAAATATAACCACCTCCAAGACGTTTTCGAATGTTAACACAACAATCATAATTACTTCTTGAGTACCCTTGCTTTCGCATGAAAGAGTCAAATCACTTGTACCGTTACCGAGGAGACTGCTTAAGCACATACAATAACTTCTTCAAGTGATATACATGATGTTCCTCTCCCTCAACCTTGTATCATGCAGGTTGACGTATATAAATTTCTTCGTCTAAGTTTCAGTGTAAGAAAGCTGTTTTTACATCAAGTTGTTTCAGTTCAAGATCACCATGAGCAACAATACTCAATAACGCCTGAATGGAAGTGTGCTTCGCCACTGGTGAAAAAATCTCATTATAGTCCACTCCCTCATTTTGCGCATACCCCTTCGCTACTAGCCTCGCTTTGTACCCTGTACCACCGAGTTCGGAAGGGTCTTCTTTCTTCTTGTACACCCACTTGCAACCAATAGATTTTCTACCTGTAGGCGAAGGGACTAAATCCCAATTATGATTCTTTTCCAGAGACTCCATCTCTTCTTCCATCGCTGCCACCCAACTCTCACTATTATTATTCTGAATAGCTTCTTTGAAAGAAATAGGCTCATAATCCTCCACCGAGAGTGCATACTCTATTGTATTAACTTGCCCGTAGTGCTTCAAAGGCTTATCTGTCCCAAGTTTTTGAACCCTTTTGTATGCTCGTTTTGGCCCAGTAAAACCCAAATTATCCTCGAACTGTTACTATTCGCGTGCCTGCACATTTTCTTGTTCAATAGTTTCATGATCAAACTCATCATCCTCATCATTATAAGTGTCTCCATGATCATCCTGTTGAACATGACTAGATTTTATCTCAACCACCTGAGACTTAGATGCCTCAATATCATTACCAGTAACCACTTTAGATTTCGGCGATGCTATCATAGAGTCCTCATTGAACGTTACATCTCTACTGATTATGTACTTAGAATTATCAACAGACCAAAGACGATAACCTTTTGCATACCCCAAGAATATAGCCTTCTTGGCCTTCGCATCAAGCTTTCCTTCGTCAACATGATAGTAGGTTGTGCACCCAAAAATTCTAAGGCTTCCATAATCTACATGTTTTTCTAACCATACCTTATACGGTACATCTTCATCTAAAGATGCATGAGGTGATCGATTGACAATATTGTGAGCCGTAGCAATTGACTCTACCCACCATTCTCTCCCAAAACCAGCATAAGATCGCATACACATTGATTTTTCTCTCAATGTGAGATTCAGCCTTTCGGTAACCCCATTCTGCTGTGGTATTTCCTGACTGTCCAGTGTCTTACATTGCCTTCCTGGTTACAATATTCCTTAAAAGCACCATCTGTATACTCTTTACTGTTATCAGATCGCAGTGTTTTCAATTTATTACCAGTTCTTTTCTCAACCATTGTTTTCAACTTTTTGAATGTGTTGAATACCTCATTCTTATGTTTCATAAAGTATACCCAAACATACCTAGAATAATCATCAACAAAGATGACAAAATACCTTGAACCTCCCTTAGAAGTGATGGTAGTCAGACCCCAAACATCTGTATGCACATAGTCTAAGATACCTCTGCTTCTATGTTTGCTTGACTTGAACTGAACCCGATGTGCTTTACCATACACGCAATGCTCAAAGTCCATGCAAGCCTTTTTCAAGTTCTTCAACAAACCCTCATCACCAAGATAATTTAGACCTTTCTCTGACATATGCCCAAGTCGTCTATGCCATAATCGGGTGCATTCACATGGGTCTCTACTACTACTAGTTGCTGCAACAGCTGCACTATTAGTCACCGTGGTACCCATAAGAGCATAGAGATTTCCCTGACGAGTACCTTTCATTACTGCTAAAGAACCACGAACAACTTACATCTCACCATTCCATGTAATAATTTTACACCTAATAGAGTCCAAGGCACTAACAAAAATTAGGTTCTTCTTCAATTCAGGGACATGCCTCACATTTGTCAATGTTTTTACCACTCCATCATGCATCTTAATCCTTATAGAACCAAGTCCCAATGTGTTTTAAAGGAATGATTATTCCCCATCAATACAGTTCCACCTTCAACGATTCTATAAGTAGTAAACCACTTTTTGTTTAGCCACATATGATAAGAGCAACTATAAACAAGAATCCACCTATTAGTGATTTCTCCTTCACAAGTGACAGAATGACATTCATCACCGCCCCCTTCTTCTAAAGCATAACTAACCTCCTATTTCTCATGTACTTTTCTGGTATTATTATTGTTCTTGTTTTTCTTCCAAGCTACCCTTTTGTTGGGGCAACTTGCTCTAAAATGCCCAGACTCACCACACTTGAAACACTTCATCCTCCAATAGGAAAAATCATTCTTCCCATTGAATTTCTCAATCTCATACTTTTCAACTTTAACCATACTGTTTGTAGAAGTCATCCCTAACTTGTTTAACACTCAGTCTCTCTCAGGAATTTTAGCGAACACCTTGTGTGCACTACACAAGACACAACCCAGAATCACCTCAAATTGGAGCTTTACCACCCAAATCTGAATTCTAGCTCTTATATCAATTGTTGAGTCCCAATCTATGGACAAATCGTGACGCAACGGAATAACACCTGAAGGGTAACTTTTATGTCTAGAACTCCCACTGAGTTCTACAACCACAAGTTATAAGCTTCAATACAAACAATAAACAAAGTAATAAGTAAAACGAGAAACACAAAGAAATATTTTTATTGGGCAAGTGAAAGAGCCTTTTCTTGCATATATTGATATGTGTATTTTGTATGTATATAATATATTACACCTTAGGTTAAAACCCAGCTAATTCGCTTCCGTTTACATATCTTAAAACCATGGGCCTAGTCAAAGAATTAATCCAAAAACACATCTGGGCCAAAAATACTCAGTCCAAGTCAACCATTGACCGAAGAATAAAAAAATTACCATAGTGAACATAACTCGTCACCACGATAACAAACCGTTGTCCAACCCCCTAATAAACCAAATTTTTGGACCTCCAAATCCGATCTCCACCGTTCAGAATTTAGATATCGGAGTAAGGAACATGTTGTCTAAAATTCAGGACGATCCAGCCGTTGAAACTCCGGCAATCGCAAAAGCAAGGCAGCTGACTCAACTAGAAAAATTCGTACAAATTTTTCACATTAACACCAAAATCTAGCCCAACCATTGTACCTCACAAATTCGAACATGAATTTCTATTCGGTTAAAAAGTTTGGTTTAGCTTGTTTATTATCAATCTGAGCTCGAATATGGCTTTTCATTCGATTAAAAATTTATGTTCGGCCCGATTTTTTTAATAAAAATGGAGTTCGACTCGAGTAAGTTCGTTACAATCCTAAACTAGACCGAGTATGTACCCATTGCTGTGGTATTAGGCGAGAAAGCAGTTTTAGTTTTGTGATACTGGAATGCAATCTCCTATTGTGGTTTGTATTATTCAGAAGAACGGATGAGAAGGAACAATTCCAATTTGTATTACAGTTCATTTGGATATATATATATATATATATATATATATATATATATATATATATATATGTATGTATATATATATAACTCATACATTTCATCAATAAAACATATGTTTTGCAGAAAAACATTATCATCCGAACAGATTATGACTTTGGAAAAATTTATTAAAAAATGTGATATTTATTAAGGACTCGGTTGAACAAAATATATTATTTCTTGCTACGGAGCATTGATAATTAATAAACCAAGTACATGACATATACGGGTGTAATTTCATCCAGACAGTTTATAGAACAGGCATGCTCTGCGGATCTCAAGTGGTAGTTTCCTTGAAATTTCATACTTGCAGTATTACATGTTTACTTGACTGATGATAGCTGCCTTCATTTGATTTATTATCATTCGAGAGAGATAATAAATGACAATAACAATATTGTCAAATGTCAACACTCACAGAACCATCATAGACTAGTTCTTTAGTGGCTATGCGTGCAAAGACTTTTACAAGTAGGTTTATTGTTCAAGCTACATAAGATTTGACCATAGCTGCGATACAGATGAGTAAATAAATGCAATAACGAAAGTGCTAAAGGTCTCCCGTTATATAATTTTGTTACATGTAATGGACTCTCTTGTAACAAATTACTAATATCTTTCGTATCAAATTTGGTACCTCTAACATTACTTTATAACGAGATAGTAACCGCTAACCGGTTAGCATTTCTCCGAATTTGGTCCGGAAAGAGTCTGATGCATGTAAAATACTAATATTGTCCTCAACTTCCACAAACATGCCATTTCTAGAGTTAGCGGATTTCAAATATACATTTTACAATCGCACCAAGCATGACAAGGTTCGAATTGCAGTTAATTATACCTTGACCTCTAGTTGCTTCGATGATGCGGAGTAAATTTGATTTATCAAAGCACGCATCATCGAAGCAACTAGAGGTCAAGGTATAATTAACTGCAATTCGAACCTTAGAGTCAGATAAATGAAGAAACTAGAAATAAAACGATTCCCTGTTTAAATATTCATCTGTAATCTTGGAGGAAATATACTCAATTTAAATAAAACGAATGTACTTGTCATTTAGGTTGTTGAAAGTTTCAACAGCTGACTAAATAGATTAATAGTCTGATGTCAAACTAAAATAGCTTAAAGAAAATCTTACAACTAGTTTTTAACACACAACTCAGTACACTCATATTCACCAAAGAAACAATGTACATAATTTCTTATGACTTTGCCATTTCTTTCACTGTGTTGTTCTTGTTTTGTCTACAGAAAACTACAAGCACACAGGTGGTTATTGGTGCCATTATAGACAACATGTCGCGTGCTGGTATGGAGACAAATGTTGCGTTACATATGGCAATAAAAGATATCAGCAAACAAACAAACCAAAGTTTGGTGCTGCACGTAAGGAATTCCGAAGGGGAACCTGCCATAGCAGCCCTACAAGGTAAGCTATACCATTCATCCCTCAAATCTATGAATACAAGAGGCTAGCATAAGTAGCAAACCAGGAGAATATACTCTGCAACATTAATTCATGCAACTATGAAAAAACTTCTTATATAGTAGTGAGAGCACTACCAGGTTGATGATCTAACACTTTTCTATCCTACTTAGAGATGTGGTTGGATAATAATTCGTTGTTTGAAATGTGTCTGTAATATCGTTCAGAGCAATATCAAATGTTATGTACTAGTATCGGATTTACCTTATGTCATCCGATGTAACATAGAAATTAATTTGACTAATAAATAAAAGCACTATTATATTGCAGCATGAAATTTCCACGATCTCCAAATGAAATGATTATCATAATTTTTTTTAATTGCTATGATCCAGACTTGAGAGTGGTATTCATTATTGTACCACAGGAGCAATAAGAAACTGACATCGAAATTGTCTATATTACTACTGGCTAGTAGCTTAGGAGCATGAAATCATTATTTTCTCAATTTTTAATTCACTTACTGGTGTAAATGATACAGCGAAAAGACTGACTGATTTAGAGAAAGTGCAAGTCATTCTTGGACCACATACATGGCAAGAAGCATCTCGAGTTGTAGAAATTAGTAACAACAGTCAAATTCCTATTTTCTCGCTAGCTGATTCAACTCCAATATGGGCCAGGGAGCGCTGGCCTTTACTTGTGCAAGCCTCAACAGTCGATCAATATGCACAAATGAAATCTGTTGCTGCAATTGTGCAGTCTTGGAATTGGCAAAGGGTTACCATATTATATGAAGAGGACATTGACTCCACTTTCTCCAGAGTCATTCCTGTTCTCCTTGAATCTTTACAACAAGCAGGAGTAGAAATAAGCCAACTTGTACCACTCCCAGCTTTCTCTCCATTGTCAGAAAAGCTTATGAGGCTCAAAAGTGACCAATGTAGAGTTTTTGTAGTTCATACATCTCTAAAATTGGCAACTCGTCTATTTCAAAAAGCTGAGGAGATGCAGATGATGGAAAAAGATTATGCCTGGATTGCGACCAACAGAATTAGTGATCTGATTCATTCAATCAATCTTACCACCATTCTCTCAATGCAAGGTGTTCTAGGAGTCAAGAAATACTTCCATGAGATCAGTCCAAAATATGTTGAATTTAAGAAAAGATTTCGTAAGGAGTTCAGTATAGCGTATCCTGATGAAGAAAATAATGAGCCTGGGATATCTGCGGTGGAGGTCTATGATGCTATGTGGGCAGTGGCAACATATGTTGTAACGAACAGACAGATTGCTAGTCAAAATCAAATATATCAAGAAAAAAATTCTTTTATCAACTTCACTGGTGTCTCCGGAAGAGTTCATATCATTGGAAGGAAATTAGCACCATCCCATAGATTTGTGGTTGTTAATGTAATTGGAAAGAGTTACAGGGAACTTGGGATATGGACTGAAGGATTAGGTTTTTCCAAGAGTATTGGAGATACAGCTGTCTACAACTCTTCTATGCAGAACCTGGGACAAGTATTTTGGCCTGGGGAATCTTTATATACACCAAAAGGATGGGATGTTCCCAACAGCACCAATTCACTAAAAATTGGTGTACCTGCTGAATCTATGTTTAAAGAATTTGTGAATATTTTATATGATCCACAGAGCAATAATTTTTCTTGCATAGGTTATGCAATTGATATTTTCAGGGAAGTCACAATCCGGTTTCCATATTACATGTCATATGAATTTATCCCTTTCACAGGCACATATGATTCTCTGGTAGAGCAAATATACTTGAAGGTGAGCATCACTTGTCACTCCTCATTCATTTAATCTATATTGTTGTAGTGGTGATTATTTTAAATTTGGTAGATTGTGATTAAGTGGTTATGTTCAATTTTATTCCATGGAGCAGAAGTTTGATGCAGTAGTTGGCGATGTGTCTGTGATAGCTGATAGATGTAAGTACGCAGAATTCACACACCCCTATTCAAATTCAGCACTGGCGATGTTAGTACCTGTCCAGTCAAAAATGCCCCATAAAGCATGGCTGTTCTTGAAGCCCTTCACAAAAGCCATGTGGTTGTTCATATTGGCTATAACCATTTACAATGGCTTTGTCATATGGTTAATAGAAAGAAAACACAGCCCGAGGCTTCGAGGCTCTGCAACAGAACAGACTGGAATCCTTATTTGGTTATCCTTTACAACTCTCTTTTCTCTGAACGGTAACATTTGAAAATATACAACTATGACGCTCAGCTTAAAGAAAAGACTATAGGCCGAGTGCTGAATTTGCATAAACTTTCTCATTGGAAATAATTAATGCAGGAGGGAAACTTCATAGCAATTTGTCACGGATGGCAATAGTAGTGTGGCTATTTGTGGCATTGATCATAACCCAAAGTTACACTGCCAGTCTTAGTAGTATGCTCACTGTCAAGCAGCTTGAACCAACAATTTCTGACATTGAGACACTAAAGACTAACAATGCCACAGTTGGGTATGGGAAAGGAGCATTTGTTGCTAAATACTTAGTAGAAGTATTAGGCTTCAAACCATATAACCTCAAGAATTTTAGTTCACCGCAAGATTATGCCAAAGCCCTCAAAAGTGGAGAAATAGCAGCTGGATTTCTGAATGGAGCTTATCTCAAACTGTTCCTTGCCAAGTACTGCAGGAGCTTTATTGTAGCAGGACCGACATATAAAGTTGGAGGATTCGGCTTCGTGAGTAATCTTTCGACCCTCTTTTAAATAGTCCTACAAGAAGCCTAATTTGCTATATGTCTCATGTCTGTTATCACACTTCAGTCAGTAAGTACATTATAATCCCATTGACTCATGGAGAGTAGGGGATTAGGTGGTCTCTTGAAATGTACGGATAGGTGATAAGTAATTAAACATGATATTAGTTAAAGGATTAAGTTTTGCATTACAGGACTATCACATGAGTAACAGTAAACGTTGCCATTTTATTATATGATGCACAATGGAAGTTTCAATGAATTTGAAATAACTTGTATGTCCACTTCTTCATCAGGCATTTCCAAAGGGTTCTCCGATGATCACTGATGTGAACAAGGCACTACTAGAAGTATTTGAAAGCGGGAAGCTTAGAGAACTAGAGGACAGAATGATAGGGTCTGAGAGGTGTGTTGAAGTGGACTCGAGCTACGATGATGACAATAGTCTAAGCCTTAACAGCTTTTGGATACTATTTACATTAACAGGAGGCACAACCACATGTGCTCTAACAATCTATATTTTGGATGGACTGAGAAGAAAAGCTACAAATTTTGCACTAGAAATATATAAAGCAGTGACAATCATATCAAAACATTGGGGGTATCAAAGGCGACGATTCTCCAGAAAAGTCAGTGATGCAGACATTCCCAAAGATCCATATGTTGCACAAAACATAGAATTAGTCTTAGTCAGTTCAAAGTCATTAACCTAATAGTTCATCTATAATTTATACAGTGAAGCAAGAAAATCCACAAACCGCTACATGTAGTCGAATTATTTGATCCTTATAGTTACATTTTGCTTTACAATAAGAATACATCAGACAACACACTTCTACAGAGGAAAATCGACGTCTGAAGTGTTCAATGAAATAAACCTGTGATTAATAGTCAATCATCCTTTATTTAACAGCTGCTATTGCTAACAGGTTTATTGAAGTCATTATATATAGCATTTTTTGTATGCTTTATACTGTTCCTGAGAAAAAAAACTCTAAATTTCGTATTCGTTTTGAGCGATTATTATCCCCGGACGATAGTTCCCAAGGTACTGTTAAAAAAAACTCTGCTATACTCTGATGACTTGCAATGTGTTTTCTGAGATTGCATGATCCATTGTTATAATCTGACAATATATAATCTTTTCAAATTTATGTACCTAGTATATACAATCGTTACTATATGATAATAAATAAAATTCTAAACATGTGTTTCTTAACATAAGGGTTTTGAGGCTGGTCAAATTTTGTTTACTTGTAGTTGCGAATTAGTATGTCATGACATATTTACATCCAGAGTTTTTGTAGCACACTAGAGGGGCTCTTGAGCCCGAAAATCACATAACAAAATGTAGAGCAACATCAAGAGTGCTTAATTATATATGCCTCTGTCAACACTCTTTGCGATGCCATCTTGCTACATTATCTTCAATTTTTTAGTATATACATATATATAAATACCCCCATCAACCAATGTGATCAATGCCTCAGTTGTAAATGATATAAAATTTGTAAAAGAAATGGCTTTTTTATCTCCAAGTTTTGTTTCATTTCTATTCTTAAGTTTAATATGTGCAAGTTTTTGCTCTGCTAGTAGAGCTATGTTCAACACCACTGAAGATGGCATCCAAAACAATACAGCAACTCCAGTAACCATGTTGAGGAATAGTGAGGTTAGTAATGGTTATAGTTGTGGTAATGGTGGCGGATCGTGTTCGGGTGGTGGAAATGGTGGAGGTGGAGGTGGAGGTGGTGGCTGGGGTGGGGGTGGTGGTGGTGGAGGCGGCGGTGGTGGAGGTTACATTTCTGGCAATTGTGGTGGCAGCTCGAGTTGTAACAGTGGTGGTGGATGCGACGGTTGCTCTGATTGTTACCCTCCACAAGGTCCCCAGATAACACCAAGTTGCACTCCGCAATACCCAACGCCAACACCAACATGCCATACGCCAATGCCGCCCTGCCAAATGCCCACGCCACCATGCCAAATGCCCACGCCGCCATGCCAAATGCCAATGCCAATGCCGTCATGCACTCCACAATGCCCAATTGTGTCATCGGTACGACCACCTTGCACTCCACAATGCCCACAACCGATGCCAACACCAACACCGTGCAATTCTTGTAATCAACAGCCAAACTGCCCGAATAATGACTGCGGAAATGACGGATACGTGGGGATTGGATCCATTGGTACCACAACTGAGGGAACAAATCATCAACATAATGAACATAAAATGACGAAAGAGGATCCATGAATAGTTTCAAGTTCTCATTTCTTTTCTTTTCAGCAACTCTAATGTTACTACTGCACTCTCAATAAACAAAACATTCAACTGGAGAGTAAAACAAATGAGCTCATTTTAACTGAAATGAAATCATGGTTCAACTATAAGTATATTATTATTACCTTATGCTAAAGCACGCAAACATATAATATTGTGTTTGATTGGGATGAATGAATTTGGAAGGAATGGAATGAGATTTGAATTGTGGGTGAATTTTTTAAAATTTCATTCATTCCTCGTTCCATTCCTAACAACCAAAAGTAGAACAAATCCCCAATTTGAGATGAAATGTTTCATTCTCCCCCATATACATTTTCTTCCCAATTCTTATCAAAGAAATTTAGCACTCATCCGTTTTTTTCAAATCTTTCATCCTACTAACATAAATTTCATTTCATTCCATTCTATTCCATTCTCCCTGACTAAACACAACATAAAGGTAAACTTCGCATTAGTTTTTTTTAATTATAAATTAACTTTGAAGATCAATCTAAATAGTTACCACAACCTAAAACATGTTTGATTAAACAGAGTAGGGTAGGACTCTTGTTTCAGTTACATTGTAAAACTTGTCTGACTTATTCCAGTTTCTGTCTCAACAAATATCAAAATACTGAGCGAAAGGTAAGCAAACAGAGTAGGGTAGGACTTTACACGTTTGTATAAAACTATGCAGGTATGTCTGATTCGATTTTCGTACATTGAAGATATAGCAAACCACTGCACACTAGGTGTGCAGATTCTTGATGCACACTGGAATCGTTTACATAAAATTTACTTCATTTTGAAGTAAATTTTTAGGAGGCATATGAAAGGGCACCAAGACTCCAGCTGTGGTGGATAAGTTCCGCCTTTGAACTTTCACCAGAAGCACCTATAGCTACGTGTAACGGATAGAAGTGGTCAGGGTGTGGTTGGGCTAGTTTTGCATGTGGTGCCTTCTCCAAATAATTGTTTACGTCTTCATACCTAAAAAGAAACAAGGGATCTTACAACCAATACAATGGCACTTGCATACTAAACTGATATCTTAGCAAAATTTAGTGAAATTTTACAAATAGGTAAACACGTCCACAAGTTCAGTCTATAAACAATTACATAAACAGTTGATCGTCTAACGCAAACATACGTACATCATATTGTTTAGAGAGACTATCCTGTGCAGCTTAACATAGTACTGAACTTCAAAGTCAATATGTTGACGCATATACTGCCCAAGACCTATTTATGAAGCAAACTAAACTTATTACATGCAAGGGCGGAGCCAGGAATATTTTCTCACCTAGGCTGCTAAAAATAAAGCAATCATAAGAGATCAAATAAACTCTAATAAAATAGTTATGAAATTTAACAGAATTCTTACATATTATTTAAGTTGTACTCTTCTATTCTTTATAGAATAGAATTAATCTATTATGGAGTCAGAATTGATATCTTCAGCAAGCTCTCGTTCGATGTAAATCTATGAGAATCTCGATCTCTATCTCGATCTGCCGTGGATAGAGATTTGCCTTGTAATGTTTTACTTCAATTATAAATCTCGACCCGCATCTCGATCTGCTGTGGATCGACATTTGCCTTAGCAAATATGCACTCATCCAATGTTGACCTTCTTTAGTGACTAATTGTGGATTAACCTTTATGAGCAAGTTTCCCTAGCTTCTTCAACTTCTTTTCCTCACTCAATTCAAATGAGATCTTCTACTACTGACATGAACTTGCCTCCAATGTCCTGACACTTGATGCAATGGTCTGGTTCATAAGTGACTAGTCTTGTAGGGGTTCTTGCTTCTGAATGTCAGTTCTCATTTGTTGATTAACCTTTACATTATCCAGATGTTGATATACATTACATGAAATCACTTTGGTCTTCTTGATACTTCTTTGACATTAATTTGATTCTCCATTAGATAAGTTAGGGCATGAGCAATACTGAAATTGAACTTCTTCTCACTGATGCATCCTTGATTAACCAAATTAGTTACTTGTAGTTACCAAGTATCATTACCATTTCTTCAGTTGATTGATTCCATGTGCTTCTCCAGTTTCTCTTGTTTTTGATGTTGTTTTATCTTTTACCTAGTTGAGTTACATAGTAATTAAGTGTTACAAGTTAGTACACCTATGCCTTTCAATCTCCCCCTATTTGATTGTCTAACAATGACAACCAAATTCACAATGAGGATAACTACGCTAACCAGGGACTGAAAAAGATAAACTAACATTCATAAACGATCATGTCAACTTGCATAATGCTTGGCTTGATTAACTAGCTTCATGTCTATCACTGATACTTCAAGTGCCAAAATTGGACACCTGTTGGCTCGATCAAATGGCTTCATGCTCTTCTAGAGATTTTCTCTAAGTACTTAAGAGCACGGTCCACTCAATCTTCAATTATCCTTCTGAAGTCCTTTTAGCAGTATTACCATTGCCGAACTTCGCGAAATAATTGACGCCTAATATAAACCAGTTTCAAGACACTTAGCTAACTAACTTCTACCTTACACTACACAAGAAAACAGATAATGTACTTACAATGCAGGAAAACAAGAAAACAAATTACAACGCAAAGAAACATTACAAGCTTAATACATTAAAATCTCGATTTCTTGCGCTCCTCTTCCTCACGAGCTTTCGTCTTGGCTGCCTTTTCTTTCTTCATGAACTCAGGGTTACAGACTTCATCCATTATTTTCTTGAGAAGATTAAGTCCTTCTGCTTCCACATGATTTCTGATCTTATAATCTCGAAACAACCTCAACCACCTCTCAACCATGCTGCGAGTGGTCAGCTTCGTGGGAATGTCTTCAAACCTCAGCTTAGTTACTTTGTCAGGATACCCCTTTTCCCCTTTCTTCCTTATGACCAGCTGCTTAGGGTATCCAATGACAATAGCGGTGGTGCATTGCTGTAGCCTCTAAATATCAAGTTGTTGTCTTCTCTTACAGAAGTTCTCAAACGTGACCCTTAGATAGTCCTGATCAAAATCATCAACATCATCCATCTCATCAATCAATTCCCTTATGATACACAGTGTTTAATGACTGTGTTCTGCAAAGATGTCGTACTTGAGCTCAATGACGGTTTCCACCTGATGCTTGTCTGTATAGATCAGCAGGTCATTCTCATTCTCAGCTTTGCTTTTGACAAACTTGACGTTTGCACCAACCACTGCACTAGCTTCCTCCCTTATTTCTCCTTCTTCAGGAATGTCTAATCTTGGATCTCCGTATCTCTGCACATGCTCCTTTATTGCCTCTTCTTGCTGCTCGAATGCATAGTCTTCAGGCTCCTTCTTAACCACTGGAAGTTTGGCTTCAGGCAACTTGTATCTAACATCTTGCCTTCTTATCAACTTCTCCAATTCCTTAGCCACAAGCTTCTTTTACTTTGTTAGAAAACCCTTTGTGAGGACTAGCTTTGCAACTGCCTTCAGTACATTTTCGCTCGGGGTCAGTTTCGAGTCATGTAGATTTACGATCCTCAAGACCTTGTCATGGACGTATCTGATTTGATAGGGATTTAGAATAATGTCAACCCCTCTGTCTTCAGCCATCTTCAATAGTTTCTCTTTAAACAGCACTCCAGTCTTGACAGAGGTGTCTACCTTGTGAGCATATTCTACCAGTTCACTAACACCCCTTGCATGGAAGAATGCTTCATCAACCATACACGGCTCGATTCTTGTTATGGGTGCCCAAGTAATCATCAGACTCCATGCTTTCTCCTTGAATATAACTTGAACAGAGGTGCATCCCTGTCTTATACAGTTTAGATAGTTCAGAAGCCCAGGGTTTAGATTTTCTAGCTTGTGGAGATGGAAACTCAATCTTTCTGAGTCAGGAGCATAGGCTCTTGGTCCAGCTAAGGCTTCTCTAACCTTGTCCCACTCGGGACCTTCCCTCCTTATGTCAGCCTGGACCTTAGGATCTGTGATCTTTTTCATTTCATACTCATGCTGAGTTTTCTGAGCCGCTCTCTTCTCCTTTGCCATTAGTTCCTTTTCCACTATTCCTTGAAGCACTTCTTCATTCACTCTTTCTCTGGCTTCCCTGAAAATCTCTTCTTGCATCTCCGCTTCTTTCGCTACTTCATCAATTTCTTCTTCCGGCACATGCTCGTTAGCAACCGAGTGGTCTCCTGCATCACCTGCAACTCCTGCGCCAGATCCGCCAGGATTTAGACCTCTTTCTTGTTCCCACTCTCTTGCCCGTTGCTCGAGTCTCGACCTCCTTGCCACTAAGGCTTCTACATCCATCTCATCCTCATCAGAATCTTCAATAAAGTCTCCCATAAATACATCGACGAGAGGTGTTTCTTTCTCAGCTCCTGCTTCTTCAACTACCATCTTCTGCTTGCCTTTGTCTTTAAGAGCCGGTTGAGCCTCCTCCACCTTTTCACCAGATTTGTTTGAGGACTCGATCACCGGACCCTTACTAGTCAGCTTTTTCAGGCCCTGATCCTCCTTCTCCCCCTTAGGTGGGTTATCCGCATCAGGAGCATCATCATCATTTTTATCGTCACCACCACCACCGGTTGAAGGACCAGGTCCAGCCCTGTTACGTCCAAATACAGCATCAAGTAGTTCATTCAGCTTCGACCAGACCTGAGACATGCCATGAGTGACATCATCGACTGACCGCCCAACCTCCACTTGTACCAATCCAAGATTGTTTATCTTGTCAATCATTTGATTTTGGACGGCAATCAGGTTCTCCATGAACTGTGCTCCAACCTCCAATCTTCCAGAGTGAGAAGAGACAGCAGCAGTAACACCAGCAACTCCAGCCTCCAAAGCCTCCACCTTCTTCACTAGATCCTGCAATTTAGGGGACGGTGTTTGGCTTGGGTTAAACTGTTTACTCTCGCCGGGTTCTGTTTCACTCAAGATCCCTAAAGAGAAGGGATCTACTCTCCCTGTCTCTCTCTCGTGTTTAGAGCCTAACAGAACTAAAGCTTCATCCACTAGTCGCTGCGGACTAGCGGTGAGTTGGTCGGCGATATCGGTCAGTGAGACTGAACATTTAAACGTTGTGTCTACGTTAGGAGATGGCGTTATGACCATGTCATCCCCTTGTTCACCAAGAACCTTTTCTGGTTCGCTGGGCTGTTCTGGAGGCGTAGACCCACCAGTCACCAGATGTCGTTGCTCTGCGAGCAACTTGTTTTCTGATTTAGATGAGGAAGAGTCATCCGTACTGGATTCGACAGACTCTTCCACATATACACTTCCTGAGATTCTAGCATCAAAAGAGCTAGTCTCAGTTTGCCATTCCCGTTCCGAGAAATTGCTCAAAGAGCCCTGTGCGGACAACTCAGGGGAGGTAGGGCCAGCTCCTATTGGCTGTTGAGCTGGACCCCTCCTTGACTCTCACCAACATGCCTAGGCGAGTGCGAATGTGTTGGAATATTTAGGAGAGGTGAGCCACCAGCGTGAGGTGTGGTGGCTGTGAGAGGTGAACTATCCCTAACAGGTTGCGCAGTTGCCACTGGGATAGAATCCATCTTTAGCTTCTTTGAGAGTGGCAGAGCTGCTGATTTTATTACTCTCTCAACTCCTACACTCCCTCCACTCGATTCACTCGACTTAGATGGGTTTGCCTTCCTTTTATCACCAGTTTTAGGGCTGGCTGAATGTTTATGAACAGAAGGGCTTGCAGCCTGGATAGAGCCTGGGGGTTTTCAGGCCCACGGCTGTAGAAAACAGGGGTTGGTTGAATTGAAATTTGATCAAGATCAGCAAGAATAGGTACCTGACTCAGAAGATCTTCATCCTTGTCAGCTCCAGCTTCTGCAACATTTGCTTCAGCCATTTCAACATCCATACCTGCTTCTCCCAAATTTCCAGACACTTGATCTCCATCAGCAGCTTCATTGCCACTACCTTCCGCTTCTACTGCGGTAAACTGAGAAGCATGCCTCCTAGCATACTCATCTTGCAGATCCTGGAAGTACGGAGTCAGGCGCAACTCAAAAAGTTTGGACTTTTACTGGGTTTCCATGGTGGAGATACTCTTTAAGGTCATATCAAAACATGCCATCCTTTCAGAGCCTTGAAATATTCTTCTGTGCTCCTCTGAAAGAACGTCATCCAGAACCATCTGAAGAAATCTTGGCATCCAACATTTGACTGGTCCATCTTCCGGATTCCGAGATGCATTTTTTTCCAGTGCCCACCTCTCAAGCAACTGAATCAACAGATGTTTGCCCACATTCACTCTTCTGTTATTTTATACTCCATATAGAATTACTCGACAGCTGTTGTTCATTGGTCTGTAGTCTTTGTCCTTTGGGAACATGCAGCGTTGAATGGCCTGAACTACATAATCCTACTCAGCTGGTAACATACCTGTGTGAACCTTTGTTACCTTGATAGGACCCGTGGGAGGACGACAACCTATCTCTGTGAATAATTGAAACATTTCTTCCATAGTAGGTTCCGGAGCAAAATTTTCTGAAGGAAGCCCAAGAATCTCATTGAACTTCTGCAGACTGGCCTCATATTTTGCACCACTGATAGTGAAGGATAAGCCTGTTGGATTTGCTTTACCACCCTGAATCTCTAATGTTGAGTAAGCAGCTTGAAGGGCTTCAACATTCAGGATGGGAGAGGTGGTTAAGGCATGACTTATTATGGATGTGTTGTTGAGGGACTCAATCCAGAACTGGTAGTGAATGAATCTACCAGTTGCTCGATCAGCAGAGAGATTAACAAAGTTGGTTTTGGGAATTGTGAAATTTAGGTTGGCCATTTGAGATTTGTGTTTGAGAAGAGAAATGTTTCGTAAAGATTTTGCAATGAAAATTTTAGAGAACAAGTTCTAAATTTAAACACAAAAAAAATGTACACGAACCCCACTAATTACCCACGTAATAAAACTCCCCACTAATGACCACTTAACTCCCCACTAATGATCACTTAACTCCCACTAATGATTGACGGTTTAGCTTTAGGAAATTAAAGTGAACAGTCGTTTTGTTTTGAAAAAGGCGAGTATCTCGGAAAAACACAAAACAGGGCGGTTACTTGGTACTTTATGGATTGATCAGTAACACACACAACTATGCCACTTGAGAACAAAAAAATGAAGAACACGAAGACACGAAATCAAAAAAACAAACTCACTCGAATAACAGGAGAACTGAACAACGATTTGCAAGAACACTAATGTTAAGAGATGACGTAGAATATGCGCAAAAAGTTCAACAGTGTACTTTAAACAAAATTTTGGCAGAGTTTTGTTTTACTGATTAATGTTTTCAAGTAACAGTTAGTGATTTTTGTTTAAGAAAATCACAAGAAAAACTTGGTGTTATGGCAGGGAAGAGGATGCTGTGAATGTATGTATATGCGTGTGTATTTGCTTCAGCTTTTTGAACTAGTGAGAGAGAGAAGGTTAATAGAAATAATGAACAGACTATATAATGCTATATTATATACTTGCACGCCTAAAAAGAAAGTAACTGAAGAGACAAGTCACATCTCGATCTCGAGATCCGCATCTCGATCTACATCTTGATGTCGATCTCGATCCGCATCTCGATCTACATCTCGATGTCGATCTCGATCCGCATCTCGATCTACATCTCGATGTCGATCTCGATGTGGATAGATCGAGATGTACCTTAACAGTTTTTAAGCAATTTTAGCAAGTCAATCTCGATCTCGAACCAGAACCAGATCGAGATTTGCCTTAGAAACTTACAATTTTGAAATGACAGGGAATTTAGCAAATAAACCATGCATTACAAAATTAAGTCTAACATTAAATCCTATCACATTATTAGACATTAATCATATGGATACACAGATCATCATAAGATTAATGTCATGAAACTTTCTAACTTCCCCTTATGACATGCAATACATATATTTTTGAAGTTAAGTACACATTATTAATTATGAATATTCATGAACAACAATAATATGTACACAAACTGAATTATAACAGATAGGTAGCAAAACTAACAGGTGTTAAGCATCCCCAATTCACCAACCAATCTAGAAAATGTTGATTCGTCTAGAGGTTTAGTGAATATATCTGCTATTTGACGTTCAGTAGACACAAAATGCAACGCTACAGTTCCATTTTCTACATGCTCTCTAATAAAATGATACATTATATCAATATGCTTAGTCCTAGAGTGGTCCATAGGATTGTTGGTCATTGCAATAGCACTTGTGTTGTCACACATAATAGGAATCTTAGATACTTCCACACCGTAGTCCTTGAGTTGGTTCTTCATCCACAGTATCTGGGCCACACAGCTTCTAGCAGCAATATATTCTGCTTCAGCTGTCGAGGTAGATACTGTGTGTTGTTTCTTGCTTTGCCAAGACACCAACCTTCTTCCAAGAAACTGACAGCTTCCTGAAGTGCTCTTCCTATCTATTCTACAACCTGCGTAATCTGAATCCGAATAGCCAACAAGATTAAACCCTGTATCTCTTGGGTACCAAATCCCAAGATTTGATGTTCCCTTGAGATACCTAAAAATACGCTTTACGGCTATGAGATGTGACTCTCTAGGATCCGCTTGGAACCTTGCACATAAGCATGTAGAGAACATAATATCAGGTCTGCTAGCAGTTAAATACAAAAGAGAGCCGATCATACCTCGATAGCTTGAGATGTCTACAGGTTTTCCCGTTTTATCCTCGTCAAGCTTCATGGCTGTTGCCATAGGAGTCTTAGCTTGTGATACATCTTCGAGACCATACTTCTTTAATAGATCATGAATGTACTTGGTCTGGCAGATAAATATCCCGTCCTTCTTCTGACTAACTTGAATACCGAGAAAGAACGTCAGCTCTCCCATCATGCTCATCTCATACTTTGATTGCATTAACTTTGCGAATTTAGCACACAGCTTCTCATTTGCAGACCCAAAGATAATGTCATCCACATATACTTGCATTATTATTAGATCATCTTTACATTTCTTGTAGAAAAGCGTCTTGTCGATTACTCCTCTGGTGAAACCACTTTCTAGTAAGAAGTCTGACAGAGTTTCATACCACTTCCGCGGAGACTGCTTAAGGCCATATACTGATTTGAAGAGGCGATAAACATAATCACAGTATTTGCTGTCGACAAACCCAGGAGGTTGATCAACATACACTTCTTCATCCAGTTCACCGTTTAAGAATGCACTCTTGACATCCATCTGATAGACTTTAAAACCATGATGTGCTGTGAATGCTAAGAACATACTTACGGCCTCTAGCCTTGCTACTGGTGCGTAGGTTTCATCATAATCAATTCCTTCTCTTTGAGTATAACCCTTAGCAACCAGGCGAGCTTTATTTCGTGTTACAAGTCCGTTTTCATCCAGCTTGTTTCTGAATACCCATTTTGTTCCAACAACAGATCTATTCTTTGGTCTGGGTACCAGCTTCCACACCTTCTGCCTTTCAAACTGATTGAGTTCTTCTTGCATAGCAATCACCCAATCAGCGTCATCTAGGGCTTCTTCCACCACTTTAGGTTCCAATTGAGAAAGGAACACTGAGTATAGACATTCATTCTCAGTGGCAATTTCAGCTCTAGCTTTTCCTCTAGTAGTCACTCCGGCATCTGGATCACCAATAATTAGCTCAAACGGATGGTCCTTGCTTCAAGTACGATCCCTAGCAAATGTTCTTGATGACTCAGCTTGATCTTGTAAGTGAAGGTGACTTAGTCTAGAAGCACTTCCACTAGCTCCTCCTGAGCCAGTACTAGCTCCCCCTGAGTGAGCTGCTCCCCCTGAGTGCATACTTACTCCCCCTGAGTTAGTACCAGGTCTAACGGAAGGTGATCCCTCAGCCCTAGTGTTTTGTATTGGCGAGACACTAGACTCTTGATTAATTACATTATTTATCATTGGATCACTACCCTGCACTACAGACTCAGGAATTGTATCCACTTCATCAATATCCATATTTTCAAATCTTAGGGAAGTGGGCTCACTGTCTTCTTTTTGTATAGAAGGGAGCTTTGAGTCGTCGAATGTGACATTAAGGATTTCAACCACCTTGCGATCATTAAGCGCAAACACCCTGTACGCTGCTACTACTTCAAGAGAATATCCAATGAAAACCCCTTCATCTGCTTTGGCATCAAACTTTCCAAGTTGTGCATTGTCTCTTAACACAAAGCATTTGGCATCAAACACGTGAAAGTACTTGATAGATGGTTTTCGTTTATTCATCAGATAGTAAGGCGTCTCATTATAGTCTTTTGTAATCAGGGTTTTGTTCTGTGTATAACACGCCGCGCTAACTGCTTCAGCCCAAAAATACAAAGGAAGTCTTGACTCATACAGCTTGTCCTAGCTGCTTCAACCAGTGTCCTATTCTTCCTTTCTACCACCCCATTCTGCTGCGGTGTTCTCGGTGCTGAATACTGTCGTCTGATCCCTTTAGATATGCAGAAATCCATTAACACTGAGTTCTTGAATTCTGTCCCGTTGTCAGATCGGATAGTCTTCACAATCAGACTTGCTACGTTTTCAATTACCAGTACATGCCTAATGATCTCATGTGGCACTTCATCTTTCGATGTCACAAACTTTACCCATGTGTATTTGGAAAAGTCATCGACTATCACCAGCGCGTATCTTTCCCTTGACATTGACATAACATTAACGGGTCCAAACAAATCCATGTGAAGTAGTTGTAGGGGCTCGGTAATGCTATTCACTTGCTTATCCTTATGCGAGGCTCTTTTCGATTTTCCCATCTCACATGCTTCGCAGAGTCCATCTGGAGTAAACTCCATCTGCGGCAGCCCTCTCACCAATTCTCTCTTTACGAGATTATTCATTGCTTTAAAGTTCAGGTGAGATAATCTTTTATGCCATAGCCAACTTTCATCAGCAGAAGCCTTGCTGTAGAAACACGTGACTTCAGACTGATCAGCAGAATTCATGTCGGCTATGAACAAATTTGACTTCCTTACTCCTTTGAGAGCAAGGCTTCCATCCTTTTTGCTTCGAATCGAACAATCATGCTTCCCAAAGTTAACGTCAAAACCCCTGTCGGTGAACTGACTAACGCTGAGAAGATTATGTCGCAATCCTTCCACAAAAGACACGTCCTTAATGATAACGTTTCCACAAACAATCTTGCCATATCCCCTGGTCTAACCTTTGCTGTTATCTCCAAAAGTAACCACGGAGCCGGCTCTCAACACCAAATCTGTTAGCAGGGACTTATTGCCGGTCATATGCCTCGATGCTCCACTGTCCAGCACCCATATGACTTTACTCTTTTCCTGTTCACTGCCCTGCAAATCCAGAAAGATTAGGTGTTCTTCGGAACCCAATGATGTTAGGGCCCGACATCAATAATTTTCTTTTTCTTTTCAGATACAGAAGGCTTTGCCTTGTTGCCATCAGGGGCATACATCTTGACTTTGTCTTTTCCCTTGTCAACCTTGACTGGTTTGTCAGGTTTGGGAGTAGACTGGTCACTCCTAACTTTAGGAGGACTTGAAGTCTTAGCCTTTGACCCAGCATGCTTTTTCTTACCACTACTAGATGTATGTTCACCAGATGTACTAGCAGTATTCATCAAATTAAAATAAGCATGCATGATGTTTACAGCACATGGCATACAATTAGGATTATTGCATTTGGCATGATTTGCATACATGTTAGGCAAAGCAGTAGTTGCAGTCATGGTATTACAACCAACAGGTTTTTCTTCCTCTACATAGAACGGGCAATAGCAAGACAAATGATCAGTTTGATTACAAATATAGCATGCCTTCCTAGCTCGTGTAGATGTAGATACAGATACAGGTTCAGTTTTAACTACCTCTACAGGTGTTTTCATTTGGTCTGACCCTGCTACCCATTCTTTATATGACACCGTCTTAGCCTCCTTGGTTCCTACACCTCTCTTAGCATAGGCACTCTTACTCGCTCTCTTAGAAGTTGTAGGTTTTACTACTTGTTCTTCCGACTCTTTTTCCATTTTAATCTCATGTTCAATTTTAACAGCAACAGGATCTATTGTCCTAGGCTCAAACTGCTTAAAGATAGGTTTTCTAACATCCCCTAAAACCTCAGGCACATTTTCTTTGACTAACACTGGCTCTAACAACTCAGCAGCCCTATTTTTCTTTTTCTGTGTGTAGTCAAGTCCGATGTTTACTTTTTCATTTTTACTCTTGCCTGCCAGTTTCATGTACATGTCCCTTTCTACAAAAACTTTATTAGCGGCTTCTTTAAAAGATTGACATGTTATTTTAAGCTCAGCTAATTCATTCTTAAGTTCTTCGTTAAGGTCTTCCCTAATCTTAAGCTTGTGTTCTAAAACGTCTACCTGATTCATTAACTGCCTTTCTTTACTTTCTCCTGATTCTAATTCCTCTACCTTGGCCTCGAGAAGTCTATTCTTAAGGGAGAGTTTAGCATTTTCCTCATTAACAGCGATTAGATTCAGTTGGAGATTGTACATGTCTTTAGTCATGGCAGCTAATTCATTTTGGTACTCAGAAATAGACATTTCATTTACGGTTAGAATTGGTACCTCTGATTGTTCTGAAGATTTTGCCATTAAAGCGAAGTTGCATAGCTCCTGATCTTCATCTTCATCAGACTCGTCCCAACCCTTCCCTTCAGTCACAACATACGCCCGGCTTCCCTTCTGTTGCTTGCTAACCAAGGCGTCATATTTCTTTTTCAGATCAGCATAGGATTCCTTGGGATGAACATATTTGGGCTTCTTGCACTCTGTTGCAAAGTGTCCCAATTCATTGCAGTTAAAGCATCTGAACTTGTTCTTGTCTACCAGGTTAGGTCTGTAGCCACTACTAGATGTGCTACCTCGACCGCTGTAATTTCCCCGGCCACTTACACTACTACCTCTGCTGCTGCTGCTGCTTCTTCGGCTGAAAGAACTACCAAATCGTCCTTTGCCTTTTCTTGGCTTCCTGAAGCTGATATGAGCAAATTCTCGAGCAATACAAGCATATGACTTGTCTTCTAATTTGTCCAGCTCTTCAAGGGTATAATATTCATCCTCACTTTCTTCGGATGGATCTTCAATATCTAATATCACCCTTTCAGGATTAGCAGTTTTCAATGAGACAGCTACAAGTGCCTTTGCAGTAGACTCTTCAGCTACAAGTCCAGATTCACTTACCGCTTTGTATTCTCCACTATTGTAGGATCTTCTTTTGTCATTTTGTTCTTTCTCCAGCTCGTAGGTCTTTAAAACACCATACAGCTTTTCGAGAGAAGTATTTTTCAAGTCTCTTGACTCTCGAATGGCAGTGATCCTGTGTTCCAGATGTTTAGGCAAATTCAAGAGAAACTTGATATTTGAATCTGCCAGTGGATAGACTTTATCTCTTATACTCAGCTCGATAAGCAATTTACTGTAATGTTTGTAAACATCCGCTACACTTTCTCCTCGTTCGCATCTGAACGATTCATATTCAGATATCAGAATGCGCTTGTGATTATCTCTAACTTCCTCGGTCCCCTCCATCACTACAGCCAGTTTATCCCACATGGCTTTAGCTGTTTTTAATCCCTTTATTTGAACATAGTACTCTGAGTTTAGGGATTCAATTATGACGTTGCGTAACGACGCATCCATACCAACCAATTCTTTATCTGCGTCTGAAAACTCCATTTCCTCTTTAGGAACAGACCGGGATGGTATTAGTATCCCTCCTTCCATTCGCTCTGGCTCAATTCTCATGGGTATGTATGGACCGTTCTCCAATATTCTCAAGTATACCTTGTTTATTGAATCAAGGTAGGCTTTCATCCTTCCTGTCCATTCGGCATAATGTTGTGCATCAAACGGAGGTATCTTAAATCTGTGTGCGGCGGCCATTTTAATAAAGTTTAAAATTAAGATAATACACTTTTCAAATTACAATAAATTGTATTTACTTGAAAAATTAATTATCTCACTTTAAATATCCAACACGTAATATCCAATGGGTTTTGCACTTAAGATTCAAGCAAGTTAGTTCTAATCTCAGGAACAGTAGCAGTGTCCACCACTTTTTCAAGTCCAAACAAAAAATTGTCCACTTTCTAGTTGACAGAAGTTCGAATATGTACTTTTTGTTTAGTCAAACAGTTGATTCACTTTTGGCCACAAGAAAACCCACAAAGCTCTAAGGTACAACGTTTGTAATGTTGTACAAATATTCCTTACACCATGACTCAGAACTTTTTAGATCTATGAACTTTTCAAGAAGAAACAAATAAAAGCTTTCGGCACAAACTTCAAGAAAAATGGATCTGGGATTTTCAAGAACCAACTCAAACAACACAGTAGGATCTCTGTTAGATGTGTTTAACAGGTGCTCTGATACCAATTGTTAGGTCCAAAAGTATTGTAGAGGGGGGGGTGAATACAATTGTTTTGAATACTGAGAGAAAATGAAATAAATGCAGGTAATAAATGATGACACAGAATTTCAAGAATATATCTTTATATTCATTGAAGAATTTGCTACAACATTCATAAAAGCATCATAATCAGTTGAACAATAAATACAGCAATTAAGGCTTGATTCAACTGATTCTCTCTCACTTTCTTTTTACAGTAAATGCTCTCTTTTTAAAATATACTATTGAAAATACAGAGATTGCTAAAAGTCTTTTTACAAATAAAACAAAGTGCTGCTTTTATAATGTCGTGTAGACTTGATCTTGTCCTTTTTGTGTACGTGGCCCAACCAGGACTCGTCAACAAAAAGTACTTTCCAACCACTCTGGATCAACCGTTCACAATAAGCCACTTGTCCCTTGAACATTAAATGCTACATATCGACCCGCATCTCGATCTAGGCCTGGACCCATCTCGATCTCGATCTTGGTTGACAATCTCGATCTCGATCTCGATCTGTGAAAATCTCGATCTCGATCTGTGAAAATCTCGATCTCGATCTATGAGAATCTCGATCTCTATCTCGATCTGCCGTGGATAGAGATTTGCCTTGTAATGTTTTACTTCAATTATAAATCTCGACCCGCATCTCGATCTGCTGTGGATCGACATTTGCCTTAGCAAATATGCACTCATCCAATGTTGATCTTCTTTAGTGACTAATTGTGGATTAACCTTTATGAGCAAGTTTCCCTAGCTTCTTCAACTTCTTTTCCTCACTCAATTCAAATGAGATCTTCTACTACTGACATGAACTTGCCTCCAATGTCCTGACACTTGATGCAATGGTCTGGTTCATAAGTGACTAGTCTTGTAGGGGTTCTTGCTTCTGAATGTCAGTTCTCATTTGTTGATTAACCTTTACATTATCCAGATGTTGATATACATTACATGAAATCACTTTGGTCTTCTTGATACTTCTTTGACATTAATTTGATTCTCCATTAGATAAGTTAGGGCATGAGCAATACTGAAATTGAACTTCTTCTCACTTATGCATCCTTGATTAACCAAATTAGTTACTTGTAGTTACCAAGTATCATTACCATTTCTTCAGTTGATTGATTCCATGTGCTTCTTCAGTTTCTCTTGTTTTTGCTGTTGTTTTATCTTTTACCTAGTTGAGTTACATAGTAATTAAGTGTTACAAGTTAGTACACCTATGCCTTTCAGATCCATTTACACCCTATTGGCTTACATCCAGGAGGTAAGTCAACCAAATGCCAAGTCTTATTGGATTCCAAAGAATCCATCTCATCATTAATGGCTTCTTGCCAAAGATCGACATCTAAAGAAGACATGGCTTCTTTAAAGGTAGTAGGATCTTCTTCAAGGTTATAAGCGTAGAAGTCAGGGCCAAAATCTTTGGCGACTCTAGCTCTCTTGCTCCTCCTCGACTCAATTTCTGATTCTTCAGTGTGTTCTTTCTCCTTTAATAAAGGAGTAATACTCGTTGATGCACCCCCACTATTTCTCAATTTAAATGGAAACTTGTCTTCATAGAAATCAGCATCGACTGATTCTACTATAACTCGTGCATTTAAATCAAAGAATCTGTAGGTTTTGCTATCAAAGCCATATCCAACAAATACACACTCATAGGCTCGACTTGCAAGTTTAAGCCTCTTAGGATCAGGAATTCGAACATAAGCTAGGCAACCCCAAGATCTAAAATAGGAAGTATCGGGTTGTCTACACTTAAGTATCTCATAGGGAGTTATCATACTTCTAGATTTGGTTACTCTATTGAGCACATGACAGACCGTTAGTATGATCTCCCCCTACCAGTGAGACGCAGCACTAGAGCCAAGCATAATGGAAACCACTAACTCTGTAAGAGTCCTATTCTTTCTTTCGGCTTTTCCATTCATTTCTGGTGAGTAAGGAGCAGTTCTCTCATGTATAATCCCATGAGAGTCATAATATTTAGTAAATAGTTTTGATTCGTATTCTGCTTTTCTATCACTACGAAGTCTCTTAATTTTTGTCTTGTACTGATTTTCAACTCTATTCGCAAATAACTTGAACATGTCAAATGCGTCACTTTTATTTTACATAAGATAAACAAAAGTATAATCAGAACAATCATCGATAAATGTGATAAAGTATCTCTCACCACTTCGAGTTAAAACTCCATCTAATTCACATATATCTGAATGAATTAGGTCCAGTGGTTCTGTATTTTTAATCACTACAGACTTGTGGGAAGTCTTTGTAATTTTCGCTTGACTACAATATTCACATTTATCTAAAGCAGAGGAAGACAACTTGGGAATTAATCCTAAGTTGCTCATATTTATTATGCTTCGTCTATTAATGTGACAGAGTCTAGTATGCCAAGTATTGAAATGAGTCAACATGTAAGAGGAAATAGAAATTTTATTAACTTCAGCATTCAACTTAAACATTCCATCTATAGCATACCATTTTCCCACAAAAGTACCATTCTTAGTAATGGTGTACAAATCAGAACCTATAGTCTCGGTAAACCCTGAAACCCAGACACTGAATTCTTTCTCATCTCAGGAGTGTGAAAGACATCCTTTAGCAGTAGGGACTTTCCAGAGGTAAACTTGAGCTCCACATTTCCAATCCCAGCAACATTGGTGGTGTGGGAGTCTCCTAGTAGCACCTTTATTTCATCAGCATTCGTGTATGTCTTGAACATCCCACGATCATAACAGACATGACGGGAGGCACCAGTGTCTACCCACCACCCATCAGGTCCACCGACAAGATTAACCTCCGTGATCATAGCAACGAAGGCTTCTTCAACCACGTTGGCTTGTGGTTGAGCTTGGTGTTTAAGTCTGCACTTCTTCGCCATATGTCCTGGTTTTCCACAATTGAAACAGTGGAATGTTCTAGCGACATTCCTGGGTGGTTGTTGTCTAGTCTGATTCTTCGGAGGTTGATAGTTTCCTTGCGGGTTGCTATTTGTCTTCTTGAAGTTCTTTCCCTTAGCTCTCAGACTTGCACCAGAGTTCTTCTTTTGCTTGTTGTTGGACACAACTAGCACCTCTTCCTTCCGATCTTGTTTTCTTGCTTCCTCTTCAATCCTAAGGCGAGTGATAAGACTCTCTAAGGAGAATTCCTTAGTCTTATGTCTTAGAATATTCTTGAAATCCTTCCAGCTTGGCGGTAACTTGTCTATTATCACGGCTACTTGAAATTGTTCATCTAGTGGCATTCCCTCGGTGATGATCTCGTGTGCAATCTTCTGCAGCTCGTGTGACTGTTCCTCTACAAACTTGTCATCGGTCATTTGGAACTTGAGATAGCGACTTACCGCATACTTCTTGGCGCCAAACTCCTCCGTATCGTACTTCTTTTGTAGAGCTTCCCATATTTCTTTCGCAGACTTATCCGAATTATAGTAATCGTACAAATTATCGGATAAGCCATTCAAGATAAAGTTCTTAATCAGGAATTCATTTTCTAGCCATAATTCTATCTCCTTAGCAAGTTCAGTATTAACGGGAGCTATAATAGCAGAAGATTCAGTACTAGTAGGAGGAGCAGGCATAACAGGTTTTGCAGTAGTTAACACATAAGCTACTTTACGCATGGTAAGGAAAAATAGCATTTTTTGTTTCCAACGCTTAAAGTTCACTCCCTCAAAATGAAAAGACTTATTAATATCAGAAGCTACATTACCAGAAAAATCAATGGTAGACATGACAGACATATATTTAATAATCGTAAAATTCCGAAACGTCTTAAAAATGTTAGGAAAATATTTGTAGAAAATAGTTACATATATATTTTACGACTATTAAAAACTGAAAATCAGAACATGTGTACCAGATTTTTCTGGGATGAGTCACGGATCTCGCTCTCTTTAAGACGTTTCGCGGCTATGTCCAAATGTGCAAGACAATCACTTTTGCCACTCCGTCCCTAGGATAAAACAACCCAGAATATTTCCTTACGATAACCCTTTCCACCAAGAAATTACCGGTCGAACTATTCACCTTTAATAACTACTCAAAAAATAATAATAATAATGGAGGAAGGTGTACAAGTGTATGGATATGTATATGGGTGACTGAGAAGAAAATAAAAGCAGAGAACTCTTAGAAAACACACACCATGATCAGACTCTATATGCTACTTGTTGAACTCAATATTATGGTTTTTGGTGTTGTGTGAAATGCAAATACTTAGCCTCTATTTATAGGCCAAAGAGGAGCCTAAAATTTAAATGAGGCAATAAAAGAAAAGCACAAGACAAGCCTCCCACCAAGTTTGCTAGCATTAAAATTATCGTTATACATTGAACTTGGACAAGAAATTTGAAATGTATATCTCACCCATAAAGGCTGATTTGATTTGAAAATAAATGATTAAGAAATCATTTTTCTAATTATTATTTAAAATAATTCACACAAAAATCCAACACGACATAGTTCATTGATGGAAGAGATATTTTAAAAGCTCTCATGACGTACAACATCAATTTTATAGTGCTCAAGTTGACATCTCAAATAATGCATTTCTTATTCACTGAAGTCTTTTGGATAATATTTTTCTGCCAGCATGCAAATATCCTCAACTTTGAATGCTCTAAAATCATCCTTAGGGTCTAAAGCAGCGCTAATTATAAGGAGCTCTACTGCTCCATCACTAAATCTGGAATTCAACACTTCTTGTTGAAAATCTATTGCGGAATTGAAGATATCAAAATAATAGTGTTCACGGGTTGTCATTGAATCTTTTTGTTGGCATGAACGTCCTGTTGCCCTTTTGTACAAAGCATTCATATCTGGAATTTCAATATCATGTTGTGTGCAAATCGATTGCACATACACAAGGAGATGATCAAATCCTTCTTCTCTCAAAGTGAGAAGCAGTGTTTTAGTTGTTGAAACTAGATCCATGGCATTTACAATATCAAGATATTTGTGCTGTAAAGCTCGACAAAGTAAATCTGTAATCCCCATAATTTTATGCATCATATAAAGCGTGAAAAGAAATTCAAAAGATCTCATAGCAATTAAACAACCACCTGCTTCTCCACGCAAAGAACTAGATGATCCTTCTTCCACAATACTTCTAATCACGGAAATAGTTGCACCAAACATGTCAATTAAGCTGCAAATAGAATCAAAATGAGAGCTCCATCGAGTAAATCCACTACGATGTAGATTACCAATCTGATTAAGGCCTTTACAAGTATCACGTTCCCCTGAAGTTACCATACGAGCAATTTCAATAGCTTGAGCAGAATGCAACTCGGTATGCCATTTGGGAGAACAACCAATAAGATTAATAATGGCTGAGAGTTTTGAAAAAAAATAGCCAAACAGAAATCTCTTTTGTAGAAGCTCCAACTAATGCTAATTGTAACCTATGAGCAAAACAATGCACATAATATGCATATGGACACTCTTGAAGAAATATAGCTTGAAGTCCATTCCAATCACCTAACATGTTGCTAGCACCATCATACCTCTGCCCTCTCATATTAGTGATATGCAAATTATATTGAGAAATGATATCACATATATTTTTCTTCAATGTTGAAGCAGTGGTATTTGGAACATGAACAATCTCAAAGAAACGCTCTCGTAAGATACCGAGACAATCAACAAATCTCAAAATAATTGACATTTGCTCTTTATTTGAAGCATCTTTAGCTTCATCAACTAAAATACAGAACTTTGCATCTCCAATTTCTTCAAATATTTTTCTTCTCACTTTATTCGCAAAAATATTCAAAATTTCCTTTTGAATAGTTGGTGAAGTATATGTTGCATTTTTTGGAGCTTTCTCTAAAACTACATCACCAATGTTAACATTCAATCGACCCATAAGTTTTACCATCTCTAAAAAATTACCACGATTTTTAGAAATTGGAGATTCATCATGACTTCTAAATGCACAAGCTTGCAAACTAAGCCATCGAATACTCTCAATTGTTATTGTAAGTCGCAATCTATTTTTCTGAACTTCTTCTAAACTTTGGGCATTCAACACTTTGTCAATATGTCCAGTTACTTTCATCAATTCTTGAACGCATTGCACAGCATTATTATGTGGTGAAGTAGGGCCTCCCATTTGCATCAAAAGTGGACATCTAACTCCATCATTAACCCTCTTTCAATTATTAAATCCATCAACAGTGAATGTAGGATGGAGAGGTGATTTGTTTTGGAAAATAAAACATGGGAAACAAAATACTAAATCCTTTGATGGAGAGTACTCTAATCAGGGAAACTTTTCAAACCATGAATACTGAAATTTACGATGTTGCATTTGTGACCCGTATTTAGTTCTCAGATACTCTGGTAACTTAGGTTGATACGGACCCAATTTAATATAAGCTCGCCTAATTTCATCTCGTTGATTAACGGGATGTTGTCATATAGGGGTCCTAATTGCAGGATCTCGCTCAAGAGAATTAAGATCAATTTCAACTCTTCGAGATTTAAAAGAAGGATTTTCCTCAATAATAGTATCAGATGGGGGATGTATATTACTAGTAGGCGTAGCAGCTATAGATGCACTTTCTTTGGATTCGAAAAATGAAAATATTGTTTTTCCTCTTTTATTATTACTTCCTTGATTTTCCATTATATGTGTCCTGTAAAAAAGAAGAGTGATATGGTTACAATTTACAAATTATGTAACCTAACTAAAAAATTAAATCTAATTACAAGTATGAGAGTAATATAGATTGATTGAGAAAATATGGACATACTTTATAATAATTGTCGATGATTGTTCTTGCTTGAAATCTTGAATTGAATCCTTGTAGTTTATCACTGAGTAGGTTTGTTTGTGTTTTCTCCTCGCCTCTTTGCCTGTGTCTTGTAGGTACCTGTGTGTATAATTTTTCTTTACAATTTTTAAGCAAGTTAAGCAACACTACAGGCTACAGCGGCTGTGAAAAAAATTTGGACTGGATCAAAAATTACCCTAGCTTAATTCTAATTTATTTGGGTTGGGCTATATAAAATTTTGAAATTGAAATTTTTTACCCGGGGCTACGGCCCACCACAGCCTTCACTGTGACTCCGCCTCTGATTACATGAATGCATTGAAAAATCCTCCTCAGATTAAGATAGTATTAAACTTCTGGTATTGTCCAATATAAGCAAGACATTTTCGCAAGGAATTTCAATCAATTAAGATAACATTTAAGCTTATAATGAAAAAATCTTCAAGTAAGATAAATAACAAAAGAAGACCAATAAGAAAAACGTATTCCCTTCCGTCAATGAGAGCATGTTTGAGCCAGGTATCAAACTCTTCAGCCCAAGCAGCAACAGAGTTCATTTCCCGCAGAGCCCTCAAATTATGAGTTGCAGACCCAGAACCAATAATAAGAACACCCTCCTCCTTCAAAGGGGCCAAAACCATCCCCATATTATAATGATGATATGCATCCTTATGTGTTTGAACAGAGAGCTGACACACATGAATATCAGCTTCAGGGTACATGAGCATGAGCGGAACCCATGCACCATGGTCTAGTCCCCTCTTCTTGTCCACATTAACTTTTCCAAATCCAGATCCTTCGAGAAGCTCCTCAACCCTCCTAGCCAATTTTGGAGCCCCTGGAGCCGGATACTTAATCTAGTATTATAAAATTGCCCAAACAAACAGAATCATATTTACATTAGCAAAGCTAAATGACAGTAACTAGGTACCAAAATTTTCACAAAAGTTTCCAAAATTGGGTTATTTATGTGCATGGGTCTATACATGGCCACGGTTCGTGAACCGCCGGTTCCGGTTCATGAACCGCCGGTTCCGGTTCGTAAAAATCTTGAACCGGAACCGGAACCTTAACATGATATAAACCTTCGGTTCCGGTTCAGACGGTTCCGGTTCACGGTTTGATCCGGTTTTGACCCGGTTCAAGACCGGTTCCGGTTTGAACCTTATAAATAAAAAAATTATTTATATTAAAAATATTGTTAAATTCATTTGTACTTTTTTAATTAAAAAACTAGTAAATATATTACAATAAATTTTATATGTTTTACAAGAATACAACAAACAATATAATTTATTATAATAATTTTTATAATCTATACTAATTCGAGCCATCCGATTTAGAGGTAGTAGGAATTGTAGTAGGATCTCCACAATATTCATCAGATGAGGATGATGAAGTGATGTTGGATTGTTTTCTTAATTCTGCTTTTTTCCGATCATTCACACAAACTTGTGTTTCAAAAGATCCGGGAGCCAATCTTGATCTTCTTGAATCCAAAATATTTCCTCCTATGCTGAATGTTTGTTCCACCGCAACGGTTGAGGCTAGAACCGCTAAAACTTGACTCACAATTTTAGCAAGTGTAGGGAAAGTCCTCTTATGCCTTTTCCACCAAGCTAATATGTTAAAATCTAAATCTGTATCAAACTCAAAAATTGTTGTTAGATAAATGTCGAGCTCCGAATGTGAGCTCGAATGCCTTTGTTTTTTAGAACGATCCATTAAATTTTTTGTTCCCGGACGTAATGAAAATGATGATGGTGTAGGAGGAAGAGGAGAGTCAACATTATCAATTACATGAAAATGACTGCATAAATCATGTAAATGTCTTTTAACTCTAATCATTATATTATTTACATCAATTTCAAGATCATCTTGTAATCCTAAATATTCATAATAATTTTCTAACATTTCTTGTAAACCATCATATTTAAATCTAGGATCAAATACAGAAGCTACAAGATAAATATCAGGAATTATTTTATAATAATTTAGCCATTTTATTTTCATTTGTGCAACACCTTCATAAATTTCATATATTTTTTCACCCTCATTTAATGCAAATGCAATATTTAAAGCTTCAACAATAAATAAACTAGAGGTTGGTTTGTAAACATAACTAAAAGTGTAAGTAGCATCATTAAAATTTTTAAAAATCTCCATAACTTTAGCACACAAATCCCAAGTTTGTGGTAAAAGATTAGAATTTGGTATATTTTCGGTGGCAAAAGAGCATAATAGAGGTTGATATTCTAAAGATTGACAAAGTAAAACATAAGTAGAGTTCCAACGATGACCAACATCTTTGGTAAAACGTTTCGGGTGCACATTATTATTTTCACAATATTTTAACCATGTTCTAGTAACAGTAGGGTGTACCCAAATATATTTAATAACATCTCTTATTGGTTTGATTAAATGTTGTATAATACGTAATCCATCTTGAACACATAAATTTAAAACATGGCATGCACATCTAGCATGAAAAAATCTTTCACCAAAATTAGGTTGGCAAATTCTAGTTAATTCGGGAATGGAGGCATTATTAGAGGAAGCATTATCGAAAGAACATGAAAAAATTCTATTAATCAGTCTATATTCCTCTAAAATAGCATGAATTATTTTACATATATTACTTGTTGTATGCGAATCATCAAATACTCGATAAGCTAAAACTCTTTTATTTAATTCAAAATTTTCATCAATATAATGACAAGTGAGACCCATATATGAATGTATTTGATTATGATCACTCCAAATATCACTACAAATAGACACATGTGTGTCATTATTACTAAAATATTCAATCAAATTATTTTTTCTTTTTTTATAAGATTTAATCAAATTTCTCTTAAGTGATGTTCTAGGTATTCTCTTAAATGCGGGTTGTACATCTCTACTAATCCAATCATTAATACCAACATTTTCACCAAAACTAAAAGATAACGAGTCTACCGAAATAGCTTCAGCTAAACCATAAGAACCACTAGCATGATCATAACGAAATAATGTAGGAGGATTAGGAGAAGAAGTTGCAAACCCGGATAATTGTGTTTGTCCCATTGCCATTCTTACCTTCTCAGGATGTTTGCTTTGTAAATGTCGATTCAAAGTGCATAACCTCCTCCCACTTGCCACGAGTATTTCGTACCACAATAATTACAGATGGCGTCTAATTTATTATCCGACTTCAATGAACCCTTCTTAAAATGTTTTGTAAAAATATCGGATGAAAGTTGTCTTCTCGAACTCGATCCACTTTCATCGGCTTGCATATTACTTTCTTGCGATCCAATATTAGCCATTTAATATATAATATAAAATTATAGTATGTAAAATAATTATATATATTTATAAAATATATATAATAAAACAAGAGAGTTGTGAATAGAATATATAGAGAATGAGAGAATGAGAGAGTTTGAGTTGTAAATTGTGAGTTAAGAATTTTAATATGTAAGGTATTTATATGGAAAAAAAGCAACCGTTACAATATTAACGTTGCAATATTAACGTTACAACAAAAGAGATTACACTACTGTATGACTAGTGACTACTCTAGTCTCTACAGACTACACTACTGTATGATGCAGATATCCGTGCAAAGAGATTTGACACAAAAGATCCATTCTTGATTCTTCTCATCTTCTTTTCGCATTTCAATACAAACCATTATTATCAAGCTCACAATTTTATATATATATATATATATATATATATATATATATATATATATATATATATATATATATATATATATATATATATATATATATATATATATATATGTGTGTGTGTGTGTGTGTACATACTAGCCTGTATATATAGCATTCCCACGAGTGACAGCAATTCTTGATATTTAAAATTCGGACTTTTTTCTTGCTAAGTTTAAAATCTGGACTTTTATTCTGTATTGATTTGAATTTTACTTGTAATTTTTTGTGATATTGAAGAACATGTCCAAATTATGAGTTTCAGATGGTACCCAAATAATTACCAATTCTTAGATTTTATTAATTAATTTATGGCTTTAAAAAATGCATTTAATACTTCCTCGTAAATTCCGTTTAACTTTGACATTTGGTACTATGTACCGTTCTTGCAATTAAAATTTAATACATACTTTTACCTAACAAGTTGAAAACAATAAATTAAAAAGGCAAATATGACAAATATGTCTGCAATTGCAAACGGATATAGAAAATAACATGACGAGTCGAACGGAGGATTTGATTATATCGGTTCAACTCTAGTGGTTTTTTTAATAATAGACGTTAACATATAATTTGCAGTGTCGTAAAAAATGAAAATTGAATTTAATCGATAAAAATATGAATCGGATATTAATCGAAACAATTAATTAAATAATTGAAAATTTAATCAATTCGGTGAGTTGCCGAATAGGGATATTGATCACTGATTTTTAGAATAATAAATTAATTTATATTATTAACATCCGAATTTAAAAATATTTTATATGGATTAAATTCTGTGGAATACTCTTAAATAAAATATAAATTACAGACATATATGTCCAGCATTATGCAATATTTAATAAGCTAAATATGATGCATAATATATATATTTTTTAATTAGTAATCCAAATAAGGTTTTCAATATAATTTTTGTGATTTTATATTTAGTAATATAATGGGTGAGAAAATGATTCGAGATTAACATTTAAATAAGATGACAATTATCACCATAAAAAAAAGAAATAATTGTGCACACAATTTTAGTCAAACGATTATACTTTACTGACAATTGACATACTATTGTCATTGTGTACTAGACTACTAGTACACTACTACTATGAGACCACCGAATCGCTAGAGCCAATAAATCTGTAAATGAAGTACATGAAATCTTTGGTTGCAACTTGCAAATCTTCGGTGTCTGGCAAGCAAATGTCACAGTCAAACTATCAATCATTGATAAGTGTAAAAGTAAAACAGTATAAGGTGACTAATAAAGAAGTTATAATTGCCCGGATCGGACCGGTTTGAACCTGCTGGACTGGACCGGTTTGAACCGGTGGTTAACCGGCGGTTCACCGATTTTCTATTAATACGAACCGTAACCTGAACCTTAAAAATAAAAAAACCGGCGGTTTAGGGCCGGTTCTGGTCTGGGCCGGTTTTGACCCGGCCCGGTCCGGTCCGGTTTTCCGGTTCTGGTCCGATTTGGCCATGTATACATGGGTCCGCTATTTTTAACAAAGTTTGAGTAAACAATTGGAAAGCCTAAGAGATTAACACTTGTGTCTCCACTTTGGGGCCCTCCCGCCCTACTCCTATAAGTGGCATAACTACCATTAAAATATAATATAAGATCCAATTATGTCAGTCTCTTAAATTTTTTAGAAAAACCTAACTTAACGTAGTATTAGAGCTCTAATTAAACTCTATTGGCCAGCCAACAGACTGGTCCTGGTACCTCACAATGGTATGTCACAACAAATTATGTTACACCATTGGATCAACTAATGGATGGCTGAGATTATAAAGTAAAGCAAAAAAAGAAAATCTAAACCATACCTGATACATGGGTTTGGGAAAGCCATAAAAGTCATAAATGGTATCATTAGGACCAGAAATGACATTAACAGTAGGATTATTTGTTTCCCAATGAGCAGAAATGATGAGAATACAAGTAGGTCTGTGAGGCACACTTTTTGTGTAAATGATTTCAAGAAAGGCCTGGCTGCTAAGCTATCATCTATTGACAAGGTAGGCAGGGACGTAACTAGTAAAGGGTTTCCCTGGGCTTAAGCCCATTGTAAATTTTAAAAAAAAATTAGTACTTATACATATATAAGTAATTAGTCCAGTCCATCAGAAATATGTGTCAAACCCATCTAACATTAAACTAAATTTCTACACAGAAAGACAGAAGTACAGAACATTAACAAAAGTATAGAACACTTAACACATGAACACCGAGAGTTACAACTTACAAGTTACAATCTAAATACTAAAGTCTAATTTGCTACTTTCTCAATCCTCAATCCTCAATTCATGTGCAGGTAATAATTTTCTCTATTTCAATGTAATTTGTAAGCATATATCTCTTTTCATTGCTATAAATCTAGAATGCTATATTTGTAAATTGTAACTTGTTTGAATTAGGGTTTCAACTTTCAATTGAAATTATAAAATTGTAATTGTTGTATCTTATTTGGGGATTAGGTTTTTATTTAATATGTCAAAACGAAATGATTCATCCTTGCAAAAGATTTCCATATTTTTTCATCCGAAAAAAGCTCAGAGGGCAAATAATGAAGAAGAAAATGTTGTTGAACCTATTGTTGCTGAACAGCCTGAACCTATTGTTGCTGAACCTATTGTTGATGTTGTTACTTTTGAAGGTGATCCGGGTTTACGTCATCAAATTTATGATTATCCAAAAGAACAATGGAATGAAATTCGTCGAGAATATCTTAAAATTGGGCCTTATTATTGGAGTCTCAAACGCGATGATTATCCACTGACCAAAGCCGAAAGGGATAAGCAAAATCGAAGATTTAACCCTTTATGGTTTGAAAGGTTTCACTGGCTTGACTATTCTCTAGCAAAAGATCGAGCTTTTTATTTACCATGTTTTTTATTTGAAAAAAATCCACCAAGAAGTGAAACATATACGGTGAATGGATTTAAAAGTTGGAAAAGAATCACCTCCGGAAAATAATGTTTTTTTACAACATATAGGAGTTCCTTGCTCACAACATAATAATGCTGTAAGCTCTTGTGAAAATCTGATGAAGTCATCTCAGCAAATTGACAATGTAATGTGAGTACGATCTCAGGAAAAAGTTCAAAGGAACCGTTTACGTGTTGAGGCAACAATTAGATGTGTTCGATGTCTTGCATTACAGGGTTGTGCATTCAGAGGTAATGATGAATCCCCTGGCTCAGAAAATTGTGGGAACTTCATTGAATTGCTAAAGTTTATGGGTGAGTTAAATAATAATATTGGTCTGGCTATAATGGGGAATGCTCCAGGAAATGTTACTTATACTTCACCACTAATTCAAAAGCAAGCTTTAAACCTTTTGGCCAATAATGTGAGAAAGCAGATTCGTGAAGAAATTGGAAATGCAAAGTTTTGTATTTTTGTTGATGAAGCCCAAGATAGTTCTACTCAAGAACAAATGGAGATTATTATCAGATTCGTTGATGACGGGGGTCTTATTCAGGAACGTTTGTTTACAATTTTAGGGGTTCAAAACACAAATGCATCTACTCTGAAGAAAGTTATATTCGATACCTTAGCTTATTTCGACCTTAATCCATGTAATTTGCGAGGACAGGGGTTTGACAGAGCATCTAATATGTGTGGTGCTTGGAATGGTTTGCAAGCACTGATTTTAAAAGAGTGTCCACAAGCATACTATGTGCATTGTTTTGCACATCGTTTGCAATTAGCTCTAGTAGCAGCTTCTAATGACGTCCATGAAGTTTGGTTATTCTTTTCTAAGCTAACTTCTATAGTTAATTTTGTAAATGCTTCTCCAAAACGTAAGACTGAAGTAGAAGACCTTCATAAGCTTGAACTAGAGAAGATGATTGGTAGTGGGGAACTTGGCACCGGCAAAGGTGTCAATCAAATGGTTAGTTTACAAAGAGGTGGAACAACTAGGTGGAGTTCTCATTTTTTTCTGTCCGTAGCTTGATTGCAATGTATAGTGCAGTGGGTTTATTTCTTTTATGGTTATCTACATAGAAAGATAGTTTGCTAAGAAGATTAACATAGATTCGATGATCGATGAATTTGATGGTATGGGTGATCGCCGCGTGAAACTTCGTTAATAACTAGTGAAGCCCACCCTACTTTAGAATTCTGGTTCGGTCCCTGAAGGTAGGTGATCCATGAGATATATACAGTGGCCCCTTAACTCCTCCTGTTGAACCCATTTTCTTCTTCTTCTTAGTCTACTCTTTTTGTTGAGTCAGTCTCACAAATTATATGAATATATATATACACAGGAAAGTTGGTTGGTATATGCTTCACGAAAAAAAAAGGTTGGTTGGTATTGCTCAACAAGAAAAAAGAAATTGTTGGTATATTTAATTTTGAATTTTATAATTTAGATATATTTTTATTTAATTTGGATATTAATAATTAATTAAAATTTGTTAGTATAGATGATTTTTTTTAAAAAAAATTGAGTATTTGATTAATATTTTAAAATATACTTCAAAACTTGATAATATTTAATTAAGATTGGATATAATTTTTAAAGTGAACTTTTTTACATAAATTAATTAATCTTTAATAATTTTTTACGAATTTCCGAAATTTATGAGATTTTAAGAAAAAATTTGAAATTTTACTTGAATTAGCAAGATTCCACATCAAAGATTACGTATCTATCAGCTTTGCTCAAAAATTATCATTAGTCGATTAAAATTATTTAAAATTGGATTGAATATGCATCTAAATTCAATCATGAAATTTTGAAAAATTCTTAAATGACCAAGATTCGAATATAAAATTCCAAATTTTACTTGTGATACATCAATTGTATTCAAAATTTCTTATTAATCGATTAAAACTTTTTACAATCTAAATAAAATATACCTTTGAATCTCTTATAAATTATCTTAAAATCGATGAAAAAATTTAAATAGCACAAAAGAATATATTATCTTCTTTTTAAATCAGAAAATATATTATTTTAACATGCGGAGGCAGCAAGTTAGACGCGTATTCTGTGTATCTATTTGCTTGCGTCATTGCGTGTGTGTCTTTTTGGTTTTTTTCCTAGTTTATTCATTGCCAGCCAACAGTTTTTTGTGTATTATTAGTATTAAATTAAACGATATGGATTCGACAAATACTTTCCACATGTTTGATTACATTTAAATACCATCATCAAATTTTATATTTTAATTTACGATAGCGGGTCATTACAAGCTATGGTTGCTAATCATCTATTTGTGTTATAATTTTACATTAAAATGCCATCATGACTTGACACATTAATTCACAAAAATTTTACGAATTAAACATATCCACGCGATTGTCAGGATCCTTAATTTATATATACTAATTTATAATTTCTGTAAAACAAGAAGACTATAAATAAATTGTATGTAAAGGTAAACTTTGCATTAGTTTTTTGTCAATTATAGATTAACTTTCAAGATCAAAGATCATAGTTACCACAAACTTCAACATGTTTGATTAAACAGAGTAGGGTAGAACTCTTGTTTCAGTTGAATTGTAAAACTTGTCGACTTATTGCAGTTTCTGTTTGAACAAATATCAAAATACTGAGCGAAAGGTAAGCAAACAGAGTAGGGTAGGACTTTACACGTTTGTATAAAACTATGCAGGTATGTCTGATTCGATTTTCATACATTGAACATATAGCAAACCACTGCACACATTGGTCTGCAGATTCTTGATGCACACTGGAATCGGTTACATAAAATTTACTTCATTTTGAAGTAAATTTGTAGGAGGCATATGAAAGGGCACCAAGACTCCAGCTGTGGTGGATAAGTTCCGCCTTTGAACTTTCACCAGAAGCACCTATAGCTACGTGTAACGGATAGAAGTGGTCAGGGTGTGGTTGTGCTAGTTTTGCATGGGGTGCCTTCTGTAAATAATTGTTTACATCTTCATACCTAAAGCAGAAACAAGAGGTCTTAAAACCAAAACAATGGCCCTTGCATACTAAAGTAAACAGATGTCTTAACAAAGTTGTCAAATTCAGAAATAGGTAAACGTGCGCAAATTCAGCTTATTATAGCCAATTACATAAACAGCTGATGGTGCAAAACAAACTTAGGTGCAATATGTTGTTGATAGACTATCCGATGCAGCTTAACATACTTCAAAGTTAATCTATTACGCATATACTGCACTAGATATATTCGTGAAGCAAACTACCCAACTTATAACAAAAACCCATTATGAAATCCTACTCAGCTTAAGATAGTATTAAACTTCCCATATATGCAAGACATATTCATGAAGCAAGGAATTCCAATCAATTAAGAGTACCTTGAAGTTCACAGCAAAAAGAAACCATCAAGGTATGAAAAATAACAAAAATCGAAGACCAAGAAGAAAAACGTATTACCTTCCATCAATGAGAGCATGTTTGAGCCAGGTATCGAACTCCTGAGCCCAAGAAGCAACAGAGTTGGTTTTTGTTGGTGCCCGTTGCAGAGCACTCAGATTATGAGTTGCAGATCCAGACCCAATAATAAGAACGCCTTCCTCCTTCAAAGGGGCCAAAGCTTTCCCCATATTATAATGATGATACGCATCCTTGTGTGTCTGAACGGAGAGCTGACACACTGGAATATCAGCTTCAGGGTACATGAGCATGAGCGGAACCCATGCACCATGGTCTAGACCCCTCTTCTTGTCCACATTAACCTTTCCAAATCCAGATCCTTCGAGAAGCTCCTGAACCCTCCTAGCCAATTTTGGAGCCCCCGGAGCCGGGTACTTAATCTAGCATTACAAAATTCACCCAAACAAAACCAAACATATTCGTTTTAGCAAAGTCGAATACCACAGCCCAAATCAAATACAACAAGTACATATTTACATCCCACTCATAAGTCATAAGTACTGTACGGGGAGGGTGAGATACACGCAGAGCTCTCGTACTCCTAAAATTAGCATAACAATGCTTCAAAAGCGGGTCAACTCTTGCTATAATTGGTTCTACAGATTATATTATATATATAAACAATATTATAACAACTCAGTGCATACCAGACCCAACAACATCGATGTGGGATGTTACAAACACGATACCAGATTTACGAAACGATCAATCCAATAAGTAAGATGAGTACCTGATACATGGATCTAGGAAAGCCATAGAAGTCATAAATGGTATCATTAGGACCAGAAATGACATTAACAGTAGGATTATCAGTTTCCCAATGAGCAGAAATGATGAGAATACAAGTAGGTCTCTGAGGCAACACTTTTTGTGTAAATGATTTCAAGAAATGCCTAGCAGGCAAGCTATCATCTATTGACAAAGTTGGTGATCCATGAGATATATACAGTGTCTCCTTAAATCCTACTGTTGAACTCATTTTATTTTTCTCTCTTTTCTTGATTTACAATCTACTCTTTTTCCTTGAATTAATCTCAAACTCAAAGCTTATATGGATATGAATACGTGTGGGTGTATATATACAGAGGAAAATTTACTGATTAAGATGATGTGTCATGGCTGATCTCATTCTTACCTACCCTTCAGAGTTCAGACTTTTATATACTGTTGTATTTATAGTATAGGTAATGAATATACGTAAATGCATACGACTAGAGCAAAGTTTGCTGTTATCATCGGAGCATATGCATGAATGGTAAAACTTAGTTAATTCATTAAATATTGACGGATCGGCGTAGTTTAGTAATGCGTTTGTCAATAAAAAATGAAATCAAACATTGAGTAAAATTTGTTGTTTTCTTATACTCTCCAACCCTCATAAACTATTAACTAGTAAAATTTATTGAAAATTTGTAAAATTTTCTATCATTTTAATCGAACACAATCTTTGTCTATAATTTTAGCTAATTTTATCATATTAGTTATGTATATTAAAATTTTGATATTTGTAGCAAAATTGTATATTATTTATTACCATACTAAAATAAAATATTTTATTTATAACATTTTAAAATAATAATAAAATATTATATATAAAATATAACAAATCATTATAACCAATTTCATTGAAACACAATTTAATTCGTACACGAAGTGGGGGAGAATTTAATTTTTTTCACAAATAAATGGGCATGCTGGGTCATACTTCATAACAAATTTTAGTCAATTATTCATTTATATCAATATGACTAACTAATATAACCAACCAATTTAGCCAATTTATTAGAGATGTTCTAAGTCTCATAATTTTAGCATTTTAAAAAAGTTAATCGATCAATTTTGATTAATATATTTAATATATTATAGAAAAATATTAATAAAATTTGATTAATTTATTTATATAAACATTTTATAAATTAGAAAAATTATAAATATATATTTTTAATAAGGGAAATTACTAATAGTACCACCGTACATTTGACTTTTCTAAATAGTACCAATGATTGTTTTGAACTTCCAAGTAGTAATATTGAACTATTGACTTCATCCACATGATAGCACTCCGTTAGTTGAACGTTAATCAAACGTTACTTTTGATAAATTTAAGACATGTTTGGCTGTTTGCTAACATTTTATAGTTTTTTTCATTTTTTTCAATATTAAATATGATATACAATACAGTATTATACTATATCTACACATTTTATTATTTAAAATCTTCATGTTTAAAATTATTAAAAATTAAACATAACTTCTGTATTTAGTAATTTATTAACAAAATCTGACAGTAATTACCGAGAATTAGTGTTTGTTTGGTTGCATATAGGAATTAATTTCCTAGAGGAATTATCATTTCCTTGCTTTTTAAAATTAATAGGAAGTGTAGAAAATTGTTTGGTTACCCATATAGAATTTAAATATATAGGAAGTACAAATAACCATGAAGGTGGGTAAACAACTTTTCATATTTTATGGGTATTCAATCTTTTTTGAAAGTGACATTTCCTTAATTTTGTGCAACAAATCATACTTTTTTATACCAATGGCATCACTGTGGAACAATTAGAGGGGTAGCATCTTAATTTTCAATTTCAGATCATATTTAAAGTTCTTATATCATGAAACTAATGAAATATAAAAATAAATAAATAAATATATTTATATATATTATTTGTTCAAATAATCATAATTTATATATATATATATATAAATAATTCATATTTAAATAAATTATAATAAAAAAGAAAAGATATGGATTACTGACTTACTGGGTTACTATATAGAAACTAGATAAATATTAATTGATTTTAATCTTATTATTTTAAAGATTTTAAGCAATATTAAAATTAGTCGATTTATGAAAATTATATATAGGGAAATTTTTAATGGTATCACTATAGAATTGGTTTTTTTAAGTGGTACCACTGGTTATAACGTTTGACTAACAGATAGCTAACGGAGTGTTACAACATGGATGAAGTTCAGTGTTACCACTTGGAAGTTCAAAACAATCATTGGTACCATTTGGAAAAGCCAAATGTACAGTGGTACTATTAGGAATTTCTCTTTTAATAATAATTAGTACTCCTTCTGTGCCAGTTTTCTTTGCCTCATTTACTTTTTTGTTTGTCCCAAAAATGTTGTACACATTCACTAAATATGATAAATTAGGAGTTAGTTTTGTTAAGTTCTATGAAAAATAATACACAATTTTATTAAGTTTTAGTTTATTTAATGTAATTGAATAAAATGTGGAATTTTATCCGTGGACAAGTAAAATGGGACGGAGGATTTTGTTTTTAAATCCGTAGGTTGATTTAAGAAGAAATAAGAATAGTCGGTGATTTTTAATAGGGCTGTAATTCAAGCCGAGCCGAGTTGAGTACAAGCTGATAACAATCGAATCCGAGCTTTTTCTTATCGACATGAGCCGAGCCTAAAAATAATCGAGCCTGAAATGTTTGTTCGAGTTCGACTTATTTATTATACGAGTCGAGTTCGAGCCGTTCAGAGTTTTCGAGTTTAACGAGTTTTTTAACGAGTTATCGAGTTTATCGAGCTTATCGAGTTTCTCGAGCTTATCGAGTTTTCGAGTTATTATCAAGATTATCGAGTTTTAGCTTAATATTCATAAAAATTATCCAATTACGTTTTTAACTTTAATCTACAAATACTTTTCCTTCTATTAAAAATGAAAAATAAAATTTTAAAATAATACACTTATATTATGTGAAATAACATATATGTAAATATAATTTAGTTGTATTTGTGACTTAATGTCAATAATATTTTGATAGTTAACTTTCAAATAATCTAAATAATTTTTCAAACTCGTATTATCGTTTGTTCATACAGTCATACTTAATTTTTTAAGTTGTATATCTTAAATATATAATAACAAATAAATAAATAATGAGAATAATAATAATATGAGAATCTTATTTTTTTGTTGGGGAAAGAATCCAAAAAAAATATACACAATAAGTACCAAATCATTAATAATTATAAAAATTTTAGTTTTAATTTAATTTAATTATGACAAACTACGAATTATAGCCCTAATTTTTAGAATAAAACTTGTGCATATAAGACTAAGACTTCTATTTAGTTCTATTAATTTTCTCGGTGTGTTCCAATTTTTAATTTTTTTTTACTAATATTGACTATTTTTTTTATACCAATTTTTAGATTGATTTCTGAGCAATTATTCCGACTTTTGACTAATTAAACTGTTATGATATCTTATATATTATATAAAGTAGATAGTGAAAAAGAGAAAGAACTTCATTTCTATATTGATGTGTCAAGATAATTACATATGCAAGGCTTTATATAGACCTTGTAAACATAAGTTACAACTAAAATGAAATGCCAAAGGACTAGAGACTCAAAGGTTGGGAGATCCTCCAAAGGTTGACATAATCAATGGGAAATACAAGAAGCCATTCAATTATATAGCACTCCCCTTGGATGACTTATGCAAACATCATGCCTCGTTAAAAACTTAGTAAGAAAAACCATAATGAAGGAAAAAGAGTACATGTGTTATACATATAACAAAACAAAGAGTATATCATATCTCCCCCTCATTTCAATATGACTATGAATATAATATATCTCGAAATTTGCGCAATCGAATCTTGTGCACCAATTTCTCAAAAGAAGATGTAGGAAGTATTTTTGTGAACAAATCTGTTGGGTTTTCACATGAGCGAATCTGACATACATCTATTTCTGCCCTTTGTTGAAGTTCATGGGTGAAGAAGAATTTTGGATCAATGTGTTTCGTTCGATCTTCTTTAATGTAGCCTTCCCTAGTCTAAGTGATACAAACTTCGTTGTCTTCATATAGGATAGTGGGAATTTCTTTGTTGAGTGAAAGACCATATGAATCTCGAATATGATGGACCAGAGATCTTAGCCATACACATTCTCGACTAGCTTCATGAAGAGCTAATAGTTCAGCCTGGTTTGTTGAGGTTGCTGCAAGGGTTTGCTTTGTAGATCGCTAAGATATTGCAGTATTACCATATGTGAATATGTAACATGTTTGTGATCTTCATTTATGGGGATCAGATCGATATTCAGCGTCAGCATATCCAACTAATTCGGCTTTTGAATCTTTAGCATAAAACAAACCCATATCCATTGTACCTCGAATATATCTAAAAATTTGTTTCACACATGTCCAATGTCTTCGAGTTGGAACAAAACTATGTCTTGTCAATAAATTGACTATAAATGCAATATCAGGGCGTGTACAATTGGCAAGATACATTAGTGCACCAATAGCACTAAGATATGTAACTTCAGGATCGAGAAGTTCTTCTCCCTTTTCTCTAGTTCGGAATGGATCCTTCTTCTTTTCAAGAGAACGAACAACCATTGGTGTACTCACAGGGTATGATTTATCCATGATAAAACGTTTAAGGATCTTTTCAATATATATTGACTGGTGAACAAAGATACTATTTGATAAATTTTTAACTTGAAGACCAAGACAATGCTTTGTTTTACCAAAGTCTTTCATTTCAAATTATTTATTCAAGTATGCAATCGTCTCGTCAAGTTCATCATGTATCCCATTGATATTCAAATCATCAACATAAACTGCAATGATAGCAAATCCCGTTTTTATCCCTTTAATAAAGACGCATGGACAAATGACATTGTTAACATATCCTTATTTTAAAAGGTACTCACTGAGACGATTATACCACATCCGTCCTAACTGTTTTAACCCGTATAAAGATCTTCGTAGTTTAATTGAGTACACCTCTCGGGGTCTAAAACTACATGATTCAGGCATTTTTAACCCATCAAGGATTTTCATGTAAATGTCATTATCAAGTGACTCGTATAAATAGGCAGTCACAACATCCATTAAATTCATTCGGAGCCCTTCTATAATTGATAGGCTAAGTAAAAATCTGAATGGTGTTGCATCCATGACTGGTGAATAAGTCTCTTCATAATCAATTCCCGGTCTTTGTGAGAAGTCTTGGGCAACAAGTCATGCTTTGTATCTTAAAACTTTATTTTTCTCATTTCGTTTATGCACAAATACCAATCTATAACCAAGATGTTTCATAACTGCAGATGTTTGGACAATAGGTCCAAAAACTTGACATTTTTCAAGTATCTTCAATTCTGCCTCAATAGCTTCTTTCCATTTCGGCCAATCATTTCTTATTTTACATTCATAGATCGAGCTAGGTTCATGATCCTCGATTTCTTAACAAATGTCAAGAGAAGCCGCATATGCAAATATTTCATCCATGACAATTTCTTTTTTGTTCTACCTTTTTCCTGATATGACAAAATTTAGTGAGATCTCTTCATTGTCAACAATTTCAAGTGTTTGATCATCTTTTGAAGACGTCTCTTCATTGATCAAAACTATTTATGTAGGAATGATGTCATTTGATGTACCAATTTCCTTATCAAGTTTCCTTATTTTTCTCAGATTTTTATCCTTGGATCCAACCGGTCTTCCACGCTTCTGGCGTGATTTAGACACATTTGTTAGCATGACTTTATTTTTTCATCAGGGATTTGAATCTTACAAGGAACATTAACCGCTGGTATATGTGACTTTGTCACCGTTTTGACATCAGTAAATGAATCGGGCAATGTATTTGCAACCCTTTGTAGGTGGATAATCTTTTAAACTTCAAGTTCACATTGATTTGTGTGAGGATCATAATGAGACAGAGATGCTGCATTCCACAAAATTTCTTGTCTTTCTTTATCAAATTTTGACTTCTATCCCCCTAATGCAGGAAAAACTATCTCATCAAATTGGCAGCCGTCAAATCTTGCTTTGAATAAATCACAAGTCATGGGCTCCAAATATTTAATAATTGAGGGAGATTCCAACCCAACATATACCCCTAATCTTCTTTTTTGTTCATTGAGGAGGGGATATTGGAACATTAACTGCACACCCAAAAATTATTAAGTGAGAAATATTCGGTTCTTCATCATTTACAAGTTACAATGGAGAATATTTATGATATGCAGTCGATCTTAAACGAACAAGTGATGCAGCATGTAATATTGCATGTCCTCAAGCAATATTTGGTAAATTTGTTCTCATAAGTAAAAGTGTAGCAATCAAATTTAGGAGCTTAATAAAAGATTCTGCTAGACCATTTTAGGTATGTGTGTGAGGAACCGAATGTTTTATTACAATCCCAATCGACATACAATAATCATTAAAAGATTGGGATGTGAATTCTCCAGCATTATCCAATCAGATTTTCTTAATTGCATGATCCGAAAATTGTGTCCTCAACCTAATTATTTGAGCAAGGAGTCTTGCGAATGCCACATTACGAGTGGATAATAGACTAACATGTGACCAACGTGTCGATACATGAAAGGCATATGATAAGACCTATTTGTAATAAGTAGATGACAACTCAACTCAAGTAAGAAAATGAAGTAAGTAATAAATAATGAGGAAGGAATCAAGTCAAAGACAGTCAACTAGACACAAAGAATCCTAATATCAGAAGTGTTCTAATGAAGCTGCTACTCTACACCGGAAGAAGTTCATTAATATGTTCAAGCGTCGGCGAAAAATAAAAGAGTAGTATTTCAGAAGAGTTCAGAAGATACAGAAGATTTCAAGTGCCTACTACAAAGAGATTCCAAGAAAAGAAATAGTGAAGACAAAGCTAGAAGCCAAGACAAGACACAAAGACCACTACAGTAGAAATGAGAATCGACATTGTAGTTAGTCATCCGTGAACCAGACCAGTACACAGGGTGTCAACAGTGTCAGTGAAGATTCGTCATCAAATAGTTCAAGTGGTTAAAAATGTTATTGTTGAAGAACAGAAGAGTGTTATCTACATCAACAATAGTCAAGCCTTTAATTTAATTCTCTATTAATTAATTAAATTAATTAGTTAAATTAATTAGTAAATTAATTCACTCAGAATTAATTTATTTCTTAAATTAATTAAAGGATTAATTAATTTAGAATTATTTTAGAATGACAGAAGAAAGAAGCTGGAAGCTCAAAGGGATACAGAAACAGCTAAACAGGCATGACAGTACTGACTTTAAAACAAGACAGAAAAAGTATTGACACGGAAGAAATGCAGAGTCATATATTCGTAAAAGTGGAACCCCGGTTGGAATTGATTTATCATTTGTAAGTCAAAATGAGTTTGGTTCCAGACCATCAAAAGACCGCAGCTTAGAGCGTAAGGATTTATTGTTATTAATAAAAAAAATTAATTAGTAAATTATATTTATAAATATCTAAATAATATTAGATATTTATTTTTATAATTTCTGAATTAAATTAATTATTTATTAATTAAAGATTATAAGCTGTGCGGGTCTAAAAACATTTCTACGGAGCTGAATCACTAAAAGATGAAATAGGCCCCTTTTCATTTGAAATTGAATTCGGCAGGTGATATATTTTAAAGCAACCAATGGAAGCTTGCCACTTGTCCAAACAAAGAGAAAGGAAATGAAAAAGGCAGGTGATTCATATGTCATACCGATTAATTCAAATAAGTCATACCGAGAGAATTCAAAGCTGTTGAGCAAATGTCATACCGGAGCTTATTCCAAAAGTCATACCGATTTTATTTAATTAAAAAGTCATACCGATTTTTTTAATTAATTAAAAAAGGTCATACCGAGCTTCTGCCGACCTAAAGTCATACCAGAATAAGTCATACCGAATTTTCTGTGTTCAAAAGGTCATGCTGGACTTATTTTTTATTTAATTAAAAAGTCATACCGATTTTTTAATTAATAAAATAAGTCATACCGAGAGAAATAAGTCTTGCCCAGTTTTTAAATGTCATACAAGTGTTAAATAAGTCATACAAGACTTATTTTCTTGAAATTAAGTCATACTGAAAAAGGTCATAGCAGCCTTTTTCAACCTCTATAAATATGAGGAGTAGTCTTCACTTTTTCAGTGTTCAAGAGTTAGAAAATCAGTTCAAATTCAGTAATTTGTCTGCATTGTAATATTCACAGATTTCTGTGCTGAGTTTGGAATATAATTGTTAAACACGAACAGTTCATGTCAAATTTGTTCTAGAACTCTTATCAATTATATATCAGTTTTCTAAATATTAATTTTGTAATACTAATCAAGTTAAAATTATATCTTTCACTTGAACAGTATTTCATTATAATTAATATTTCGCGAGCAATTAAAATAATATTTTTAATTCAAATATTCCGCGATTAATTTAGATATTGTATTCAACCCCCCCCCCTTCTACAATATCAGGGACCAACAATTGGCATCAGAGCTGGTTGATATTTTTTATATCAGATCCAAATCAAATTCCGCAAACTCATACAGATATCAAAAATTATTTTAAATTCGAAATAATTTTTTATTCGAAATATTTTTTTCCCGAAAAATTATTTTTGATCAAAATTATTTTAAGTCAAAAAATAAAATATTTTTTGAAACACTTAATTTTTAATCTTATTTAAAGATGAGTACTCAAAGAGTTAGTAGCATTAAAATTCCACAATTTGATAAAGACAATTATAATCTGTGGAAGGGAAAGATGACCTTGTTTCTTCGAGCTGCAAATCCTAAGTACAAGGATATTTTAAAAACTGGTGTTGTTGTTCCAATAAATATCTTTCCTGAGCATATGGAAGATGGTGTACTCATTCCGCACAGACAATTTGAAAAAGATATTTCTGAGTACACTGAGACAGAAAAGGAACTAGATACATTGGACACCAGTCTGCAGTTAATTTTAGTGGAATCTCTTGATCCCGGAATGTACAATCATGTTGTTAATTGTAAAAATGCTAAACACATCTGGGAAACGATAGAGATACTAAACGAAGGAACAGAAGAAGTAAGGGAGAACAGATTGGAAATCTTAACGTCTCAATATGAGCCTTTTAGATCAAATCCAGGAGAAGGTATCTCTGAAGTTTTTGAGAGATACAACAAGCTGATAAATGATCTAAATCTCAATGGCAAACAATATACGAAGAAGGAGATCAGTAGAAAGTTTTTGCTGACAATGCCAGTACACCTAGAGCATAGGATAACAGCCATCAGAGAGTCAAGGGACATGAATGAAATTTCACTGGAAAGACTTTATGGCATACTGAAGACCTATGAGCTAGAGCAGATTCAACAGAACGAAATATATGGTACAGGCAAGGTGGTCAGCAAGTCTACAGCTCTTGTAGCAGAAGAACCAGAGTACAGAAAAGCTAAGACTGAATCTTCTTCAGTCAACCTCATTGATCAGGGTATTGTTGCAGAAGTTGGTGCAACTCTAGTGAATTCAACTGATAGTGAATTCTACTCAATGGAAGAACTCGATCAACTTGAGGATGAATCTCTGGCTCTGATTGCTAGAAAATTTGGAAATACAAGATTCAGGAGGAACCCTAGTTTCAAATTCAAGCCTATGGCAAACAGATTTCAGACAGGTGGTTCTTCTAACTCATCCAACACAAAAGGTGGATACAAGACAGGGATGGTAGACAGAAGCAAGATCCGTTGCTTCAACTGCAATGAAATGGGACACTTTGCTACTGATTGTAGAAAGCCCAAGCAGGAAAGAAAGAATGATTCATATGACGAGCTCAAACAGTAATATGACGCTCTACTGAAGAAGCATCAGGGAAAATCATACTTAGCAGCAGGAAAAAACTGGGATGATTCCGACAATGATGAAGAAGATCAAATGGGAAATCTTGCTCTAATGGCCTCTTCTTCTGAAGGATCACAATCTCCACCTCGACAAGGAATTGAGGTAAACCCTAGCTGTCCTAAGATGTTTAAATTGATAGGTGAGAATTTAACTGATGCTAGAGATCGAATAAAAGTTTTAATTCTCGAAAACAAAGTTTTATCAGAAGAGAATTATGAATTGAAAAAGCTGAAACTTATTAATGTTAAATTAACTGAAGATGTTGCATTTCAAGTTAATAGAGTCAACTGCTATGTTGAGATTGAAGCTTTTTTAAAGAATAAAATTGAAGAAGAAAAGCAAAGGTGTCTAGCTTATAAAAATTCATCTTATATTGTAAAGAACCTAGTTGACCAACAGGAAATAAACCGAAAAGTTGGAATAGGTTTCGAGTACAATAAATCTGTAGGAAAGCCAAGCAACATTACCCCGTTCAAGCAAAGCGCTGAAGAAAGGGGTATTCCTCATGTTGTTAAAAACACACCCAAACCTCTTTTCATAACACCTATTGCTGAACCTATCCTTGAGAGCTCTATACTGATAGCTTATGAGATGCAGTTAGAGGATCTCGAGGAAGAGAAGAAAAGAGAAGAATAGACTAGGGACATAAAAGGAGTAAATGTCCAGAAAGCGAAATATGTACCTAAAAGACCAATAGAAAATGTGAACTCTGCTAGTTCATCCACTCCTGGTTTAGGTGCTAAGAACTTAAAGAATGATTTGAACAGACCTAACAATAAGTTTGTTAGAAGTAGGGATAGTAACAACAGATGCCATTCTACTGAAAACTTTAAATCTGCTGAAAAAGTTAAAGTAGAAATTGTTAAAACTCCTACTGCTATGAATAACATGCCTGCTATTGATGTATGCCATAAACCTTGTGGTATGTTAAATTGTATGTTATGTGCTTTTAATGCTATGACTGTTTATTTCAAACGCATGACTGCTAATAAAAAGAACATGACACCTAGACAATACATCAATAATAAATTTGCTAAATCCAAGACTGCTATTCCTTCACCTGTCAAGAAGGAAAAATATATTCCTAAGTCTAAACAAAAAGTTGTTAAGACTGTTTATAGGAAAGTAAGTACAGTCAAGGAGGATGCGGCTGTTGTTCGAAAAGGATCTGTTGTCAAAGCTGACAAAGGTCAATTCTTTAAGTATGCCGGGCCCAATCAATTTTGGGCTCCGAAGACGAATTAATCCGTTTGATATGTGCAGGGAGTTAAACAGGAAAACCGGGTTGTATGGATCCTAGACAGCGGATCGTCAAGGCATATGACCGGAGATAGAGCCCTGCTATCAGACGTGGTTGAGAGAGCTGGCCCAATCGTCACCTTTGGAGATAACAGCAAAGGAATGACTACGGGATATGGCAAGTTAAATACTGGAAATGTTATCATTGAAAACGTCTCTTTGGTGGAAGGACTTAAGCACAATCTACTCAGCGTCAGTCAATTCTGTGATAGAGGTTACAAAGTAAACTTTATCAAGGAGAAGTGCTTAATAGCTCATTCTAAAGAAGTCAGACTAGCCTTGCGTGGAGTAAGGAAAGGAAACTTGTACGTAGCTGATTTCAACTCGGGAACTGAAGCTGAAACAAACTGTTTTTATTCAAAAGCTTCAACAGAAGAAAGTTGGCTATGGCACAAGAAGCTCTCACACCTGAATTTCAAAACAATGAACTCTCTAGTCAAGAGGGATTTGGTGAGAGGACTGCCTCCGATGGAATTTACACAAGAAGGATTGTGTGAGGCATGTCAGAAAGGGAAGTCAAAAAGAGCAACTCACAAAGGCACAGACACTACAAATATTACTGAACCACTGCAGCTGCTTCATATGGATTTATTTGGTCCAGTCAATATTATGTCTATGTCAAGGAAGAAATATGCCTTAGTGATTGTAGATGACTTCACAAAGTACACGTGGGTTTTATTCTTGAACTCTAAGGATGAAACTCCACAGTTGGTGATTGATCATGTAAAGTTGATTGAGTTAGATTCAAAGCTACCTGTCCGGGCAATCAGATCAGTGTAGGGTTTCGTGACACAAACGCAGCGGAATAAACGCAAAAATAAATCAAAATAGCGAAACCCTCCGCAGGATCCATGCGAAAACAAAAGATTTAATTCAGAGATAAAGAATAAATACCTTTAGAAGCTTTAACAGTTCATTAATGGAAGATTAATGGAGGTCCAAAACTTGTTTAATCACCACGTATCCCGCTCTCGCGATCTACGCTCTACGGTATCCACACGAACACTTTTCATGAAGGATTGATGTGTACTAGCACCCGAAAACTTCTTCTCTCTCTATCTTCCTCCTCTCTCAGAGCGGCTAGGATTTTTGTAAAATCTCTATCTTATTAAATCAGCCCATAAAGAGATTATATAGAGAGAGGGATAAGTTTTCTAATTATAATCCAATTATAATTAATACTAATCCAAAATTCTAAATTATTTAATTAAGTCTCACTTAATTAATTAATTATTAATTTTGGAATTAGTTTAAGTAATTCATTTATTCTATTTATATAATTAATTAAGTCATACTTAATTAATATCATAAATAAAATAAATTACTTATTTAATTTAAATTCATAATTTAAATTATTTCTCCTTCAAGCGTTCTTTGTGTGTGACCCTGTAGGTTATTATTACGTTGGCAACAATTTTAATATCTAATTAAAATTGTAAACAATGAGCGGCATCTAGTAATACATCATTGCTACCCAAGTAATAATAATAAATCGGTGATTCGATTAAGCCTTTCGTGAATAATGTTCCATGTAATATAATCCCTTTAATCTTGATATTATAGATTAAACTCAAGGCATGTCTCGTGTCATCCTCTTCATAATTTAATCTTTATTTTCTTGATCAATGAGTAGACTATTAAAATCAAATCAACATTTGAGCACGGCCGTGCATTTCATAGTCTCACTCAAACAAGAGGCCAATAATATCACTCCTAAAATTAGGAGGATTAAATCCCATCTAGATCATTCATATTTCTCATACTATTCATAATATACCCAATGTCCACTTTTATCATCACCCGGTCAAAGGTAACTTTTAATGTAATCAAAGTATATTAATTCCCGTATAGAAATATAATGATTTCAGGTCTAAGGATCATTACACCATTATCACAGTGAGAATTACTTATGACACTTACTTAACATGTAGAATCTCACGGCGGGTCATTCCAGTGCCATGCATTGAGACATGCACTTATGTTCTTGACTTTAGTATCCTCATACCTATGACCAATGAGATGTGGTCATCTGTCAAGAAACATACTAGTCTTTGTGCATTATTATTGTCCTTAAATAATAATACTCGACTAGGGAATTTTAGGAATAAGATACTATTCATATAATCTCATTTTTAAGTCACATACTTAAAGATATAGAATACGTATCAAAATTCCAAGGACATTTATTATGCTTTCAATTTATTACGCAGTAAACAAAACATAATAAATAAATAATAATCAATAAAACATAATCCTTAATAATAAATATTTTCCTTAAAATATAAAAAGTATTATCTCTAGAGCACAATTACTAACAATCAGATAATGGAACAGAATTCAAGAATGAAGTTCTGAATAACTACTGCTCAAACAAGGGGATAACAAGGCAATATTCAGCGCTAAGAACTCCGCAACAGAATGGAGTTGTAGAAAGGAAGAATCGAACCCTGATTGAAGCTGCAAGAACTATGCTAAGTGAATCAAGGTTACCTATCTACTTTTGGGCTGAAGCAGTGAATACAGCTTGCTATACTCAGAATCGAACTCTGATCAACAAAGATCATATGAAAACTCCCTATGAATTAATGGCTGGGAAGAAACCTACACTCAAATACTTTCATGTATTTGGAGCCAAATGCTTTGTGTTAAAAGATGGAGATGAACATCGTGGCAAGTTTGAGGCCAAGGCACATGAAGCTATTTTTGTCGGTTATTCAAGAAGAGCATATAGGGTATACATAATTGATCAGCATCAAGTAAAAGAAAGTGTCAAGGTATCATTTGACGACACTAAACTCCCAAGCATCCAAAATGAAGATCCTTCTGAGTCATTAAAATTTGACAATTATCCAGACTCAGATTCGGATAATGAAGAAGAGCCTGAGGTTGCAGCAGGAAATGATAATGACAACAATGATGGTAATGATCCAGGTAATAGTGGTGGAAACAATGGAAACACTGGAGATACTACTAATACCAGTGGTGGATCAACAAGTCATCCAGGCAGTAACTCAGGGGGAGATAAAGGATCAACTGGCACAACACTGTAGGGTTTCGTGACACAAACGCAGCGGAATAAACGCGAAAAATAAATCAAAATAGCGAAACCCTCCGCAGGATCCATGCGAAAACAAAAGATTTAATTCGGAGATAAATAATAAATACCTTTAGAAGCTTTAACAGTTCATTAATGGAAGATTAATGGAGGTCCAAAGCTTGTTTAATCACCACGTATCCCGCTCTCGCGATCTACGCTCTACGGTATCCACACGAACACTTTTCATGAAGGATTGATGTGTACTAGCACCCAAAAACTTCTTCTCTCTCTATCTTCCTCCTCTCTCAGAGCGGCTAGGGTTTTGTAAAATCTCTATCTTATTAAATCAGCCCATAAAGAGATTATATAGAGAGAGGAATAAGTTTTCTAATTATAATCCAATTATAATTAATACTAATCCAAAATTCTAAATTATTTAATTAAGTCTCACTTAATTAATTAATTATTAATTTTGGAATTAGTTTAAGTAATTCATTTATTCTATTTATATAATTAATTAAGTCATACTTATTTAATATCATAAATAAAATAAATTACTTATTTAATTTAAATTCATAATTTAAATTATTTCTCCTTCAAGCGTTCTTTGTGTGTGACCCTGTAGGTTATTATTACGTTGGCAACAATTTTAATATCTAATTAAAATTGTAAACAATGATCGGCATCTAGTAATACATCATTGCTACCCAAGTAATAATAATAAATCGGTGATTCGATTAAGCCTTTCGTGAATAATGTTCCATGTAATATAATCCCTTTAATCTTGATATTATAGATTAAACTCAAGGCATGTCTCGTGTCATCCTCTTCATAATTTAATCTTTATTTTCTTGATCGATGAGTAGACTATTAAAATCAAATCAACATTTGAGCACGGCCGTGCATTTCATAGTCTCACTCAAACAAGAGGCCAATAATATCACTCCTAAAATTAGGAGGATTAAATCCCATCTAGATCATTCATATTTCTCATACGATTCATAATATACCCAATGTCCACTTTTATCATCACCCGGTCAAAGGTAACTTTTAATGTAATCAAAGTATATTAATTCTCGTATAGAAATATAATGATTTCAGGTCTAAGGATCATTACACCATTATCACAGTGAGAATTACTTATGACACTTACTTAACATGTAGAATCTCACGGCGGGTCATTCCAGTGCCATGCATTGATACATGCACTTATGTTCTTGACTTTAGTATCCCCATACCTATGACCAATGAGATGTGGTCATCTGTCAAGAAACATACTAGTCTTTGTGCATTATTATTGTCCTTAAATAATAATACTCAACTAGGGAATTTTAGGAATAAGATATTATTCATATAATCTCATTTTTTAAGTCACATACTTAAAGATATATAATACGTATCAAAATTCCAAGGACATTTATTATGCTTTCAATTTATTACGCAGTAAATAAAACATAATAAATAAATAATAATCAATAAAACATAATCCTTAATAATAAATATTTTCCTTAAAATATAAAAAGTATTGTCTCTAGAGCACAATTACTAACAATCTCCCACTTGCACTAGAGCCAATTACCCAAGTATCCAATACTCATGAAACTAGTGTGACTTTCATGCTTCTGCTGCGACAAAGCCTTAGTCAGTGGGTCTGCAATATTATTATTAGTATGCACTTTACATATATGTATATCTCCTTGATCATTAATCTCATTAATTAGGTGATATCTCCTAAGTACATGCCCAAACAGCCTCCTTGGCTGCTTCGCAAGCATCAATATACTCAGGCTCTATTGTAGAATCAACTATTGTCTCTGCTGTGAACCATTCCAGCATACAACATCTCAATAAAATTAGATAAAACACAAAGACAGACAGAAACATTAAATTATCGTTATCTGTCTAGAAACCAGTATCACTGAAACCTCTTACAACTAGCTTCACATCTCCTCCATATAACAAGAATGAATCTTTAGTCCTCTTTAAGTACTTAAGAATATTCTTGACTGTCGTCCAGTGACCTTCACCTGGATTAGATCGGTATCTACTCATCATGGTTAAAGCATACGAGACATCAGGACAAGTACATATCATTGCATACATTATAAAACCAATTGCTGACGCATATGAAATTTTACTCATGCAGTCCCTATCATCCAATGATTTAGGACAAATTTTATTTTGAGATCACTATCCCATGAGACATTGGGACATATCCATTTTAGTCTCTTTGCATTTGAAATCGATGCAAAACTTTGTCAATGTATGTACTCTAAATTAGGCCGATCAATCACCTTGATCTATCTCTATAGATCTCGATCCCTAATATATATGTCACATCGCCTAAGTCTTTCATTGAGAAATTATTTCTCAACCAAGTCTTCACAGTCTGTAGAGAAGGAATGTCATTCCCTATTAGTAATATATCATCAACATATAATACTAGGAATGCCACATGGCTCCCACTAAACTTCTTGTAAACACAAGTTTCATCTTCATTCTGAATAAAGTCAAACTCCTTTTGACTGTTTCATGAAAACAAATGTTCCATCTCCTCGAGGCCTGCTTTAATCCATAAATGGATCGACGTAACTTACATACATTTCCAGCATCCTTTAGATCAACAAAACCCTTAGGGTGTGTCATGTACACATCCATATCTTCTTCAAGGCTCTCATTTAAGATAGCGGTTTTGACATCCATTTGCCAGATTTCATAGTCATAGTAAGCAGCTATAGCAAGCAAAATCCTGATGGACATGACCATAACAACTGGTGAAAAGGTCTCATCATAGTCAATACCATAAATTTTCTTGAAACCTTTTGCCACCAATCGTGCCTTATAGGTCTGTACATTAGCATCCATGTCGGTCTTCTTCTTGAAAACCCACTTGCACCCTATAGGTTTTACCCCTTCAGGTGGATCAACCAAAGTCCATACTTGATTAGTATACATGGATTCCATCTCAGATTTAATGGCATCCAACCATCTCTTAGAATCTGGAGTGTTCATAGCGTCTTGGTAGGTGAGAGGCTCATCTTCATCCATAAGCATCACATCACCATCTTGAGTCAAGAGAAATCCATATTATCTCTCGAGCTCATGGCGAATCCTACTAGACCTACGAATACCTGTGTTTCTTGAGCAGTATTATTTTTCTTGTATATTCTGCTCAGGTTCCTCCATTGGTTCAACATTATCATGTGGGTCTCAAACTTCATTGAGATCTATTATCCTCCCACTGTCTCTCAGCAGTTCGAGCAACAAACACTTTATTCTCGGAAGGATTATAGAAAGAATAACCCCTTGTTTCAGTTGGGTATTCCACAAAATTACATTTATCTGATTTTGGTCCTAGCTTGTCATAGATTAGACGTTTCACAAATGCTTCACATCCCCAAATTTTCATAAATGACATGCTATGACGTTTCTCAGTCCATATCTCATAAGGATTCTTTTGAACCATTTTAGTAGGAACAATGTTAAGTGTATGTGGAGCCGTTTCCAGAGTGCAACCCCAGAAACTAATTGGAAGATTTATTGACTCAACATTGATCGCACCATGTCCAACAAGGTGTGATCCCTCCTATCAAAAACCTTTCTTTGATATTTTCTACTTCATCTTTATAGTCTTTGAACTTTTCAAATGATTTGGATTAGTTCTTCAAAAGATACATATATCCGTATCTACTAAAATAATTAGTAAATTTTATGAAGTTAATAAAATCTACCTTTTGTCATCGTACACATATGACCACTTACATCACTATGTATAAGTCATACCCATTCAATGATCCCTTCACCATGTCCGGTAAAAGGAGCTTTAGTCATTTAGCCAAATAAGCCAAGATTCGCATCCTTTTGTATAATTCATAATCAAACTTTTCCATGAATGCATCCTTATGTATTCTGAAAATGCGTTTCTCATTAATATGGCCTCAACAACAGTGCCAAAGGTAATATTTTATTTGAGTCACTTTAGAACATATAAATTGTTAATTAGTTGTGCAACATTATAAGGCTCATCATCAAAATAGAATAAACAACTATTGTTATTTAATTAAAATGAAAAAGCCTTTCTTGTCCAAACAAGAAACTGAAATAATGTCCCTGCCAATTGCAAGCACGTTATAACAATTATCAAGTTCTAAATTTTCCTTATAGGCCAAAAATTAAGTAACGAGTTCCTCGAACCAGAGCAACTATCTTTACTCCAATTCCAACCCGATACCTTAAGCTTGACCCTTATTGATCATCATCTTCCGATCTTCCAATTAAGCATGACAGTTTAATTTCCAGTCTCCCAACTTTCCACAGAAGTGACAATCGTCTTCTTTATCAACACCTCATTCAGACTTTAGAGTCTGCTTTAGGGATTGGACTTTGGTTTGACAACGGAACTAGATCAAATCTTCTCCTTGCCTTTCCATTTTCCTTTCCCTTTTGCATTCCCTATGTTTACCATCAATATAGTAGTAGTTCATGCATTTATCATATTACTTTCAGCAGTTCTCAACATGCTTAGCAACTCAATGGGTGTTTTACCAATCTTATTCACTTTATTGTTCATAACAAAATAAGAATAATATTTGTCCAAGGATTGTAAGATCAAATCTAACTGTCTCCAGACCAATCTGGAAACCCAAAATATCAATGGTATTCATTATACCCTATAATCTTTAGAACATGTGGTGTAACCGGGTCTCACTCTCCCTACTTGTAACTGTATAGTGCCCTTTCAAATATATCTTGTACTCAATCGTTTCATAAGCATCTATATGCTGGTATTGCTTCTTAAGCTCAGCACATATATTTGCGAGCATGAGACATGAAACATCAGTCGCAACATCAATTTACTTCCAATAAGCACTATGATTTGCACATGTTAAATTCTCAACTTTAAGAGCAGGGGAAGAGATTTGACTAATATCGTGGTGCCCGAGGACGATCCTCAAGCTCCTATGTCAGTCAAGGAAATATATTCTCGTCAACTTGTCCTTCTCAAGAACTGATCGCATAGAGAAGTTGTTTGTGTTTATCATTTGATATCTACAATATTAAAGTGCATAAAATAAACTAGGTTGCAAATTTAATATTAATTATGTTTAAGTGATTATGGTATATCATCATATACCTCCCACTATTTTTATCAAACTAATAGCCCTTACTATTAATTTGGAAAGTATATCCCATAATTCTTTCTAGTGAGCCAAGATCCATATTTCGTCATGTCCTAAGTCAACCACTGGAAGTCCTTAGAAAATGATTATTTAGGTAGACAACAGTTGTCAATTATATCATATATAATTCTAGGATAGTTTGGTGAACAACGATTGATCTTATCTATCTAATAGACTTTTAACCAAACTCTATGCTTCTAAGTTCATAATAGTTGAATATAACCATTTATTTTCACTTATTATGACGACTCAGTTAAGTTAGACCCAATGATACAACGGCCGAATATAACCGTTTATATTCGTCGCATCTCACCACGATAGATAGGAGTCCCCTGCCACTGACAGTCCTTCCCCTTATCGATCTAGGATTCGATGAGTGTTCATTCATTGGAAAGCATCCGAGTAAAACTTAATATTTTGTTAAGGGGTTTTAGAAAATTTATAACGATCATGATCACATCATAAAGAGATCCTCAATTTTTCCTTGAACCAAATATTTCAAATCGACATCTTAAATTGTTCATTTCCCAGGTAGATGGAGGATACCAATGGTCACACTTAAAACCCATCAGCCTTACGAATACGCATATCCGCTTTTGTCAGAAAATCCCAATTATAGATATCAAAAATCCATATTTAATTCCGTGTTTTAAAATCCATATTTCATAAACACAAGAATCTCATGATCGTTTGTTAATTTTAAAATCTTGAATCGTTACAGATTTTATCTTGTTTAAGCAAACATGGTATGGGTGTCGTATCTAATACATACATGATTAATCAATATTAAGCATGCATCTCAATTATATCTATGCATACATACCAATACATGCAATCATATACATATATGTAATGTGCGTAAATTAAACGTGTTTGGTTATGGCCCCATCCTATATGATATTTCCAAGCTAATGGAAATATCAAGGTCAGTCTATGGTGGTTTTAAAAATACTATCTATTACATGTCTTCTTTCTTCATTGCTCCATCATCCCCTTTTGGATCGCCTCCTTGCTTGCAAGTCTTCATTGATAATTACATTGAATAATAAAAATAAAACTATTCTAATGAAATTACAAGAAGAACTCGAGTTACATTCGAGATAATTAAATTACAATGAATAAACGACATGCAAGTCGTATTTAGAAACCAAAACCATAAATCAAAACCACTATCCTATGGGTCTTTAGGCCATAACCATCCACCATGCTATCATATAACACATATAATATATCTCATATTATATAATCATATCATATAATCATATATAACAAATTTCGAAATTTCAGAAAATAGAAAACAGATTTCTGAAGACAATAAATCGCTATTTCGAGGCCCTTAACGACGTCAAACGCCTTACAGACCCGTCGGTGATAGCATAGCTATCGGTTTTGTTCATTGGCCCGATTCCAGTCAGAAAACACATATCGTTTACGAAAATCGGATACAGCAGTCAGATTTCTCCAAATCTGACGGTGTTTCAGAAATCGTATCATATACAATTCTCATAACAAGAACAAGCATATATCATATATACATACACAGAGATACATACAATCATCATATGATTATACATTACATGAATATCATATATTCATAATATATACATACATATACTCAAAATTTTAGAAAATCAAATAATTTTTAGAAAATCATAAATCACCGTTTTGGAGGCTGTAACGACATCTAATGGCTTACAGACGCAGAGCTGACATAGTCAGTATTGCTCAGTGACCCGATTCCAGTCAGAAAACATATATCGTTTGCGAAAATCGGACAACTGACACAGATTTCAGAAAATCAACGGCAGCCGTTTCAGAATTCGTATCGAATACGATTCCCATAATAAGAACAAACATGTATCATATATATACATCAACACACATAATCATCACATGATTATATATCATATAAATATCATATATTCATAATATATATAAACATATACATATTGTATCAATATAAAATCATGATAGATCGCATACATGCTTATATATCAAAAACTGTTAAGCACATAACCGAATTAAAACGTTTCGCAAGTAGCTCTGATGCCATTGAAGGGTTTCGTGACACAAACGCAGCGGAATAAACGCGAAAAATAAATCAAAATAGCGAAACCCTCCGCAGGATCCATGCGAAAACAAAAGATTTAATTCGGAGATAAATAATAAATACCTTTAGAAGCTTTAACAGTTCATTAATGGAAGATTAATGGAGGTCCAAAGCTTGTTTAATCACCACGTATCCCGCTCTCGCGATCTACGCTCTACGGTATCCACACGAACACTTTTCATGAAGGATTGATGTGTACTAGCACCCAAAAACTTCTTCTCTCTCTATCTTCCTCCTCTCTCAGAGCGGCTAGGGTTTTGTAAAATCTCTATCTTATTAAATCAGCCCATAAAGAGATTATATAGAGAGAGGAATAAGTTTCTAATTATAATCCAATTATAATTAATACTAATCCAAAATTCTAAATTATTTAATTAAGTCTCACTTAATTAATTAATTATTAATTTTGGAATTAGTTTAAGTAATTCATTTATTCTATTTATATAATTAATTAAGTCATACTTATTTAATATCATAAATAAAATAAATTACTTATTTAATTTAAATTCATAATTTAAATTATTTCTCCTTCAAGCGTTCTTTGTGTGTGACCCTGTAGGTTATTATTACGTTGGCAACAATTTTAATATCTAATTAAAATTGTAAACAATGATCGGCATCTAGTAATACATCATTGCTACCCAAGTAATAATAATAAATCGGTGATTCGATTAAGCCTTTCGTGAATAATGTTCCATGTAATATAATCCCTTTAATCTTGATATTATAGATTAAACTCAAGGCATGTCTCGTGTCATCCTCTTCATAATTTAATCTTTATTTTCTTGATCGATGAGTAGACTATTAAAATCAAATCAACATTTGAGCACGGCCGTGCATTTCATAGTCTCACTCAAACAAGAGGCCAATAATATCACTCCTAAAATTAGGAGGATTAAATCCCATCTAGATCATTCATATTTCTCATACGATTCATAATATACCCAATGTCCACTTTTATCATCACCCGGTCAAAGGTAACTTTTAATGTAATCAAAGTATATTAATTCTCGTATAGAAATATAATGATTTCAGGTCTAAGGATCATTACACCATTATCACAGTGAGAATTAATTATGACACTTACTTAACATGTAGAATCTCACGGCGGGTCATTCCAGTGCCATGCATTGATACATGCACTTATGTTCTTGACTTTAGTATCCCCATACCTATGACCAATGAGATGTGGTCATCTGTCAAGAAACATACTAGTCTTTGTGCATTATTATTGTCCTTAAATAATAATACTCCACTAGGGAATTTTAGGAATAAGATACTATTCATATAATCTCATTTTTTAAGTCACATACTTAAAGATATATAATACGTATCAAAATTCCAAGGACATTTATTATGCTTTCAATTTATTACGCAGTAAATAAAACATAATAAATAAATAATAATCAATAAAACATAATCCTTAATAATAAATATTTTCCTTAAAATATAAAAAGTATTGTCTCTAGAGCACAATTACTAACAAACACAACATCACAATGAATATAGAGGCGAATCATCAAGATCAAACCTACCAAGGGAAAGGAAATGGAGCAAAGATCATCCCTTTGAATTGATCATAGGTGATCCAGATGTTGGTGTTAGAACCAGAAGTGCAACTTCAAATGAATGTTTATTTTCGGTTTTTCTATCTCAAGAAGAACCAAAGAAAATTGAAGATGCTCTAACTGATCCAGATTGGGTTCTTGCCATGCAAGAAGAACTCAATCAGTTCGAAAGGCAAGAAGTATGGACACTGGTACCCAGGCCTAAAGATAGATCTGTTATTGGCACGAAATGGGTATACAGGAATAAGTTAGACGGTGATGGCATTGTTACAAGGAACAAGGCCAGACTGGTTGTAAAGGGTTACTCCCAGGAAGAGGGAATTGATTATGATGAGACCTACGCACCAGTTGCAAGACTTGAAGCCATCAGGATATTTCTGGCATTCGCAGCACATTCCAATTTTAAAGTCTATCAAATGGATATGAAGAGTGCATTTCTGAATAGAAAGTTAGAAGAGGAAGTATATGTGGAACAGCCTCCTGGCTTTGAAAATCCAAAGTTTGCTGATTTTGTATATTTCTTATTCAAAGCCCTCTATGGACTCAAGCAAGCACCGAGGACATGGTATGACACTCTCTCTCAGTTTTTACTTGAAAACGGTTTTACTAGAGATGTCATAGATAAAACTCTATTTTACAAATTACATGATAAAGATATGATATTTGTCCAAGTTTATGTTGACGATATTATATTTGGTTCTACTAATCAAAACTTGTGCAAGAGATTTGCTAAGTTAATGCAGAGTAGGTATGAAATGAGCATGATGGGTGAGCTTTCATTCTTCCTTGGATTGCAAGTGAAGCAAAAGGAAGATGGGATTTTTATTTGCCAATCAAAGTACGTAAGGGATCTTCTAAGGAAATACAATCTAGAAGATTCTACACCGGCAAAAACCCTTATGCCAACAGCCACCAAGCTTGACAAAGATGAAACTGGTAAGAAAGTTGACATCACAAGCTATAGAGGAATGATAGGTTCATTATTATATCTAACTGCTAGTAGACCCGGTATAATGTTTGCAACATGCTTACGTGCAAGGTTTCAATCTGATCTTAGAAAATCTCATCTTATAGCTGTTAAAAGAATTTTTAGATATCTGAAGGGCACACCGAATCTTGGAATTTGGTACCCTAAAGGTACAGGTTTTGAACTAATAGGCTATACAGATTCAGATTATGCAGGATGCAGGATGGACAGGAAAAGTACATCTAGAAGTTGTCAGTTTCTAGGACAACGGTTGATTTCCTGGTACAGCAAGAAATAACACTCAGTATCTACCTCGACAGCCGAAGCAGAATATATTGCGGCAGGTAGTTGTTGTGCACAAATCTTGTGGATAAGGAATCAGCTGAATGATTATGGACTTGCGCTATCTAAAATTCCAATACTTTGCGACAACACAAGTGCCATAGCTATTTCCAATAATCATGTACAACATTCAAGAACCAAGCACATAGACATAAGGTATCATTTCATCCGAGAGCATGTCATGAACGGAACTGTGGTATTACATTTTGTACCCACAGAAGATCAAATTGCCGACATCTTCACGAAACCACTTGATGAATCCACTTTCTCTAAGTTGGTTGGTGAGTTAGGGATGTTAAACATGAACTAATTATTGCATGTTGTTTTAAATTGCATATTTATTTTCAAGCACTGTAAATACACTGTATATATTCCTTAAAAATTATCAAAAACAAACAAACAAATTGAAAAAGAAAACTCAAAAAGATTTTCCTTTTTTTTACAGTTGTTATTTCTTTGGCATCTTTACTGTAAATATATTTTATATTATGTTTGTTTTCCAACAATTAGTATATATTGTTTATTATTTCCAACAATTGGTATATATATAAGTATGTATAGTTTTATTTGTTTTTCAACTTTGGCATCCTTATTTTTATTATTTTTATGTTTATTTCTATATAAATATGTGCTGATTATTCTCAAGTCTCTTTTGAGAAGTAGGAAAGATCTATGAGCTTGATCATCCAATAGTTTCTAAAAGTGAGATCCTAATCATTGGCATCAATCTCTAACAAAGATCTTAGAACCAAACACACAAACACTATCACTTCCATCTCTCTAACCATTAAACAGAATACCTAATTGTTCAGAATGAGGGGGTCAATTCTTTGATTGCATTTGATAAGGTTGGTGATGTGAGTGAACCAACAGCTCTGTCTCCAGAAAGGTGATTCATATATAAACTGAGACAACTGTTAGCTCATCTGTGTTCTCTCAAAAGGATACAGACTTGGAAAAGGCAAAACTGTTACTAGGTTCATCCTCTCAACAGAGTGAGTCTATTGAATTCAGCCTATCAGCCAAGGCTACCAGCAAAAAGTTAATTTCATCTGACATTTTTCAAGAAACCACAAATATTGTCTTATTTTTTTGGGACCAACAATGGACCAACTCAATTGGCATTTTGGACCAACCATTTAAGAACATACTTGGGACCAAAAGGGACCAAGAGGGAACAATTGAAATGTCACAGAAAGGATGGATTGACGGTAGCAATTATTCTAAACTTCCATATCAAGGAAGGAAGAATGATTAATGATTCTGATTGAATCAATATGCCTTCACAGGCGTCAGGAGGAAACTTGGATTATTTGCTACATTATAGATCCTTGTCTCCCTCCCCAGATGGAACATATCTGGATTCCTAATGGAATAGATCATCTTAGATGATCAGCAACTCATTGAATCTATTCCTGAAGCAATTCAGTTTTCAAATTAAACTATTTTAATAGATTCAGTTGAGGACGGGGATTTACGAAACCCCATTGCACCACCAGTGACCTCTCTTGAAGGGGCTATGGTGATCTTTCTTGCAGGTACAAAAGACTGAGTCATCCGTACTGAGAGAGATATAGTGATGTGAGAAAAGAGTGAAACACAAGTAAGGAAGAGTGAAAATATATATTCTATGAGTGAAACACTTAGAGAGTATATGAGCGAAACACTTGTGAGGAACACAAAGTAAAGTCACACACTAGCACACTTACCGAATCCCTTTCCCAATTCCCTGTTACAGATTTCAAATGTTACTCAACCAGGTGGAAATTTCTCCAGAAAAGGACTTTTAAATGAACAAGAGGATTACTCAACTAAGGGGGAGAATTATTAGGAGAATGAGAATTATTAAGAGGATTACTCCAAAGTGTTCAACTAAGGGGGAGTAGATCAAAAGGGGAGAAGTAAACAAAGACTTGTGCCAGAAGTGCTTTGATTCCAAAGACTAAGAGGTCTACTCAATTGTTGAACAAGAAAAGTTGGATAATTCACGAAAGGGAAAAATGAATCTACCTTGGGTGAGAAGTAAAAACAGAAGTTGGAAATTCAAAGGAAAAATGATAAGAAGAGAACAGGCATCATCTCTGTCATCCTAAGGGGGAGCAGTGATGAGTTTGAGAAATGAAGATAATACTACATGTATAATATGTTCAGTGCTAGAGGAACAAACATCTTTCATTTCAGTTAACTCAGGAAATCTGGAAATGTATTATATAATCCAGAGAACAATTTATTATTTACAGTTCTTAAATGTCATATTATTTTCTTAGTTGTTAGTTGAGTTATCCTCTAGGGATTTGTATTTTAAATGCTTAACAACAAATAGGGGGAGATTGAAAGGCATATGATAAGACCTATTTGTAATAAGTAGATGACAACTCAACTCAAGTAAGAAAATGAAGTAAGTAATAAATAATGAGGAAGGAATCAAGTCAAAGACAGTCAACTAGACACAAAGAATCCTAATATCAGAAGTGTTCTAATGAAGCTGCTACTCTACACCGGAAGAAGTTCATTAATATGTTCAAGCGTCGGCGAAAAATAAAAGAGTAGTATTTCAGAAGAGTTCAGAAGATACAGAAGATTTCAAGTGCCTACTACAAAGAGATTCCAAGAAAAGAAATAGTGAAGACAAAGCTAGAAGCCAAGACAAGACACAAAGACCACTACAGTAGAAATGAGAAGCGACATTGTAGTTAGTCATCCGTGAACCAGACCAGTGCACAGGGTGTAAACAGTGTCAGTGAAGATTCGTCATCAAATAGTTCAAGTGGTTAAAAAGGTTATTGTTGAAGAACAGAAGAGTGTTATCTACATCAACAATAGTCAAGCCTTTAATTTAATTCTCTATTAATTAATTAAATTAATTAGTTAAATTAATTAGTAAATTAATTCACTCAGAATTAATTTATTTCTTAAATTAATTAAAGGATTAATTAATTTAGAATTATTTTAGAATGACAGAAGAAAGAAGCTGGAAGCTCAAAGGGATACAGAAACAGCTAAACAGGCCTGACAGTACTGACTTTAAAACAAGACGGAAAAAGTATTGACACGGAAGAAATGCAGAGTCATATATTCGTAAAAGTGGAACCCCGGTTGGAATTGATTTATCATTTGTAAGTCAAAATGAGTTTGGTTCCAGACCATCAAAAGACCGCAGCTTAGAGCGTAAGGATTTATTGTTATTAATAAAAAAAATTAATTAGTAAATTATATTTATAAATATCTAAATAATATTAGATATTTATTTTTATAATTTCTGAATTAAATTAATTATTTATTAATTAAAGATTATAAGCTGTGCGGGTCTAAAAACATTTCTACGGAGCTGAATCACTAAAAGACGAAATAGGCCCCTTTTCATTTAAAATTGAATTCGGCAGGTGATATATTTCAAAGCAACCAATGGAAGCTTGCCACTTGTCCAAACAAGGAGAAAGGAAATGAAAAAGGCAGGTGATTCATATGTCATACCGATCAATTCAAATAAGTCATACCGAGAGAATTCAAAGCTGTTGAGCAAATGTCATACCGGAGCTTATTCCAAAAGTCATACCGATTTTATTTAATTAAAAAGTCATACCGATTTTTTTAATTAATTAAAAAAGGTCATACCGAGCTTCTGCCGACCTAAAGTCATACCAGAATAAGTCATACCGAATTTTCTGTGTTCAAAAGGTCATGCTGGACTTATTTTTTATTTAATTAAAAAGTCATACCGATTTTTTAATTAATAAAATAAGTCATACCGAGAGAAATAAGTCTTGCCCAGTTTTTAAATGTCATACAAGTGTTAAATAAGTCATACAAGACTTATTTTCTTGAAATTAAGTCATACTGAAAAAGGTCATAGCAGCCTTTTTCAACCTCTATAAATATGAGGAGTAGTCTTCACTTTTTCAGTGTTCAAGAGTTAGAAAATCAGTTCAAATTCAGTAATTTGTCTGTATTGTAATATTCATAGATTTCTGTGCTGAGTTTGGAATATAATTGTTAAACACGAACAGTTCATGTCAAATTTGTTCTAGAACTCTTATCAATTATATATCAGTTTTCTAAATATTAATTTTGTAATACTAATCAAGTTAAAATTATATCTTTCACTTGAACAGTATTTCATTATAATTAATATTTCGCGAGCAATTAAAATAATATTTTTAATTCAAATATTCCGCGATTAATTTAGATATTGTATTCAACCCCCCCTTCTACAATATCAGGGACCAACAATACATCTATAAGTACCATAAAGTACTGAAATGGCCCACTTGATGGAGTAATATATAGGTCCACATATATCTTCTTGAATTATTCACTCCAAAAATATTGGACATTCAATCACAACTTTCACAAGCGATGGTTTAGTTATTAATTTTCCTTGGAAGCAAGCAACACATGAAAAATTATTGGATAATGGAACAATTTTGTTCTTTAAAGGATGCCCATTTGAATTTTCTATTATTCTTCGCATCATTGTTGACCCTAGATAACCTAAACGATCTTGCCATATAAGAAAATTCTTTGGGTCTCTTTCTTTTTGGTGCACCATCATATATGTCTCGCTGGATTTATAAAAGTATAATATAATCCAGAATTATACGATGGGAGTTTTTCTAGTATTTGCTTCCTCCCCGACACAATAGTCGTGATACATTGATATTCATCGTCATTTTCATTTGTCATCTCAATATGATAGCCATTGCGACGTATATCCTTAAAACTCAAAAGATTTCGCTTAAATCAAGTGGAAAACATTACATTCTCAATAGATAAACGTGTACCATGTGGTAGCACTATATTTGCTCTTTTGGAGCCATCAATAAGATCAGATGCACCTGATATTGTGTTTACATTAGCTTTAGCTAGTAAGTGATGCGAAAAATATAATTAATAAAATGGTAAACCTTATATATTGATCGTTACATGCTTAAAAAGTTCAGAGCTAATATTCTTATTAACATGTTCTTATAATTTACAATTTGGAAAATAAAAATACATAATGTTATTTTTAATATTTGTTATTATTGTTGCTTAATGTTCGTAATAATTTTATTAATTATTTGATTTATGTTCCAATTTATTTAAATCTATCAATTGACAAATATAGGTGTAGTTGGCTTTTAATACATTAATTAATATTTATTCATTTAAAAATAAAATTAATAAGTATTTTAAAATAAATTTCTATAATATATTACAATTATATATTTATTAAATATTTTCAATATCAAAAATAATTTAAATAAATTTAAATTTTATTATGAGGCCGCCGCGAAGCGCGGCTTTTTCAGTAGTATATATTGATAAAGGAGAAGACGGAAACGGTTATGTGGCGCTCCCAAATCGTCCAGTATATTTTTCTAATTTTCTCGAATTTTTGAATTAGTATTATTATCCATAAGATAAGTTTCGAAATTTTAGAAAAGACATTATTATACGTAAGGTAATAAATTATTAAAAATCGAAACTATTTTGATTTTTTTAAAAGACATTATCTATAATAAAAAAGTTAATTTATTTTTTTACCTAAATTAAATATGTTTTCATCTAAAAAATAATAGATCGTCACTTATACAAAATTAAAGACCAAACATTAAAAACTAAATCACAACAAATTTATCATAGAGTTATTTACATTCAAAATCTAATATATCATAGATTACTACGTACAATGACCCCAAAAAAATTGAAAAAATGAATCATCAACATACCACTACATGGATTTGAGTTCGTATGTTTCTATATAATTGAAGCACGTGTATTTAATTTAAACATTTAGCAACCAAGCAGTATTTTGATCAGAACGTAGGGACATATTAAATTCTTTTCAGTGATCTCGAACCATACAATTATCTCACAGATCTGCAATCACCATACGAGCACTTCTCACATCAATCACGAATAAAACATCCTAGCCTACTCCTGTACCGTTTTCCAAAATGATGTGCACTTTCCTCAACCATATATAAAGACGACGTTCATGTATTTAAAAAATGAGTCTAGATTCAACAAATATACAAAACCAATATATCACTTCCCATCAGATAAAAATTACAAAATGCATAGGATTTTGAGTACAACCTCTGGAGTTATCTAGTTTCATCCAAGTGCATAGGATTAATGCAACCTTTGTCCTCGGTACATATTTTCGAGAAAAAATACCTATTTTGGTCTTTTCAAATTTCTCATGAGGATAAGTTACCTATTTAAATGTTTTATTTTAAGAAAAACATTTCAAGAACATATATAGTTGAAGCAGAAAATTCCATGGCTTCCCTCAATATCCATATAATAGAGCCACCAAAATAAGAAAGCAGAACATGCTGGAAAAATTTACAGTACAATGAAATGTCATATGGCCATATATATCTGCAATTCATAATTGCCCTACATAATCTGAAACCAAAAGAGCAGAAATTTAATAACTTACAATAGTCTGTCTCATAGATAATTTAATAAACTAGGCAGGCACCTTCATATCAGCTTCCTCACCAATTATACAGTGAATTCAGCTCAGGGTTTCAAAAGTTCAAAACTGTCACAGCCTCATGTTTATAGACCTTTCGGATCCACGGGTAGAGCTGCAGGATCAAGTTCGAAAGAACCCCGGGGGACACCTACTCCTTCATAGCCAGTCAATTTAAATGAAGGAATTTGATGGGAAAATTTAAGCATTTCATTGGGTGGTATCAGGATTGAAGCAGCTCCTTCACTTGTTCTCTGATAAAGGCTTATAAACCCTTTTACTTTCCCCAAAAATCTAACTTTAATTCCAGTATTAAGGCAAAAATCAGAAAGGATCTCCACAATATCCAGTTTGTTTTTTCTATGAGTATCAGGTTCCGAACTCCATCCAATATCCCAGTTCTTAAAAAGGGCCCAAGTCTCCCCCTTTCTAGGATATATAATGTAAGTATCTTTGTCGTTTCCTTTCTCACAACCAACTTGATGAGACAATGTATGATAATCTATAGTTTCTTCAGTGTCTACACACATAAATTTACCACAACTTACCGGTAAATCCTCATTTGCCCAATCAATCTCCTCTTGCTTCTCTGGATCAGCCTCTAGCCAAGCAATGCACAACTTAGATTTAAGTGAACGAACCTTCTTGATTTTGGCATAGAACCTTGGCATGCCATCAACTGTATCATAACAAGCCCAGATTTGATTAACAGTAACACAATTTTGGTTTCTAATCTTGTCAAAATCACTGAACTCTGGATCAGGATACTCATCCACTAAAGCAGTAGGAACATGAACTGCATTAGCATCTTTGACTTTAGCATCCTTCAAAATATTATCAGATGAACTCAAAAAGTCATCATCGCCCATACTTTCATTGTAAGATACATTCTTTCTTTGGCGAGATGATTTTCTAATAGAGTTTATACTCTCTTGGACATGATTACCACTTGCAGTTTGATTTCCCCTACATTCTTCAGAAATTGCCTCGTCTCTTTCAGAACTTCTATTATCATAGTTCTCAGTGAAGTCTGCTTCCGGTTTCCTCCTTTTCCTATTTTTGTCTTTGGAAATGCTTGATACCTTAGCCTTTGCTGACTCAACATCGGACTTAGTAGCCCAGGAACTAACATCTTCAACTTTTCTCTTGACAGAGCCATTAGTTTCATTAGCGCCAACATTATGTTTCATGTGTTCTTCCCCGAAACATGGAACAAAATTTGCTTCATCTCTCAAATGAGTATTAGTAAACTTTGTACCCTGTGCACCAACTTTGGTAGTACATCCATTTTGTTTCACATGTTCAGACCCAAACTTGTTTCCAGGATTTACTTTTGAATGAAATTGCGAACTTGGAAACTGTCCTGTATATTGTACACCAACTCTAAAGCCCTGCACTGGAACCTGCGTCTGCTGAGAGGCAACATTGCCACCTTGATGCCTATCATTATCCTGCTTGGATTCTGGAGGTGCACCTTGGCAATCAAAAACATTTTCCTTGAAGCAATTAGGACAGGAAGTGATCCTGTTTAGAGGCTTCATTGGATACTGACGCTTACAGAGATGACAAATGAATGTTGGGACATGGGAAAACATATTGGGGATGGTTGGTTGTTTATGATAAGTCTTATTGAATTGATAGCTAGAGACGTTTTGCTTCATGTTTTTTACTTCCTCTGCTTTCTTTACAACAGAATTTCTTTTCCTTTGTCGAGGAGGTGCCTTGGGTATAGCAGCAGTAACAGAAGCTCTAAGTTTGATATCAAAGGAAGCCCTTCTTACTTTATCAGAGAGCACCATGTTTGCTTCACCAATCAGCTTAAAAGCAGCTTCTGCACCAGGAAACTTGTTCTTATCCGGATGAAGTAATAGAGCAAGCTTCCTGTATTGCTTCTTAATGGTAGCATCATCAGCTAGTCTTTCAACTTGAAGGATTTCATACCAGTCCTTTTCTGACCCATATATTATCTTTTGCGCAGCACAATGAACATTACAAACTGCTAAGATCTGCGAAATGTTTTGTAGTTCAGGGAAAAGTTTACTTGCCTCCATTGCATTAATCCGACCCCCTTGAAAGTCATTAACTAACAGCTTCTTTTCTGCTGTTTCTTTGGCCTCGATGGCCTTCTGTAGACATTCCATAGTACCAGTACAAATTTTCAATAAAATGCTACACTATCCTGCATGAAAATAATAAAGTAATTAACAGTCAAAAAGTTTATCCTGATCCATAAGACATATACTATAACCATTTCTACATAGCAAATTAAACAATACTATCATTTATCAAAAAACCAAAAGACGAGTTTATCAAAGAAAATCGCTATCTGAAACATTCCTGTATGAAACTAACAATATTCATCTTACAAACAGAGACCAAAGCAGCTGCAGTACTGAGAAAAAGGATAGGCACAAATACTGCAAAGCCCGAACAAGCCACTAACCCAAAGAAATAAATCACCAACAAATTCAGATAAAGAACATAATTATGTATACATCCCAACACAATTCCACCACCTCTATATCAACTCTGCTAAACTGCTATTGATCCACATACGTATTGATCAGAAACTCAACGCACTGATAATTTTGCAACGCATGATTACCAATTACACTAAATATCAATGTGGACATGTAGTTCAAACTTGAAACCAGTCTACACTAATCACAAGAACATACCATGTTCGAAAAAAGTAGACACAACAAGTTGGAACATTTAGGAAGTTTCGCTACAACAAATAACAATCATCAATAAACAAGATCAATTTTATTCTCAAAAAGTCGTGTTTTACACAACCAAACCTATAGAACCTGCGAATGCATATACAAAATATAACATTAAGAAACCACATTAATATAGAAATGTCAAAAAGTCATCAAGAAAATCACCTTGACTATAAGGGTGTTCGTTTTAGCGAATTTTAAGTTATTTCTCCGGTACATTACCAAAATACTCTAGTAATTATTTCCGGGAAATAAGTGCTTATTTTTCGAAAACAGACACTCTCATATCTAATGAAATTTGTTCAATTGACAAAACCCTAGCCCTATATATTCCATTACAAACAAAACAAACTATGCTATTAAAATCAACCAAAAACAAAACACAAATGTAATCTCAATCAAACAAGTGTAGAATCAAATCAAACCTAAAATATTTCAGAATAAATGTTATTACAAACTGTAGAGTTAATATATGGGTACCTTGAAAATAATGTAAGTAAATTGAGAAAAAGGGCAAGTTGAGCTTTAGAATTATACTTACACATATACAAATGTTTGAGCGGGGAAGCCCCAAAATATTTGAAGCTTTCTGAAACATTTGCCGCCAATAATTGATTTCCCTCCATTTATGAAATATTGAAATTATGAAGTCTTCGGTTACCGTACAAAGTAGAAACTCTCAAAGTCTGTATTAAAAATCTCGATCCCAGTGTAATATTCAAATTTAATATACATAAATATTTAATATGTAAATTTGTATTTAGAAAAACTATTGAAAAATAATTTGTGCAGTTATATTTTTTATACGTGTTAAAAAATGCATAAAAAGTCGAAATGACAATAAATTAGGACCGCATAAATTATTATTTTTTACTCTTGTTACCTCTCATAAATTTTTAATTTAGCATTGAGCTTTTTAAGAGATATAATATTGAAATTATTCATTTCCCTTGTAGATGAAATCTTGTACTCAATATGGTAAGAAAATATCAGTATAAATTTTCTTTACGTCTCTCTCTAGTTTTTTTCATGAATATTTTATTTATTCAATAATTTAGTATACTGCTCAAACACTTGAATATCCCGAAACTCAGTGCTAGGAAAATCCAACCCCACCCTTACCTTTCTAATCCCTCATCCAAACAAATTCTTATGTTTGGTTGGTTGTATTGAATGAATTAGAAAGGAATGAAATTTGAACTATGGATAAATTTTTAAAAAATTCATTCGTTCCCCCATTTCATTCCTAACAATATAAATTTAAATTTAAATCCCTCAATTTGAGAAAAAAAAATTGCACTCACTCATTTTTCTCCAAATTTTTCATCTTAACTACATAAATTTCTTTTATTTTTACTCATTTTATTATATTCTCCACGATCAAACACAATATTGGAGAGGTATTTATAAAAAGCAACGTAAGTCTTTGCACAAGGGCCACAGGTAAGCACACATGAATCAGTACTGTGCAAATGGGAAATGCCCGGGCTTTCTCGACCAGGTCCAGGCCCTACAAACTCATTATGCATATACAAGTCAGGTCAGGCCCAATTCATAATCAAGTCCAATAAAAATTATCCTAGTAGAATTTTGGGCATAACAAAGCGCTTCATATCAAGACATTAGTATGTCTAATCGATTTTTCTTTTACCCCATTATCAGCTCGATTATGTGGCCGTTTGGAGTTCTTTAAATTTAAATATGTAGTTTATTTTATTTTTATTTTTTACATATTTTCATTTTTTTTAAAGATAAATATTTGTTTTAGAATTTTAAAATCAAATATTATCTTCAAAATAAAAAATAAGTTACTTATTTTCAGAAAAAGTACATACATCCCTATTTTTTTCCGAAAATAAGGACTTATTTCCGAAAAAAAGTTGTTGCCAAACAGCCCCTGTATCTTATATGTGTTTTGAATTTGTATCGTTCAAAATATGATAGAATTCATAAAATCAATTATTATAAGCTGAACACTCGTATCCAACACAACTCTTTCTTATTCAAAATCGAGGAATTCTGTGAGATCCTTTTAAGTAGACCATTGTGGAATTTTATGTTAAGAATATGTATTTCTTCTATTTTATTTAGTATTATTTTATTCAATTTTTTATTCTGGGACTAAAAGTTAATATTATAATTTATTGATTGATATACAAATCAAGATTCATTTATTCGAGTATCGAAAAACAAGTTTTTAAAAAATTCTCGTAGATTTTTTAATTTTAAAATATTCTCAAATTTCAAAAATTTCGAACTTCAAATAATTTATAAAATCTTAAATTATGAGTTCACAAAAAAGGTCAATAGCATCAAGGTTACTCCATCCGATTAGGTTATTTGTAATTTCTGAAAAATGACTTTATTTATAAAAACTACAAATTATATGTATATGGACATTTCACAAAATGGTTCATTTATTTCAATTAAAGTAATACAATTTTCAGTTCATGATATAGTTATAAACGAAGAAAAAGACAATATTAAATTCATCCCCCTCTTAAAAATTACGAATAACAACTTTAATAAAGACTGATTATATTTTGAATTTATTAGTTTGACCACTATAGAACTAAGACCAACTAATTAAAAATTTAGTTGTACAATTTGAAGATTAAAAATTAATGAATAAATTTGTCATTACCCACCCCCTCGGGGACTAAGAGCATCTCACCGAGCAGCCGGTTTCCTTTCTCAACTGTGTCCCCTCGCAAGGTAACTAAGTGGGTTTGTGAACAAAGTGTCCATTTTATTCCAATCCAAAGCCCACTTTCATTTTAAAAATGGGTCCCTTTAAATTCTCTTATTAACTTTTTACAATACTAGTGTTTTGCCCGTGCTTTGCACCGGGCTCAAAAATTGTTAAAAATAAAAAAATGCATATAAATAAGTTATTATCATTTTATCAATATTTTTTAATTTACTCAACCATTTTAATAAAATATATCTTTATTGTATTTTATGAAAAATAAGTCTTTAATCTTCAACGTTAATCATTATTAAGCTTATTTATAAATCACAATTTCAAATATTCTGAAATATGTATTTTTTGTATATATTATTAATCAAGATTTATGCCCATACTTTGAACCGGATTTTAAAATTTTAATATATATATATATATATATATATGTATTATATTTGAATATTTAATATTATTAATATAATATATAAGATAAATTATATATATACATACGTGCTATTGTATTCAATTTATATTAGATATAAAAAATTATGTATACAAAAATAATGATTAAATTAAATGTTATTTTAAACATTAAATACACTAAAAGTTTTAAAAATTATTACTTCATAAATTAATAATATTTTTAAAATAATATTTTTTTTTCTAAAACTTTTAAAAATAATAGTTATGTATAACTTCTTTACAATATCTAAACTCATATATATATATATATATAATAAAGAATCGTTTAGTATATTAAAACCAAATTTGGAAGAGGAAAATAAATTTGATCGACTCATGGTAGAATATTATAAGAGGGTATAATAATGAACTTGAAAAATATAAAATACTATAATAATGATTATTAGGACTATTTAATTTATTAATTTAACTCTCAGACCTATAAATAAGAATATTTGGAAGAAAAAAACAATATTTATAACTAAAAGGCTATAATGAACATAATGATTATTGGTAAAATACTATAAGTCTATAAAAATAAAATTTTGCCTAATTAAATAATTTTAAAAAAAAAGAATAAAATAATAATTAAATAAATAGACTTGAAAAATATAATTTAGATAAATATTATTCAAATATTAAAATTATGAAATAAATTAAAAATTATATATAAAGATATTTGGTTATAAGTCTGGTAGAATTTGTAAATGAGGAAATGAAATAATAATGAAACGGGTCAGGGATAAAATGAATAAGGAACTAATGATTGATTATGAATTTGAATAATAAATGAAAATAAACATTTCTAAATTTGAAATGAGTTATGGATAACATTAATAGGTTTGAAATAACTGAAACTATGAATCATTAATGAAAATATCTAAAAAGGAAAATATCCATGGATATTTATAGGCTTGGAGTTGGATATGTGTAAGATTGGAGTTAGGAAACTGTTATTCAACTATTATATATATAAAGATTATTATATGGGTTTAATGATCCTAAAATTACCTTTAGATAGTTATCTAAAGTTAACATATATTATAATACAATATCAAGATTATTTTTGTAAATACAAAGGGCCAGATTCTATAATTACAAAAATGACATCCACTTTTTATACTCAAAATACTAGTAACTTCAGGTAAGTTATATAAAGTTAACTTTAGATACATTTTTCCCTTATTATATAATTGTGGTATATCATTATATATTTTATTTAACTATAATAATAATAAAATAAAATTCAAATAATTAAATAAAACATTAGATATTTTAAAATTAAAATGCATTACATAATTAGGAAAATAGAAAACTTATTCGATCTTAGGTAAGTTACATAAGATTATAATAATTTTGTATGTAAAGCTGGGTGAGATTTTTGTAATAATAAAGTGCACCTCCTGTATTCACAAAAATACCCCTGATATGATATTCTTTTTTATTTTAACCTTAGGTAGTTATCTAATGTCATCTTTAAGAGTATTAATCTCTTAGGAAAATGATAATACATGAACAACAATAAAATATTAGAAAAATAACATAATTAAATTAACGACTAATATGAAAGTGTGAGATATGCTCAACCAAATCTGCTTGTAGTTAACGATGTTTTGGTTTATCACGAATTTGAATATTTCTTTGAACGTAACTTTCATATAGAGTAAAAGGTTTTTCGCCAATATTTGATTGTGATAAATCATTTGTTGCATCATCATAACATGGAAGCAGACCAAACCAAACAGAGTAGTATATGTGTCTCTCTCATCCTCGACAATCATATTGATTAATATGACACACACACTCATTATATTGGTGAGATCATTTTTATCCTAAAATCGAGTTGGACCACGTATAATTGTGAAACGAGACTGCAACACACTAAATGCTCTTTCAACATCTTTTAATTCTTTGACCTTCTTGATATTTAGAGAAAAAAAATTCTTTTATCTCCTTATGGACTTGGGATTGTTTTAACGAACCTTACCCATTCGGGATATATCCCATATGCCAAATAGTACCCCAAGTTATAATTATTACCATTAACACTGTAATTTACCTCCGGAGCACGACCTTCTAGCACATCATCAAATATTGGTGATCGATCTAACACATTGATATCATTGTTAGAATCGGCAATCCAGAAATAATGCATGCCATATCCACAAGTCAAAAGAGGCAACTGCTTCAAATAAAAGTCTTTGAACTCCTTTGTGACAACTTAAGAACATCATTTTCTATGCTTTCGGGCAATTTTTCCATTTCCAGTGTATGCAATCAATACTACCCATCGGAAAACCACGAGCGTCTCCAATCTTTAATAGACGTTGTACATCATTTGAGTTTGACTTTCGTAAGTATTCACTCTCGAATAGAATGACATCGTTGACAAAAAATTTCAAGCATTCAACCGTCATCAACTCGTCAATATGCACATAGTCATCAACGACATCAGCAGATACTCCATATGCCAACATACACATGACCGCGGTGCATTTTTGTATAGGTGAAAGACTTTTTCTTCCCAATGCATCCATCATTTGCTTGTATAGGTGAGAGGCGACATTGCCACCTTGATGCCTAACATCATCCTGCTTGGATTCTGGAGGTGCACCTTGGCAATCAAAAACATTTTCCTTGAAGCAAATAGGACAGGAAGTGATCCTGTTTAGAGGCTTCATTGGATACTGACGCTTACAGAGATGACAAATGAATGTTGGGACATGGGAAAACATATTGGGAATGGTTGGTTGTTTATGATAAGTCTTATTGAATTGAGAACTAGAGACGTTTGACTTCATGTTTTTTACTTCCTCTGCTTTCTTTACAACAGAATTTCTTTTCCTTTGTCGAGGAGGTGCCTTGGGTATAGCAGCAGTCACAGAAGCTCTAAGTTTGATATCAAAGGAAGCACTTCTTACTTTATCAGAGAGCACCATGTTTGCTTCACCAATCAGCTTAAAAGCAGCTTCTGCACCAGGAAACTTGTTCTTATCCGGATGAATTAATAGAGCAAGCTTCATGTATTGCTTCTTAATGGTAGCATCATCAGCTAATCTTTCAACTTGAAGGATTTCATACCAGTCCTTTTCTGACCCACATATTATCTTTTGCGCAGCATAATGAACATTACAAAAATCTGAGAAATGTTTTGTAGTTCAGGGAAAAGTTTACTTGCCTCCATTGCACTAATCCGACCCCCTTGAAAGTCATTAACTAACAGCTTCTTTTCTGCTGTTTCTTTGGCCTCGATGGCTTTCTGTAGACATTCCATAGTACCAGTACAAAAGTTCAATAAAATGCTACACTATCTTGCATGAAAATAATAAAGTACCCCCTCTGTCCCAATTGATTGTTAACATTTGGGACAGAGAGTTTGACACGCATTTTAAGGCTCTTATAAAGTATAGATGCATAAATTATTTTAAATTATTTTTTCTTCTGAATAAAAATTTGATGTTTAAATTTTTATTCAAAAAATGAAAATTAAAAAAAAAAGTTATAGAACTATATTTTATATGCACCTTAAAATACGTGTCGAACACTTTCTTTGAAATATTATGAATCAAATGGGACATAGAGAGTAATTAACGGTCAAAAAGTTTATCCTGATCCATAAGACATATAATATAATCATTTCTACATAGCACATTAAACAATTCTATCACTTATCAAAAAACCAAAAGATGAGTTTCTATCAAAGAAAATCGATATCTGAAACATTCCTGTATGACACTAACAATATTCATCTTACAAACAGAGACCAAAGCAGCTGCAGTATTGAGAAAAAGGATAGGCACAAATACTGCAAAGCCCGAACAAGCCACTAACCCGAAGAAATAAATCACCAACAAATTCAGATAAAGAACATAATTATTTATATATCCCAAAACAATTCCACCACCTCTATATCAACTCTGCTAAACTGCTATTGATCCACATACGTATTGATCAGAAATTCAACGCACTGTTAATTTTGCAACGCATGATCATCAATTATACTAAATATATCAATGTCGACATGTATATATTTCTGGGTATTTCAAATAATTTTTTCTGAATAATAATATATTTATGGAGCAAGAGAAAAATTACTTTAATTAATCAAATCAAATCAATGATTAAAAATGTTAGAGAGTACTTAAAATATATTTCCCAATATATTAAATATATGGGGATGAATGAAATATATTTTTGAGTGGATAAAATAATTGTTTCTGAATAATAAAAATTATAGAGTAAAAGAAAATTCATTTTAAATAATTTCTTTGAGGAATAAAATATAATTTAATATTTTCTAAGAAAATAATAATATTTTCAGTGTAGAAATCTTTTGAATACTAGAGATCCTTGAAGAAAATAGTTTTGAATATAGCACGAGATCTCTAAAAAATATCCAATCTATGATATTTCTTTTTCAAATTAGTTGCCTTATAAATACTGCAATTGAGGCCAATAAATATTATTTTCTCAATATTTTTCTTTTAGTCAACTTGCTTGAAAGTTTTAAATTTATTCCTTTGAAAATATAATTTTGATAATTTGTTAAATGGTGGAATAATTCTTATATTTATATTACAATATAAATATATTTGAAATCAATTTTGCCAGAGTTGATTTGTTTGACTTTAAATCAAATCACTTAAATATATGGTCTAATTGGAGAGGATTACTAAGTGTATTTAAATTTTATGTTTAATCATACAAATACCAAAATAATTAATTAAATTAATATCGAAGATATCTTTTTAATCTTCTCCTTTTTGATATTTGTTAAATAAACATAAAATTTAAAAATTTTAAAGTGTGTGCTTCAATGCATGAGGTAAAAAATATTTTTACACATGGCAGATATCACATAGTAATCCTAATTTGGAGATAAAATAGTTACTTTGATATTTCCAGTTTTAACTTGATCCCTGCAAAATAGATAACTCATGAGATGTATCAATTAAGAATAACTTTTATATCAATTTTTAAAAATCTAACATTTCTTCTTCCCCTTTTGTCTCGTATAAAACCAAAAAGCATACTAATATTTTTGTGAAAGGAGTTGGTACATGCTAATTTTTATTTAGGCCAACAGGTATAGCTTATATAGAGTATTTTTCTTATAAACTATACAAGCATTCGTAGATATTTTTTATTTGCAGTAATACCATTTTTAACTATACTATTTCATGTCATATAGTTTATAGAAGATGGATTTTGATATAGTATATAGGCACGAATTGTGTCAACCTGTTTAGACTCAATAGCATGAATTTAGTAAATATTTTTACTAACAATACAGGCCGGAATTGTTGTTACAAACTAGCGTCTTTGCATTAAAAAATTAATTTATAAATTTTTGAGAACAGCTTCAAATCGATTTGTAGGAGAAAAATTGATACAACTTGTAATGCTTTTATTTTCTAGTTGTTTACTGAGTATATCGATTTTTAAATAACTTTCTAATCCATGTGTAAGTCGAGTATACACGAGATAGCAGGTGCATGTATTTCCAATATACTGCACTAATATGTAACAATGATATGATATGTCCGAAAATATTGTTTAGAATAGATATAATTTTGTGACACTTTCTCAGGTGCATTTGACAAATTTCAAGGAGTTGATAATATTTCTGCAGTAAATATGTCTAATACATTCTACATATATATGAGCATCCTGTTACACAGTAGCTAATTATAAATACACATTTAGAAAATACAATATAATCTAGTCACCTTTCAAAAACTATCTGCTAGACCAACCCCTTCAAAAAGCATAAAAAGGGTTACACAAATCAGTCTATACCTTTTTATCAAAGCTCAAAGTATCAGACTTCAAACCCTACTAGTTCCGGACCAAGAAAGCCTTCTTTTCAGACTAATCTCAACAGGATTCCAAACATTTCTCATCTAAGAAGACTTCCTAAATTAACTCCTCCACCACCCAAATTGATTAATCTTTCTGACTCCAAGAAATTTGTTGAGCTTAAGAAAAATGTTCAACCTGGGGTAACAGTTGAAATCACAGGGGTTGTAGAGAAAACTGTGAAAGATGCTAAGCTGGAAATTTTGGACTATAACCTTGGTAAACTTTACTATCCACACCTTATGGAAGAGTTTTATTGTAACATGAGGGTACAAAAGGGTCTAGATGGATTCCTACACTTTACAACTGTGGTGGGAGTAGCCTTATGCTAGTAGATCATAAAGTTATTAACAGAGTCCTGTTACCACCAAATAGACTAACTAGCCAGCCATGCATTGACATCTATTCATACTTTGTGTTTAACAAACAAGAGTTTCAGCTTCTTGTTAGTAACTTCTGTGATTCTGATGTGCCTTTTGGATTATGTGATATTAACTGTGGTATCCATTATAAACATTTCAACTCCACTTTTCAACAACTTGCTTTGATTGTAAGAGCCAATATTTTTCCTAAACTAAATCAAAATAAGTATTTTGACTTCTTTGATCTCAAACTGATGTTTCACATTGTTACAAATATGATAAACTTTAGCATTGGCTATGTTATCCTGTTGAACATGATTAATGCATATCTTGTTGACTATACAGGATTGCAGGATGAGTCAGAGTCTACAACACTGGAATTTGAAAATCTAAAAAGTTCTGACATAGATGAAGATGATGAGGATGAAGACTCTCAAATAACTCCTGAAACAACACAGGAACCTACACACTCTGAGGGGGAGCCAGAAAATTCAACTCCAATCAACTCAGAGTCTAACAGTTCAAGGTCTACCCAGACAAAGTCTAGACAGACAGAATCAAGTTCTTTGGAGTCTAACTCATCAGGGTCTGGATCAGGCAACTCTGAATCCTTTTCAGAGTCAAGCGACTAAGGGGGAGCCTCTTCATTTAAATTTTACTCATAAACAGGAAATGCCAATGATTTAGGGGGAGGTTCAATTTCAAGAACAAATCTTCCACCTGCTAGAAAATGGACAAGGGATTACACACTCCTGATTTGATGATTGGTGATCCTGAGAGTGGTATACAAACTAGGAAATCCACTCAAAATGAATGTCTTTATAACTGTTTTCTCTCAAAGAATGAACCCAAGAAAATTGAGGAAGCTTTGCAAGATCCTGATTGGATTATTGCAATTCAAGAAAAATTGAATGAGTTTGAGAGAAACAAAGTGTGGAAACTTGTACCAAGACCCAAAGATAGATTAATTGTTGGTGCAAAATGGGTGTTCAGAAACAAACTTGATGATAATGGAACTGTAATTAGAAAAGTAAGACTAATTACAAAAGGATACTCTCAGGGAGAAGGAATCGACTATGATGAAACTTTTGCACCAATAGCAAGATTGGAAGCCATCAGAATGTTCCTTGCATTTACAGCTCATTCAAAATTCAAGGTGCATCAGATGGATGTGAAAAGTGCCTTCTTGAATGAAAAATTGGAAGAAGAAGTCTATGTGGAGTAACCACCAGGATTTGTTGATCCAAAATTTCCTGATCATGTTTACAGGTTAGACAAGACACTATATGGATTGAAGCAAACACCTAGAGCATGGTATGAAACTCTATCAAAATTTCTCCTTAAAAATGGTTTCATTAGAGGTACCATTGACAAAACTCTTTTTATTAGAAAACATAAAGGTTATATTTTACTTGTCCAAATTTATGTTGATGATATTATATTTTGTTCTACTAATGAAAAATCTGTGAAAAGTTTAGCAAGTTAATGCAGTCAAATTATGAAATGAGCATGATGGGAGAGTTAAACCTCTTTTTGGGACTTCAAGTCAAACAGACCGATGATGGAATTTTCATCAATCAATCAAAATATATTAAAGAATTACTGAAGAAATTTGATATGCAAGATTGTGCAACTGCCAAAACTTCCATGTCAACAACCACTAAGCTAGACTATGACCCAAAGGGTAAGAAAGTTGACAATACTAGCTATAGAGGTATGATTGACTCATTATTATATTTAACTGCTAGTAGACCAGATATACTGTTTGCAACATGTCTGTGTGCTAGATTCCAGGCTAAACCTAGAAAATCATATTTGATAGTTGTGAAAAAGAATTTTCAGATATCTCAAGGGTGAATAGACTCTTGGACTTTGGTCTCCTAGAGAGTCTGATTTTTCACTAATTGGCTATTCAAACTCTGACTATGCAGGATGCAAAGTGGATAGGAAAAGCACAAAAGGTCAATTTTATTTTATTGACAACCGATTAATTTCTTAGTTTAGCAAGAAACAACAGACAATATCAATCTCAACAGCTGAGGCTGAATACATAGCAGCTGGAAGTTGTTGTGCTCAAATTCTGTGGATGAGAAATCAGTTACTTGATTATGGACTAACATTCTCAAATATTCCTATATATTGTGATAATAATAATGCTATTAAAATTACAGAGAATCAAGTCCAACATTCCAGAATAAAGCACATTGATGTCAGGTATCATTTTATTAGAGAACATGTTGAAAACGGAACTATTGAACTTCATTATGTTCCAACTGACAAACAGATTGCAGACATTTTAACAAAACCTCTTGACGAGTATACCTTTCTCAAACTGGTAAGTGAATTAGGGATGTAAATATGTAAGTGATCAATCATTAAAAGAAGCAAGGTATGTACTTTACTTATAGTCCCTGACCTGCCAAACTATAATTTGATATTACAAGTTTTATGGAGTACTTTATCATGATAGAGTCTAACTTCTAGACTCTGACGGGTCTATAGACTCTGAAGGTTTAGACCCTCAGACTCTGAAACGGTTAGAATTCGCACATGCAGACTCTGATTATTTTTGAACCGTTCAAATGACTAGAAATAGGCGATAACAGTTACTTTTTACTGGATACAGACTGTAGACTCGTGTGTATTGTATGCAAGTTTAACAAAATAGAATTTTACTTACAATTTACTCACTTGTCTATTGCAATTTATTTTTCAAGGCTAAAATATTCTCAAAGCTTTTTCAAGAACCCTAATATTCTTCAACTCAACAACTTCAAATGGTTGCATAATCAACTGTAATGAGGGTACCCAAAGCTATCGCCTTCATTTTTAGGGATTTTGAATTCATGATCACCAATTATGTTGCAGCTCTTGGAGATAAGAAAAGGGTAGACGGTGATTAATACCTAGTGATGGATTTCTTGGAGCAAGGTGAGCTCAGCTACATCCTGAAAGCATCTCTTGTCATTAATATGGATGTAGTTTCTCAGGCATAGAGCTTTGTAATTGTTGCTGGTCCTACTCAGGATCAACCAGGTAAAATCATGTTTACCTTTGGTGATATTACTTTTGATGTCACTGCTGACATTATAAATTCTGTGTTTCAGCTACTTGTTAAGGAACCTTTTGATTATACTGTTGATGACTCTGAAATTAAGAGCATGTTTAAATCATTAGGTTACACTGCAATCACTGATAACATGAGTAAGTTAACTAGGCCCTATTTGAGAAAAGAATGTTCCTTTTTCTTTGATCAAATTACAAAATATTTTACTGATAAGTGTAGTGGTTTTGATGCTATTACTTTTATCACTTATCAAATTGGCCATAGTCTCTTATTTGATAAGGTGATCAACATTAGTGATATGTTGCTCACTCAAATGGGATCAAAATTGAACAATGTGCAAGAGAGGAGGAAGAAAGTCTATTATCATAGATTTTTTATGATTCTCCTCAATCATTTCATTCCTGACATGTCAACTAGGTTGGCATATGATTTTTATATGTAGGCCTACAAGTAACAAAGAAGAATCTTTTCTGACATCAAGAGGATTGATGAAAAGATGAAGAATCTACCTGTCATGGTCTATCCACAGGTAATGCAGGTAAAACACTCTAACTACAAACCTTCTATCTATAAATCTTCTTTCTTTGGAGGTGAAATGGTGCAAGAACAAGTAATGGAAAGCCCCTCTGCACCTACCCAAGTAGTCAAATCTCTTTTAATAAAACAATCTCACAAATCCAAATCCAGGAAACGAACCTATGTTGTCTCTCAAAAGGCAATAGTTGTAAAAAGGAAGAAGTAGGTTCAAACCAGGCTTATAGATGAGCACAGTGATGAGGAGCTCAACCCTTTGGAGAAGCAGGTTGTTGAAGGGATTTCTTTACTAAAAGAAGGTCATGATGCACTTGATTCTAGCCCAAAAGCCAAGATTGTAGACTCTCCAAAGGCTAAAGTCTCTGAAAAACCTAGGGATGCATCTCAGAATTCTCAACTAAAGTCTCCTGAGAAATCTTTTACTAAGAAATACAAGAAGTTGAGGAAATTTTCTTCTGCACACACACACAGGCCTATTGTTATTATTAACCCTGTTTTGCAGAAAATAGATGCTCCCTAGGCTCCTGCAGAGCTAGACTCTGAAAACAAGAAAATTTCTGAAAATGTTGAGTTAGAGTGTAGATTGCCTTTAGACTCTGATCATGAAACATTTTGGGAAAGAATGCCATTGGATGCAGCCTCATGTCTTATTGACTCTATTATCACTCCAACTGATGAGGTGATGTTGTTCTTATATCCATTGGTGGAACTAGTTAAAGATACATCATTATATAAAACACAATCTCAAGTTTTGGATCTACTATCTACCTATGATGCCCTAAGAAAGAAAATGGAGATGGAACTACAACTGTCTGAACAAGATGTGGTCACAAATCTATACAACTACCTCTTCAATTCTTCATTTCAAACTCAAGCAGCTAGGGTCATAGAAGGTAAGACTAATAAAGTTCTCAAAACATTTGGTGTCCCAGACTCTGAAAAACCAAAAACTAAAAAGATCAAAAAGTTCAAAGTCCATAAGAGTAGAGTATCAAAGTCTGTTGCTGATTTAAAAACTGAGATTGAGCAACCATCTTTTAACTATGATGCAATTTGGGAATAAAGGGTTACCTATAGGACAACTATTGAATGGATCTCCACAATTCAGCCTATTTCAAGGAATGTGGTTGATTATCTTATCCATAATATAGGAAAAATTGCCAACAAGTTCATTTATCCAACTTATCAAAGTAGATTAGATCAATTCAATGGCTCATTTTATGATAGAGTGATAAGGGAACTACAGGAACTCTTCAATCTCACAGATGCAATCCATGCCAAGACTTTTCTTCATAATCACTTGGATGCATTAACAATGGTAGAATCACAAGAGGATTCAGGTGATGGAAGACAGTTGAAAGATGAGACTAGTGCACCAGTGGTGACTGGTGACAAATATGTTCATTATCTCTCACCCACACAAGAACCACCTAGTCAGAGGTTGGGTGATAGTGGGACATAGGAGCATGTTTATAGGCCCTATTTGCCAACTCACCAAATTACTGATGAGAACCCCAATGATATGGAATGACAGACTCTGATGGAGGCTAATGAAGAAATTCCACAATCAATTCTGTCAGAATCTATCCACTTTGAGGGAGAGACTCATGCTTCAACAATCAAAGATGGTGACACTAAGACTTTGGCTTCTAATGAAGTAACACCGAAGCAGTCAAAGTCTATAATAGACCATGAGACTGAGATACTGGAGCCAACAGACCCTGAAATGAAAGAAGATGCTTGTAAGGGTTTAGAGTTTGTTTTTGCTCACTCCTTGGTGGAAACCCCTAACCTTCAGACATTTGAAGGGGTTCCCCTCTATCAAGGTGGTTCAGGTATTGAAGCATCTATTACTTCTCTCACACCCTCTTCTGTAGGATTTTTGAGTGGACCCTCGCAAATGAGTGAAAAATATGCAAATGAGAGGCTAACACTGGTCCAGGTAAAATGAGAGGTATAAAAGGTTGTAGAGAGCCAGAGTGAGGATAAGAAAGTGGGTGCCCAACCCCACTATTAGAATGAGAGACTATGGTATCCTGAATCTAGCTTTACTTATTGGGATCAAGAATTTCCTCAAAGTTGGTCCAATGAGTTGAGGCAGGGAATGTATGAAAATTCATTTTTACTTATCTTGTAGATTGGCAAGAAGGAGGAAGCTCTAGCTGCTCAGAAATCATTCACACAGAGACCACAACTTCATTTAGTGGATTCTCTAGCTAGGAGAGAAGACAAAGTTATGGAGGCTTTGGTGGATGCAACACATATTCAACTTAAGACTACGAATTTGAAGTCAGGTGAACCAATACTTATCATGCAGGCTAGGCTTCCAGAGTCTACATAGTCTGATCACTCTAAGAAGGAGTCAGGGTATATAGTTTATTTTGTAGTTTCAGAGTCTACTCCACCACCAGAGTCTACACCTTCTGTCAGAAAGATTGAGCCTGCTGATGCTGTTGATGATTCAGTCTCTGAAGATAAATGGGAGATGAATCCATCTTTCAACTACTTTGATCAAGTTTTTCCTCAATCTTGCGAAACAACATTGGCTAAGGGTATTGATGATAAAGACACTTTTGAATGCTTACTAGCTATCCATAAATCTGAACGACTTAAATCTTTTCAAAAGAAGTCTTTCCTTCAAGAGCATGGTCATTATCCTGATGAGGAACAACATGTTTCTCTCATTCAAGAAAATGGAGATATAACTGCTGATAAAAAGGTAGCAAAGGACAATGTGGTTGAACAATTGGCTGATGTGGCCACTAATATTTCTCATATCAACACAAAATTGACCAATGTTGATAATACCACATCTCTATTAAAGACACAGTTTGAATCTTTGTACTCTCTTTAACTCTCTAAGAATGCTGCTGTTAAAGATTCATTGGCTGATTTTAAAGCTAAACAGACTACTCTTCAAAAGGATGTTACTTCTCTCACCACCAAAGTGGATTATGTTATTGCTATTCGGGCCAATATCTCCTAAGTCCTTGAACAAATTCTTTTGACTGTCACAGGTGGTGATGATGTCAAAAAGGGGGAGAAGAAAGTTGGTGATTCTTCCAGGTGTTATAAGGATGATAGTTGCAAGGATGACAAATCAAGGGGTGTTAAAAGGAGGAGAAATGGTAATGATGATGAAGCTAGTGATAGTTCTCATGGTCCTAGGGGTCCTGGTAGTGTGCAACAAAATAAATATGGAGTGTTTGTTAAAAAACAGTCTCAAACACACTAGTTAAGGACTAGACATGAAAAATCAGGGTCTAAGCCAGACTCTGAAATGAAAAACTGAGTGCAGACTCTGATGAACAAAAGAAGGAAGAAGTCAAGGAGCCAAGTTATTGGAAGTGTAGCCAATCTAGCACTCAATTAGGGTCTAGGAGAACAAAATGGCTTGGAGGTATATCAGCATCTGATATTGACAAGACTACAGCTCTAGTAGCTGATCCATAGTCTCTTACAGATAGTAAATTTGAAAAGCTCACTCAAAAAAACTTTAAAGAAGTGGTGTCTGCTCAAATTTTCTACAATGTTTTTGAAAGAAAGTTGCTAGGAGGACAGGGTGGAACGGAAAAGGTGAAAACTGAGATGCTGGTATATTTTCTGAATGGAGGAACTATAAGGTGGATAAGCCAAAAAAATTTCATATTCTTTAAAAAGGCTGAGGAGTTGCAATATATCATATTTCTTCTATCAATAGCAACTAAGGTGCATAGGAGTAAGAGAGAGATGACCAATAAATGGTTCATTGAAATTGACATGAATCTAACTCTTTAGAGACAAACAAATAAGTAGATGGGAAAATTTTCTTTGAAATATGTTGATACTGAAGGGAAGGATCAAGACATGCCTTTAGAAGTAAAGGAAGATAAATTTCGAGAAGGTGTGGGTCATTACTTTAGGTTTTAGCCTATGGAAGGGAAGATCAATGTTCTGATGCTTAAGGATCTAAAAGAACAGGAATGCAGTGCAAATGATCTTAGAACAGCTTACTGTCAAATCAAATGTCAAAATGAAGAGATGATCAAATTAAAGAAGTTTTTTGGTGAAGTTCTAGCAATTGTGGAGGAGAATATGCTGAAATCATTTTTGAAGAACAATACAACATTTGAGAAAATCAACTGAGAAGTAATTATTTTTTCCTTGTAAATTTTATATTGTTCTAGATTAATTATTTCATTCTTTAGTTTTGACTTCATCAAACCTTGATTTATGCTTACATTTTATAAAGCATAAATAAGGAAGATTGTTAGGAATATATTCATTTGATGATGTATAAAATACTAGAATAAAGTCTAGAATAGTTTATTCGAACAAGTCTTTCTAGTCTCTGAACTTTTCTATAATCAGAGTCTATATAGTCAACATTTATTTATAGATGTCATTTGTGCTTAGAAGATTTTTAAGAGAATTAAAACCAGAGTCTGGATGCAAATCAGAGTCTTGGAGTTGATCGGAGTCTATAGACTATCAGAGTCTATAGTCTGTCAGAGACTGAAGATCATCAGAGTCTGAAGTCTTTCAGAGTCTATAAAGCTGAAGCTGAATTTGGAAGGTGATCAAAGTAATGGAAAGTAATGCAAAATTTGTGGCTCTCTTGATGGAGTCTAAAAGAGAATGACAAGAAGAACCCAAAGAATCAAGAGTAAAAGAATCAAAGAAAAAGGGTAAGACTGTTGTTGAATCAGAGTCTACTGAGACAAACTCTGATTCTGAAGATGAGATAGTTGTGGTGTTGATCGACTCAGCTGTCCGTTATCGTTGCATATACGAGTATTAAATTACTTTGATATTGTCTGAGTTAGTTTTATGTGATTCGTTGTTTTAAGTTTAGTTTAGAAAATATAAGTATGGGTCCCACTTTTATCTGTTTTTTTGGATTGCGCACTGATGAGATAAACTCTGTGATCTATAAAAATGTTAAATCTAAAAAACTGTAGATCACCACTTTTTCATCTCGGTTGGACCATCATAACTTCGCACTGAAGTGTATATCCGGCCCGATATACCCTCTACCTCCAAGTGATTTATTACTTCAATATAAGGTGAAGTGGTACATCACTAGTTTAGGGTGGAAGATTTATTTTTTCCTCATGTGAGTGTCAGCAAATCATGAATTTAGGACTTGATTAATTTGCTATCCCCAAATGATCATTAACAAATTGAAAGTTTATGATTTGATCAATTTTTGCCCCCCAGCTGATATAGGTCTCGTACAAGTCTAGGATTAAAATAATTTTTATCCCTAGCTGAATTCTGATAGGTCACAAATCAGTGAATTTCAACAAATCAAATTTGAGACTTTTTTAAATTTGTGCCCTCAGTTGATAGTTGATGGATCATGAATCTCATGAGTGTCGGTGAATCAAAATTGGGACTTGGTCAAATTTTTGCCCCCAGTTGATATCCGATAGATCATGAATCTCATAAGTGTCAGCGAAACAAAGTTGGGACTTGTCAAATTTTTATCCCTAATTGATTGGAGATAGATCACGATTCGAGAATTTAGATCAGTTTGATGCCCCTAAGTTTTTGACGATTGAGCACTTATTCGGGTATCCATCGAATTTGTTGCCCTCAAGTGACCCTCGTTGAACACTTGTTTGGGTTGGATAAAGTTTGATGCACAACGACTTGTCATTTAAAATGAAATCAAACTACCAAGATTTATCATAACAACAAAAATCAAACATGCATATTAACATATATGAAAGAAATTGAAATCTTATTAATAGATTGCATATATGACATTCTTTTAAAAAATAAAATCCATAAAAAACTCGAATAAGTATCATACTAAATAGATTTTTAGCAGATTAACATCACTTTATTTAAACTTATATGATGATGATGATGACAATGTGTTGTAGTACTTCATCAGTTCAGTTATATTCCATGTGTTTCCGATCAGCATGACATCCATAGTCCAGAGTCTGCAAGTCCCGAGCGTGGCATGCTCATATTTTTTTATAGTCCTTCCTAGTTGGATATAAGTTTACTGAATCTCTCTTTCTAGCTTTTCTAATTGTTTTCGCTCATGGGTTGCTTCATCAGGTTAGTTGTCATCATAGCCCTTACGGTCGTCATCCTTATTCCTCCGACCGTAGTCGTTATGTCCCCAAAGATAGTCATCATCATGACCTTCAAAATCACCATTATTATTGCTTCCACTGTCTCTACCGTTATTACCACGTCCGTTACGATAGCTAACATTATTCCCTTACCATTGTTTCGATAACCATTATCATCATGGGGTGAATTGTCTTTGCTGAATGGAAATTTGTTAGGTGCTCTACTATGATGTCGATTCATTGATATTGTTAGGTCCCGAAATATCGTAGAAGGGGGGTTGAATACGATATTCACAATAATTTAAATTCTTTTCGGAATTTGCGGATAAATAAATTATTGCTTCAGAGTGGGTTTGGTCATTTGTAGTGTTTAGGTGAACTGCCTACTAATTTTCTGGGTGCCCGGATAAATCAATTAGGTTCAAGAAAATTAGTAGGTAAATTATGGAGACAAGTTTCCGGGAATATTACTCTCGTATTAATCCCAGAGGGTTTTGCTACACCCAGTTAAAATTAACTGGCTTCCAAAGAATAAATTAATTCTTTGCTACTAACACAAAAATATAAGGCTCAGTTCCTATACAAATATATCTAAATTAGTACAAGGAAAAACTGAGTCCGTAGGGAGTGATATCTAGGAGCCCTGAGCATTTTTCATTAAAGAACAGGGTCCTAATATCTGACCAGGAGCAAGGTATGGGTATCTATAAATTTAAGTCTCTTGCTCCGGCCATGGCAGTAGCTCTCTACATATTATTTGTGTTTAAGAAGACGACCCTTTTGATGAGTGGTTGACCTCTCTTTAATTGTGTAGACTTTAAATCAATAAAGTAGGCTGCTGTAATTTGATTGGCTAAGGGCTGAGTGGCGCCTTACACAGCTGATACCCTGTATTGAATTTAGTGGCGCCTCACTTTTGATTTCTACTAAGTAAATACAAGTGGCGCCTCACACATTGATTACCCTGTAACAACTCAAGTGGCGCCAGTTGATTAACATCAAAGTAAGTTGCGCTTTGTACATGGTGTGCTCTGTAGAGGAAGAAGTTGCGCTCCACATTTCCTTCACATTTCCTTGCGCGTGAAATTCATTTCCATGGTCAAAGTGCAGTTTGGTCACTGCACTTTGACCCTCTATTCATTCCTTAATTGAAGTTTACCAACTTCCATTTCTTGTACCAAAGTCTTGTCACTTTACACCCTGTACCCTGAGCTGTTCCTGTTCTTCGACTGTAGTTCAGAAACCTTCACTTTTCGTACCAAGGTTGTGACACTTTGCGCCCTGCACCCTTTGAGCTATTTAGCTGTTTGGCTGTTAGCTGTTTAGCTGTTTGGCTGTAGCCTCTTCAAATTACTTTTCGTACCTTAATAAATAATCGTTCTTTTCAAGTACGTTCTTCAACTTAACAATTCTTCTATAGTTAATACTCAGATTCCTTTCACAGACTGCTGACGCCTAGTGCAACTGGTCTGGTTCACAGACGACTAACTTCGATCCAGGTCTTCGTATTATTGCTTTACTTATATTGTTAAGTTTGCAGCAACTTCATTGTTTAAAACACTGACTGTCAATAAACACTGTAACTTCACTGGAATCTTCACAGGTACTTAGACACTTGTCTTTACCATGTCTTCAATTCTTCTAGATTCCTATGCTTCGAACACTGTCTATTTCCAATCAATGCCTTTACACTGAAATCTTCTAGTGGCACTGCTATACTGAATCTTCAACACTTCTGAAACCCTGAAAGTCTTTAAGCATTATTCTTCACTGAGGCATGAACATATAAATGAACTTCTTTCAGTGACCTGTAGTAGACTTCAAAACTTCTTCTAATGTCTTGATTCACTGTATCTGCCTGATATTCACTTCTTACTGATTTCTGTGTAGGCGTAGTATTATTTACTTGTCCTGTTCTAGTGTTGAGTTATCACGATTACTATTCATACAGCTTCGTAATCTCCAACAATCTCCCCCTATTTGATTGTTAAACTTTAGCAAACAAATCACCTAGGGAGGATAACTCAACTAACAACTAGAAAAAGTAATCGTCCGAGACTTATAAATAATGCTACTAGTTTTTCTGGATCAGATACTGCATTTCCAGAATTCTTGAGTGACTGAAACGAAAGACGTTTTGTTCCTTTGACGCTGAACTGATATTCAAGTTGTATCATCTTCATTTCTGTCTGTTTGAGCTTTCTCCGTTTCAAAATCCTTCATTGTTTGAACTTTAAAGAACTTATCACGAACAGAGCTTCATAAGAATCATTCTTCCTAGGTATGTCTTCAATCAATACTGAACATAGCTCAAATAATGTTCTCCCCCTACGAATGTGATTCTCCACCTTATTCTTCTTCTCCCTTTAGAAAATCAATGGAATAGTCATTTCTGTTCTTTCAAGTATAGAAGACAGCTTCTTGATTCTCCCATATTTCTGTTGTTTCCCTTCAGGATCAGAAGATAAGATTTTCTTCTTTTTCCAGTCTAAAATCTCCCCCTAAGGATACGAACCCCTTTCTTCAAGGATCTTCCCTTAGAATCCTCCAATGGCCTCTTCCCTTAGAATCATATGACCCCTTTGGGATATTAGCTTTTCCGAAGGTTATGAAGATAAGACTTGTAACTTCACCTTTTTCTTGTTATAGCTATAATATTATAACTTCTCCCCCTTATCCTTTTTCTTGTTATAACTATAACACTATAAATTCTCCCCCTTAGTTGAGGAATCCTCCAATGGCCCACTCTTGAATGGTTTGTCTTCCAAAGAAGGTTCTCGTCTGACGTTGATCGGGAAAAAAATATAGTAACTTTTCTTCCAGAAGTAGCAAGTAGCAAGGGTAAGTGTTTGGCTTGTGGTTTCCTCACTTCTACTACGTTCTGTTGGTGTTTACACTCAAGTGTCGAGCACTTAGAAGTGTTTCACTCTTTCTCTCCCTATCTCTCACTCAAGTGTATCTCTCCCTCACTTTCACTTAAGTGTTTCTCTCTCTCACTTTCACTCTGCATTCCAAATATAGCCTTCTGTACCTGCAAGTGAAATCCGTCAATTCATGCATATTCTTATCACCTGATTCATCAGAATGAACTGAATCACTATCAAGTGCAGAATTGCCTCGTAGAGGTGTTTTTGATCTATCATGCATAAGCACTGTCCCACACCAGACTCAATAGCAATTGCTAAATCACTGTCTAGTGGAGCCTCACCTCTTTGAGATGGGTTATCCCAAGATTTTAAAATCTTTTTGGGAATCCTGCCTTGTTCTATCAAGGAGTTGCCTCACACCTTTTCCGTAAACGGGAGGTGGACATTCCTTTTCAGGATCTGGAAATGTTCCTTCCAGGAGGGGCGACGTAGTAGACAATGTAATGAATGGCAAATCAGAGTCTACGTTTCCCTCGTAACCCAATGACGGGTGTTTTGTTAACTTGCCTATACCTCACACTGTGCACGCCTTGCAATGTGTCCAATTGTTAGGCCCCTAGTATAACTGTTAGGATTGTTAGGTCCCAAAAATTATATAAGGTTCCTAATATATATCTGTTTAGGCTTACCATTAGCGTGAGTGCCGGTGGTGTGCTTGACTCATTACAAGATGCTCTAGTTGACGAGCGAATTTCAATGGACTCACCCTGTTGAGAGAATGATTCCAGAGACAGTTTTATTACCTTTTCAGCTCTGCATCCTTTTGAGAAGATACAGATGAGCTTACAGATACCTCAGTTTATATACTTCTTTACTTCGCTGGAGGTAGAGCTGTGGGTGCACTGTCGACTTCATACTTATTTCTCCCTTATCAACCTCTAACAAATATATGTTCCTTATAACTTCAAGGGTTAATATATGGAAGTGGATGAATGAGTGTTTGGTATTAAGGCCTGGGTCAGAGATTGATGGGTTTTCAACCTCCTGGCCAGCTTCTGTAGCCATTGGGGGCTAAACGGATAAAATCAATTTAAATAAGATAAAAGGATAATCAGTTTAACATTCCAAAACATATTTTTCATCTCAAGGAGAAGGAAAAATGTAAGAAGGAATGGTAAATGATTGCACTTAAGTCCTTTTAATAAAAGAGTTTTGTCAGATCGAAGAATTAATCATTGAAGAGCCTGACACTAATGGAAATTTTCCTTAAGATACTTAACCCATAATAAAATGCGGGTGTATCAGAGAAAAAGTTTCTATTGCTTATGAATTTCTTATAAGGAAAACTTCCCATAATAAAACGCGGGAATTTACACCAAAGAAGAAATTCAACTCTTCTACCAAATTATATCTCAATAAAATGACTCTTTTCCATTAAACTTAAGCACTGCATGTTTTGAAAACATTTTTGCAAAACATCTTTATCAGATAGAAGACAATGATTTTCCGACTCATAATGCAAATATGATTTACATCATTTTCGTCTGCCTGATAATATCCCCGACTTAAAATAAAAACATGACAATTGGGGTTAGGATGAATGCTTAACATGACAGTACTAGGCCTTCAAAGCAACAACCACTGTTTTGGTACTGTGAATCAATGTGAAACATACATTGAAACAAGTATTGGAAAACAAATCATTTTACAAGTGATTGATACCTCGAAGTTAAAACACATTTTCAAGAGAAAGAAAAAGCTTTGTTAGATAAAACATTTAAAACAAGCTTTTGGGAGAGGATAAAATTTTGAGAGAAAGAAAGATTATCCTAAAGAAAAGTTTTTCAAAAGAGAAGTTTTGAAAAAGAATTCTTAAGTTTTCTTAACTAAAACTGATAGAGAAATGAATGTATCTTTAAATAAAACGTTTTGAAAAAGAAATAGACAAAAATTTCTTTTAAATACATTCAGAATCGTAAACCAGTCAAGGAAAGAAAACTAAATATATTGATACCAATTGTTTCTAAGAATAAAAACTAAGTAAAACCATTAGTATCAATATATCACAATTATTTTGTAATAAAATATTATTCAATTATTACAAAGTAATAAAAGAAAATATTTATACTACTAATAATTATGCTTCAAATTTATTTTGATTTATTTAAATCATGGAACAGATATTCCATTGAATTGTTTTATATCTTCATGATTTAAATAAATCAAAATAAATTAAATACTTATGTTGTACTAAGCAATTGCCAATCACATGCATATATATAAACTAAACATGACAATTATTCAGTAGAACAATAAGCATTTTAATATATTTTTATTATTAGTGATTTTAAATAAACATTAAGTTGTATTATCACTAATATTAAAAATATCACAGTTAAGTGCACGAATGCAAGAAACTATGCTTCTGTTATTTTATCAAATCAAAATTATGAAACTAATAATCATTGAATTGCTTCAGTCCATAATTTTAATAAGATAAAATAAATTCGCTAAATACTAAAATATTCATTAGATTCAATATTAGCATCTAACTTCCTACGCCATATCTAATAATTGTCACTGAAGCACATTGTAAGCATGCTCATAACAATTATTAATGATATACGTAAGCTCGAGGTTATAGTTGAAAATAAACTCACAAGTCCTTTAAATATAGACATTTAATACTTGTGATCCTTATTGCAACTCCTCGCAACCAAACTTATTTTTAGAAATATTTTCTAAGTATATAAAATATTGAGAATTTCATACACATAACTTAGAAAATACTTCATCTTTCAATATTAGTGAGTTTTAAAATATGCATTGTTTATTTAGAACAGAAATTCTTACCGTCACTAATATCAAAAGTATCACAATTATTTGTAATAAAATATTTAAGAATATCAGAGTAAAATATCAGAGCAATTAAGCAAGATATCATTGACTAATACTCATCAAATATTTAAAACATACAAATAATTATGCTTCTTACTTATGCTAAAAATCTAACTACCACATATGCATAATACATTGAAAGCATGATAATTAAACTAATAGCAAAAAGTATGAGGAACTGGATTTCAAATAAATTCACAAGTCCTTTGGATCGGGAAAAAGTAATACTTGTGAACTCATCTGAGAATTCCTTGCAGATGGGATTTTCAACAAATAAGCATATCAATAATATCCCAAGTTTACTAACCAACTTAAATAAAATAAATTCATCAAGTTATTTAGCAAATATCTGCAAGTTATTCGACTAAGAACACTCTCAAAAGAAATGATACCTGGTGTCCATGCGCTTGTTCCTTCAGTGGTGTGAAGAGTTCAACAGAGTTGCTGGAAATTGACAGCTTCTAGGAATGACTTTCCTGTCTTTCGTACAACCTGCGTTATCTATATCTATATAGCCAATTAGGTTAAACCTATTATCTTAAGGGTCCCAGATTCTCAGAATTGGAGATCCCCTAAGATATCTATCAATTCATAACTTAGCTATAAGATAAGATTCTCTAGATTCTACTTGGAAACTTGCACATAGGCATATCGAGAATTAAGGTACACTTGCACATATATATGTCATTGTGTGTGCCTTGCATTTCTAGAGAGAAATATGTATAACAACTCTAATGTAAAATCATTTTTAAGTAATTAACAGTTAGAGAGTCATACCATGTCCTTGACGTTTTGCTTGAATTCCTTACCTCCGTCATAGCAAGTCCTGAGAAGAGAATGAAATACAAATTGTAATGGATCTGCACCTTCATCTTCTAGCTCACCATTCAGGAGTACAATTGTTCTAGGGATGTCCTATTATTAGGTCTTCAACTTGTTCAGGCCTAAAGGTAGGGTCCTAGAGGATCAATTGTTAGGTCCCCATAGAAGAGTCCCAAAGGTTCAAGTCTCGTCACTGGTGCTTATTGCTTGATCTAGAAAGTCCCGAAGATTCTGTTTCCATCACCGTCGATACCTTCTGCTTTAAAGTCCAGTAGCAACCAGTTTGGCTTTGCCCCTCATAACAATGCCAATAGTCATCCAGTTACTGAGAACCCTTACTGTACCAAATTCAGCTTCGACTTTAGTGGTCTGGGTTCCAGCTTCAGTGGTTTCTGCCTTCATACTGATTGAGATCATTTTGCATTGCAATCACCCAATCTGAATCAATCTATGCATCTTCAGTATTCTTTGGGATACCAATTCATGGGTGATACCAATTGTTGATACCAATTGTAAGTTGACAACTTCTCTTTCCCAACTTGGTCCCGAAGAGATATATGATCATTTCGAATAACACTTCTAGCCTCTACACAAGAATCCGGATCACTAAGAACGAGACTCCAGGATAGAATTTGACTTCAAACCTTTCGTCTTGGCATAAATGTTCTTAATGAAATCTTTTGATCTTCATTGTTGAGTATGGCTAGTAGATCCTTCTGTTATCTTGCTCCCCTGAGTTGCTGCTAAACATTAATTCCTTCTGCAACCTCAGCTTCTACATCAGTATCTGAATTTGTCAAAGATTCAGAATAGTCGTTCACTTGAATGCTTGGGAGCTTGGTGTAGATATTCATTACATTCAGACTTTTAATCACTTCTGAGTAGCCGAGGAGAATTGTTCCATGAGCCTTAACTTCTTGTCAAGTTACTCAAATAAATCTACATTAAAAATCAATTCCCTCCAAACACACGAAAGAGCTTCAGTGTTTGCTTCTGGTTGACCATTAACTCAAATGATGTCTTTTCACGATCTTGTTGAATAAAGCAGCATGCTGTGTTAATTGCTTCAGCTTCCAAATTCCCTTTTCAGTGCAGACTTCATTTAGAACTTCACTCGCGAAATGCAGTTCCATTATCTGACTTCAAAGTTCTCACAGCATACCAATTATTTCCAACTTGATCTTCCTTATATGATCAATCACCATTGTGACATTTTGTCTGTTGAATGCTTGAACATCACCAATTTGTAATTAGGGTTACCAATTTCAATCACCACTAAGCATATGACTTTCATGACTTTTCTTCATTGTGATGTTTCCATTGACTTCCCTATGTGACATACTTCAAAATGTCCTTCTAGATAGAATTCCATATGAAGCAGTCCTCTCACCAATTTCATCTTTATCAGAATCCATTGCCTTACTGACTAACAAGTAAGAGAGCTTCCTTTGCCATAGCTAACTCTTCATTGATGAAGCTTTACTGAAAAGTTGACTTCACCTTTGCATCCAAAATCCATGTCAGCTACGAACAAACTTCCTCACTCTCAGTTGAGTGAGCTTCCAACCTTCTTGTTTGAGATCAAACACTTTTCCAGAAAACCCTTGAAAGGAATTCCCTACTGCTCTTTAATAGTGCTTAATCAAGAAAGTTGTTTCCACTGATGACAGTTCTTAAATCATGATAGCCATATCCCTTGTACATCCTTTGCTGTCATCTCCAAAGGTTACCATTGGGGAGGCCTTCTCAATCATTTGAGATGTCAGAGCTTTAATCTTAGTCATATGCCTCGAACATTAAATGTCACGGAGTCACATAACTTTTTCCCTTCATAACATACTCTGCAATCACAAATGATCAAGCTTCTTGGTACTCAACTTTAATTGAGTCCAGATGGGTTAGAGATATTATCAAAGGTAACAACAGCTTCAACCTTAACATGCACAAACTTATCTTTGACTGATCACTTCTCATATACAGCAGCCTTGACAAAGTAGTCTTAAGGCTATGAGACTAGTGATACCAACCTAACTTAAGGTGGACTAGCAGTCTTTACCCTATTGTGATTCTTATACATGCTTTGTCTAAGATTATGCAAGTCCTAAGATATGCATTTTCAAATTTAACTAAACAAGCATGTAAGTAAGAACACATGGTAAACATTTAGCTTCAACGCATTGTAGATAAGAATTATGCAATTCAGGCATGTTATGCATATTAGAAAATTCAATACTCAATCTTCTAAAAGCACATGGATAGTAGAACTAACAAATTAATTACTAATTCTTTCTAATCCATTCTGTCGTTGTCTAACATATTTTACTATCTCTAATTACCTAAGTCAGTTTTGGATTAAGCTTCGAATCTACATGACTTACTGACTACTTAGATAATTCTACCATCTTTTAACCATTTATCCTTAACAAGCAATACATGATCTGATATAGCATTTAAGTGCACCTATGTGAGTGAGAGCAAATCATATGAAAATAAGCACATAAACAATTTAAGAATATGCAGAATATTTGAATAAAACATTATGAGCAATATCAAATTCTACATACACTTAACAAGCCATTTAAGAACAAATATTAAATATATGATCTATGACCTGTTTGTCTATTAGCAATTTTCACAACATTAGCAGAGGTATTAAATCACATAAGATTTAACTCAAGTTCCAGCAAATGTTTAGGGATACACCTAACCGTCTAGAACACCCTATCTAATTCTAGATATTCATTTTACTGCAAATAAAATTAAGTATGAAATGTACTAATTAAACTCATGAATCCTAGCATGCAATCTCATTCTTAGCAATCAATTAAGCATTTAAGTCCTAAGATGCTAACATGCTGACATGAATATAATACATTTCAAAACTTAATAAACATACAGTTCTGAATTAGATAAACGTATACTAGTTAGAAAGTGTACCTGTGAAGTGCTTAGTGATTCATCTCCAGTGTTGGTCGTTGATGCCAGATGTCCATTTGGTTCATCACTGTCACTGATAGAATCATCCTTGCATTTAACTTCATCAACAAATGCTTTCCCTTGCTGCATCCTCACTAATGCTTAAGATTCCTTCTTCAACCCAAAATAGTGTCGTCATCTTTTGCTTGTACAGGCTTCTTCAAATTATGTAGCAAACCCCTAATCTTGTCTTTCAAATATAAACCATCCCTGACTTGCAACCGCCTCTTGAACTGATCTTGAAAATCTCCTTCATGGAATCTATAGGTAAGGACCTTAGATTTAGAATTAGGATTCCGTCTGAATCTGATGTCACTGAACTTCCTGTTGCCCTGCAGGCTTGACTTGCAGTCCAGTTCTCAGGTTATTCCAAAGTGTAAGATTCACTTATAACACCTTGACCACTACCTTGAGCTACAACATCTTCAATTCAGCTTCTTGGATCATTTCGTTTCTGTTCAGAGGTTCTCAACCTTGACGTCAATCAAATTTGGTTCCTGGGTCACAAATACAGTGGATATGCTAACAACCTGCTTTACCAAATATTATCTTCTTTAGCTCTTGTTCTAGTTCATAGGCCTTCAGCACATACAGGTCTTTTACAGATAATGTGGTTGTATCCTTAAATCCCTGTTGGCTGTATCCTGTGTTCCAGATGATCTGCAGTGTTAGCACGAACTTCCTGTAATCTCCCTGTAGAATAGACTTTAAGGCTTGTACTGAGATTCCAGGTTGTCCAGTCTGTTCTCCTTCACTACTTCAACCCCTAAGATTTTTCATCCAAAAATACAACCCAAATTAACCAAAAACTGTACCCAAATTAATTTCTTCTTTTGCAGCTTCCAAAATATTAGTGGGATCCTATGGAGTAAACCTCTGAGGAAATTAGAACCACTATTTCTTCAGTCTGTTCCAAAATAATCTTCATTGGATAACCTTCAGTCAATCTCTGTTGTCTTCAATACCCGGAAAAAATCTTCAACTACAAACCCTCTAAGCACCCTCGAATTAATATTTAAGAAAAATTTAGATTTACAAAATCTTTAATTATCTTAGAAAATAAATTAATCAAAAATAAAAATATACAACAAATTAATTTTCAAGAATTTCGAATTTTCTTAAAAATTAAAATATCGTAAATTAATATTTAAGAAAAATTTTAGTTTTCAAGAATTTTAAATTTTCTGGAAAAATAAATAAATCTAAAATAAAAATTAAAAATTGAAGGGTACAAAACTGTGGGTACCAAACTGATATTTTGGGTGAGTGGCGCCTAGTCTTTTAAGATGTTAAGTGGCGCTAGCACAGGAGAGACGCTGTATTGGCGCAACACAACGGAGTGAATTTGCTAAGTCCAAGATGTGCTGAGTGGCGCTACTACACTGAAAGCACAGGAGAGGCGCAACTCAAGTTGTCAAAATTTCTAAATTCAATTCAAATGAACAGGCACGTGATTCTGTAACAAGACGCGCCTAGAATTCAAGTTGTGCTTGTCAATTCACTCAACTGTACTTGGTCCACAATTCACTCAACTGAACTTGGTCGATTAATCTAAAATTGGCCACCTAAAAGTTTTAATAAATTTAAATCTTAAACTTTATTAGATTTATAAAATAAACTAATTAAAATTTATTACATAAACTAATAAAAGTTTATAAAATAAATTTTATAAAAGTTTATAAAATAAATTTAATATTAAGTTTATAAAATAAACTTATTAAAATTTATAATATAAACTAATAAAAGTTTATAAAATAAATTTTATAAAAGTTTATAAAATAACTTTAATATTAAGTTTATAAAATAAACTAATTAAAATTTATAATATAAACTAATAAAAGTTTATAAAACAAATTTTATAAAAGTTTATAAAATAAATATAATATTAAATTTATAAAATAAACTAATTAAAATTTATAATATAAACTAATAAAAGTTTATAAAACAAATTTTATAAAAGTTTATAAAATAAACTTGTTAAAAGTTTATAATTAAACTTATTTAACTAAGGCCTCCATTTTGAGTCCAACCAGCTTTGGCACGGTGAGCTCCACTGATCTACCGGATCTTGATTTGTATATCAATCAGTCTGCTCTGATACCAATTGTTAGGTCCCGAAATATCGTAGAAGGGGGGTTGAATACGATATTCACAATAATTTAAATTCTTTTCGGAATTTGCGGATAAATAAATTATTGCTTCAGAGTGGGTTTGGTCATTTGTAGTGTTTAGGTGAACTGCCTACTAATTTTCTGGGTGCCCGGATAAATCAATTAGGTTCAAGAAAATTAGTAGGTAAATTATGGAGACAAGTTTCCGGGAATATTACTCTCGTATTAATCCCAGAGGGTTTTGCTACACCCAGTTAAAATTAACTGGCTTCCAAAGAATAAATTAATTCTTTGCTACTAACACAAAAATATAAGGCTCAGTTCCTATACAAATATATCTAAATTAGTACAAGGAAAAACTGAGTCCGTAGGGAGTGATATCTAGGAGCCCTGAGCATTTTTCATTAAAGAACAGGGTCCTAATATCTGACCAGGAGCAAGGTATGGGTATCTATAAATTTAAGTCTCTTGCTCCGGCCATGGCAGTAGCTCTCTACATATTATTTGTGTTTAAGAAGACGACCCTTTTGATGAGTGGTTGACCTCTCTTTAATTGTGTAGACTTTAAATCAATAAAGTAGGCTGCTGTAATTTGATTGGCTAAGGGCTGAGTGGCGCCTTACACAGCTGATACCCTGTATTGAATTTAGTGGCGCCTCACTTTTGATTTCTACTAAGTAAATACAAGTGGCGCCTCACACATTGATTACCCTGTAACAACTCAAGTGGCGCCAGTTGATTAACATCAAAGTAAGTTGCGCTTTGTACATGGTGTGCTCTGTAGAGGAAGAAGTTGCGCTCCACATTTCCTTCACATTTCCTTGCGCGTGAAATTCATTTCCATGGTCAAAGTGCAGTTTGGTCACTGCACTTTGACCCTCTATTCATTCCTTAATTGAAGTTTACCAACTTCCATTTCTTGTACCAAAGTCTTGTCACTTTACACCCTGTACCCTGAGCTGTTCCTGTTCTTCGACTGTAGTTCAGAAACATTCACTTTTCGTACCAAGGTTGTGACACTTTGCGCCCTGCACCCTTTGAGCTATTTAGCTGTTTGGCTGTTAGCTGTTTAGCTGTTTGGCTGTAGCCTCTTCAAATTACTTTTCGTACCTTAATAAATAATCGTTCTTTTCAAGTACGTTCTTCAACTTAACAATTCTTCTATAGTTAATACTCAGATTCCTTTCACAGACTGCTGACGCCTAGTGCAACTGGTCTGGTTCACAGACGACTAACTTCGATCCAGGTCTTCGTATTATTGCTTTACTTATATTGTTAAGTTTGCAGCAACTTCATTGTTTAAAACACTGACTGTCAATAAACACTGTAACTTCACTGGAATCTTCACAGGTACTTAGACACTTGTCTTTACCATGTCTTCAATTCTTCTAGATTCCTATGCTTCGAACACTGTCTATTTCCAATCAATGCCTTTACACTGAAATCTTCTAGTGGCACTGCTATACTGAATCTTCAACACTTCTGAAACCCTGAAAGTCTTTAAGCATTATTCTTCACTGAGGCATGAACATATAAATGAACTTCTTTCAGTGACCTGTAGTAGACTTCAAAACTTCTTCTAATGTCTTGATTCACTGTATCTGCCTGATATTCACTTCTTACTGATTTCTGTGTAGGCGTAGTATTATTTACTTGTCCTGTTCTAGTGTTGAGTTATCACGATTACTATTCATACAGCTTCGTAATCTCCAACAGATATGGATCTTCTTCTCCTTGGTGATCGTAGATTATTTGGCCGATAGGTTTTCTTTAAGTCAGTGTCATTCATCGACAAGTTCTTTTTTACGATCTTCAAGCTCCTTCATCTTTTTCAGAATTTGGTCATCACGTAATATTTTAATTTCAAGTTTTCTTGCGTATGATCTGTTTCACTACTTATTGTCCAATGCACAATTGAACTTTTGTTCCATGTTTCTTCCTCTTATGGTTGTGTTTTCTATTATCTCTTGAGTGTTGGATCTGTCTCTTATCGCCATGATAATACTTCTTGTATCCTTAATAAGAGGTTGTTGTTCACCTTGACGATGATGACCCTCATGAGTAGTTCTCCTTAGATGGATTTCACGGCCATCATTGTCGACGACGATTCGACTGGTGGTAGATTTACCATGCCGAGAGGCCTCGCTGACGATAAAGTTGGTGTATGGGTTGTAGCTATGGAGCTGTGTTGGATCCGATGTTTCACAAATTAAATATATTCTTTGTATCAACATTTGTTGGGAATATTAAAACAAAACACAATGGGCAGTTATATGATGAGCATTAACAAGAACAGACAGATACCAATTACAAAACAAACATGAAGGCAAATAAGATATTGATCAGTTACTGTAAATACGAGAGAAAAGATAGAAAACTTAGCTCTAACAAAAGTGTTATGCATACACTAATAGAACCAATAGAACAGCTGAGTCGCCAAACCTTGCAAGAAGTCTTGACTGTTCTTGAAGAGATAATTGCACCACTACGTTGTGTTGGGTTGCAGCAATATCACCTTCAGGATAAAACAACACAGAGTACCTTGTCCACAGACATGTAGCACTCAACAGCGACCTGCACCTCAGTTCACCCAGAAAACCTATGTATATATTGTATGTGTGTAGGAGATACAGAGTATGGCTGCTAGGGTTTTCAGATATGTGTAAAACTTGTCTCCCCTCTATCTCCAACGTTTTTCTATATATATAATACAATAAAACGTACATCAGATAAAATATTAATTAAAATAATTATTCTAACTTAAACTACATTTAATAAAATATATTACAGAATCAGCAAATGGTAATAGCCCTCAGAGTTTAGTAAGTCCTGATTAGTCTCATCAGAGTTTATAAATCTTGATCCATCAGAGTTTGACAAATTCTGACCAGGACAGTTCCATCAGAGTCTAAAAAACTCTGACCCAGTTCAGCCACCAGAATATATATACTATGACAATTACATATTCATTCAATATTCATATTAAAATAATATTTAAAGTCATCTCGCGTACGTGAGACGCCGAGACATTCGCTCAAATCGCCCTTCGACCCGATCCGAGTCGCGACGTGGCGGCGCGTATGTGTGCGCGAGGGCACACAATTACACCATGCACACTGACATACCTTAGTAGTTGAAACTACTCTTGCACATATATGCATATAAAGCACCCACACCCATATTACATTCTCTATGTGAGACAAACTCAACATATTTCAAGCAATTAACTTTTACTCAATTTATCTATGGATTACACTAAGAAATTGTCTTAGATCCAAACATGAAAGTTTAAGTCCTCATAGTATGGAACAACTTTCATTAGTTAGTTTTCGGAATTTATATAAAGAGCATATATAAAATATGTTTTAAACTTTCCATTTTCTAACAACATTAACAAAGAAATTTTAAATACAAAATGACACAATTAGTTTAACTAATTTGTTTCATATATTTATTAATTACTTCTCGGAATAGAATTTTAAAAAAATTCATGCTTGGACCAAATTTATCGATATTTGTTTTATACAAACTTTGTCTTTATCGATTTTATTTTACCCAAGAGGCTAAAAGTATAAAACTCACACAAATAAACAATATTTGCTGATATTAAATTTTAATATGATTGGAATACAAAATTGATGACCTTGTAAAAAAAATTGACCACATATTACATAAAATAGACACAAAATTGCAACAGAATTTTAGATTCTTATACAAAATTGACGACACATATATTATAGAAAAAGACCCAATTAAAACTGATGACACGTTATAAAAAATGACATAATTAAAATTGCGACAGTTGCAAAAATCTTATATTCTTATACAAAAGCTAGCATAATGAGTAGTTTGCACTGTGCATTATATTTTATGAGATAACAATGTTGGGCGATAGAACCAAAATAATGAAGAACAAGCAAAGGGTAATCAATATGTGGCTTGGCTTCTGAGTTCGACTCTCGTTTGACTCGAAATTTATTAAAACAGATATTTATTATAAAATAAAAATCAAAAAGAAGACTTCATTCTCATCATAAATTCCCTTATAGCAGCATTAGTTGTACTGTATCCTCCATCAATCACAAGATTCAACCCACTCACATACTTGGCTTCATCACTTCCTAAATACACAGCAGCTGCAGCCACATCCTCAGCACTTACTTCCACCCCTTTCAAGTTTGCAATATTCGAAATAAATCCCTTAACTGCCTCCCCATCTTCCACTCCAAATTCCTTCCTTAACAAAGGCGTATCGACTCCGAAAGGCGAAAGACAGTTAACTCTAATCCCGTACTGTCCCAACTCCACTCCTAGGTTCTTGGTCAGTCCCACCACTGCATGCTTGGATGCCAAGTAACTATGCGATGTTTCGCCACTTGTCACTGAGGCCACACTTGACATTAGAATTATGCTCCCTGTTTTCGCTGGAATCATAGCTCTTGCCGCGTGTTTGGCTGTTAGAAAGGACCCGTACACATTCACATCCATTACTTTTCGGAAAAGTTCGTTGTCTGCTGATAATATTTTTGTTTCGGCTTCACCTGGCGCGCCAATGCCTGCATTGGCATACAATATGTCAAGTTTTCCGTGTTTGGATAAGGTGTTGTTGACTAAGGTTTCGACATCAGAGTCTTTGGTTATGTCACAGTGGATGTAGGAGAGGGAGGTTTCGTCGTCAATGTCTTTGCAGAGGGAGTGAGCTAAGTCGTCTTGGACGTCGGCAATTACCACCTTTGCACCGTGCCTGAGGAAATGACGGGCTGTGGTCTCGCCGATTCCTCGGGCACCCCCGGTGATCACTGCCACCTTTCCTTCCAACCTAAACAACAAATATATATTCTTAGATACATAATATATCAAATATAGTATAATTTCTTTTTTTTAAATAAGTAGGCTTATTGCCCGAGTATTTGTTCTAAGAAATCTCGAGATGAGTCAGAATCGAATGGACCTGGGACGATAGAAAATAAAACTTTTAACACTTCGGTTATCTAATCGGCGTACTCGAACTCGAATATCGTACAATTTACGTACTACTAACAGTTTCTACTTTTAATTTTTAGTTGGAACCGAATAAATAGAAATTACCTTCTGGCAATAGGAGCTAACAAAGAGGAGGCCTTCATGATTTTTAGCTTGAAACGAGAATGTAGAGGTCTAATAGCTAGTACTGCTGAGTTGATTCTTTAATTGAATGAACTAATTGGGTATATATGAACTACACAAAGCTAACATATATATACACAAATCCACAATTTTTATGTTTTTATGTATACACGTACGTCACACATGTGACTTTTTGATAGAATGAGCGGAAAAGATCGAAAACCCGATGGCTGCAATTCGAGATTTCAAACGAGATGATAAGCCAATGTTTTTTACTTGAAAGCTGCGGGGTGATGGCTTCATGTATCCCAATTATTCGGTTGGGCAAGTGCAGCGAATTACAATAATGTCATATCAGTAGTGTTGGTCCAATTTCCAAATTGCAATAATATCGCTAACTTGTCAAGCTGTCACAAAATGTTAACTGTGGCAGTGTGGCATGCTAGCCTTGTATGCCTATCTAGCTGCAATATTACACCTAGAGAATCACATTAATATTTGAGTTCGGTATAAAGATTAATCATTTTTTTCAATCGAATCATATTTTTAACATTTTTTTACTTTCTATGTTTTATTTAATTGTATAAAAAAGTTAGTTTTATTTAGAATAATTATAAAATTTATATATATGATATGATACAGTATAAAATAATTGATATTTGACTTTTTACATACATTTTAATGAAATGTTTGTGCGTTTGTCACTGCACATGGTTATCTGAAGAGGACAAGAACATATTGATTTCAAATACCTTCTTTGTTTTAAAATAATTGATATTTGACTTTGTTCATACATTTTAAAAAAAATTGATTATGTAATTAGAATATAAATTCTGAATGTTTTATTAGTAAAAACATTTAACAATATTAAATTTTTACCAAAAAATTGTATAAATAATAATTTTAATTATGTGATCAGACTTTTTTTTAATTATGTATAAATTAAAATTAAGTAATTGAATAAGAATAGAAAGGAGTATATAAAATATTGTGACATGTGCATAATTTTTCGTTTTATTTTTTTTTGAAGAATAAAAATATAAGACAAATTGTGGACAAGACTTGAGCAACTTTGACCAACCTTCTATTGTCAATACGTGATCATAGAAAAAAAAGTTGCAACTAGTCAATTACGCGACCTTCTATTGATTTTGTAGCTGGCAAAATCAATACAAAATCAATACACTTGCATTTAATTATCTTAATCAAAACTTAAATTCAGAAAAGAAAAAAAATAATATCACAAGCTGCCCAGGGCTAAAATTATTCACATAGTATTTGTTTTCTTCTTTAAAATATTGCAATAATTTATATTTAAAGCTTTATTTATAAAATACAAGTTCAATTTTATTTAAAATTTATTTTAAAACTATAAATAAAACGAAATTTTTGATAAATTTATTCGAGTTCGGGTTCGGCCTAACTCGAACTCAATAAGTTCAATTTAATATATTATTAAATTCGAGTTTGGATAAAAAAAATATATTCCATAACGTTGTTGAAAATTGTGAGTCATTAAAAAATTGCTCGATAGTAATTCAAAAGACATTTTAGTTCAATATTTGAATCTGCTTAAAATCTGTTTTTTTAATTTTACATTAAAAAATATGCTTCGATAAAAAGTTATTTACAACTAATATTAATTTTAAATTTTAAGTTGAAAAGATATATATTTGAAAGGTACTGAAAATTGAAAATCGATTGTCATAATTATTTGTACAGGGATTTTTTATAGGGTGAAAGACCTTTTTACCTTTTTTTGGAAGAGGAGTAACCAAAATATCTGGGAGTGGAAACAGTGGCCCTCAATACCCACCGAACACGCATCTCTATCATGCGTATTCAGTTATACGCATCAAAGATTTGTGTCATGCGTATTCAGTTATACGCATCAAAGACTTGCGTACACCTTCAGACCAAGCATCTGAAGCTTGCGTATTTTGAGAAAACGCATTTTCAACTTGTGTGTATACTGTATATGCCTTCCATTGTTATATGTTTTGAGCTAATAATTTAACTTTTTACTTGCATTTGACAGCGGAACAATCCGAGGTAAGGTTAACAATGATGACAAATTAGACACCTCTTTCACTTCCTCCTCTCAGCAAGCACCACAAAAGCAACATCATTCCTCTCCCTTAATTTTCTACTCTCTTCACATTTATACCCAGCATGTCACACAGTTTTACACTAAAAACAAAACATCTTAGTTAAACTTATGACACTTAATTTACTTCACACATTCATCACGCTTATTCACAATCAAAATGGAACAATCGGACAATAACACCTAACAAACCCTAAAACAACAAATTCACAAAACAAATTACAAATCACACGCACATGATAACTCATGAGTCTAGAGGAAAGAGGGTCCAAAAAGTACTCACGATTCAAAGTTGGGCACTTGATTTGAGGCACCCTATCATCAATTTTAAACTCAATATACTTGATTATACAGTCTACACAATATAAGTAAGCACACTTTTCTTAATTCTAGAACTTTTTGTTAGGTAAACAAATGGATTCAAAATACAAATTTCACAAATCATATTTGACCCATCTTCTGTTCATCTTTTTGGGATTTTTCTTAGTTTGGATTCCTCTTTGGTGTGTATTTATTTGCACTCACACTACCAACAACATGATATAAACTTGTGCCTGTGTTGTAATACAATATACACATATCTCATATGCGTTAACTGTAGGTAAAAAGGTCTGTGTTTCCGTATTTAAGTATTTTGGGCCGTATACATTAAAAATGTGGGTATTTTGGTTAATTTTTTTTATATTGATGGAAATCAGCTTAGCCTTTAATTCAATATTTAGTTTTGGTTAAAATCTGTTAATTTCAAATTAAAAAATATGTCTTGGATAATAAATAAAAGGTTATTTACATTTAAAAATTAGTTTTAAGTTTTAATGTGAGAAGATACTCCCTACGTCCCACTTCAAGTGTCTCATTTAACTTTTCAACAGTCAAATTTAATTAATTTTGATCAAAAATTAATATATATATATATATATATATAATTTTATAAATCCAAAGGCTTGAGTCCTTGAAACGAACAAGGAAAATAAATCTAAGGATCAACTAGATCTATAAGTCCAGCCCACAAGCTATGTTGAAGTCATAGGTCCATTAAGCCTTTGTTATTAATTAACTTCGTAATTAATTAATAAAGGCTCAGTAAAAGCCCAAGAAACTCGTTGAAGGCCCTCATAGAAACCTAGCGTGAGAAAAGTTCAATGAGGACCCTCATTCCTGAAAGGTTATAACAACTTAACCTCACTGGGAGACTTGACCACCAAGTCTCCTAACTCTAATATAACTCGAAGGCCCTCGTGCGCTTATATAAATGGTATAATCCCTCATTATTAGAACTGCGTTATTGGCTTGATTCCCACACACATTGAGATACGTAGGCAGTTAACGAGGACTCGAGATAGTCACGAAATGTTAGTATAGCCATTAAAACTCGAAACTCCCCCTAACCCTAGCATTCATTACACATTAAAGACGACCTAGTTTATAATTTGTAACACAAATTAAAAATATGTCATGGATAATAAATAAAAAGTTATTTACATTTAAAAATTAGTTTTAAGTTTTAATGTGAGGAGATACTCCTTACGTCCAACTTCAAGTGTCTTATTTGACTTTTCAACAGTCAAATTTAATTAACTTTGACCGAAAATTAAAAATATATATATTTATAATTTTAAAAATCTGAAAAGTATATTTTAAAGAAAATTATATAAACTTTTCAATGATATATATTTTATATTTTTTTAATTATATAGTATATGTAATATTTGATCAAACTTAAAAAAAATTGACCGTTGAAAAGTTAAATCAGCCACTTGAAATGGGACGGAGGGAGTATATATTTAAAAAGTCTCCATTTCCGAAAAGTGATTATTAGAATTACCGGATCACGAGTTTTTTTTTACTATTAGTCTAGATTTTTTATACGCATACAGGTTACGTAACCGGTACTTTGGAACAACTATTTATCCGTAAAGAAAAAACACCAATTCTTTTGTCGAGTGTTTGTGATAAGAATCAGCCATCAGGAGATGGTAAAATATGGTAATAAAATTTGTTACTGTTGCATGCAGAATTAAAAAGGCCTATATGAATCCACGGCCCGATATTCATGGCCAAGGGGTTGTAATGCTAATGAGTTGTAAGAAATTAAGTTAAGAATTTCATTGCTTGTTTCTGTTTAGTTGTTTTTTACATATTTATTCTCTTCAATTATATCTTCGAAATTTTACATGGTCCCGAAATTAGATTTTTCTTTGATTCTTCGCTACTATCTGACAAAAAGATATCCTGCACCTTGGTGACTTTTGTGATTTTATGTTACCGGAGCCTACAAAGTCTTTATAACAGAAAATCTATAGGTTGAAAACTTAACTTTAGGCAATTTCCTTTTATATAGTCCAATCTGATAGTACTATAAAATGATAGACATATACCTTTTTTTTTACTCGCAGATAAATTGTATCAAGATACAATATCGAAGGAGTTTTTTTAATTCAAAAAACTTATATGGGATACTTAAGTTTAAGACTATAATTATTAGAAAAATGCCAGTTACCTACAAAATTGTCCAAAAACAATTTAAGTCTATAGATGCGACCCGCATATATATGCGCTCACGAATCAAAACAAGTCAGATATCATGTTTCGTCATTCAGTAAGATATTTGGGGATTATTTTTTTGGTACGTAACATTCCTCTAACTATTATCATGCCACCACAATCAGATTCACACCCCGGGAACTAATCATTAAATATAAAATGTCCCTTGATTTATTTACCAATTCTGCAAATGGGATTTAGTAGTTTTTGTTGCTCATAGTTATCAGGCTCTACCAAGTTATATCTGTGTTAATTTTTAAAATTTCATGGATTCGTTTCTTGTTCTTATACATTTTTCTATGAATTAAAGAATGTGATTTTCATTTGAATTATTTTGGCTTGTGTGGAAAATAACTTGAAAATGACCGAGTCGTTTGTTGGTGTTTTAACAGACAGCTGGAACCAAAGATCTTAACTTGGTCGTTTGTAGTGACCTCAATCATGGCCGATCCTTGTTATCTGGACGTAGATGCTTCTTCAGGATCAGGTGATGATACAAGCATCATAGATGATCATAAAAAGCGCCAGCGTTCAACACCAAGTTCTGGTCATTGCAAGAGGAGTTGCAAGGCCAATAGTGATGCCATATATGGTTGACGCTATGCTTAAAATTGCAGCTGCTTCGAAAATGAGGGCTGCTGCTTTTATAAAAAATGAGGAGTGCTTTTCTATAAGCAAATGCATCAGTTTTTGGATGAGATGCAAGAACTTGATCAGCATACTTATTTTTTTTGCTTTGGATTTGTTTGAAAATCCTAATGCCAGAGAAACGTTCGTATCCTAATGCAAGAACTTTCGTACCTTTGCGTTAGACTTGACACTCTTGTGCATGACTCGATTTGACTGTTAGCCGGATGTACCTAGTTGCAATGCTTCTGGCTTCAACATCCACCTATAACAATACTATAGTAGGGAGCAGTTGGTGAGGCACCATGCTGGAGGCATCAGCCTTCAACTTTTTAGTCCCTAACAAATGGACTCTTGTTGTACATGACTCCATTATTTTGTTTCCAATGTTCAGTTGCATAGTAAAATGAATGCAATAGCATCTGAATATAACTTGAAATTTAAAGGGGGGAATGGGGGACCTTTTTCCTTTATTTCTGTTCATGCTACCTTCTTAGCTGATTGAATCTGCATGAATTATAAAAGAAACTGATACTTTGATAATCACCCGAACTTGGTTACCTCAGAACTTCTGTACAAAATTCAGAATAGCGAAACCTGTCCGCGTACTCATAAATGTCTTATTCGTATCATGAATTCTGTTCAGGCAGGGTGAACTCGCTACTTCTTATACACAGAAAATTTTTCACACCCTCGCAATATACAACAGAAAATGTTTATGCTAGATAACAAAAAACCTAATCCAAATAAAATATAAAACAATTTCTTATACTTGGTTTCTCAAAAAATTAATAAATAGTTTCAATGTATGGAAAAAACCGTCTAGATATAATCATATCAGTACCATGATGATTTTGACACTGTAGAATGCGTTTGGGCTTCCGAAATAACTTCATCCTTCAGTTGTTATCACCTTTGACGTTGAAGGTAACAATGGATTTCTGTAAATGAACTTATGGTACCTAATTTACAAACTGCATAGAAAAGCTAGTTTGTCAATAAGATCCAGCAAACGATGGTCTACTTATGAGGATTCAGGTGAGGATAAAGTCCTAATACGTGCTCCGGCATGAAGTCATGGCGTGTCAGGATTCCAACTATAGGAGGCCTCTGCGAGAAGATGAAAACGAAGCATTATGATTTGCTTTAGCGAACAAGATACAAGAAAGGGGACTGTTATGAATTATTATGACAAGCGACTACAGAAAATTACTGCTGCAAAGTATCCAGGAGACAGACTTATATATGTAAAACAAAAATATGAATTATATCTTCTTTTCTGGAAAATGACAAGTAACTGAGGATATGAAGCAATGTTTCCAACTACAAGCATACTTTTCCTTTTAATTATGCCGCAATTCATTCCTAAATATCGACGTGTTGGATGTTAATAGAATAGTTAAAACCATGAATAATGAAACTGAAAGCGTTTACTTTGGTATTACTAATTTTTTTTGAATAAATTCAAATAAATTGACGAGTTTTAACAAACATGTAATACATTCTCTTCTTGGAACACAATGTTAATTTTATGTTCCAGATGCAACAAGTACAGTACTCACTAGGCTTAGGAATTCAAAATTTCAACATCTAATAATAATAGATTCATCTGTTCTAAGAAGCAGCAAAAAAAAAAAAAGAAAATGAAATTACTATTCTAAGATAAGGTAAACAAGGCAAGGAATATAAATATTAATTTATGATTTAAATATGCGATGAAGGATAAATGTTTTGATAAAGAAGCACATGAAATTAAACAGAATAGCGAGAGTAAGACATAGCCCAGGGAAAGTTCCTATACCCTTAGCAAGAGTAAAGTTTAAATCAAACAATTTCAATTACATTCATACACTAAAAAATTTGTTATTAACCCAGCATTAGTTTATGTCCCTGACTAGCAGAGAAATGTGACTTGCAAAATTGTAGTTTATGTCCCTGACTAGCAGAGAAATGTAACTTTCAGAATTGTAGTCAATAAATGTATATACGAAAATCTGAAAACCTGGTGGAACTTATTCAAATAGAGTATGTATTTTTCTGCCAGCAATTATGAGGTAAATTAAAATTTTGGTGCATTTGACTGATGTACTAAAGAGCTCTCATGTGGTTTTTATATGAAAATTCCGCATACAAGTCAAACCTGCTAAGGCTTTTAGCGCCTTTTCTGCTGGAAGACCAGCCAGCCTATTTCAATCTATCAATAAATTGAGCGCCATCAAGAATATACTTGTGTGTGATGTGCACGAATATGTACGTGTACACGCGAGCGCGCACGTGTGTGTGTGTGTGAGAGAGAGAGAGAGAGAGAGTAGAGGAGGGATACCCCTTGAGCTTTTGGTACAACACACATATGCCTGAGTCCAAGTTGGCGAAATAGAATTGCAGCTTTAGCCAGTGACATTGTTTCTACCACTGTAAAGGGGGAAGTATTTGTAATAGGATGAAGATCAATATACATCTCCAGCTCTTCCTCTTTAATATCTAGATCATCAAGTGTAAGACCTTTCCCTGATCCAGCCTTGGCAAAATCAGATGCATCAAACCTTTGCAATATTTCTTTCCCGGTAAGCACCTTGACATGTGAGAAATATTTTTCCTTGAGCAAAACAAGCAAATGAGACCTTAAAACAACCCCACACAATTCAGGAACATCAGTGAATGGTGGTTCGTCTATCACAGGAAATCCATTGTGCCCTGTTGTCCGTAAGGCATGCAAAATGGCTCCAACTGTCTCTATGCCAGAAAATGTAATCAAAGGCCCAGAAACAACATCGCGTGCAACTAAATTCCTCATATAAGGTTCTGCATGAGACTCCAAATAAGGCAAGCCTTTTAATTTTAATATTTGATCATAGACACCCTTGTTAAAGCTATCAGCTACAGATTTGGAAATCAACAGGACCAACATAACAAGAGGAAGCAATAGTATATCATTGGTGAGTTCAAGAAGTATAACACAAAGGGAAACTGTCATTCTCATAGTACCACCGAGGAATGAGGCAGCTCCGAGGAGGGAAAAGAGTCCCATGTCAAGTACAGAGAAGGGTGCAAAGAGTCTTCCAACAAGACGGCCGTAGCAAGCTCCAGCTAATATCACTGGGATAAAGAGCCCAGATGGAATAGCAATTCCATAAGTGATAATTCCAAGAAAATAAATAGCAATAAGGAAAATGAAGAGACTGCTTATATGAAACTCTTTTTCAGTGCTGGTGCTAAAAAGGTTCCGAATACAATCATCATTAGTGTTCAGGAAGAGCGACGCAAGGTCATTGTAGTGACCCGGTGGACAGTGGAAGCTTTTGAAGTTGCCAGATCCATCAACCGTTGGGCAGCTTACTTTTAAATTTTCAGGGCAAGGAATGCAATTTGCTAGCCATGGGAGCCCGTAAGAACAACATGATGTCAGCAGAGAGATAATAATGACCAGTACGACTTTGAAAACAGCACCTTTCCTGGAGCAATAACCATTTGATAAATGAGTGTAGGGAAAACATTAACAAAGTAATTGTCTTTCTTATTCATAAAAGTTGCCAATTCAAATATTAATGAAGAATGAGTTCATACTCGTTAATGATGCTATACGTGCGGAGGACCTTGTCCACAAGATAATTGTATATGCTTCCAAAAATACCTCCAATAACTCCGAGGAACAATACTGCTAGTATATCTGGAATTGTATATGATGCAGTTGCTGCACTGACATCAAACATTATAAGACCTCCTTGCCCGAATAGCCCGCACTTTCCAGTCCAACAGTATTCGACGAGAGATCTTAATACTATTGCAACTATAGCTGTTGTGAAGAATGTTCTCCAGAGAAGAGCACCTCGCCACCTGGAAAAAGCACATAAAAAATATATATATACACACTTGGTAACATAAACTCTGAAAGATCCTCAAAGATTTCCCCACTTCCATTTTTAAAGTTTGGGATGGTACAAGACAATTTATATCGACCAACCCGAAATCGATCAAATGGATCACTTGCAACATACTAGTCAATTTTATACCATTTGGCAAAGGAGTATCGTACTAGTTCTTGTAACCCTCATGATTTTGATGATTACACATTATAGCAAGCTAGTATGCTTGTTGAATGTATATCTGTTGTTTATGTATGTTAAACTTATTATAGTCTGCTGCTTTGCATGTACTAACAATGTTTTGCAGGATATATAGTTAACAGCATAACAGTTGTATCTTGATTATAGAAAGCTGAAACAGAGTCCTACAGAAAGTAGTGTTTTGTCTGTTTGTTTGTGCGTAACAGATTATATTTTGTGTAGGATTAATATATATGTACATTCACTAACATATTACGTTTTTAATATATTTTTAAGCTCATATCTTTTTATTAAAATGTTTTCCTAAATTTTAGGAAGTAGTTGATTTGACTTTTGTTTCCTTTTCGAACCACAACTACTTTCCTATCATATCAATAATTATAGGGGCATTTCAAATTCAAATTTGTTTTTATCTCTACTCCTATAGTTATGCCTTTGAAATATTTTCTGTTCTCAACGAGATATTCTTTCCTTAATTATTTCAAAGAGCCAGCTTTATTCGTATTTTCTCTAAATTGAGCTTAGTTCTGTATTGAAGATTTAATATTTAGAGAAGTTTGAGTTGTAAACACGTTCATTCCTTGTATTGATTCGAAGTGTATTTGTAATCGCTAAGTGGAAAGGGTTCTAGGTGATAGAACAAGGGAGCTTTTGGGTTTCAGTAGTATTGTTTCTACAAGGCAAAGGGTTCAAGGAACAAAAGGATTCAAGAGTGGGACTCGAGGAATTCAAGGTTCAAGAACGGATTGCAAGACAGAGAACAATAGCAATCTGGAATCATTCTACTCAGGATTGCTGAGATTGTAGCAAGCCACTATAGTGATTGGGAACAGGGAGATATATTATTACTCTTGTAATTGGTTTATAATTGATTAATAATATATTCTTTTACCAGGTTGGTAAGGGACCATGACGTAGACCATTAGACATAGGGGTCGAACCTGACTAAACGTCGTGTGCCTCCTTTACATATTGTTTTTATCTGTTATTCCGCATTGCATTCATTCTAGCCTGCTATAATTATTTACAGATTGAAAACAGTAAGCCATTTTCATAAGGCACATTACAGTCAGTTATAATGGATTGGTAATAATTTAAAATTGGATATAGTCGGCTAAAACACCTATTCACCCCCTCCAGGTGTATTCACATTTCTTTTAGAAATATAAAGCTAAAGTTTTAGGTTCTCTACTGTTAGATTTTTTTAGAACATAAATGATTATGCATTTATCCCTTTGGGATTTTCATGGTCCTTGCCTTCGATATATGTAGTCGATACTTTCCATGGATAAGATGCATCTAATGTGATCATATATACATGTACTGTAGAATCTATGTAGTTCTATATGTATGATATATGTTGATAAGCTGTAATTAATGATTAGACACACATATAATAGACAGGACAAAGTCCTTTGAATCGATTAATTAGAACAAAGTTATGCTCTATAACTTCTAACATATATCTGGTACATGTTCTAGCTACAAGTAAACAACCAGATAATGGCAACTTCAGAAGAAGACTTATTTAGAGTCTACTAGCCAGATAAGAAGGACAAACTAACAAAGCTTAGTTTGATCATTTTGATACAGTTTTGAAAGTGCCAGTACCAGAAGTATATACATAGTATACAGGGACAGGGATAGAAAGGAACATAAAAGTACCATGAAGCTGCTTCTTCAAGAGCAAACAGGACCCCGCCAACTGGAGCACGAAAAGCCGCAGCTACTCCGGCAGCAGCACCACAGGTAATTAAGTCTCGCCGGTCTCTATCATTTTTGAAGTATCTAAGCCAATTCCATGTCAGGTGATATTTTTTACTCCCTCCCTGTCCAAGTAATGAAGCTATACAGGCACCCGTGTGTACCATAGGCCCTTCTTTCCCCACCACAAATCCGGCAGAAACACCAAAAATGGAACCAAATATCTGACATGTATAAAAATATTCAAGGACCGAGGGTAACTTCAGTGAGATAACTAAACAGCATGAACACTTTTTAAATAAGGGTTCAAGGATGACAGTCCAGTTGATAAAGCAGTGAGGTTTCACAAACAATATTCTTTGTCTAGTCGTCCTATTTTCTAAATAATCTCGATATTTGTAACGACATTAGTGCATATACTATAGTGCAGGTGGATCAATATGCTGATTATAACTATTGGAATTTAGAGGTCCATGGAGGCTTTGTACCTAAAACTATAACCAGTTAAGTACGATCGATACTTCCATAACTTGGCGAACAGCATTGCATACATATACATGGATTTTAACAGACCAAAGTCTTTTGGATTTGTCTGGTCTGCTATTTCGCATGTGAATAATTTATACTATCTAATATAATTTATGGCTTGTAATTGCATCCAGAAGTTTAATGAATGCATTAATAAGCATGCATCTCATTAATTTTCATACAATTAGAAGACGAGTATTTCATTTTTCTTGAATCTTTTTTATCTGACCTTTGATAAGCATCCACTAGTATTAAAATTTTGATTTATTTGGTAACCATCTTTTTTTTGTTTCTACATCTCTCTTTAGTATTAATATTTTGTGAGAAATCACCAACAAAATTCAATTTCCACTTTCTTTAAACCAACAATTTTCACTTCATGGGTACCACTTTCTGGTTTCTGTTGAACCAGTACTCTGACTATGACAATTACGACTATGGCAATTACTTTACCAATTCCTGACATGTCATTTAACTGGTTTAAGAACTACAAGTTTCTCTGACCACATACCGTTGAATTTTTTTCACCATAGTCAAAGAAATATTAAACTGATTAGCTATATATATATAAAAAAGAAATGTTAAATTAAAAATGCGTTGGCCATGAATGTGTATGAAAAACTTAAAATTAAGAAACAAGTGATGTAGTAAAGAATCAGTGCACTTGCCTTTACGAATAGTGTACGTGGAGCCAATATAGAATTAGCATCAATTCCATTAAGATATGCCTTCACTTCAGGGATGCCAGACCCTGCTGCTGCTGGAGCAATATACGCACAAAGGACAGCTGCAACAGTTGCCAATACTACATTGCAACCAGCATATGCTAAAAATGCTTTGTAATATCTGCACTGAACCATTATCATGTCATCAAATGCATCATAACTATAATTGCTCAAGATTATAGTGCAGTGTAATTTTTTTACCGCACAATAGAAAACCTCGTTGTACATTTTTCTGGCTATTAATGTTTAACAAGTTAACCCAAAAATGCATAACGAATCCATATGCACAGAAACAGGAAAACGTAGAGAAAATTCAAAATCTATGCTAAGCAAATATTCTTCAACAAAATATGACACTTTAACGATTGCAAATGAAAAAGGAAAAAACATACATATATGTATAAACTATCTTAATGTAGAGGAAACTAAAGCATGAAAAGGACATAATTTATTTAAAGTTAGTAACAAATTCTGACAATAGAACAGAGGTAGTATATGCTCTATGTTAATTGGTCTACACACAGTCACACAATATCAACCTTAAGATTGCAACTCAGTGATCTGTGTGTTCCTGAATAGATAATGTATCACTGATATATAGTCAGACATTAATGATCGCTCTAAGCAAATAACTTGCTAGAATCCATATTTGCGAACCTGACTTGCTCCAAAAAATATGTGGCAACTCAGATCAGTAACAACTAACTTGAACTGTTGTGAGATTCCAAATCTTCTAGCAAGAGGCACATAATTACATGAATGATGATGACATACAGATGTTTTATAGCTTCCCAAATAAGAGCTCAAAACGCATACAATATGTATAGCATATTAGCATTATATAGTTCTAAATGACAACAGAAAATTGTCATTAAAACTCATTATTCTTAATTCTCAAAATTGAACTCACTTTTGTTGAGACATGAGGTCCGTGGTCAGCAACAACTTGAATCCCGCTATGTTTTCAACAGCAATGTTACTAAAAAATCCAGCAAGTCCAGTGCCAATACCGATGAGGAGGGCAAATGCCCACTTTAGGGAAATATATTGAAATATCTGAATCTTGTTTCTTGACCTCCAGTCTTGTTTAAATAGTTCATTTTCGATAATCCTGAATCAGCACAGAGGTGAAAACTCAATTTGATTCAAGGGAGTTAGAGACTAAATGAAGGACTGACGTAACATATTAGGAGTGCTAAAGTTAGATCGACCTGTACAGCCAATAGACTTTTCTATGCAATGATAATCATTATTAAGATTAAAAGAGCTCTAGAGTATAAGAAGTGCTACTATAGAATGTTAAAAATATTAAAAAAAATATAGGTGCTAGTATGCTACCATTAAAGTATAGATAATACTAACAGAAGAATACAACACTTCAGATGGAGGAGAAAAATATCACATAGATATGGTTTCAGAGAGAAAAGAAAACAATCATATAGATATGCGATAGGTATCATCTGAAGGGAGAGTTGTAAGAGGGAAATCTTATTTGTAGCATAAGAAGGGAGACAAGTGAGTTGCATATTGATGTCATAGATGCAAGAATAAGGACCTCGTGATTTTACCATAGAGAAGTGAGAGCTATATGCTCATTAATCTAATAAAAACCAAGTGTATACTGAAAGACTTCCATCTAAAATACCAACACAGTTAAAAAACAATATTACTATTTATGGCGTTCGAAGCCAATGTCAAGGCAATAACTATATACATATGATTATATCACATTAACGAGCACGAGTAACTTGCAAACAGGAGAAGCTTGTACTCCATGGTTAAGCAATTCATAAGATAGAAAACTAGTAAATGATTGTTTTAGATAGAAAAGAAGGAATATCATGTTGTTGTCAACCAATCTTGGCAACATATAATGTAAGAACATGTTAGTTCTACTTACTCATAATCCAGGCTCTCAATGGGGCTAACATTCACACCAACAATGGCAATCTGGGACGTGGTGTTCATTCTCCTCTTTATAAGTGGTTCCCTGTATGACATATTTCTTTCCGATACCTCAGACCAATACCTATCAAGACCTTTTCTGCCAAAAGATGCCATCCCATCATTCTCAACATCGCTGACATGTTCATCTTCTGATTCCCAATTACTGTTTTCTTGCTCCATCTCTTGTCCCCTTTCTGCTTTTCCTTCCACTTTCAACAGATGCAATCGCACTAAAGCAAATAATAATAATTCACTTGCAGCTGCTCCAAAAAACAAAATCTCAGATAAGTCTTCCAAATTTCATAGTCTCATACACCATCTGTTGAAGAATAACATTTGTCACAAACAATTACTTGTCAATCATTAATTTTCTAAACTAATAAATCCACATAATCATTCATGATTCAAAAGGGTACCCTGATTGGAAAAACTCAAGAAAAATAAATCTAGAATTAGACAACTCACCTAGTTAATTAAGAAGCTACTAAACTGTTTAACTTCAACTATAACAGTGTAAACTTGATAAAACTGATATTACTAAAAGTCAAATATTACTCCCTCCGTCCCGTTGAGTTGTTATCATTTCAAAATGGGGTGTCTGGCACGCATTTTAAGGTGAATTTTGAGGATAGTTCCATAATTTATTTTTGAAATTTTCCTTTTTTGTATAAAAATAGAACAATCCTATTTTTATACAAAAAAAGAAAATTTTAAAAATAAGTTATGGAACTATCCTTAAAATCCGCCTTAAAATGCGTGCCAGAAAGTGAAAAAAAAGTGATAACAATTGGGTGGGACGGAGGGAGTACATGATAAACTAATCTCAAGTCTCAACCAATGGCATCTTACAGAAACAGCCAGGTCAACCAGATATGTACTGAGCCCAGATTCAGATATAAGCATAAATAAAATATAAATCAAGAAACCAACTTCAAGAAAATCAAGAAGTACCCAGTAAAAAAATTGAACTGTAGAATCTCCTGAGGTGCAGAATTAAGTAATTTAATTTCGAAATCCTGGTTCCACTGAAACTGTTTGTTTACTTGTTTTAAGCATGGATGGTGTTCATTGCATGCAATCTGAGGCTCCGTTCATTTGGCATGAATGAAAAGCACGAATGGAACTTTTTTTCGAGAAATTTTTACCATTAGTTTTTTGAGAAAAATTTTAGGGAATTTTTTTGAGATTTTTTTTAGAGAAATTCGGGGAATTTTTTTTGACAAATTATAAACATTTTCCTTAATCTCACCCAAACAAGAGAATAAATTTCATTCAATTCTCCCCTTATTCCGTTCTATCCAAGTGAACCCTTCCGTTCTATCCAAGAGAACACACCTAAAGGTTATTAATATTCAAAGTTAATGTGTTTTAGCATATTGCCAAAGGCCAAAACTTGTCTTAGCCTGGGTATAGGATGTGGGGACTGATATGACTGGGCAATTACATTATTCTCGGGACGACAACGTGCACAATGTATGGGATAGCGTGATGTATTGTGGTTCTCCAATGATTAAATAATGTTCGATTTGTTTTATTTTTTATGCTAAAAATACAGTTAAAAAATCTCGTTTTGATTTATTATTGTTAGTGGTCATCAATGCCATTAGAATAACTTATTTTCAATTTATTCTTTTTCTAGAGAGGCCTATTTTAATATAATTTGAGATTTAAATGTCTAAGAATATAATAATTATAGAAAGTCTAGTTTGACACTAATAAGTTTGAACTAAAAATTATCGGACTAAGCACGATTGAATAACTCAATTGGTAAATGATTTATCTTTCTCGCCTCAGATTTTAACTCTGGCTCAACTCGAAATTTCTTAGAACATACTCCCTCCGTCATATTCATTTGTTTACATTTTGAAGAGGGTGTCCGACACGAATTTTAATGTACATATAAAATATAGTTTCATAGCATATTTTTTAAATTTTTTTCTGAATAAAAATTTAAACATTAAATGAAGCCTAATCTATTCAATGAGAAGCCCTGACCATCCTTCTTGAACGAAGCCCAATATTATCTAAGAAAGCCCAACTCAGGACATGGCCCAATAACAAATATCCCAACAAAAATTTAGGCATATTAACTACCCGCCAAGTCCTTAAAATATTGAGAACATGAAAGGACTTTCAAAATACTACATGTTGGTCCCTGATATTGTAGAAGGAGGGTTGAATACAATATCTGAAATTGTCGCGATATTTCTGATTTAAAAATATTATTTTAATTAATCACGAAATATAAATTTTAATGAAATATTTTCAAGTAGAAGATATAATTTTTAACTTGAAAAGTATTACAAAATTTATCTCATTAAAATTGTATATAATTGATAAACTTATCTAGAATGAATTCGACATGAAGTGTTCGGGTTTAATAATTATATTCCAAACTTTGCACAGAAATCTGTGAATATTACAATGCATACAAATTTCTGAATTTGAATGTTTTTAACAACACTGAAATATGAAGAGAACTCCTCGTATTTATAGAGGAAAAAGCTTGTATGACTTTCTAGTACAAGACAATTTACAAACTTTATTTAAATCTTTTTTAACACTCGTATGACTTTCTAAAAGGCTGAGTATGACTTATAAAATTCGGTATGACCTTTTTTATTAATTAAAAAATCGGTATGACTTTTTAATATAATAAAAAATAACTCGGTATGACCTTTTTATCATCAGAAAATCTGTATGACCTTTTTCTTTATTAATTAAAAAATCGGTATGACTTTTTAATATAATAAAAAAGGTTCGGTATGACCTTTTTCCAATAGAACTCGGTATGACCTTTTTTCTTCAGCTTCGGTAATGACCTTTTCATCAGAAAATTCGGTATGACTTTTTTTCCTTCAAAAAAATCGGTATGACTTATTTTCCTTCAGAAAATTCGGTATGACTTTTTTTTATAATTCAGTATGACCTTTATTTAAGCCATTTAAATTATATTAAAGATCATATAAAGTCATATATTTTATAATAAATTAATTCTACTTAATTTAATTAAATAATTTATAAATTAAATTAAATTCAACTTGAATTAATTTAATTAGATAAATTAAATAATTAAATAACAATTTGATAGTAGAATTAAAATACTATCTTTACTTGTATACCCGTATTGTCGGTCCTGAAATCTTTCTGTCTTCGTTGTGTCTTCTGTCATAAAACCACTTGAGCTAGATGATGAATATTTATTATTTTAGTTGACACACAAATGTATTGTCTGGTTCATTTGTGTCATACTATAATAAATATTCTCCACCTTTTAACTTTAAGTTATGATCTTCTGTCCTTCTTTAGCTTTTCTGTGTTTCCTATCTTGTATTCTTCTTCTGGAATCTTCGTGTAGTAGCCACTTGAAATCTTCTGTATCTTCTAAATTCTTCTGAAATACTACTTCTTTATATTTCACTGATGCTTGAACATATTAATGAACTTCTTCCAGTGTTGAGTAGTAATCTCATAAAAATACTTCTGATAATCTGATTCTTCGTGTTTAGTTGACTTTCTTCGTCTTGATTCCTATTTCAATATTTATTATTTACTTCACTTTCTTATTGAGTTGAGTTGTCATCTAATTATTACAAATAGGCCTAGACATATGCCTTTCACTACAAAACGCAATCTTTGCTCGAGTGGGGCGCGCATACGATGAAGGCGCATTCCAGAATTCCTATCGTCTATATGTCTTTTATTTGAATTATAGTTAAATTATAATCTTGCAACTTCAATCATTATACTCCTCGAACTGGGTCTTTGAGGCACCAATACCTGGTAGCCACGTTCTGTTAGGAATATATTCATTTGATGATGTACAAAATGCTAGAATAGAGTCTATCATAGATATATCTGTAATAGAATAAGTCTTTCTAGTCTCTAATCAAGTAAATGTAAATCAGAGTCTACTTAGTCCATAGACAGGTATTAAGAGTATTTGCACTTAGAAGATTTACAGAAGAAGTGAAACCAGAGTCTGGATATCAGTCAGAGTTTGGGAGTTGATCAGGGTCTATAGACTATCAGAGTCTATAGTCTGTCAGAGATTGAAGATCATCAGAGTCTGAAGTCTTTCAGAGTCTATAAAGTTGAAGTTGAATTTGGAAGGTGATTACAGTAAAGGAAAGTTTTCAAAGATAAAGGGAAATATTTTGCCGATATACTATGGGAAGGAATGAGAATTATAAAAGGAAACTGTCAACTAATAATTAAGAATTCTATTCCTATTATGATTTTATTTTCTGTTATTAGTTGATAGACAGCTCTCTATGTAAACACTCTATGTAACCTAATTTATTTGTCAAAGTTTTGAGAGAGTATAGAGATAGAGAGAGTTGTTGTGAGAAACACAAAATAGCTGCTAGAGTTTGTGTACACCCTAGGAGAGTTTGTATTCATACATCAATAATACAAACAGTATTCATTCATATTTTTCTGTTTATTCTTAATTCAAATCTTTAAATTGCATTAAGTTGATTTTAAATCAGGCAAAAAGAAGACACAAGTATTCAACCCCCTTCTACTTGTGTAACTGGGAAAACAGTGTCCCACTACTCTCTCTCTATTTAATCCATATTCCTTCACTTTCTCTCTCTCCAACACACTACCAACTATTGCTCTATCCTCAAGAACTTGCTAAACCGAGCAACTGCTTTCAAGGAGCAAAAAACGATCATCTCTACACCAAAAACTGAATTTTTTGCTCGAATCTCATTGTCCAATCTCATGGTTACGTAATGTTTGCCTCGACTTTCAACTTTATCCGGTTGTTCACATTTTAAATGCATGTGACTATTGAGAACTTCATGTTCATATATTGTTCTTTGTAAATATACGTGTATACATTATCATTTTATCTTTTTTCACTTTGTGAATCTTGTCGCAAAATGTTCTTGATATTTTATTAACTGATAGTTTAATTTATTGGTGAAATTTTGTGCTAGAATCAATACATTGATTCCTCGCTCTTTATTTATTGCTTCTTGATGTTGAGTTTAATTGTAGTTATTTCTAAATTTCAAGTTCAGTCCATATGCTTGGAGTGCCTCATTTTTGTCAATTGATTCATATTACACTAATTTGCTCAATTATGGTCAGTGTGATAATAATGATGAGATTTTATCGTCACTGTCTCATTTTTCTCGAGTTATCAATCAATAACAAGTTGTGCTGAAACAGAAAAAGGTCTTGGAGTGCATCATTTTTATCAATAGATTCATATCATACTAATTTGCTCAATCATGATTAGTACAATAATCATGATGAGATTTTATTCCCACAATTTCATTTTTCTCAAGATATCAGCAAATAACAAGTTGTGCCAAAACAAAAAAAGGTCTAAACAAAGAATTTATCCATCCAAGAGGATATATTACTCATATCCGCTTGGCAAAATATTAGCATGGATGTGGTATCAGGTAATAATCAAACACAACGAATATATTGGAATCGAATATTGCATCTTTACATGAACATAAAATATTTAGTTGTAATCAGACTTCTAATTTGTTAATAAACCTTTGGTCAACATTTCAACTTGTTGTAAGCAAATTTCAAGGATAATCAAATAAATGGAAGAAATCAAAGTCAAGTAACTGAGCAAGACCAGGTAATCATATAAGACCAAGTATTTTCTTTTAAATTTGAATTCATGTTATATTAAATTTATCTTACCTTATCTCTTAAATACTTTAGACAAAGTAAGTCTTGTACATGTAATATAATTTACAAAAGTGTTCGTTTTCGTATATATTATTGGAATGAATTGGGCATGCTCCTAAATTGCTTCAAATTATTCAAAGAAAAAAGTAAAAAGTTATACAAATGATAGTTCATATATCATCTTCATCATCCACTTCAAATTTATTGAGTTTGAACGACGTGCTAGAAAGTGAACAAGTTTGTAGATTGACTTAACAGAAAAAACTCTCAAAAGAATTGTTCATGAAAGCAAAAAGAAAGGAATATGAAGCAACAAATTAGATAAAAAATAATTCTGCTTGAATTATGTATATTATATAATATTTTATCAAGTTTTAGATTTTGAATTTGTATTACATTTCAAATTTTGGATCAGATACCTATTTGATATATTAGAAATCCGAACTTTTTCATATTTTAAAAAATAAATTTAAATTCAAATATTAAATTTTGAGTTTAGTAAAACCCAGTTGGATTATATTTTAACATCTCGGCTCGGATCATTATCTTAAATTTATATAACAAAATGCAAGGATGAATCTTTTTTTCTACACAATTTGTGGTTTCTTGTAAAATATCAAAGCAAGTGATTTACATGTAATATATAATTAAATATAAATAACAGATACTATTAATAAAATAATTATTAATTAAGTAATAATATACTAACTGAAAATTGATTATTGAATTGAATCGGTTTTCAACACTTGTAATTGCCTTTTTGAGGAAACCCCTTTCACTCTTCTATCTCCTCTTTTTTTTTTCAAAAACCCTAGCCGCTTCTTTAGAAAAACCAAGATCTACCATTTCTATGTTTTTACCATTTATCCTCCTCTTACCTTGTCTTTTTGACTACTCTTAGATGTTCTTGTTATGTTTCCGGAACACATCTGCGTCTTTGGTGTTCTGATTGTCTCCTGGTTACCCATTAAGTTTAAAGACATGTCTTCATCTTAGGCTTATTAGGTTGACTCAGGCCACTCAGTGTGTTTGCTGTGGGTCACTTTTTATTGAGGTTCCGACTCATTGAGCCTCATCTCCTCTTCATGTCACATAGATAGTTGTAATGGGGGAAATGAATCTCAAGGTCACGTAGCTGTAATGATGGAGAGAGGGTGGGTTCTCTTGGCCAATTCGGACCCCATGATCACTTGCTGCACATGGCAGGTTTCGATTTGTTTCAAGTGCAAGGTCGTATGTTGAGGTGTATTTTCTCCAACTATTTCGTCGCCGAATGTCTTCTATTTCTCTTTTCTCTAGCTGTTGAACAACTTAACTCTTCGATGTCCTACCCTTTTTCAGGTTTGATTCCTTGTTCATATTGAGGCATATTTTGAGGAATCGTATCTCCTTTTCTAGGTCTTGGCTTTGTGTCCTTGTCTGATTGATTTGAGTTGGTTGGATTTTGGGTCGGTTGTGGGGATTATCCTCCTATTTTGATTCTCTGGGTCGATTTTCTTAAAAATTGTCACATGTTCTTTGGTGCTTCTCTGTGGTTGATGATCACATTTCTTCTTTTGTTGGTGGATGGTTAATCTTAGCTGCTGGTTTAGTTGCACTATGCTCTATTTAAAAGTATGGTCAAGTTGACTGTAGAGTTTTTGGCTATTACTTTGTTTGCTGATGGATCTTCCAACCGGCCTGTCATGATTTGCTTCTTTGCAGTTGGTTTGTTGGTTCCTGTTATTGTTCCTTAGGATACCCATGCCACTTGGGGTGTTGAGAGTTGCACCTAGGATGTCCTTTTTGATAGTTCTCGGTTGCAGAGTTGTCTAAGTTATCTGTTGTTATTGGCCTAAAAAATTATGGTGGCTGATTGATTGCAATGTTGTTGATTGAATTATTAGATAATAGGGTATCAATTGATCATACTATTTTTAGTTGTTTTAGCCATGATGGTGCATATCGATGATTACTAGTAATCTTTACAATTGGATGCACTCCAGAATAAGGTAGTTTCCTTGAAAATCTTGCACTTTTTCATTCCTTAGGGCCTCTGTTGGTTGCTTATTACAGGCGATTGTTGTCGCTAAGGCAATAGCAAGATCTTATACATTTGAGTTAGCTTGCCGGGGAGATGCCTTCGGCCATTGTTAAGCTGGTTCTTTACAATTCAGAGAGTGTTTAAAAGTTGATTTAGTGCGCCCAGAATCTTGTTTTCTTCCCCTATGTGGTAATGTTGGAGGATTTTTATGTACTCATTAATAGGTTCTCATAGAATTTTATATTGTTTCCTCTTGACTTTTCCAAAATGCATTAAGGCAGGACCCTTCTTGTTTATTTCTTTTTCTTATGACCTCTGGTGTTACTGGAGTTAAGCATCTCTTTTACTTTATAACGCTTGAAATCCGAATTATACTTCCTTTAATACAATAATATATATATATATATATATATATATATATATAATTAAAATATTTTGATTATTGAATAATGACAATATAATATTATGTTAGAACAATAAAGTATTGGGTCTCGAATTTCGTATTTCAAGTATCAATTTTGTTGCAACAAAATTTCATAAACTTTCTAATTAAAAATTAAATTTAAATTCAATAAAATTTAATTATATTAAAATTATCAAATATTTATCGAATCAAATTATTTGTTATATCTATTCTTAAGGATTAATAATATTTTAAATTCATTTAATGAAAAATGTAAGCTGATCAAATATCTTTTCAAAACAATTTGTTATTTACTTATTTCCAAGTACAACAGCATAACAAGTTATTTAGGGGTCTTTTGATTCATGCTATTTAGGTATCATATATGAGTAATTATTTAGGGGTCGTTTGATTCGTGCTATTTAGGTATCATATATGAGTTTCTGTCATTCTAACCTCATACCTGGTGTTTGATTGAAAAAAATAAAATTTAAAACTCATACTTCAAACCCATGAGTTATGAGTTTTTAATACCCAAGGGGAAGTGGATATGAGACATGAGAAAATCGTTTATTTTTAAGTAAAATAAATTCATTTCAACACTCAACCAAATACATGAAATGAGCAATTATACTTGAATTCCATATCACTCTAACCCGATTTCTCATTCCAACCACATATCCTTCCGCGAACCAAACAACCACTTACACGTAATCTAATACCGTAATTAATAAGATCTGTTACTCGTCGAAGTTTTTTTTTTTTGAAATAAATTCGGAGTCATATAAATACAAAAGACGTAAAATATTCACTTGTTAAAACATTGATATAATTTAATTATTTAGTTATAAAAAGGTGTTATTTTTCATCTGACTTATCAAATGGAAAATAAAGGTTTCCTACAAATCTACAATATGTTAATGTTAGATATTTTTTGGAAGAACTAAAAAATATTTATTTACATAAAAGGAAATTTGCATGGGATTTGATGAGGTGGTGAAGTAAGAAGCCGGCACGTAGGTGACAGCATACGTAATTACGTATGTCCTCCCCTATCAGTCTATCACCTCTCTGTTCCTTTCTATATTTTTTAGTACTAATTTCTATTACGCTTATTACTTGCTCCTTTGAGCTAAAATAAATATCATATTAATTTTTTATTACATGTTTTAAGATATAAAAAAGTGTTTTCATCATAACCGTTTTAAAAAAATCTTTTAAAATTTTACTCTTAAAATTTCTATTATTGACAATTTATAAAATCCTAGATTTTTTTACAAAAAGTGATATCTTTTATAAATGATTTTAGAAAATGAAATTTATAAAATAATTTGTAAAATCGTAAGTATTCCATAAAAAAATCAGGACTCTTGCTTTGGAACATAGAGCAGGGTCATTTGTTTGTTTCTTACTTACATCTTCAACATTATAAGCTCAGTAGTTGAAGCATCCAAGTGAAACAACCAAAAATCAAAGATTTTACAAGGAGGGTTTACTATGAATCTCTACGCATCTTATGGCTGTTCTTCTCGATTATCGAGGCAGATGGTAAAGCCTTTCAGGGCTTACATCCAAAACAATATTATTCAGGTACCACACATATTTACGAGCATGCATGCTTTATTTGCTTAATTTTTTCTTGATTTTTCTAAATTTGATTATTTATCTATTTTCACTGGAAGAGTGAAACTAAAGTATAACTGTGTAAGGGTGTTGATTTTATGTCTTTAGATTTGTGGAGAACAATAAATATGTAGGAATGACCCCAAATTCTCTATGTATGAGTTGAATAAAGGGTTGTATTTCTAGGAATGAGGCCAAGTGTACTTTTAGTTTTTGATTGAGTTAAGTTGAGTCGAATCGAAAATGTATCAACCATAAAATTGTGTTGGAGCTCCACTCGTATATTAAAGAAACTGAATTCGAGTTTTAGTGGTGAGCTTGTGGAGCTGAGTCGATTCAAGATACTCGAAAATTTAATTATAGTATTTAAGCCCTGAGCTAAATAATTTCCAAACCAAGATATTCCCTATATTCCAAGTGCCACATACGAGTTAATCTTTTCTTTTTATTTTTTTCATGACTCCGTGTGCTTTAGAGATATAGTAATAATGGCGGAGTAGGAAGCAGAATTGGGCCTATTAGTGGGCATGAACATTATGAGAATCTGGAGGGAGCACCTAGAGCTCCTTCTACTGCTGAGCAATTTGAACGGGTGGCTCAAGAGAAGGCCAAACAAGGCGTGATAAGCCAGACTGCTGGTAAAACTGAAGATGCAATCGAGGAGGCAACCATTGGCGAGTCCTCTGAACTTGAATCTAGTAAGGAAAATTATAAGGAGCCTGTTGGCAAAGGTAATTCCCACAAAACAGAGGATGTTTAGATTAAATGACTGAATAACAGTTGCTTGATTTCTAGTTTGTTGCTAATACTACTTAAGTTCCTTGTGGAACATTACTTAAATCTGTATGAATAATTTGCAGTGCACACTAGCTCTTGAAGTGGCAATGTTGCATCTGTATATATTAGTTCTACTTCTACATGTTTTACCTTCAGATAATCTGTATAACAGGTAAGTTCTGGTTTTATGGATATTCTTGGGTTGGCATAACAAGAAAAACTCTGAATCCTGTAGATTGTCACAGACTCTAACAGATATAGGATTGATCTTGTTGTATCTTAACTTGGTCAATTTATATTAGTGAGACGACGTTATTATTTATTCCTTGAAATCCCCCCTCGACAATTTATCTCCTTAAACTCTGTTTACATAGTTGTGGAATAATCGAGTGATGCTTGTATATCCATGGACAAAATTTTGATTTATTACCATAAATTTCATTTACATAGTAGTGGAATATTGAAGTGATACGTACATCGACAAGTGGAATTCTAGTAGTCAACAATCATAATCTTATCAGACCCATACAATTTTGCGAAGACTCCCACCAGAGGGGCAGTGTTATATGTGCAAGCCTCCGATTGCATGAAATTTCCCCTTCGATCTTCGAACCCATCATTTTTGTCCGGTCCACCAACAACAGCTCCTGTTAGAACATTCGGGTTTGGGCCTTGACGTCCATACCAACTATGATATCCTTCTGTGCACCCAATGAAACTGTTTTTCACTTTGTATGATACAGTTGATGCGCCCCTATGGTGCACCCTCTTTGGATAAACTGGACCGTACCCAACCAAGTAGCTCTTGTTCATCGGATTAGATCCCAAGATGTAATCAACCTGTGATTTTGAAAATGAAGCTATCTCATCAGGACCAACTGAAACTCGGTGGCAACTAAGTCCTTGATTAGTGAGCTTAAGATGGTCAGAGTAGACTGTGAGTAGGAACGTTGCAGTTGTAACGTATTGTAAGTTGTTCCACGGGCGGATGAACATGAGGCCGCCTGGAGTGCGTTTCACGTTATGTTCCTTGTTTTTGTTTAGGCATGCACAAATGTAGTGCTCTGCTTTGGAGTGGTATTGATGAAGTACTTGCTGCTCTTCTTGAGGCATAGCCTCCTTGAGCAACTAGAAGGAGAAATGACCACACATTTAAGAAATATATATAATAAGGTAAGAAAATGATTGGAAGTTCCAGTACAAAATAGTTTAGGGCATGAATTTACCATTGAAGCCATAACTTGAACGCCAGCATACTTGACATCCCAGCTGAATTCCTTCATTGCCCAACCTACCCCACCAAAAGAATGAGCATTTTCAATGACATAATTATAATAATTCGTTTCACCTGTAGCCTTGTATAACCACAAGGCTGCCCACAACAACTCATCCTTGTAACCACTCAACGATGGATAGTAACCTTTCACCACCTCAATACTGTCATCATAGTTTCCCCTAAATTTGTCAGCAAAGTCGAACAACTGCAAAGAACAGTACCAATTAGTAATCTGTACATGTGTCTACGTATAAGAAGATGGTTATTATAGTCATTTAATAGTTGTTTTGGGGGGAGGGGAAAGGTCTAGACGAACTCTTAACTAACTTACCTCTTTTGCGTGGTGCAAAAGATGGTTGGCATAATGGGGATTTGCTCTCCTAAATACAATTGATGATGCTGCCATTGCTGCAGCTGTCTCTCCTGCAAGATCCGAACCAGGGTGTTTCTCGTCAATCTTGTAAGCTTCTCTCCCTGTTGTCATGTCCTCTGGCCGCTGCCAACAGTGGTGATCACTTCTCCCGTCTCCCACCTTTGATCAAAAATAAATTTTGATCAACTGATTTTTAGTGCGGAAAAGAAAGCCTGCATTGTTTGCATCATTGTTAATGTATGCATACCTGACCCCAAAGGACGTTTGGCTGAGTATGGGACTTGATGAAGTAATCAGTGCCCCACTTAATTGCTTCAAGTGCATGGTGATATTCTCCAGCATCTGATATTTGTTTGCCGTATTCAATAACACTCCATGAGAGCAATGTTATGGTGAATGCCATTGGCAGGCCAAACTTCACATTGTCACCAGCGTCGTAATATCCTCCTACCAAATCCACCTAAAAAACACAATAGAACCATATTAACATATTTTCTCGAATCAAACTCTGCTAAAATATGAAGTTGATTGCGTTTTTGCTATATCTTTTGTCGCAAATTATGAAACATCGTAATTTTCCTCATGCTAGAGTTTCCCGCCATCATTATTTACAAACAGATCCCGTGATCAAACACATACTCCTTGTGGGAACCCATCGGAGAGGCCAGAGTGATCGCGCCAAGTAACTCTTTGATTGCGAGGCAAATAGCCGGACCTCTGGCCTTCAAAATAGAGAATGCTTTTTGAGAGAGCATCTTTGTAATCAAAAGCTTGAGTGTAAATATTAGTTATGAAATATAAACATAATAGAGAAGCAAGGCAGCGTTGAAGAAGAGTAGTAGTATGAAATGTAGGAAAGAGATTTGCATTTCCCATTTGTTTCTTGTTCACTTCTTTTCTCCATTGCTTTCTGGCTTGCTCTATATATACATGTTACATGTAGCACGTGGATTTAAGTATAGGTTTTGAAAAAGTGGCAAGTTTTCATTAATGGAAAAGGTTTTAAGGTATATATATACGAGTGGTAAGAAATATTGTTAATAAATTTTGTGTTTAAATAATTAAATATGATACCTTTCTTTCTGGGTCTTTTACAAAGAACAAGTGTGCTTTGAGTCAAATTCGAAACTTAAAGGCATTTCTTCCGTGTAGTGTTCGCATGTTTGAGTTATAAAAATTTTCTCACTTGAAAAAGTATAATAACATTAATTTATTTAATTTATTTTTAGGACTATACGATAATAATAATATACGTGCTCTTTTACAGGCTTTGATTAAGAAAAATATGATGAACCGTCCTATTATATCATATATATATAATTGGAATAAAAGAGTTTATATGGTTTGGTTAGACGTACATTTTTAAATATTATTAGGTATTTAATTAATTGATTAATGTTCAATTACTCATGTGTACACATGAATTAATTTAATACTATTTTTAAATATTATTTATAAATAAAATAAATAAATTTTGATTATCAACTAATATCATTAATTAATTTAATATTATTTTAGAAGAAATTATATTAAATTGAATATTCTAATTGAATATATATAATTTTTAAAATTAAAAAATTTAATATTAAAATTATTATTAGAAAAGAAACCCATTGCGCATTGGCTAAGTATGGGACTAGATGATTCATATTTAAGATATAATATTTTTTATGTTAAACAAATAATTTATATAAACTCAAAAATACATTATGACTGAAGGCATATATATCCTTAGAAAGAGAAGAAATATGTTTTCCCTCTTCAAAAATAAACTAATCTTTAAGAAAGTATTTCTTATACAAAGATGAAAAATAAAATGTACCCATATAGTCATATTTACTTTTCGATTACTGTTGAAGTGAATGGATCGGATACCATTGGGAGAGTTCGTAAACTTTCATTACTATTTTTTTTTAGGAATATTGATTAATTAATTAGAAGGGTACTAGACATCAATTCATAATTTTTAATTAATTAATAGCTTTTTTCTAAGATATTGTATATGCGGGATATATTGTATTGTTTTTTTTGTCAAAATGGATATATTGTATTGTTATTTTCAAAGAATTTTACTACTGTTAATATGGATACATTTTTCTGAGATATTATAAAAATTATGAAAAATTAAAATGCGGAATTGTTTATCTATTTTTATGAATTTTTTCATAAATAAAAATTAGTACTTCAAAACATGACATTTATGAGAAAATACTGAAAATACCTTTATTATCACAATTTAATAATAGATGCTCAAATTTTCATATGTCGGTAAAAGGAGCCTAATTACCACGTTACATTCGCACATGGAATATGTATATACTGACTCTTTTTTGCAGGGTTATCACAAAAATTCGAAATATTCAATATCCGTTCGAAATATATGTATCCGTATTTGAAATAAAACCAATATTATCCATATTCAAAATAAAACGAATATTATTCGTATCCGAATCCAACGATTCCGGATACGAATATGGACATATCCATATCCGATAATATCCGAATCCGAATTTATATATATTATATAAATATATATATATATATATATAATAAATATATATATTTTCTTATGTTTCAATTTATAATATATACATATATATATATATATATTTTAAATAATATATTTTAATAAGATATATATAATTTTGGCAAAAAAAGATTTATATATAATTATTATACATATATATCACATAAATTAAGTATTTTAAAAATAAAAAATTATTATTCATATATTCTTTAAAAAACATAAAAGTGAATTCGGAGCCAGATATTATCCGGATCCGGATATTATCCGTTGAATTCGGATTCAGATATATTTTTTCTGGATATTTCGGATACGGATTCGGGTTTTCGAATTCAAATTCGGATATAAGCAGATCTGTATCCGAATTATCCATTTGACAACCATACTGTTTTGTGCAAGTTAGACTCACCCTTATCCATTATCACGTACTCATCCAAATTAACTACTGATAATAGAGTGTAAAGAGCGGCGATGAATAATATCTTGATTTTGATCCAAGTTCTAATTATCTTATGGTGTATTCTCTAGATGTATAATTTTGATCATATTTTCTGATGTGTATTCATCTATGAAACAATTTTAACATGATTTACGTATTGATTCGTATGCGATGCACACATTTTTCAGATACGCATACTCAGGATCCGAATTCAGTGTGATATTTTGGATCCTCCACACGAGACATCCCGTTTGGGATAACTTAAATTTAAAATAAATAGCTTATTTTAATTTATTTATTTTACATATTTTCAAAAAATTAATTTAGATAAATATTTATTTAAGAATTTTAAAACCAAATATGATTTTCAAAATTGAAAATAAATTATTTATTTTCAGAAAAAGTACATACATACTTACTTTTTCTGGAAATAATCACTTATTTCCAGATTATAAGTTAAGCCAAACGGGCACATAATATTGTGGGCAGCTTTTCATAGAAAAATGAGAAAAAGGCTTTCACCGGACATTTATACTATCTATCATTATTTATCAATGTATGAAAACTATTAATAAATATACTTCAAAGATTTTATAAAATTAGATATATTAAAAATATATTATAAAGTTAAATAAATTTATGTCCGCATTTAGACAACGTCCAGTTATAATTTCATGTAATTTCTAGTTGTAATAATTTATTATTACAAATATTTATACTTTCTTCGTCCCAATTCGTGTGATTTGCTTGATTTTTTATTGTCAATTTGGTTAAATTTTGATCGAAAATTAAAAATTATTTTTTTACAATTTTTGAAAATTAAAAGCTACATTTTAAAGTAGCTTAAATATATTTTCTAATAATATATATTTTTTAATTTTTTATAATTATATAATATATGTAATTTACGATCAAAACTTAGTCAATTTGATCCCAAAAATAAGAGGAAGTATAATAATATAAATCAATTCAAGACTTACATACATTACGAGTAGTAGCACTATGTATCATATATATATATATATATATATATATATATATATATATATATATATATATATATATATATATATATATATATATATATATATATATATATATATATATATATATATATATATCATAAGTAAGACTTCGTAAAATTAGTAGCACTATGTATCATATATATATATATATATATATATATATATATCATAAATAAGACTTCGTAAAATTATTTATAATATTATTAAAGAAAACTGTTCAGCGATCACATTTGGATATTTTTAAATTCTAGCTGTTAGGAATTATGAGATTTGATGATAACAAATTACTTAGAATTACAATAGGGATTTAAAATTCATTGTAACTAGTCGATGGATATATGACTTATAAATATCCATTTATTAGAAAACCAGTTATCAGTTGAAGCTTGTTAATCAACCGATAAGTTGGATTGTAACATTTGATTCATGTTTCATTATCAATTGATTGTATTGCCTCGATGGATGCTGTGAAGTAGTCGACTAATGTTATTGACTTCAATTTATAGCTTCTCAACGGATGTGAAGAATGACTGATCAATTATAGATATTCCAAGTCAGAATTCTAAAAAATGAAGTAGTCAACAGATATTAGAGTCGATGGATAAAGACACTACTCAACGGATAAAAACTATCAATGGATAAAGGCAATCAACGGATAAAGGACCATCAATGGATAAGGAGTCGATGGATAACTCAATTAGCCATCGATACATCAATTGATCAATGGATATCCTATCCATCGATGGATGAGCAAAAGAGAATCAACTGATAAGCTTAACAACATTTATCTGTTGATTAAGGTTTCCCAATTTAGTTAAAGACAAAAGGAATGAGAACTTTGCAGAAACTGAATCAACGGAAGACAGTCATGTCAGGATTGTGATGACTTTCAAGGCAACACAGTCTTCAAGGAATGGATCAAGACAAAGATGTTTCCAGGATTAGACAAAGTCTAATGAAGACTGTGCAAGTAACTAATTTCTATTTTTATGTAAACATTGTAAAATATATTTTATAATGTTATGTGTCGATAGGAAATAGAAGTAGAAGAAAACTACCATATAGTAAGTAGTAGTCTATTGTAAAAAAGTGTAAGTGATTGTAAGTATTGTAGTTGAAGAACAACACTTTGTAAGTAGCTTGGTAATTCTACCAAGATTATTTAAAAGAAAAAACATACTAGTGGAAAAAACAATCCACTAGTAATTTTTATATTGCTTGTCTTGTTTTCTATATCATAAGTATTTCACTCTGAGTTCATTTAGTTCTGTCTTAACCGTACACTTCAAAACACACTAAAATCTTGAACAAACTTAAATCCGCAAGAATTAGAATTAATTCTTAAGTTTGTATTCAACCCCCCCCCTTCTCCAAACTTCTTGTACTCAAGGGCAAATAACAATTGGTATCAGAGCCTAAATTTTAACATATAGAAAGTTAAGATATAAAGTACATCAAGTATGGGTCAAAAAGACACAGGAGTGAAGATTCCAGTTCTAGAGAAAGACGAGTACTTTCCCTAGAAAGTAAAAATGCACTTGCATATGCTATCTATTGATCCTTCCTATGTCCACTATATAGAGAAAGGTCCACATGTGCCTATGAAGATAGTTACAAGTGTGAATGCAGATGGTACTCAGTCACCAGACAAACTCATTCCAAAACCTGTAAGTGAATACACAGATGAAGATGAGAAGGAAGTACACAAGGATAAAAAGGCTATGAACATTTTGTTTACTGGCCTTGACAAGGATATGTTTGACAATGTTATCAATTGTACAACCTCCAAGGAAGTCTGGGATACTCTTCAAACTCTATGTGAAGGCACTGAGCAAGTAAGAAAGAACAAGATGCAACACTTGATTAAAAAATATGAGGCCTTTCACTACAAGAGTGGTGAAGCAATCAATGACACATATAGTAGGTTTCAAAAGCTGTTGAATGAGCTAAAACTATATAGAAGAGTATATGCTGTTGAAGATACCAACCTCAAATTCTTGAGGTCCTTACCCAAGGAATGGAAACCAATGACTGTCTCTATAAGATAGTCTCCTGACTTTAAAGAATATACTCTTGACAAGCTGTATGGAATCTTGAAAACCTATGAGTTTGAACTACATCAAGATGAGGAAATTGAGAAAAGTTAGAAGAGAGACATGTTTGTTGCCTTGGTGGTCAAGGATAAGCAAGTTGCAGAATCTGGTAAAGATGTTATTGTCAAAGAAGGGAAGAAAGAAAGTCATGACAATAGTGCAAGTGGTGTTAGATATGATGAATCTTCAACTGGGAAAAGAAAAGAAACAGCTGAGGATGATGAGTCATACACCAAGGATGAAATGGATGAAATAGATGAGCATTTGGCTTTTCTATCAAGAAAATTTTCAAAACTCAAATTCAAGAGGAATCCCATGCAAAGGCCTGGATCTCAGTTCAAGAGAGACAATCAACAAGGCAAAAATCTTGTTGACAAGACTCAATTCAAATGCTTTAACTTTGGATTGGCTGACCATTTTTCTAATGAATGCCGAAAGCCAAAAATAGAGAAAAAGTAAAAGTTTAGTGATGGTATTGACTATAAGAAGAAGTACTATGACTTGCTCAAACAAAAAGAGAAGGCTTTTGTAATAGAAGAAAAGGACTGGGCTACTCAGGATGATTTTGAAGAAGAAGAATACATCAACCTTGCACTAATGGCCAATCTTGATGACCACGAAGCTAGTTTTTCTAGCAATCATGTAATTTCTACAAATCTATTTGAGTTATCCCAAGATAAATGCAATATTACAATTACTGAAATGTCAAATGAATTGTATAATTTGCATGTCACTCTTAAGTCCTTAAACAAAGAGAACACTAGGCTCAAAAGCACCTTAGAAACTCTCACTGAAAGAAACAATTATCTAGAGAGTGAGCTAGCGCAAATGGACAGACTCAAGGTAGAAAACAGAGATACTAGAAAAGAACTAGTTGAGTGTAAAAAGGAAATATAAAATTTGAAAGAAAAATTGGAAGAAGAACTAAGAACCATTGATAGATGAAACATGTCAAGTAAAGCTAGCAAAAAGATGAATGACATACATGGAACAAATTCTTTCACCATGTTGTCTGAGACTCTTGAGAAATTAGCCATTGATGAGAATCAATCCTTGGAAAAGAAGTAATCAATTGCTAATCCTGAATCAACTGATAAGGATTATCTATCAATTGATGATGTTATCCAAACTTATAATTATCCATTGATTGATAATGTTATCCCAATGGATAATTATCCATCGATTGAGGAATCATTAACTGCTAAGCAATCTGTCTTAAAAACCAAGCTTAACAGACATGTTAAATTTGTAAAAGAAGGTAGCTTCTCTAAATCTCAAGTCAAAGTTGAAAAGGATAATATAGGGTTCTTATCTAAAGATCAATTGAAGAAAAAATTAGAAAAGATAGAGCCTAATATTAAGCCAAATGAAAAGAAGAAGAAGGACATAAATGGTAAAGTAGGCATAACCAAGCACAATAACTACACAGCTGACAAGTATGCTCCTAGAAAGATATGTGCTAAGTGTGGTAGTAAGAATCACTTATCTGTGCAATGCAAGTCCATTATGCCTGCAATAACCAATGTGCCTGTTATACCTAACATGCATTCTAATTCTGTTTATGTTAGGTCCAAATGTGTTGTAGAGGGGGGGGGGGTGAATACAACTTTTTCAAAGTAATGAGAGAATATACAAATATGCATGTAGTAAATGATGACACAGAATTTCAAGAATATAACTTTATATTCATTGAAGGGTTTGCTACAACATTCATAAAAGTATCAGGATCAGTTGAACAATAAATACAACAATTACAGCAAATGCTCTCTCTTTAAAATTATCGTTACAATACAGAGATGGACTTAAAGTCTTATTACAAATAAAACAAAGTGCTGCTTTTATAATGTCGTGTAGTCTTGATCTTGTCCTTTTTGTGTACGTGGCCCAATCAGGACTCGTCAACAAAAAGTACTTTCCCAACCACTCTGGATCAACCGTTCACAATAAGCCACTTGTCCCTTGAACATTAAATGCTACATATCGACCCGCATCTCGATCTCGGCCTGGACCCATCTCGATCTCGATCTGTGAGAATCTCGATCTCGATCTATGAGAATCTCGATCTCGATCTGTGAGAATCTCGATCTCGATCTGTCGTGGATCGAGATTTGCCTTTGCAATGTTTATCTTTAATTATAAATCTCGATCCGCATCTCGATCTGCTGTGGATCAACATTTGCTTTAGCAAATATGCACTCATCGAATATTGACTTTCTTTAGTGACTAATTGTGGATTGACCTTTATGAGCAAGTTTCCCTAGCTTCTTCAATATTCTTCAACAAGCTCTTGAACATGGATCTCTACTACTGACATAAACTTGCTATCAATGTCCTGACACTTGATGCAACTGTCTGGTTCATAAGTGACTAGTCTTGATAGGGTTCTTGCTTCTGAATAGATTACCATGTTCAATTGGTAATGTGGCTTCCCAATAAGTGGTTCGAACATTAACTGTCAATAAACAATGTAACTTCACTAGAATCTTTTCTGGTACTTCGACAACGTCTTCATTACTACTACAATCTTGAATACTTCATTCTCTGTTCTTCACTGATTGTCAGTGAGTATAACTTCAAGACTGTAGCTGTCTTCTTTAACCTTTGTCTTTACCATGTCTTCAATTCTTCTAGATTCCTATGCTTCAAACACTGTCTATCTTCAATCAATGCTGTTACACTGAAATCTTTTAGTGGCACTGCTATACTGAATCTTCAACACTTCTGAAACCCTGAAAGTCTTTAAACATTATTCTTCACTGAGGCATGAACATATAAATGAACTTCTTTCAGTGACCTGTAGTAGACTTCAAAACTTCTTCTAATGTCTTGATTCACTGTATTTGCCTTGTCTTCATGTCTTGCTGATTTCTGTGTAATCGTAGTATTATTTACTTGTCCTGTTCTAGTGTTGAGTTATCACGATTACTATTTATACAGCTTTGTCATTTCCAACAATCTCCCCCTATTTGATTGTTAAACTTTTAGCAAACAAATAACCTAGGGAGGATAACTCAACTAACAACTAGAAAAAGAATGTCCGAGACTTGTAAATAATGCTACTGGTTTTTCTGGATCAAATATTGCATTTCCAGAATTCTTGTGTGACTGAAACGAAAGATGCTTGTTCCTCTGACGCTGAACTGATATTCAAATTGTATCATTTTCATTTCTGTCTGTTTGAGCTTTCTCCGTTTCAAAATCCTTCAGTTTGAACTTAAAGAACTTATCATGAACAGAGCTTCATAAGAATCAATTCCTGGGTATGTCTTCAACCAATACTCAACACAGCTCAAATAATGTTCTCCCCCTGCGAATATGATTCTCCTTCTTATTCTTCTTCTCCCTTTAGAAAATTAATGGAATAGTCATTTCTGTTCTTCCCACTTAGATTAGGAATCCTCTTCTGACAACTCCTTTCAAGTATAGGATACAGCTTCTTGATTCTCCCATATTTCTGTTGTTTCCCCTCAGGATCAGAAGATAAGATTTTCTTTTTCTTGTCCAAAATCTCCTCCTAAGGATATTAACTTCTCCCAAGGATACGAACCCCTTTCTCCAAGAATCTTCCAGGATTCAGGATACGAAACCTAAGGATATTAACTTTTAACTCTTCCGAAGGATACGAAGATAAGACTTATTAACTTCTTCTTTTTCTTGTTATAGCTATAACATTATAACTTCTCCCTCTTTATCCTTTTTCTTGTTATAACTATAACACTATAAATTCTCCCCCTTAGTTGAGGAATCCTCCAATGGCCCACTTTTGAAGATACCAATTGTTAATACCAATTGTTAGGTCCAAATTTTAGATGGTTTGTCTCCCAAAGAAGGTTCTCGTCTGTCGTTGATCGGAAAAAAATAGTAACTTTTCTGCCAGAAGTAGCAAGTAGCAAGGGTAAGTGTTTGGCTTATGGTTTCCTCACTTATACTTCGTTCTGTTGGTGTTTACACTTAAGTGTCGAGCACTTAGAAGTGTTTCACTCTTTCTCTCCCTATCTCTCACTCAAGTGTATCTCTCCCTCACTTTCACTTAAGTGTTTCTCTCTCTCACTTTCACTCTGCATTCCAAGATATAGCCTTCTGTACCTGCAAGTGAAATCCGTCAATTCATTCATATTCTCATCACCTCATTCATCAATATAAACTGAATCATTATCAAGTGGAGAATTGCCTCGTAGAGGTGTTTTTGATCTTTCATGCATAAGCACTGTCCCACACCAGACTCAATAGTAATTGCTAAATCACTGTCTAGTGGAGCCTCACCTCTTTGAGATGGGTTATCCCAAGATTTTAAAATCTTTTTGGGAATCCTGCCTTGTTCTATCAAGGAGTTGCCTCACACCTTCTCCGTAAACGGGAGGTGGACATTCCTTTTCAGGATCTGGAAATGTTCCTTCCAGGAGGGGCGACGTAGTAGACAATGTAATGAATGACAATTTAGAGTCTACATTTCCTTCGTAACCCAATGACGGGTGTTTGTTAACATGCCTATACCTCACACGGTGCACGCCTTGCAATGTGTCCAATTGTTAGGCCCCTAGTATAACTGTTAGGATTGTTAGGTCCCAAAAATTATATAAGGTTCCTAGTATATATCTGTTTAGGCTTACCATCAGCGTGAGTGCCGGTGGTGTGCTTGACTCATTACAAGATGCTCTGGCTAACGAACGAATTTCAATGAACTCATCCTGTCGAGAGAATGATTCCAGAGACAGGTTTATTGCCTTTTCAGCTCTGCATCCTTTTGAGAAGATACATATGAGCTTACAGATACCTCAGTTTATATACTTCTTTACTTCGCTGGAGGTAGAGCTGTGGGTGCACTTCCGACTTCATCCTTATTTCTCCCTTATCAACCTCTAACAAACATAAGTTCCTTATTACTCCAAGGGTTAATATATGGAAGTGGATGAAATGAGTGTTTGGTATTAAGGCCTGGGTAAGAGATTGATGGGTTTTCAACCTCTTGGCCAGCTTCTGTAGCCACTGGGGGCTAAACGGATAGGGTCAAAGATTTAAGATAAATAAATAATCACTTTAACATTCCAAAACATATTTTTCATCTCAAGGAAAAAGAAAAATATAAGAAGGAATGGTAAATGATTGCATGAAAGCACTTTTAATAAAAGAGTTTTGTCAGATCGAAAAATTTATCATTTAAGAGCATGACACTAATGGAAATTTTCTTTAAGATACTTATCCCATAATAAAACGCGGGAGTATCAGAGAAAAATTCTATCACTTATGAATTTCTTATAAGGCAAATTTCCCATAATAAAACGCGGGAATTTACTTCAAATAAGAAGTTCAACTCTCTTATCAAATCTTATCTCAATAAAATGACTCTTTTCCATTAAACCTAAGCACTGTATGTTTTGAAAACAGTTTTGCAAAACATCCTTATCAGATAGAAGAGAATGATTTTCCGACTCATAATTCAATTATGATTTACATCATTTTCGTCTGCCTGATAATGTACCCGACTTAAAATCAAAACATGACAATTGGGGTTGAATGTATGCTTAACATTACAGTACTAGGCCTTCAAAGCAACAATCACTGTTTTGGTACTATGAATCAATGTGAAACATACACTGAAACAAGTAGTTAAAAACAAATCATTTTACAAGTGATTGGTACCTCGAAGTTAAAATAATTTTTTTTAAAAGAGAGAAAAAGCTTTTAAAGATAAAACATTTAAAACAAGCTTTTGGGAGTGAATAAAGTTTCGAGAGAATAGAAAGATTATCCTTAAGAAAAGTTTTTCAAAAGAGAGGTTTTGAAAAAGAATTCTTAAGTTTTCTTAATTAAAACTGATAGAGAAAATGAATGTATCTTTGAATAAAACATTTTGAAAAAGAAATAGACAAATTTTTTTTTAAATACATTCAGGATCATAAGCCAGTCAAAGAAAGAAAACTAAATATATCACAATTATTTTGCAATAAAATATTATTCAGTTATCACAAAGTAACAAAAGATAATACTTGTACTACAAATAATTATGCTGCGAATTTATTTTAATTTACTTAAATCATGGAACAGATATTTCATTGAATTGTTTTATATCATCATGATTTAAATAAACCAAAATAAATTAAATACTTATGCTGTACTAAGCAATTGCCAATCACATGCATTTATAAAAACTATACATGACAATTATTCAGTAGAACAATAAGCATATCACAATTAATTGCACGCTGATACCAATTATTCGATATTTATCAATAATTTCAAGATGCAAGAAATTGTGCTTCTGTTATTTTATCAAATTAAAATTATGAAACTAATAACCATTGAATTGCTTCAATCCATAATTTCAATAAGATAAAATAAATTCGCTAAATACTAAAATATTCATTAGATTGAATATTAGCATTTAACTTCCTACGCCATATCTAATAATTGTCACTTTGCACATTGTAAGCGTACTCATAACAATTACTAATTGATATACGTAACCTCGAGATTATAGTTGAAAAGAAATTCACAAGTCCTTTAAATAGGGAAAAAGTAATACTTGTGATTCTTTTTACAATCCCTCGCAATAAAATCAATTTTAGAAATATTTTCTAAGTATATAAAATATTGAGAATTTTATACACATAACTTGGAAAATACTTCATCTTCCAATATTAGTGAGTTTTGAAATATGCATTAATTATTTAGAACAGAAATTCTAAATACCATCACTAATATCAAAAGCATCACAATTACTTGTAATAAAATATTTTAAGACTCTTAGAGTAAAATATCAAAGCAATTAAGCAAGATATCATTGACTAATTCTTATCTAATATTTAATATACAAATAATTATGCCTCTAATTTATTTTAATTTACTTAAATCATGGAACATATATTTCACTGAATTGTTTTATATCATCATGATTTAAACAAATCAAAATAAATTGAATACTTATGCTAAATAATTTAACTATTACTTATGCATAATACTTTACAAGCAAGATAATTAAACTAATAGCAAAAAAATATGAGGTACTGGATTTCAAATAAATTCACAAGTCTTTGAATATTGAACATTTAATACATGTGAGCTTATTTAAGAATTCCTTGCAGATGGGATTTCCAACAACTATGTATATTAATAATATCCCAAGTTTACTAACCAACTTAGATAAAATAAATTCATCAAGTTATTTAGCAGACATCTGCAAGTTATTCGACTAAGGACAACTCTCAAAAGAAATGATACCTGATGTCCATTAGCTTGTTCCTTCAGTGGTATGAAGAGTTCAACAGAGTTGCTGGAAATTGACAGCTTCTAGGAATGACTTCCCTGTCTTTCGTACAACCTGCATCATCTATATTTATATAGCCAATTAGGTTAAACCTATTATCTTAAGGGTCCTAGATTCCAAGAATTGGTGATCCCCTAAGATGTCTAACAATTCATAACTTAGCTATAAGATAAGATTCTCTAATTTCCACTTGGAAACTTGCACATAGGCATATCGAGAATAAAATATACGGTCTTTGTGCACTTGAATAAGTAATGAGCTTATCATACCTCTATAGCTTGTCACTTCAGTTCATATACCTGATTTGCCCTGATCAAGCTTAGTGGTCTGTTGGAAAGTAGTCTTGGCAGGTCTAGAATCTTTCAAATTGCGCATCTTCAAAAGATCCTTGACTTCCTTTAATTGCCATCATTCTTTCGAATTAATTATAATCCAGAAAGAATTGCAACTCTTTCAACATGCTCATTTTGTACCTACTCTGCATTAACTTAGCAAAAATATATCTTGCCAAATTTTCGTTAGTAGACCCACATATAATATACTCATGGTATACTTAGCACATATATAACATTGTGTGTGCCTTGTATTCTGGAGAGATATATGTGTATAACTTACTCTACTATAAAATCATATTAAAGTAATTAACAGTCAGAGTGTCATACCATGTCCTTGATGTTTTTTTTTTCCTTTTTTTTTGAATCCCTATCTCCGTCATAGAAGAGCTTGCGAAAAGAATGATATGCAAATTGTAATGGATCTGCAACTTCATCTTCTAGCTTCACCATTCAGGAGTGCACTTGTTCACATTCATCTGATAGATCTTCATGCTTGAATGCTCCACATGTGCTAGATTGTTAGGTCCTAATCGTTGAGTCCCTGAAAATTGTTAGGTCCCCATTGATGAGTCCCAAGGGATCAAGTCTCGTCACTGGTGCTTACTGCTTGATCTTGAAAGTCCCAAAGATTCTGTTTCCATCATCGTCGATACATTCTGCTTTAAAGTCCTGTAGCACCCAGTTTGGCTTTGCCCCTCATAACAATGCCAATAGTCATCCAGTTATTGAGAACCCTTACTGTACCAATTTCAGCTTCGACTTTAGTGGTCTGGGTTCCAGCTTCAGTAGTTTCTGCCTTCGAACTGATTGAGATCACCTTGCATTGCAATCACTCAATCTGGATCAATCTGTACTTTTCTAATATTCTTTGGGCTACCAATTGTTAATGATACTAATTGTTAGTTCTTGACAATTGCTCTTTCCCAAGAGTAACTATTTACTTTGCATAGCACTTCTAGCCTTTACACAAGAATCCGGATCACTAAGAACGAGACTCCAAGATTGAATTTGATTTCAAACCTTTTGTCTTGACAGAAATGTTCTTAATGAAATCCTTTGATCTTCATTGTTGAGTATGACTAGTAGATCCTTCTTCTGTTTGCTCCCCCTGAGTTGCTGCTAGGATGTGTTGAAGATCCTTCACCTTCTACAGTGGATTTCCACTAAGGATCTGAATCATTATCATTGCCATTGATTCCTTCTGCAACCTCAGCTTCTACATCAGTATATGAATTTGTCAAATATTCAGAATAGTCGTTCATTTGAATGCTTGGGAGCTTGGTGTTGTAGGTCGACAAATTCAGACTTTTAATCACCTTCTGTTTTCACATCACTTAAGCCCTGAAGACTTTTGACTTCAATGAGTAGCCGAGGAAAATTGTTCCATGAGTCTTAACTTAACTTGCCAAGATACTCAAATAAATCTTCAATTAATAACAATCTCCTCCAAACACACGAAAAAGCTTCAGTGTTTGCTTCTGGTTGGCCATTAACTCATATGATGTCTTTTCACGATCTTGTTGATTAAAGCAGCATGCTGTGTTAATTTGCTTCAGCTTTAAAGTACCTTTTTCAGTGCAGACTTCACTTAGAACTTCACTCGCGAAATGCAGTTCCACTATCTGACTTCAAAGTTCTCACAGCTTACTTTGCTTCCAACTTGATCTCCTGATGTGATCAATCACCATATGTGACATTTTGTCTGTTGAATGCACGAACATCACCAATTGTAATTAGGGTTATCAATTTCAATCACCATTAAGCATATTTCTTTCATGACTTTTCTTCAGTGTGATGTTTTCTTTGACTTCCCTATGTGACATACTTCATAATGTCCTTCTAAATAGAATTCCATATGAAACAGTCCTCTCACCAATTTCATCTTTATCAAAGAATCCATTGCCTTGTAGACTGACAAGTGTGAGAGCTTCCTTTGCCATAGCTAACTCTTCATTAATGAAGCTTCACTGAAAAGTTCACTTCAGCTTTGCATCGAGATTTCATGTCAGCTACGAACAAACTTCCTCAACCTCAGCTGAGTGAGCTTCCAACCTTCTTGTTTGAGATCAACCACTTTTCCTTTTCAATGCTTTTCCAGAAAACCCTTGACAAAGAATTCCCTAGTGCCCTTTAGATAGTGCTTAACTCCTTTCAACAAGAAAGATGCTTCTACTGATGACAGTTCTTAACTCATGATAGCCATATCCCTTGTACATCCTTTGCTGCCATCTCCAAAGGTTACCATTGGGGAGGCCTTCTCAACCAGTTGTGATAGAAGAGCTTTAATCTTAATCATATGCCTCGAACAATAAATGTTACGAAGTCACAAAATTTTTCGCTTTCATAACATACTCTGCGATCACAAAAGATTAAGCTTCTTGGTACTCAACTTCAATTGAGTCCAGATGGGTTAGAGATATTTTCAGAGGTAACAACAGCTTCAACCTTAATATGCACAAGCTAATCTTTGACTGATCACTTCTCATATACTGCAGCCTTGACAAAGTAGTCTTTAGGCTATGAGACTAGTGATTTCAACCTAACTTAAGGTGAACTAGCAGTCTTTACCCTATTGTGACTCTTATACATGCTTTGTCTAAGATTATGCAAGTCCTAAGATATGCATTTTCAAATTTAACTAAACAAGCATGGAAATAAGAACACATGGTAAATATTCAGCTTCACTGCATAAAAGCACATGGATAGAAGAACTAACAAATTAATTACTAATTCTGTCTAATCCATTCTGTCGTTGTCTAACGTTTTTAACTATCTCTAATTACCTAAGTCAGTTTTAGATTAAGCTTCGAATCTACATGACTTACTGACTCTGAGATAATTCTACCATCTTTTAACCAATTATCCCTAACAAGCAATACATGATCTAATATAGCATTTAAGTACAACTATGTGAGTAAAAGCAAATGAAATGAAAATAAGCACATAAACAATTAACAAGTCATTTGCCATTAAGAACAAATAAAATCTGATATATGACCTGTTTGTCTATTAGCAATTTCACAACATTAGCAGAGGTATTAAATCACATCAAATTTAACTCAAGTTTCAGTAAATGTTTAGGGATACACCTAACCGTCTAGAACACCCTATCTAATTCTAGATATTCATTTTACTGCATATAAAATCAAATAAGAAATGTACTGATTAAACTCATGAATCCTAGCATGCAATCTTATTCTTAGCAATCAATTAAGCATTTAAGTCCTAAGATGCTAGCATGCTATCATGAATATAATACATTCCAAAACTTAATAAACATACAGTTCTGAATTAGATAAACGTATACTAGTTAGAATGTATACCTGTGAAGTGCTTAGTGATTCATCTACAGTGTTGGTCATTGATGCCAGATATCCATTTGGTACATCACTGTCACTGATAGAATCAACCTTGCATTTAACTTCATCAACAAATGCTTTCCCTTGCTGCATCCTCACTAATGCTTGAGATTCCTGCTATAACCCAACATAGTGTCTTCATCTTTTGCTTGCTCCTTTTATGATCTTGTAGGTGTCATACTCCATCTTGAGTAAAAGTGTTTTGTTGATCTCAGCGGTACCTTCCATGATGACCTCTATTTCTAGGTTTATCGAACGGACGTATCGAAAGCTATTTGCTCCTTATCAGCATCTGAAAAGTGCACTCCCTCTTTGGGCTCAGACCGATGTGGTACAATCACATCTCCTTCCATATGCTCAGGAACAACAACCATCGTAACAAATTCATTATCAAAACCCATTCTTCATTGATCTCGGTCGAACACTAGAATCTTGAATTGATTTTAAGGTGCCATCTTAATATAGATTTAGAATAGAGATAATAAACTTTTCTTATTACTTGAGTAGTAATTAAAAAAAAATTGAATTATCTCCAAATGAATCAAAGTTCCAAAACTGGTCACCAAAAATAATTCTAAGTACCCGACACTAGGCTCTGTAGATAATCTATGTCGATCTTGATCTACATCTCGATCTACATCTCGAGGTCGATCTCGATGTCGACAGATCGAGATTTACCTTAACATATTTTAAGCCATTTTCGCAAGTCGATCTAGATCTCGATCTACAAAACTTTTGCCTATGTCGAAATTTCACCAAGTCGAAATTCTCAAAGTAGATATTCTCAAGTTGAACTTTTGTCCTTGGTCGAAATTTGCTGCCTGACTTTCACACTTTTTGACTTTTGTGTCTTTTCTCCCCTACCTCACCTAACAACCACGTGCTAGGTACAGAGTCTTCTGATAATTACTTTTTGTGCAGTGAGTCTGTCCAATCAAAAGCCAATAACACACTTTTCACTTTATGTCTTTAGAAAAGGTAATCAAAAAGTTGCTGGGTTTATCTTCTTTACAAAAACAGCGATGAACACGTGAAGAACACCACAAACCATAGTACCCAGTTTAATTCACAACAATTATCTAAAATACACCCAAGCTAAATAATTACACCTGGAGTATTTAAATAATTTTAGGACGAGTTTTCACTGTTTAATTAATTTAAGTACACTTTTCAAGAAAATCTTAAAAAGTAGATCTGGACTTGAAAACTCCCTAATCTTCTACCAAACACAAGGATCTATGTTTTGTATGTCAAACATTAGGCTCTGATACCAATTGTTAGGTCCAAATGTGTTGTAGAGGGGGGGGGTGGATACAACTTTTTCAAAGTAATGAGAGAATATACAAATATGCATGTAGTAAATGATGACACAGAATTTCAAGAATATAACTTTATATTCATTGAAGGGTTTGCTACAACATTCATAAAAGTATCAGGATCAGTTGAACAATAAATACAACAATTGAAGCTTGATTTAACTGATCCTCTCTCTCACTTCTGTTTTACAGTAAATGCTCTCTCTTTAAAATTATCGTTACAATATAGAGATGGACTTAAAGTCTTATTACAAATAAAACAAAGTGCTGCTTTTATAATGTCGTGTAGTCTTGATCTTGTCCTTTTTGTGTACGTGGCCCAATCAGGACTCGTCAACAAAAAGTACTTTCCCAACCACTCTGGATCAACTGTTCATAATAAGCCACTTGTCCCTTGAACATTAAATGCTACATATCGACCCGCATCTTGATCTCGGCCTGGACCCATCTCGATCTCGATCTGTGAGAATCTCGATCTCGATCTGTGAGAATCTCGATCTCGATCTGTGAGAATCTCGATCTCGATCTGTGAGAATCTCGATCTCGATCTGTGAGAATCTCGATCTCGATCTGTCGTGGATCGAGATTTTCCTTTGCAATGTTTATCTTTAATTATAAATCTCGATCCGCATCTCGATCTGCTGTGGATCAACATCTGCTTTAGCAAATATGCACTCATCGAATGTTGACTTTCTTTAGTGACTAATTGTGGATTGACCTTTATGAGCAAGTTTCCCTAGCTTCTTCAATATTCTTCAACAAGCTCTTGAACATGGATCTCTACTACTGACATAAACTTGCTATCAATGTCCTGACACTTGATGCAACGGTCTGGTTCATAAGTGACTAGTCTTGATAGGGTTCTTGCTTCTGAATAGATTACCATGTTCAATTGGTAATGTGGCTTCCCAATAAGTGGTTCGAACATTAACTGTCAATAAACAATGTAACTTCACTAGAATCTTTTCTGGTACTTCGACAACGTCTTCATTACTACTACAATCTTGAATACTTCATTCTCTGTTCTTCACTGATTGTCAGTGAGTATAACTTCAAGACTGTAGCTGTCTTCTTTAACCTTTGTCTTTACCATGTCTTCAATTCTTCTAGATTCCTATGCTTCAAACACTGTCTATCTTCAATCAATGCTGTTACACTGAAATCTTTTAGTGGCAATGCTATACTGAATCTTCAACACTTCTGAAACCCTGAAAGTCTTTAAACATTATTCTTCACTGAGGCATGAACATATAAATGAACTTCTTTCAGTGACCTGTAGTAGACTTCAAAACTTCTTCTAATGTCTTGATTCACTGTATTTGCCTTGTCTTCATGTCTTGTTGATTTCTGTGTAATCGTAGTATTATTTACTTGTCCTGTTCTAGTGTTGAGTTATCACGATTACTATTTATACAGCTTCGTTATTTCCAACAGTTTATCCTCATTTAGTTGATTCTCATGCTATTCATGCTCAATATGCATCAATGCCTTATATGTTTAATTCATATCTTGCATTTGCCAACATGAATATGTATGTTATGCCCTAAAATATGCACAGAAATTTTCATGCTCCAAATTTCTCTAATTCTGTAAGCATGAATATTCCAAATATTAGCATTGAGAATCTTGAGGTGAAGAAACCAACACCTAAGGTTGAAGTGGAAGTAAAACCACCTAAATCAAAGGTACAAAAATTGGAAAACCAAAGGTTGCAACTAATAAGAAAGGACCCAAGGCAACTTGGGTACCAAAATCTTTGGTACTTGGACAATGGGTGTTCAAGACACATGACTGGAAATAAATCTCTGCTCACAAAGTTTGAGGAGAAAGCTGGCCCTGGGGTAACTTTTGGAGATGACAGTAAATGATACACCATGGGATATGGCTTGATTTCAAAAGAGAATGTCATCATTGAACCTGTTGCATTAGTTGATGGCTTAAGACACAATTTTTTAAGCATAAGTCAAATATGTGTCAATGGAAATAAAGTTTACTTCACAACTGAAGCATGCATAATTTCCAACAAGAAAGATGGAAGCCTGATTATGACTGGGAATAGAAAAGAAAATGTGTATATAGCTGACTTCAACTCAACAAGTGGAGACTCAATGACTTGTCTTCTCTATAAGGCAAGTACAAATGAAAGTTGGCTATGGCAAAAGAAATTAGCTCACTTAAATTTCAAAGCCATGAATCAGTTGGTCAAGAAAAATTAAGTGAGAGTATTACCATAAATGGAATTTGTCAAGGATGGACTATGTGATGCCTGTCAGAAAGGAAAACAAAGAAAGACATCATTCAAGTCAAAATTGGAATAATCAATTGAGAAGCCAATTGAGTTATTACACATGGATTTGTTTGGTCTTGTAAATATCATGTCCATTACAAAGAAGAAGTATGATTTAGTCATTATGGATGACTTTTCAAGATTCTCATGGACTTATTTTCTGCATTCAAAAGATGAAGCCAGTAATCTCATCATTAAGCACATAAGAGAAGTTGATAAAAGTATTGGATTGGATGTAAAGAAAATAAGAAGTGACAATGAAACAGAATTTAAGAATTTCACAATGAAGGAGTTCTATGAATATAATGGAATCATACACACCTTCTCTGCACCAAGGACACCTCAACAAAATGGAATAGTTGAGAGGAAAAATAGGACATTTATTGAAGCAGCTAGAACTATGTTGGAAGATGCTAAACTACCAACATATTTCTGGGCTGAGGCCATTAATACAACATGTTATACTCAAAATATCTCCATAGTGAATCAAACTTAAGGAAAGACACCTTATCAATTGATCAAGAAAGACAAAAAGCCAAAAGTGGGGTTTCTTCATTTCTTTGGCTGCAAATGATATGTGCTAAGGAATCAAGGTGAAAACCTAGGAAAATTTGAACCCAAGGCTGATGAAGCTATATTTGTTGGGTATGCACTATCAAACATAGCCTATAGTATAACAATCCAAGCCCATAACTGAATGTATACCTGACCCAACAACCCACCACAGGTCAGCCCATAAAAAACTAGCAATTTTAGGTATACATTAGTTATTGACTTGTCTTTATAAATGGCCCAAATATACTTTATCTATTTGATGTGGGATGTTACAAACACCCCACCTTATTGGGTCGACGTCCTCGTCGAGCCCACTGACAAACTTACGGAACCCGGGCAGTGCCTTAGCACTTCCGGCCGGGCCAGGCTCTGACACCATTTATAACAACCCAAACCCATAACTGAATGCATACCGGGCCCAACAACCCACCACAGGTCAGTCCATAAAAAGCTAGCAATTTTAGGTATACATTAGTTATTGACTTGTCCTTATAAAGGGTCCAAATACACTTTATTTATTCGATGTGGGATGTTACAAACACCCCACCTTATTGGGTCGACGTCCTCGTCGAGTCCATGGACAAACTTACGGAACCCGGGCAGTGCCTTTGCATTTCCGGCCGGGTATGGCTCTGATACTATTTATAACAATCCAAGCCCATAACTGAATGTATACCAGACCCAACAGCCCACCACAGATCAACCCATAAAAAACTAGTAATTTTAGGTATACATTAGTTATTGACTTGTCCTTATAAATGACCCAAATACACTTTATCTATTTGATGTGGGATGTTACATATAGAGTCTATAATCTTAGACTACACATTATTATGGAATCTTTACATGTAGTATTTGATGATAAAAAGATTCAAGGACTGTTTGATGAAGGAAATCATGACACACTGCATTTTGAGAATGAATCAAATGATATAGATGATGATGAAGAAGCAGAAATTATAAAATCACAAGTACTCAGAAACCCAATATCAGTTGATGTTACAGCATCAATGGATAATTTATCAGTTGACAGAAATCCATCAACTGATAATTCATCAACTGATAATTCTTCAATGGATAATCAACATTCTACATCTAGGGTATCCAATTCAGGGGGAGGGTTTCAGAATCAATCCAGAAATTCAAATCAATTTGAGTACAATTCTAATGATCATGAAGCCTCATCATCAAGGCAAAATTTGCCTCCTCAAAGAAAATGGACAAAAAACCATCCATTTGAACTAATCATTGGAAATGCAGAAGATGGTGTCAAGACAAGAAGTGCTACTCAAAATGAGTGTCTGTATAGAAGCTTTCTATCTCAAGAAGAACCTAAAAGAGTTGAAGATGCTCTTATGGATCCTGATTGGGTTTTAGATATGCAAGAGGAACCTCGTATATTCACATGATGAATCCCCATCTGCAAGATAGCAAAAAATTAAGGTTTATCACTCAAATGTGGTAAATGATAGTATAAACCCTACAATATATATGTACGTACCTTGATTATGATCAAAATATCCTTCGATTGAACCAATTCGTTGATGAACTACAAATCCCCAATTTTTTTTAACCTTAGTTTCACACTCTATCAGCACTTACGTATTTATGTTTAGATATAATAAAATTTTAGATGATAAGAGGTCTCACGTGATTAGTCCGTGTTTTTACTTAACACAATATATCCTAATCACTTTCCACATAATTTCTTTTTTTATTTTTTTTAATTTACACGTCAGTTACGACTAACATATGTTAAGTCAATTTTAAACTGAATGACTATAATTAGAAAGTTTAAAATGAAAAGGATCGTAATATTTATTTTTATAGTCTAGGGACCTAAATAAAAAACAACGTATAGTTAAAGGACGAAATAATTTATTTTCCCTATTCATTTATCAAGATTCTAGTGTAAAGTGTCAATAAAAATGAATCAACTCATAAAAAATGACAAAAAATTAATAATTAAAGTGTGTCCATGAACAAATACCGCAAAAACACTTTTTTAAAAAGAATCATTTATTCGTAATTGATACATATAAAGTGCGATATAGATTTGATCAAAATATGTAATTTCCGAACATTATTTTTACGTAATGTTAAACAGCAACAACGGCGGGATGAAAGCTAAACATGTGGGTGAACCCTGAATGAGCCAAAGCAAAAAGCAGCAACATAAATAACACCGGACATTGCTTTTAAATTGAAATTTGTATACGCGGTATATCACTAATTCACTATACACTTGCGAATAGTTATAATAATTTCTGATCCACTCTGAGTTGGATCTGAATGCTTTAATGGAAATAAATTCTAGTTCAATTAGTCGCTGCTCCAAAGAGCATCACTCCATCTACCAGGATTGGTTTAATCTTGCTGATTCAGGTCATCTCTCTCTCTCTCTCATCTCTCTCTCCCTCTCCCTCTCATCTCTCTCTCTCTCTCTCTCTCTATTATAAGGTCAATTACATGACTTGACTGAATAATTGTTGTGGATCGATGATTCAGATAGAGATGGCCGCCTCACTGGAGCTGATGCTATTAACTTCTTTTCCATGTCCAATTTGCCCCGTCCTGATCTCAAACAGGTTTAATATATATTTTTGTTTTTTTTTTATAATTGAGTATTATTTACGATTACATGAGTTGGACAAGTATGTGCTTTCTAATTATAATGTATTAGTGTTGATTTGTTTCTGATATATTTGGACATTCTAGTAAAGTTTCGATAAGCCTAATTTATGTGGATAATTCAAGTAGTAGGTTTTGTTGATTACTTTTAGAGTTATATGTGTGTGAATTATGTTCATGCCTCTAGAATAAGGATTGTTAGTCGCAATATGTCATGTTTTCATTCTAGTTTTGGATTGTAGTTCAGTTCTCATCCTCATACTTAAGCTAGTCTTGGTTATATCCTGACTGCTCTGACCGCAATGGACAATTGCTCTTAAGGGATGCTGAACAAGATGTTACAGATAAATCTGTTCTGGTTTCATACGCAAATCAGGTTTGTTTGTATGTAGCTTGTAAAAAAGATGAATAAACGAGCTAAAAACGAGAATAACGATAATCTCGGGTGGATTAGCTGTAGAAACCCCACTACTCCATTGATTTTCCAACCGCAGGAGGGATAAATTTAGATGGATCACAACCTAAATAAAATTTATATGGATACCAAAAATCGTTGTATATTGATCGAGTCTTGTAAGACTAGGATACGACGTAAAGTATATATACTAGGAATAAAACCCTAACAGACTAAGGCTTGTAAACAACTGAGCTTGTTGAAAATAACCTACTACATATTATATATACTATTAACCCCGCATATAAATACATATGCTAATAATCGTACATAAAATATAATTAAACTATTTACTAATAGATATAAAAGACTCCTTCTATTTGGATTCTTGTTCCCCATCAGAAAGGTTGCCATTTTTGTCACACAGAAGATTCCAAAGGTGTGAACGGAAGAGTTAATAGACTCTGCTTCTATCCTTTCTGGAGGAAAATTTTGGGGAGAGGAGAGACGAGTTGTCTTTGACTTAACCTGCATTAAGATTTTAGACTTGTCGTTAAAAAAAATGGAAACGGGAATAGAGAAAGGAAATTAAAACATAGGAGTAGGAGAATATAAAGGTTATGGATTAGGAGAATGGAATGAGAAACACTCGTTTGAGAAGGAATGGATGAATGAGCTGAGGAATATGATACTCATCTTAAATGTGGTGGCCTATATTTCGTTCGATATTGGCCCTCTTTCATTCTCTATGACCAAGCTCAAACTTGGAAATTGTCATTCCTGATTAAGAAATTATGAGGGGACTGCTTATTCTTATTCTTAACAGTTAACATATAGTAATAGTTGGTAGCCTTTGGGTTCTTTTGAAATGGGGTTAACAGTTTATGTTGGAAAATCATATTATCATGTATAAATTCTTTTGGACTTGTACTTACGTGTGTATGTGGTTTCCATTATCTGTTTTCTTCATAGGTTTGGGCAATTGCAGATTCCAAGCGACAAGGCTTCCTTGGTTTTAATGAGTTTGTTACTGCAATGCAGGTTCGAGTTAGGTCCCATGTTTTGTTTGTAATATCAATTGTATTTCTAGGATCTGATTACTATTTACTTCTCATGATAGTTAGTTTCTTTGGCACAATCTGGACAGCCATTAACTTCTAATCTCCTAAACTCTGAAGGTAATGTGTCTATGTGCTTCTTGATCCTTTCAAGGGTAAAGTTGATTTTTTCGAATCTCATCTTTTGTAAGGTAGTATGATATTTTTCTTAATCATTTGTTGTGTACATGTCTCTTATATTTTGTTCCAGTTGATTTTGAAAATCTGAATCTTCCAACGATGGATGGATTGGATTTATTATTAGCTGTAAGTATGTCACTTCAGCACTTCAGTTCACGCATTTCCTTTATATCATAACACAAGTCAGTATCTTACTTTTTCTTAAATGGCAGAAAGAAAAGCGTGCATCCAAAAAAAGTGAAGATGAGCTAAATGGTAAGAACTTTTTTATCCAAGTGTGAAATGGACATCAGTTTTCTTCCTCAACTGTATGTTCTGGCAATGGCTTAGGTTCTCCAGTGCAACCTTCAACATCAGCGAATTGGTTTTCTTCTTCAAAGTCGTCAAAGAAGGTGTGTTGTGTTTATTATTTACTGTGGTTTCATTTTCAGTTGCCATGCTTCATATTAGAATTTGCCTCTTCGCTAATACTTGATAGATCTCTTGTTCATCTTTGTAAAAGTAATACATGTCGGTTGTTTTTCTTATTAGCTATCTTTAACCTCGGTTACATCCATCATTGATGGCTTGAAAAAGTTGTACATTCAAAAGGTGAAGCCTCTAGAAGTCACATATCGTTTCAACGATTTTGTTTCTCCCTTACTGGTGAGTAACTTACCCGCCTGCAATAATATGAGCACCTATGTAGTCCTATATTATTTGTGTTTATTTTCTTCTTTTTATCTCCAAATATATATAAAAAAACAGTTCAATAAATATTATATCTTTTAATCTTTGATATTTTGTCCCTGTAGACTAGTAGCGATTTTGACGCAAAGCCCATGGTCATGCTTTTGGGACAATACTCAACAGGAAAAACGACGTTTATTAAGCATCTACTCAAAAGTAGTTATCCAGGCGAGTCTACCAGATCTTGTTTTTCTATATACTCAAATAATGTATTCCAGAGAGTTGTTTTGAATTTCCTCGTTCTACAGGTGCTCACATTGGGCCAGAGCCTACAACAGACAGATTTGTTGTTGTTATGGTAATAAATTAGCTCTTTCCTTCCACTTCCATGGTACTGGTTTAGATTAATGAATAAGAGTGTGATGACTGACGAGTCTGGCTGCTAATCATAATCAACTATATTCTCATATGCACAGCCATATTTATTTAATATTTTAATATATTAAATAATCCGTTACATTCATCTTAATGTTAAGGGATTTGCTAAACCAGCAAGTTCTTGTATAATAAAGGTTAGACCTAAATCTAGAAAACCAATTGCTTCCTTCATAGCGAGAAAGCTAGCTGCAGGCTTTATAGGTTGACAACGATAGCTGTGTAATCTTATAAAATCGAACAACCGTGATACCTGTTTGATGGATAATATGCCAAGCTTCGATTAATTAGATATGAACTTTTTTACTTATGCTATCAATTTATCTCTTCCAGTACTTCAGTTTTTCCTATTGCGAAAGGAGTATATTGGTCTCCTAGTTTCCTACTTCCATTCTCCTATGCCCTTTTATTGTTGTGTTACTTCTGTACTTTCTGACTTTTACTAGCCCAGATTGGTTATGTTTCATTTTGGGTCCAGCTATTCACAATCTTAAATTACCGAAAATGGAGAATAAACAATTAGTTTGTATCTTCACTATTTAGTTGTACTTTCGTGCAGAATGGACCTGATGAAAGAAGTATACCTGGGAATACTGTTGCTGTTCAAGCAGACATGCCATATAGTGGACTGACTACATTTGGAACTGCATTTTTGTCAAAATTTGAGTGTTCGCAAATGCCACATCCTGTGAGTAATTTTTGAAGTATTACTACAAGAATATTTGAATTCTTAATGAGATTAACTGACAATGCCTCTAAATTAAAGCTTCTCGAGCACATCACATTTGTGGATACTCCTGGAGTATTGTCAGGGGAAAAGCAACGAACTCAACGAAGCTATGATTTTACTGGTGTAACATCATGGTTTGCTGCAAAATGTGACCTTATACTACTGCTTTTTGATCCTCACAAACTAGATATTAGTGATGAATTCAAGCGTGTGATTTCATCTCTACGAGGACATGATGACAAGATACGTGTGGTGTTGAACAAGGCTGACCAAGTCGACACCCAGCAAGTGAGATTTTCTAATTTGTAGTATATTTACGTGTTCTTGCTCATACTTTTTTTTAGTTTAAGTTACAGTGTATATCATATATTCATATTATTTCCTTTCTAATTATCTTTTTGCAGCTGATGAGGGTATATGGAGCGCTGATGTGGTCACTGGGGAAAGTACTGAATACTCCTGAGGTTATGCGTGTTTACATTGGGTATTTACACTTGTTGCTCTTTGTCAGGAATTGATGAATTCCTGAACTGTTTCAGACTATTTTTGATGTTTTCTGGTTATAATTTGAGAATTAACAAGTAAACTTGAGAAATTAAGGCAGATACAGAGAGTTCAGAGAGAAATGAGAGAGATAAGGCTGAAAAGAGAGAGACAGAGATTGAGCAGAAAGAGACAGAGATAGAGAGATTAGAGATAGAACGTAACAGAATTAGTTATAGAGAGAGAAAGAGAAGATCGGTGGAAATACATCCATTTTCCTATCATCATTGCATAAACTAAAAATATAAACAAGTCTTGCTATATACTATAGGCTACTTAGATTAACTCACTCATTAATGACCTATATACCCTTTACTACTGTTCCAAACCCTCTTTCCAAGTAGAAATAAGTTCTAATAAGTTAAAGTTCAATAAGCATAATAATGTTGTAATTGTAATATAGATAATTCATAACTTTTACAAGCAACCTTTTTTCCCGGTACATATGCTGAAAGGAACCTGATAATTTGAGGTGATGGACTGATGGGTATATTTACATGCACAAGGACCCAACATGTTTTCTGCAAGATAGAATGTTATGCTCTTATATGTCATATGCTATTATGCTATGCGATATTTTCAAATGTTCAGTGTTGCCACTGAAAAAGTCAAAGCTATAGAACTCAACATAAATAACAGTGGTGCCCAATTACTTTTCATAGATAATTTGTGCCACTAAACATAATAGCTGATACTTAAATTTTGCCTGTTCCTCTTCCTTTATTACAGCCTTCTTCCGTACATGAACATGTGTTTGCCTTCTTCATTAATATGATCCATTTCCCTAAATTTGACAGTTCATTCAATGACAAACCAATAAACATTGCTGCGGCTGGTCCACTTGGCCAAGAACTATTTGAGAGGGAACAGGAAGATCTACTTACTGATTTAAGAGACATACCGAAGAAGGCCTGTGATCGCCGTGTTAGTTAAACAAACTTAATCTGCAATATTTGTTCTTTCAAGAGAGGGAAGTACAGATTCTTATGATTTTTTTTGCTCAGATCAATGAATTTGTGAAACGTGCAAGGTCTGCCAAAATTCATTCTTACATTATCAGCCATCTTAAAAAGGAGATGCCTGCTATGATGGGCAAGACAAAAGCACAGCAAAAGCTTATTGATAACTTGGAAGATGAATTTAAAAAGGTCAACTCTCCTACAAAGACACTATTGTTTTTTTTTTTGCCAAGACACTATTGTTTTGCTGTCTGCTCTATGTTAATATCATCTTCTCTCTTATGACAGGTTCAAAGGGAACACCATTTACCAGCAGGTGATTTTCCAAATGTAGAGCATTTTCGTGAGATCCTAAGTGGTTACAACATTGACAAGTTTGAAAAGTTGAAGCCCAAAATGATACAAACTGTTGATGATATGCTTGGGTATGACATCCCAAATCTCCTAAAAAAATTTAGCAATCCGTATGGGTAAAGGTGGTAGCATTTTGGAGAACATCGATGTTGCATTTTTGAAATGTATTAGTGTACCACATATCGGTCATGAATTTATGTCCCTTTATTAAATGAATATAATATGTTCTCTTAAGCATATCAATATCTCTTCTTGTTATATGAATTCCATATATTGGTCTTCCAATTATATAATTAGAAACTGTAGCATTCAGTCTAAACGATTTCATTACAACACCCTTCTCTGTGTTGTAGATGGTTGTTTTGAATGATTTGGTATTCACATCTGAATATCCTGTAATTATTTCCTGCATTGATTAGTTTCTTACATATTATAATATTAATGCTACATTAGCTAGCACTTATCAGTTATTGGTTGGACTTTGGGTACATCTTGGTCCCGGACTCATATGCTATAGACACACTTGGTCCCGGACTCATATGCTATAGACACATCTTGCAGAGGTACCCTTATATTTCAGGGCATTGGAGGAATCACAGGCAGTCTATATACAGTCTTAAATAGAAGATAAAAAATGCATCTGTATTTGCTTTCTTCATATTTATAGTGGCTCATAGTCAGTCTATCATCTTTCATTGATGGAAGACATTCAGTTGAGATTTATGATCAAAGAATGCGTCGGTAAGAATATGTTAGAGCAATATGCAATATCAACTTGAGCAGTTTAACTTGCCACGAATAAGGTGTAGCATTATTTTTGTTAGCTCATGTTGGGTAGGGGGCCTAGGGGCAAAAAAAACCTTTTGTCCTACTTGAAACTGTGGGAATTGGATTTTTCACTATTTTCACCAAGAAACCAGCCAAGCTAAATTTGCAGGCTCTTAGGTTAAGGTAGATCTAATAATATGAATATGGGTGCAGATATTGGATGTGAAAATGTGAGTGTATAGTATGAGAATTAAACCAGACCAATCTAAGATAGTCCTATGGAGTAATACTAAGACGGCAATAACACAACCCTAGTTTATGACTCTATGGAGTAATACTTTCTATATTTTAAAGTTTTTGGTTCTTAGGCAGGCAAGATAAATTGCTAATTCATATATATTTGATTGATATGTACTCAAGCGGCGTCTTCAATTTGATTAGTTGGCGTCTTGAAATCACTAAAACAAATACTAGAATTCATGTATATTTATATATGAGCTTTGCTTTGCTGGTGATGTTGAGTTTTCTTCATTATGTTATGTAGCTTGAATGTGAGGTCTATTTTAATTTGGGTTTGGGGCCCTGTTTTAGTGTGGTGGGGGAGGGGAAAATTAATGTTGATCAACACTGGTACCTGCATATTTATGTACATACCTAACTTTTAATACAAGTAAATTAGTGGTTCTGTTTTCTCATTAGTACGTACTTGCTTTCCTACAATAAGCAGATTAGTCAAACACTTTTGTTGTTTTCAAGATTGGCAGAATAATAAGAAACATTCTTTAGACTTTAGTCATTAGTACTGTAAATTAGCCTTACATTGACCTGCTAACATGTGTCAGAGGTGGTGTTTTGTTTCTATACTTGTAAACTCATAGGCATCAATGAATTCATATGAAGATGGTTTTGCTCCAAACAGAAAAAGTGTTTTTTCTATACTTGCAAACTTGGTGACATATGATGAATTAAAGATGGTTTTGCTACAGTATGCTGATCTGATGAATATATTACTATTATTTTTCGGATAAGGTCAATTACAAGAAATTTAAAAATTCAGGTGCACATTGTTTCCGTAGAGACTTGAACCTTTGATCTCTTGTTATGGAGGGACATGCCAGAGGGTATCCACCAGAGTATAATGCAAGGAATATATTATTGTACTTATTCACACAAATGTACTGCCAGATCTAACATGTACTATAAATCTACAGAAATACAGCAAGGGAATTGCTTATTGCATTTTTGGCAAGTATGCTATTTGTTTTCTGTGTAGGATGGAAGGAATCCCAAAATACATATTTATCTGCATCTTTACAGGTTGAGGTGCTAAAGTCGTTACAGAGATAACCCATCTCGAACATTCCACTTGCACAACATGCTTTTGTTGTACTTTCAAATCCTGCATTTTGGAAATCAAACTTAGCAAAGATGTGTCAATTTTGTCATAAACTGTATACAGGTAACAAAATACAAAAGCATACCAAAAGAATGAGGATCCTGGATCATTTTCAAAAGCATATCATAAGGATTTGAAAACACCACTTGAATTCCAGGGAGCTCTTTGTTGAGACTGATAACCAAATCTTGCAACTTGTTATTGAAATTTCTTGCCACATTATTATACTCTTCTATACAATCACTCCCATATAGTATTCTCGTTGCTCTTTCCAATGGCAAACACCCCATTGGTGGAAGGCCACCCAACGATATTTTTCGAGCTCCAAGATTGTACAGTTCTTCGATAAAATTTCTTGCAATTCCGGAAAGGAAGTGTTGGTATGCTTCTACAGAATACTGTGATGATCTGTATGGAAGAATGTAGTAGTTCTCCAGAAAATCATTTGTTCCCATGCTCATCAGATATAAAGATTCACTAATAATATTTTCAGCTTTCTCCCTACCAAGATAATCTCTCAGGCGCTTCTGATATTCCTTGTAGTACTCTAATTCTTTTCGTAGAGGCATTACAGACTGCAATATCATCAGAGTAACTCAAAAAGGCGTTCATGAAATCAATGCAGATCGAATTGCAGAAAGCTTGTTTGTAAATACAATTGTGATATCAGATTGAATTTTGAGCTACTTACCAGGACATTAGAAGTGGCGTCATCATAACCTGTTCCAGCCGAAGCAAAACAAACTCCTGTTGCAAATTCTGCAATGCTATAACTTGAATCCAAATAAGCAGGTATGAGTGGCTTGAGTCGAAAACCTTCTGATATGAAGTCTGTCACAATCCGACCATTAGAAAACCGTCCTGTTGGCTGGCCATTGATGAAGTCTCGGCCATATGGCCCGAAGTTGCTCTTGAGGATGGTGGAGATATGGTTATTGTTTCCGGAATCCACAGTTGAGTCTCCAAACACAATGATGGATGAAACTTTGGCTTCGATTCTGAGGGTTTGCAAAAAAATTAGTATATGAAAGACTGAACATTTCAAACTCTTCATTTTCTTGAATCTAGACCTTCAGAGCCTGTTCAAATAATGTGATCACTGTAAATTCGTTCATTTATATTTAAAAAAAATATACTCCCTCTATCCCAAAATAATATTCGCTTTGACTTTTGACACGTATGTTGAGGTACGAAAAAAACATAGTTAAACTTATTATTAAGTTTAAAATTTTATATCAAATAAAAATATAGATTCTAAACTTTTATTTGATATATAAATCTAACTATATTTGTTTTATCCCTTAACTTACGTGCCAAAAATTAAAGCGACTATTATTTTGAAACGAAGGGAGTAATAAATAGTAGCCTGTGTGTGAGGTCATCATACATGCATGTACCTTTTTCTGGAGCATGTGGTTTTGCTTCCAGCTTCATTTTACCTTTTTTTTTTAAATAATTAAAAAAAAATCAGATGATGAGTTGGTGCAAGGCAGAGCTGGGACAGTGATTGATACTAGCAAACATCAAGATTTGGTGGTTTGTAGTTCCACCTATACCCTGGCTTCTAGTATTATACATCCCTACTGATGATCTAGTAATTAATTGAAGAATTGTGTGCGTGCACAGTTAAATTTCTCAAAGTAAAGGGTCATGTGATCACATGTTTTCAACTGCATTACATAGTTTGAGGGTTCGATCGATATAATAACCATTCTCATATGTTATACATTACAGCTAAAACTTTAACAACTTTCAACACCAGCTTTACAAAACTTTATTCTCTGGGATATTTTATATACAGGAGAAAAGCTCATTTTGTGGACCTCGGTGTAGGGGTCGGAGCAAATGTAATACTAAAGTTTTGAAACCGCAATACTGGATTTACAATTTTGATAAACTTTATGTATTACTGTCTATTTCAAGTGACTTTGTTAGTAATTATTACATTTTAAAAGAGATACATATGTCTTTTCAAATTTTTGGGCTCTTTATTGTCCTCGAAGAACAGGCTCCTCCTCCTCCTCCAAATACATACTTGGAATATTTTCAATTCAATTGTAATTCATAACCTACTCAAAATTTCTATGGAGAACTTTATATGGAGTACTAATCGGAGAACATATACGTTATGCATTATATTTTGTTTATTATATATTGCAGAATATAATACAGGACATATATGTTCTCTAATTAGTACTCTATATAAGGTTCTCCATTGAATTCAATCCCTTAATTGTAAACTAAATAGATGCAATAATAAGAAAAATTAACTCAAAGTCAGTGAAAACAAATAAAAATTCATAACATAAGAATATATATTGCGACAATTCAGGTCAATACCAAGTCATTTTTGAAATCAGGTCAAATCCCGAATTCATATCACACATAAATCCAGATGTAACAGTTTAACGTACATCCCAGTCCCATAGTGTGAAATCTTTAATTTAGTATAAAAGATAAGGTACTACAACCAATTGTACCAAAAAACGATAATCTTTTTAGGGAATTATGGTGGGTTCGTTGATTAGCCAAATTATTACATTTGGATCAGTAAAGTCTGCGTTTACTTCTGATATAATTTGAGGACTTCACCTAATTTTGAAAAGGGTTCGAGATTTTACCCAAGTTGTCACATATGATATTATAAACAACTCTTGAAAACTTGATATGCCAAGTTGCTGGAGGTGGGACACTAAGGTTGATAACTGATCTTATCGTGTACTAGTTAAAGAGGTACTATTTGGGACTATGAACTATATATTCCGTCTGACGAGTATGTTAGGAATTTAGGCGGGTGAGTTAGTACTACCCAAGTCCCACATCAAGGCATGTGGAGACTTTAGTTCCGTATATAAAGTAAAGTATTACTAATAAGTGTATTAAAAAATCATGATCTTTTAGGGGTATGTAATGGGCTTGTGGATTATGAAAAGAATTTGTTAGCTTTTGGATTTAAAACATATATCAACCCTGAATGTCAGGTCCTTGTTCTGAGGCTCGAGTTCAGGGCTATCACATCATTGGTCATATGTATATGAGACACTGAGTCAATACACATATACATTTTAGAGAATAATGTATTAGATTGATTCGTCATGAGAATTCTACATGGTATAATGGATCTTTATCCTGAAATCATTATATTTTAACACATGGATTTATATACTTTGAGTTCATTTAAAATTAATTTTAACTGGGTGATAATAGAATTGGTTTTTAGGTGCATCGTAAATTGTGCGAGAGATATAAATGATTTAGATGAAATTTAACCCTTATATTTTAGGAGAGATGTTTACTGGTCTTTTGATTGAGTTAGACTTTGAAATGCAAGATCATACTAAAAAATAGAGTTTTTAATTATAAATAGTATTTAAATTACTATTTATACTCATACTCAAATGCATGACCATTGATCAAGTAAATAGTAATTAAATTAAGAAGATGATGATAGAAAGTATGCCTCTATTTTAATGTGAGATATATAGGTTAGAGGATTAAATTGCCTTGAACATTGGGCACGAGAGATTTTATCATATGGCTAATTTTAATTTTTATTACTTACTAGATGTCATTCATTGATTATAACTATATTATTATATATTAAATGATTGTCAACATAATAATAACATGTAAGGTCTCCTAAACATAGAACGTTTTATATGAGTTGCAATTTAGATTACAAATTTAAAATAAATATGAATTCAAATATATTTACGAAATTAATTAAGTGAGATTTTTTTTTGTGACAAAAATAACATTTCATTAATGAATTGTAACGAAGTACAATGACCTGAAAAGTGTTGGTGTACGTGCCCTAGAGGCAATACATTGTTTCTTTTAATAGACCTTTATGTCATTTGATTATTCAATTAATGTATTTATTATGACTTTAATTACTGCGATATATTTGTTAGCATAATAAATGTCCTTAGAATCATGATACATATTGTATAGTTTAAGTACATGACTTGAACTTGAGATTATATAATATATCATATTCTTAAAGGTCCCTAGTCGAGTATTACTATTATAGGACAATAATAATACATAAATAGACTAGTATGCTGTTTGACAGATAACCACATCTCATTGGTTATAAGTATGGGGATACTAAAGTCAATACATAGGTACATGTAGGAGTACATGGTACTGGACAGATCCACAGTGAGATTCTTCATGTTTAATAAAGTCATAAAAAAGGCTCACAGTGATAATGGTGTAATGACCCTTTGACTTGAGATCATTTTATTTCTATACGAGGATTAAAATACTTTGACTACATTAAAAGTTACCTTTGACTGGGTGATGATAAAAGTGGACATCAGGTATATCATGAGTCGTATGAGAAATATGAATGATAGATAAATGATTTAACCCTCCTATAATTAGGAGATATATTATTGGCCTCTTGATTGAGCTAGACTATAAAATGCATGACCGTGCTCAAATAATGATTTGTTTTTCATAGTCTACTCATGGATTAAGTAAACCCGGATTAAATGTTGAAGAGGACGAATAAATACATGCCTCGAGTTTAATCTATAATATATATGGTTAAAGGGATTATATTACACGGAAACATTAATCACGAAAGGTTTTATTGAATCACGATTTAATTATTGTTTAATTGGGTAGCAATGATGTATTACTAGATACCGCTCATTGTTTATAATTTTATTGGAGAATAAAATTATTGCCAATTAAATAATAGCCTATAGGGTCACACGCATGGAGCACTTAGAGGAATAGTTAATTTAAATTATACATTTAAATTAATTGATGATTATTTGAATTTTATTATATTAATTAAGTGATACTTAATTAATTGAGATAATATAAATTCAAATTAGAGGAGTATTTCTGTCCATAATAATTAAGTATGACTTAGTTATTAATTAAATAATAGAAATTCGTTTTATTATTTAATCCTATACCTACATGGGTTAGGTTTTGCTGTTATGGGCCTATTAATCAGCCATTATAAATAGATAATGAAGGGTTAAGAGGCCATTACGTTTTTGATAAAAAAAACCCTAGAGGGGGCAACAAAAGGAGGTGGAAACAAACAACTCGAATTATCAAGAGGGAGGCTAGTACGTCCATTCCGCAGTCAAGATCGTGAGACGTTCTTGAAGGTGCTCGTGTGGATACCATAGAGGTGTTTTTCTAGAGAAAGACACAAGTCGTGAAAGCTATGATCTCTGTTGAGTTCGTGAAAGTCAAGCTCTTAATAGGTATAATTCTGTTTCACCATAATCTGTCCAATCTTATACATGGATCCTGAGTTTGGGTTCCGAATTTTTTTGTTATATTTACGTTTATCCGCTACGTTTTATGCCTCGGAACCCAACAATGGTATCAGAGCTACGTGTATAAGGGATTGATTTGGTTATGTGTTAACTGTATTTGATGCAAACATGACTGTTTTGGTGACTGCCATGCCACTGCCATGCTACTGCTTTGCTACTGCCATGCCTGTTTGAGACTGCCATGCTACTGCCATGTATATTCGAATTGTTATTCATATGATGAGTAAATAGATGATGATACTAGCATGTTAATGATTTGTCATGACCGATTAATATGCCTTATTACGATTTGTATATTATGCATGAAGGTCAATTTGTATAGTGATATAAACTGGTACGATTTGTATATTACGGTTTGTCAGTTTGTATGCTTGATCTGTAGTCCAGAAATTGATGATTTCTGAATAGGACTGGTCTTCGAAAATAAAAAACTGACCCTCATACATAATATACAAATCGTAATAAGGCATATTAATCAGTCATGACAAATCATTAACATGCTAGTATCATCATCTATTTACTCATCATATGAATAACAATTCGAATATACATGGCAGTAGCATGACAGTCTCAAACAGGCATGGCAGTAGCAAAGCAGTAGCATGGCAGTGGCATGGCAGTCACCAAAACAGGCATATTTGCATCAAATACATTTAACACATAACCAAATCAATCCCTTATACACGTAGCTCTGATACCATTGTTGGGTTCCGAGGCATAAAACGCAGCGGATTAAACGTAAATATAACGAAAAATTTCGGAACCCTAACGCAGGATCATGTATAAGCTTGGACAGATTATGGTGAAATAAAATTATACCTTTTCTGGTCTTGACTTTCACGAACTCAACGGAGATCCTAGCTTTCACGACTTGTGTCTTCCTCTCGAAAAACAACTCTATGGTATCCACACGAGCACCTTCAAGAACGTCTCACGATCTTGATTACGGAATGGATGTACTAGCTCCTTTGATAATTTCGAATTTGTTCTGCCTTGCTCTGCCTTTGCTGCTGCCTCTAGGGTTTTTCCAAAAACGTCATAGCCACTTAACCTATCATTATGTATTTATAATGACTGGTTAACGGGCCTATTCAGCAAAACCTAACCCATGTAGGTATAGAATTAAATAATAAAATTCAAATAATCATCAATTAATTTAAATCTATAATTTAAATTAACTATTCCTTTAAGTGCTCTATGTGTGTGACCCTATAGGCTATTATTTAATTAGCAATAATTTTATTCTCCAATAAAATTATAAACAATGAGCGGTATCTAGTAATACATCATTGCTACCCAATTAAATAATAATTAAATCGTGATTCGATAAAACCTTTCATGATTAATGTTTCCGTGTAATATAATCCCTTTAACCATATATATTATAGATTAAACTCGAGGCATGCATTTAGTCATCCTCTACAACATTTAATCCGGGTTTACTTGATCCATGAGTAGACTATGAAAACAAATCATTATTTGAGCACGGCCATGCATTTTATAGTCTCAACTCAATCAAGAGGCCAATAATATCTCTCCTAATTATAGGAGGGTTAAATCCTTTATCTATCATTCATATTTCTCATACGACTCATGATATACCCGATGTCCACTTTTATCATTACCCGGTCAAAGGTATATTTTAATGTAGTCAAAGTATATTAATCCTCGTATAGAAATATAATGATATCAAGTCAGAGGATCATTACACCATTATCACTGTGAGTCTTTCTTATGACTTTATTAAACATGAAGAATCTCACTGTGGGTCTGTCCAGTACCATGTAGTCCTGCATGTACCTATGTGTTGACTTTAGTATCCCCATACTTATAACCAATGAGATGTGGTTATCCGTCAAACAACATACTAGTCTATTTATGTATTATTATTGTCCTATAATAATAATACTCGACTAGGGACATTTAAGAATATGATATATTATATAATCTCAAGTTCAAGTCATTTACTAAACTATACAATGTGTATCATGATTCTAAGGACATTTATTATGCTAACAAATATATCGTAGTAATTAAAGTCATAATAAATACGTTTATTGAATAATCAAATGACATAAATGTTTATCAAAAGAAACATTGTATTGCCTCTAGGGCACCTACACCAACAAAAATGCCATAAAAATGGTCATGCCCCATATAGGTATAAAAGTCATCACAAATGATACTAAACTCGTTCAAAATTCAGATATAAAAGATGTGAAAGTAGATACAGATGATATGTATCAAATTCAAAAGATACGGAAACAGATCTGAAGATTTAGAAAAGTTAAAAGTTTCAAATTTGAAAATATTATTTATATAAAGAATTGTGATTTAAACCAAAATACTAGAAAAAAAGAGTGTATTTGAAATTAGGGTTTAAGGAAAAGAATGGGGAGAGGGGGGAGGGTTTTCCAAAAATTTTCAAATACCTTTTGGATGCATGTCTCTTACTCTATAAATATATTGATGTATCACATTCTTTGGTTAGTTTTTGACTTTTCTCAGCAAACAAGTAATTATAGTTTTAGAGCAAGGGCGCATAGGTGGATCAAACTAAAAGTGATTGTTATAGCTTTTACTCTTTCTTGTCCTATAATTTAATCATTATTTATTTATCATTTTCAATCAGAAAAAATTATCATAGACTGGGTTCATTCCATGCAACATCTTCATTCTTGATTGGAATCAATCCATGAGATTGTTAATACAACACTTACTCCACAAAGACATTGAACCTCCATTCCTTTCAACAAATCTATTAATCATTCAGTAAGGCACTTATATATGGGAGAGGGTGAAGAAAAATTTATGTACAAGAAAAAAGGGAATTTTTGACTGAATTTTACTAGAAAAAGCGGGAAATACAATTTTTCTGCATATATTATCCCTCCCCAATATCGTTGTTACCTGTAATCCGGTGACATTTAACGGAGTTATGATCAATATGTATATCTTCCATAAATCAAAGGCATGAAGATAGTTTTTAAAACATTGAGGATTTATGTGTTCAAAAGAGAAACTTTTAGAGTTAAAGTATATATAAACCCTTAAAAAAATAGTATATATTATTTAATTTAAAAAATTAATCTATTTAATAAGAGAACTACATAAAATTTAGGTTTATATATATATATATATATATATATATATATATATATATATATATATATATAGTCACAATCTAGAGAGAAATTTTTATATAGAGTTCAAGGGATAATAACCATGTATACACACAAGATATATATTTTTGAATTTATTCATCAAATACATATATAAATAAATTAAAAACAAAGTTATACATTTAAAAAAAAAAATTATTGGCAATCACTTATAATAGTGAAAAATAATCCAGAATAATTTTACAATATAATCAAATCGTTTAGTATGATTCTACAGTAGAATCAAATTGAAAATCAGATTGTTCGCTTAGTTTTTAATTATTAATTTTTTTGTAAATATTATGTATGATTAGTATTTTACATTAAAATAAAAAAAATTCATCTTATCAAATATAAGTATGGAGATTCTACATTAGAATCAAAGGGTTCTCACCCGGAATTCTATATAAGAAAGTACTCTTTAGAATAATGGCCTATATATACTGGTGATTTGTCTAGTTAAAACTGGTGATTTCATGCAAATTGAAAATTTCAAGTTTTCCAATGAGTGATTTCATGCAACTTGAGTATTTCTAATTTGACAAATGAGTGATTTGATATAAATTAAAATTTTAAAATTTAACACAACTCACTAGTTCTCACGGTTCTCATTTTGTAGTTGAGCTAAACTTTGCAAACAAGGATAAAATTGCCTGTTTTTACAAAAAAGAAAGTTGGCTTTGACACAAAATACTATCTCACTTAATCTTCAAGAATCTCAACTATCTAGTTAAAAGAGAATTAGTGAGGTACCTGCCTCCACTTGAATTCTGCATTAAAGGATTGTGTGAGACATGTCAAAAAGGAAAAATGAAAAGGTCAAGTCATAGAAGCAAATGAATCAACTCAATCACATTACCTCTATAACTTATTCACATGGATTTTTTTGGTCCAGTAAATGTCATGTCTATGTTCAAAAAGAGATATGCATTAGTCATGGTGGATGACTACTCCAAATATACATGGGTGGAATTCCTGCACTCAAAAGATGAATCTCTTGAAATTATTATTGAAAATTTAAGGAGATTGGACAAAGGTCCAACACCAATTGTGGCCATAAGGAGTGATAATGGAATAGAATTCAAGAATGCTACCTTTAGTGAATTCTGCAAAGAAAATGGAATCACTCATCAATTTCCAGCTTCAAAAACAGGACTCTAATTGAAGCTACAAGGACCATGTTAGATGAAGCTAAACTACTAACAAGTTTTTGGGCTGAAGCTGTTAGAAATGCATGTTATACTCAAAATAGAACACTTATCACCAAACCTGTTGGAAAGACTCCTTATCATATAATGACAAACAAAAAGCCATCTATTAAGCATATGCATGTGTTTGGAGGAAAATTCTTTGTCCTTAAAGAAAATGTTGATCAACTTGGAAAGTTTGATGTCAAAGCATAAGAAGGAATTTTTGTGAGATATTTCCTGGATAAGATTGTCTACAGAGTGTATGTGATTGATCAACAAAAAGTAATGGAAAGTATAAATGTGATATTTGATGACTTCAAGTTTCCTACCATGAGTCTTGAAGGAGAAAATTGTGATACCCTGAGGTTTGAGAATGAATTGGAAATGAAATCATCTGATAATGAAAAGGATGAAAATGCACATGAAGACTCACATGTAAAAATTTCACATGGTACAAGTGAAAGAAAGAAATAATGAAGATTTCAGTCATATCCAACTTGAGAATTCTCCACAGAATCCTAGCATCAACTTAGGGGAGCTTCTCAAGGATCAACAACTAATGCAAATAATTCAAATCAGAAAGAATCAAGCTCAAACGGAAGAGGTGAAGAGAGAAATAATGAAGATTATAGTCATATCCAACTTGAAAATTCTCCATAGAATCCTAGCATCAAATCAAGGGAGCTTCTCAAAGATCAAAAACTAATGTAAATAACTCAAATAGGGAAGAATCAAGCTCAAATGGAAGAGGTGTGATTCATCAAATCATTGGTAATCCTGATGAAGGAGTAAGAACAAGAAGAACAACCATAAATGAATGTCTTTATACTTGCTTTCTGTCTCAAAATGAGCCTAAAAGGATTGAAGATGCATTGTTGGATCAGACTGAATTGTTGCCATGTAGGAGGAACTAAATCAATTTGAAAGAAACAATGTTTGGGAACTAGTGCCACCTCCAAAAGATAGATCAATAATTGGCACTAAGTGGGATTTTAGAAACAAAATGGATGAACATGGAATTGTCATAAGAAACAAGGCAAGGCTGGTTGCTAAAGGATATTCACATGAAGAATGCATTGATTATGATGAGACTTTTGCTCCTGTTGCTAGACTGGATGCAATAAGAATATTTCTAGCCTTTACAACCTACTCAAATTTCAAAGTTTATCATATGTATGTCAAGAGTGCATTTCTAAATAGTGGATTGGAAGAAGAAGTGTATGTACAGCAACCACCTGGCTTTGAAGACCCAAATTTCTTGATTTTGTGTACAAGCTTCTCAAAGCAATGTATGGATTCAAACAAGCTCTAAGGGCATGGTATGATACTCTATTAAAATTTTTGTTGGATAGTTAGTTCACAAGAGGAACAATTGATAAAACTATCTTTTACATGAAGCATGGTGATGGCATCATTCTAGTTCAAATTTATATGGATGATATAATATTTGGATCAACAAATGAAAAGCTATGCGAAAGATTTTCAAAGCTCATGCAAAGTGAATATGTAATGAGCATGATGGGGGAGCTAAATTATTTCCCTGGTCTTCAAATAAATCAAAGAACACATGGCATCTTCATAAGTCAAACCAAGTACATCAATGACTTGCTTAAAAGGTTTCATATGCAAGATTGCTCATCTGCCAAAACTCCAATGTCTACAACCATAAAGCTTGACGAAGATAAAAAAGTCAAAAGTGTAGACATGAGGACCTATAGAGGAATGATTGGATCTTTACTTTAGTTAACAGCTAGTAGACCAGACATCATGTTCTCTACATGTCTGTGTGCACAAGGTTTCAGGCCAATTCAAAGGAATCTAATATCACTGCTGTCAAAAGAATTTTGAGATATCTCATTGCTGATTTCGCTTGATGCAGAGTTGACAGGAAGAGCACTTCAGGAAGCTGTCAATTCCTTGGACAAAGATTGTTGTCATGGTATAGCAAAAAGCAACAGTCAGTTTCAACTTCCATAGCTGAGGCTGAATACATAGCTGCTGGGAGTTGTTGTGCTCAAGTGCTTTTGATAAGAAATCAATTAAGGGATTATGGACTAGTATTGTAAAGGACTCATATCACGTGACAACACTAGTGCCATATATGTTAGTTCCTGATATATTGTAGATGGGGGATTGAATACAATATATATGTCAGGTCCCAGAAGAATCATAGAAGGAGGGTTGAATATGATACTTACAATAATTTAAAATTCTTTACAAAATTTGCAGCTAATTAAATTACTACTTTTGTTGAGGGTTCGAGTCCGCGTAGTGTTTTGGAGGATGGCTTACTAATTTTTTTATATTTATGAATAAATAATTAAGATTTAGAAAATTATCAAGTAAATGAACGAGACAATTTTCGGGGAATATATCTTTCGTATATAAACCCAAAGGGGTGATACACCCGGTTTTAATGAGCCGGTTTCCGAAGAACAAATTAGTTCTTCGCTACAACAAAGAGATCTGACTGGTTCCTATTACAAAGTATAGATCTGTCAATATATAAAAAGGAAATCAATCTAATAGAGAGTGTTTTATAATAGCCCTATATATTTACAACATAATGAGCCGACTAGATTATAAAACTTCGGTGAAGAAGGTATGTGTATGGATCTGTATCTCTTCTTCTTCGGCTTTTGTTTCTCTCTGTATCTCTTTGTGTCTGTGTGTATTTACTCACACCAAATGAATTAGATTCATTTGTTTATATAGTGTAGGCTTTGCAATAATTGAACTACTTTCTGAGTGTCGAATTCTTCTCCCCTGAATGTTGACTTGAGTTGACTTTGAGAAACCCGTGAATATTTTCTAGGTATCGAATATTGTTTTCATGTATTAAGACTTAAAAAATAATCCATACTTTAAGGAGAGAGGATGTGTCGAATTATAGTTCCCTGTATGTTGACTTGAGTTGGCTTGATCACATGTGTCGAATTTAATCTCCATGTATGACCTATGTGTCGACTTTTCTTCCATGTACATGTCTTAGAATAATTCATATGATTCCAAGAACCTAAGTGTCAAATCTTATCTCCATGTAGATGCATGTGTCGATTTTTATCCCATGTATAAAAGACTTAGATTCTTTTTAGGCATTTAAAGGCTATGTGTCGACTTTTTTCTTCAATGTACTTGCCTTAGAATATAAATTCTATATGTCGAATTTTTATGTCGACTTTTAATTTGACTTGGTCAAATTACAATTTGATCACCAACCTTTTTGTTCTTCTTGCGCTTGGTTACTTGCGGTTCGACTGTTGAGCTGTTCGGCTGTTTGACTATTGAGCTGTTCAGCTATTTTTCTTTGAACCCTTGAACCTGTACAAGAGCTTCAATCCTTGACACTTTTTATCCATTTCCTTCACTCCACACACTTAGTCAATGCTCTACTTCATAGATGTAATTATCATTATATTTCGTGTTGATGTTTAGTGCACTGGTCTGGTTCACAAACGACTAACACAGATCCTGATCTTCACATCTCATTTAATTCAAATGACTAGAGTGTTGCGGTTCTTTATTGCTTCGAACACTGACTATCAATAAACATTGTACTTTCACTAAAATCTTTTCTAGTACTTAGACAACGTCTTCATTACTACCGCAATCTTGAATACTCCATTCTTTGTTCTTCACTGACGCTTGAACATATAAATGAACTTCTTTCAGTGAGTATAACTTCAAGACTGCAAGTGTCTTCTTTAACCATTATTTTTACCCTGTCTTCAATTCTTCTAGATTCCTATGCTTCGAACACTGTCAATCTTCAATCAATGCTAATACACTGAAATCTTCTAGTAACACTTTTATACTGAATTTTCAACACTTCTGAAACCCTGAAAGTCTTTAACCATCATTCTTCACTGAGGCATGAATATATTAATAAACTTCTTTTAGTGACCTGTAGTAGACTTCAAAACTTCTTCTAATGTCTTAATTCACTGTATTTGACTTATTTTCGTGCAGACATAATATTATTTACATGTCCTGTTCTAGTGTTGAGTTATCACGATTACTATTCGTACAGCTTCGCAATCTCACCAACAATCTCCCCCAATTTGATTGTTAAACTTAGCAAACAAATCTCATAGAGAGGATAACTCAACTAACAACTAGAAAAAGTAATCGTCCAAGACTTGTAAATAATGCTACTGGTTTTTCTAAATCAAATTTCGCATTTTCAGAATTCTTGAGTAACTGAAATGAAAGATGTTTGTTCCTCTAGCACTGAACTGATATTCATGTAGTATCATCTTCATTTATATCTGTTTGAGCCCTCTCTGCTTCATAGTTTGAACTTAAAGAACTTATCATGAATAGAGCTTCATAAGAATCAAAATTCCTGGGAACGTCTTCAGTAGAACATATAACATAGCTCAAGTAATGTTCTTCCCCTGAGAATATGATTCTTCTTCTCCCTTTAGACGAACAATGGAATTGTCACTTCTTTTCTTTATATCCCACTTGGATGAGGAATCCTCCATTGACAACTCCTTTCAAGTATAAGATACAGTTTTTTGATTCTTCCATATTCTTTTATTTCCCATACGGATCAAAAGATAAGATTTTCTTCTTTTTCTTGTCTAAATTCTCCCTCTAAGGATATTAAATTCTCATCTAATGATACAAAGATAAGACTTATTCCTTTTTATTGTCTACTAAATTCTCCTCCTTAATTGAGGAATCCTATAATGGACCATAATTTTCTCATGGCTTATCTTCCAAAGAAGGTTCTCGTCTGTCATTGATTGGGAAAACATAGTAGCTTTACTTTCAAAAGTAACAAGCAGCAAGGGTAAGTGTTTGGTCTATGGTTTGATAACTTCTACTACGTTCTGTTAGTGTTTACACTTAAATGTCGAGTACTTTGAAGTGTTTCACTCTTTCTCTCCCTATCTCTCACTCAAGTGTATCTCTCCCTAACTTTCACTTAAGTGTTTCTCTTCCTCACTTTCACTCTGCATTCCAAATATAGCCTTCTGTACCTACAAGTGAAATTTGTATTCTCATCACCTGATTAACAGAATGAACTCAATTACTATCAAGTGAAGAATTTCCTCGATGATGTGTTCTTGATCTATCATGCATAAGCACTATCTCAGCACCAAACTCAATAACTTTTGCTAAATCACTGTCTAGTGGAGCATCACCTCTTTGAGATGAGTTATCCCAAGATATTAAATAATTTAGGGAATCCTGCCTTATTTTATCAAAGGGTTGCCTCACACCTTCTCCATAAATGGGAGGTAGACATTCATTTTTAGGATCTGGAAATGTTCATTCCAGGAGGGGTGACGTACTAGACAACGTAATGAATGACAAATTAGAGTCTACGTTTCCCTCGTAACGTGGTGACAGGAATTTTGTATGAAATACCCTACTTGACTTATCCAAAGAATTCTTGCTAAGTAGTCGTCTCTCAAGCCCAGATAAATTTGAACAAGAGATCTCCCTTTTGGGATGCAGAAGATTAAGTTATGTTAGAGGTAGATACCTTGGACAATGTAATGCATGGAAAATTAGAGTCTGTATCTCCTCTGAATGCCTATACCTCTCACTGTGCATGCCTTGAAATGTGTTCCTAGAATTTATCTATTTAGGCTTACCATCAGCGTGAGTGTCAGTGGTGTGCTTAACTCATTACAAGGTGCTCTGGCTGACGAGTGAATTTCAATGGACTCACCCTGTTGAGAGAATGATTCCAGAGACAGTTTAATTGCCTTTTTAACTCTGCATTCTTTTGAGAAGATGCAGATGAGCTTACAATTACCTCAATTTATATACTACTTTTTTCTCTGGAGGTAGAGTTGTGGGTGCAGTTCTAACTTCATCATTATTTACAGCATCAAGTGCAGTTTCTCCATAATCAACTTCTAACTAACATGTGTTCCTTATATCTCCAGGGGTTAATATATGGAAGTGGATGAATCAATGTTTAGTACTATGACCTGTATAAGAGATTGATGGGTTTTCAACCTCTTGGCCAGCTTCTAAAGCCACTTGGGGCTAAACAGATAGAGCCAACGATATAAGATAATCATCTTAACATTCCCAAACTTATTTTTTATCTCAAAGAGAAGGAAAAATATGAGCAGGAATGATAATAGATTGCATTAAAGCACTTTTCAGTAAAAAAGTTTTGTCAGAACTAAAGATTTAACACTTATCAACATGATATGAAATTTCTTTAAGATACGTTTCCCATAATAAAACGTGGAAAAGTGTATCAGAGAAGAAATTTTCTATCCCTCATGAATTTCTTTTAAGGAAAATTTTCCATAATAAAACGCGAGAATTTATACCAAAGAAGAAATTCAACCCTCTTACCAAATTGTATCTCGATAAAATGACTCATTTCCATCAAACATTTGCACTGTACATTTTGAAAATAGTTTTTGCAAAACATCCTTATCAGATCGAAGATAATGATTTTCCGACTCATAATGCAATTATGATTTTCATCATTTTCGTCCATCTGATAGAATCCCCGACTTAAAATAAATACATGACAATGAGGGTGAATGTATGCTTAATAATACAGTACAAGGCCTTCAAAGCAACAACCACTGTTTACGTACTATGAATCAATGTGAAACATACATTGAAACAAGTATTTGAAAACAAAACATTTTATAAATGGTTGATACCTCGAAGTAAAAACAATTTCTTTGAATAAAATAACAGTTACAAAGTTTCTGCCACTTTAAAAGGAAAAAAATAAGAGAGTAAACGGTTTTGAAAATATAACATTTAAAATCAGCTTTTAGAGGATAAAAGATTTAAGATTTAGAGAAAGATTATCCTCAAGAAAAATTGATTAACACCCCAGGCTTTAGAAATCAAAGTAGGGCTGTAAATCAAAAGATTTTCGAAAGAGAAATTTTGAAAAAGAATTTTGAAATTCTCTTCTCTAAAACTAATAGAAAGATGAATATATCTTTGAATAAAACATTTTGAAAAATAAACATACAAGAATTTCTTTTTAATACATTCAGGTTTAAAACATTCAGTCAAAGAGAGAAAACTAATAGAAATACTCATGCAATACTAAACAATTACCACAAACATACAAGATGAATATATATATATATATATATATATATATATATATATATCAAATAAACATGGCAATCATTCAGTAAAACAATAAGCATTTAGACATATTTTTATTATTAGTGATTTCACATAAACAATATGTATTATCACTAATATTAAAAATAACACAATTAATTGCCCGAAAATATTAACAAAATATCATTACTTGATATTTATCAATAATTTCAAAATGCAAGAAATTATGCTTCCAATATTTTATCAAATCAAAATTATGAAACTAATAAACTATTAGGAATTATGAGATTTGATGATAACAAATCACTTGGAATTACAATAAGGATTTAAATTTCATTGTAACTGGTCAATTGATATGTGACCTTTAAATATCCATTCACTAGGAAACCAGTTATCAGTTAAAGCTACACTACGCCATAAGTGCTCATAGGCAATGGTTTTTAGAAAGCGTTGCACTGAAAACGTTGCGGTAGCTCTGAATTTTTGGGTCTTTTGCAACACTGCTAAAATAGTATTGCATTAGATAAAACTTCGTGTTGCATATTACTCACGGTGTTGCAGTGAATGCAACACTAACGAATGGTGTTGCATTTGCTATTTTTTTTTTAATAACTAGTGACGTGGCAGTGGGCCAGTGCTGACGTGGCAATAAGGGGCCCACCACGGGTGACATGGCAGTGGGACCCATGCTGACGTGGCTGGTGGGACCCACCAGTGGGCCACCACTGCTGACGTGGCAGTGGGACCCACGCTGATGTGGCAGTGGGGCCCATGCTGAAGTGGAAATGTGGGGCCCACCACTGCTGACGTAGTAGTGGGACCCACGCTGACGTGGCAGTTGTGGGGCCCACATCTGCTGACGTTCCCATGCTGACGTGGCATGTGGTCCCCATCACAAGCGTTGCATTTAATATGGTAGCGTTGCATTTGGTTGTTTAGTGTTGCCTTTGTATTTTCTAGTCTTTATATAATAATTAGTATAACCCGATTGATGAATCAATTTTTTAAAATTTATTTTCGACGATCCAACCATACGGATGTTAATATCTGACTATTTTAGTGGTGCTAAATTTTTTTAAAAAATTTTCAGTTTTATTCTATGTGATTTTATACTAGTCAAACTAGACTTTTTCTGTAACTAGTGTTGTGCTGAATGCTGAATTTATTTTTTTAAATTTCTTTTCCGACGATTCAACCGTACGGATGTTAATATATGACTATTTTAGTATTGCCAATTTTTTTAAAAAAATTTCAGTTTTATTCTTTGTGATTTTATACTAGTCAAACCGGTCAAACGAGACTTTCTCTGTAACTAATGTTGTGCTGAATGCTGAATCTATTTTTTTAAATTTCTTTTTCGACGATCCAACCGTACGGATGTTAATATCTGACTATTTTAGTGGTGCCAAATTTTTTTAAAAAAATTTCAGTTTTATTCTATATGATTTTATACTAGTCAAACTAGACGTTCTCTATAACTAGTGTTATGCTGAATGCTGAATCTATTTTTTTAAATTTCTTTTTCGACCATCCAACCGTACAGATGTTAATATCTGACTATTTTAGTGGCGCCAATTTTTTTTAAAAAATTTCAATTTTATTTTATGTGATTTTATACTAGTCAAACCGGTCAAACTAGACTTTCTCTGTAACTAGTGTTGTGCTGAATGCTGAATTTATTTTTTTAAATTTCTTTTCCGACGATCCAACCATACGGATGTTAATATCTGACTATTTTAGTGGCGCCAATATTTTTTTAAAAAAATTTCAGTTTTATTCTATGTGATTTTATACTAGTCAAACCGATCAAACGAGACTTTCTCTGTAACTAGTGTTGTGCTGAATGCTGAATCTATTTTTTTAAATTTCTATAATTACGATCCAACCGTACGGATGTTAATATATGACTATTTTAGTGGCACCAATTATTTTTTAATAAACAAAAACTCCCAAATTAATTAAAAATAATAAATTTATTTATATCATATAGAATTAATTTTATCATAAAGATTTCATAATGAATAATTAATAATAAAGTTAACAAAGATTTATTATTTTTATAAATAATAAAGATTTTTTATTAAAATTTATAATTAATAATTTATATTAAAAAAGCTCAAAAGAATCCGGGTTTAATGGGAGGAAATATCACGGCGGGTGTCAAAATTTTGGACAAAAAGCAAGCGGGTAAAATTAGGGCACTCACTTTACAAACTCAATTTACACACTCTCCGCTCTCTCGTCTCTCTATGCTCGACCTCTCTCTTTCAATTGGTCTATGTACTCCCATTTGTGTCTTAAATTAGGTTTGGGGCTTCTTAAATCTCAGTCGAATGAAGTAGGGGTTTCTTGACTTGGGGCTTCTTCAATTGAGTCAAACAAAATTAAGGGTTTTTTGTATTTGAATTAAGGGTTTATTATTTATTTGGTTTCTTGACTTGGGGCTTTTCCAGTTATCTCATTAATTCGTTTCATTTGTTTTTTTAGGACTGATTTAATCGGGTTCTTCAATTGGAGCTTGACTTAACTGCTCTTCTTCGATTTAAGGTATTTACTCTGTTTGACTAGAGTATATTCTGCTCAGGTTTGATGCTTACTATCTGAATTTGATGCTTTAGGGATATATTGATATTTGTTAGTTTACGATCTATAGTCAGACCCAAAAAAACCTTAAAGTAGTCTTATTATTTACAAATCTATGTTATTTTTATATGTATAACTACTCTGTTTTACTAACTATTCTGTATATATATGTGTGTATGCTTGTTTCATTATCTGTTGTATGTATATATGTATAGTTTTATATGTATAGTTTTAAACCCCAGTATATATGCAGTGGCTCATAGTGGCTGATTGAAGCCACTATGATTCTTTGTTCACTTACGCCTATTTTATTTTACTATTGAAGCTAATTGAGTTGATGAAAGAAGATACATAGGTCAGGTCCTGTTCTAACAGGTCTAAGACCTTATGAGTGTGTTAGAAGAGCTTGGCATACTGATAGGCACCAGCTCATTAGAGGTTCAGTCATTCAACAGATTTTAAGGTATGTTTTACGTGTATTTTTGCTTGATTTCTTGATGTTTTGAGTGGGTTTCATTTGGTTTTAGTGGTGCCCATCATGTGTTTGATTAGGGTTGTCAATGGAAGACACTTCTCTACTACTAAATGGAATAAAGAGTGACAAGAGAAGTTACCTATTGTTGTGTGCAAAGTTGAGTAAATTATGTACTCCAAGGCTATATGATAAATGAGATCTGTTGTGATGTTTATTTGGTATTCTATTCATACCTCGTATTGTTTGCAGATTCAAAAAGGGTGAGTATCGCTGATTTCATGCTGAATTGCAATTTTGTGTATGAAACAGTGGCAAGCTGTCGTCATTCCTCTTTCCTTAACACCTTTAATGTATGCTGGATCTCTAGTCTTAAAGTCTTTGTTGCTGCTGGACTCATGGAAGGATAAGTGGAATCATGGTGATAGCATTTCATGTGACAGTGTAAAAGACATTGTAGGCAAATCAATCATTTGGATGAAATCATCTGACATAAAGTACTACCTCTATAAAGTACAGGTGTTATGTGCGTACAATTTCCATAAAAAAAATCATCTGACATAATTTTCTTAATGTTTTCATGTCCAACTCTGGAAGAAGGGTCTTACATGAAATATTAATGTCACTATGCACCATGACCATGGTTGCTGACCAGTGACCAGGTTCCTTTTATAAAACAATGTGCACTGCAAAATATGTAGTGAAGGGGATGATGATAGCTTTTTTATGCTAAATTCATTAGTTATTTTCACATGAACTACAATCTTTGGGCATCTACAAAAATCTTGTTTAGTTAGAGTTCTATCCATTGAACATTGAGAAATTTCAAAGCTGATCTTTTTGTAGTAACTAATGGTCATCCATGAAACAGGCACCACTCACAGAAGAGTTGGTATTCAGAGCTTGTATGATACCTTTGCTTCTCTGTGGAGGACTTACAACATACACTGCTGTGTTTCTTTGTCCTGTTTTCTTCAGCTTGGGTAAGTTAGATGACATTCATTTAGGAGGAATGCGTTATATATGATTCAGGTTCAGGGACCGCATTCTATATATAATTCTTAGTTGTGTAGTATATATAATATTCAAGATACCATATCACTACTAATCTACTTGATCTTTGGACTAAGCCCTGATAAACTATGCATGACCGTGCAGTTTTCTAGAACAGGGCATAACCTTGATAATATAATCAATTGAAACTTTGTCTCTTATTATATATCTTTTAGCATATAAATGGCTAATAGTTATGGTTATAATTTTCATGTAGCTCATTTAAACCATTTATTGGATACCCTGCAAAATCGTAGCCTACTCTAAGCTTCGATCGTCATAGGTATGTACTTTTATCTCTAAAATGATCCAGTTACAATTTGAGTTCATCAAACCCTGCCTAATATTTTTTATTTTTTGGTGAGTTAGGTTTCCAGCTTGGCTACACAGTCATTTTTGGGTGGTATGCCTCCTTTTTATTTGTTCGAACATGTAGACGATGCTTCACTCCATAACCAATTAAGATTTTCTTCTAGTATTGTTGTTTCACTGAAACCTCTCAAGTTCTTAGTGTTATGGACTATACAGAGGTATGCCTATGGGATTTTATGGCCATAATTTGAGGGCTGAAGCTTTGCTTATACTTAATTACATAAATAATAATCCAAGCACACTATTACTCTTTCATTCTAAAATAGATGAAACTACTGTCTTTGTATCCATTTGATTTGAAACACAATATTAATATGTTTTGGCATTGGTACAAGTTTGTTGTTCCACTCCTTCATGAGCTAGGTTTTTGTCATTGGGAACATGTCATAAGTTCTTAGTCACTATGTTGTCCATTCCTCATCTCTCTTAAGTCTTATCCAATTGTTTTATTGGTGGTTATAATATGACCATCTAGTTCTAATGCCAAGGCTCTTATACAAGTAGTACCAATTTATTATTAAAGCTTGTTAAGTGCTAACACACACTTGTGATCTGTTAATATTGCTTATAAATGTATTCTCAATTTTTAATCTATTTGGATAACTTTGATTAGATTGGTCATTGGTCTACTTATTACGCTGGCATTTTTTAATTTTTGCTAATACATCATCTTACGTTAATTGCAGGGCATATTACTGCTCCAATAATTGCTCATATGTTTTGCAATTTCATGGGCTTGCCTGTAATCTATTCATAGAGGACAGGTATGTAATTTTTTTATGACCCTAGAATTTATACATGAGATGTACATGAGTAATAGAAAGTTGTTCTTTGGATCAGGCATGACTATTATTGCATTCATTGCTCTTATGGAAATTTTTTGCTTGTTTGTTTACAACTGTCATTTTTGACAGGTATGAATGATAGGGATAAAAGAGAGAAAAGCAGAGACAGAGGCAAGGAAAGAGAGAACAAATTTAGGGAACGCGAAGATATGGGTAGATGCATGAGCATAGGTCATCAGAGGGACAAGGGAAGAGTCAGAGACCGGGGTTACAATAATGATATGGAGTTCGTATTATGTGATTATTTCTAGTATTATGTGAAGTTGGTTTTGGTACATTTTAAACTAGCCATATTTCTATGCTTTTGGTAGTTTATTTTATCATCGATAGATTTGTTGAGGAACATAGCTAGATCTATTAATCTTTTGGTTTTATTATCTGCCTTGGTTGTTCATGGGATTGATGTATGTACAAAAAGACTATTTCAAAAAATTTATTAAAAGTGTTGCCTTTTGCTTTTATAAGTGTTGCATAATGAATATTTGGTATTGCAATATATTATAATACACTGTTGCCAATGTCAATATTGATGTTGCATTTTACAAATTTAGTGTTGCTAAAGGCTTTCAATTTAGTGTTGCATTATAGCGTAAAAGTGTTGCATATGGTCAGTTGGCCCCCACTGCTGACGTGGCACTGTTAGGCCCCCACTGCTAACGTGGCACTGTTGGGCCCCACTGCTGACATGGCAAAAATGGGCTCACTGCTGACGTGGCACTGGTGGGACCCACTGCCGACGTGGCAAAACGGACCCCACTGCTGACGAGGCACTGTTGGGCCCCACTACTGACGAGGCACTGTTGGGCCCCACTGCTGACGAGGCACTAGTGGGCCCCACTGCTGACCTGACCCACATTTGTTTCAGCTTCACATTTAAAGCAACACTAAATTTTGTTGCATTTATACCATGGTGGTGTTGCATTATGACCAATATGCAATACTTTCAGCGGTGTTGCATTACACAACAAAAGTGTTGCATTAGAGGTCAAAGGCAATGGCCGCAGATGCAACACTCAAAAAGTGTTGCCTTTTTCGATTTCAGGCCTAAGGCAACACCATTTGGCACATAAGGCAACATTAGAGAGCATTGCATATGTGCACTTATGGCGTAGTGCTTGTTAATTAACTCATAAATTGGATTTTAATATTTGATTTATGTTTTATTATCAATTAATTGTATTGCGTCGATGGATGATGTGAAGAAGTCGACTGATGTTATTGACTTCAATTGATAGCTTCTCAATGGATGTGATGGATGGTGATCAACTGTAAATATTCTAAGTCAGAATTCTCATAAATGAAGTGATCAACAGATATTGGAGTAGATGGATAAAAGCGATCAACGGATAAATATGATCAACGGATAAAGGCAATCAATGGATATAGGACCATCAATGGATGAGGAGTCGATGGATAATCTAATTATCCATAGATACATCAATTGATCGATGAATAATCTTTTCATCGATGGATGAGCAAAGGAGGATCAACTAATAAGCTTGACAACAACTATCAGTTGATCAAGATTTCCCAAATTGGCTAAAGACAGAAGGAATGGGATCTTTGCAGAAACTGAAACAATGGAAGACAGATCTATCAGGATTGTAAAGACTTTCAAGGCAACATAGTCTTCAAGGAAAAGATCAAAACAATGATTTTTCCAGAACAAGACAAATGCAATGGAGACTGTGAAAAGTAGCTACAATCTATTTTAGTGAATACATTGTAAACTAAAATTTGTAATTTACATTGTTATCCATCGAAAGATAGAAAATAGAAGTAGCATGTGAACTACTATATATTGAGTAGTAGTCCATTGTAGAAAGTAAAATAGAAAAATCAAGAACTCAAGAAAAGTACAGTAGAAAAGCTAGAAAATATTTGTAGTGCTTTTCTTAGTTCAAAAACTACATCTTTGTAAGCAGCTTGGTATCTTTACCAAGGTTAATTGAAAGCAAAATACACTAGTGTAAAAACTAATCCACTAGTAATTTTTAAAATTGTTGTGTTCTATTTTCAATATATTAAACCTTCAATCCAATGTTTTAATAGTTCTCTTCAATAGATATTTCCAAACACAAAAATAATTGAAAGTACAAACTTGTGTCCACAAAAATTTCTAAAACTCTTAAGTTTGTATTCAACTCCCCTTCTTCAAACTTCTTGTACTCAAGGGAAAATAACAATTGGTATCAGATCCTAGCTTCTAACATACAGAAAGTTAAGATCTAAGTACATCAATTATGGGTCAAAAAGACACAGGAGTGAAGATTTCTGTTCTAGAGAAAGATGAGTACTTTCCCTGAAAAGTCAAAATGCACTTGCATCTGCTATCCATTGATCCTTTCTATGTCAACTGCATAGAGAAAGGTCCACATATGCCTATGAAGATAGTTACAAGTGTGAATGCAGATGGTACTCAGGCACCAAACAAACTTATTCCAAAACCTGTGAGTGAATACACAGATGAAGATGAAAAGGAAGTACACAAGGATAAAAAGGCTATGAACATTTTGTTTAATGGTCTTGACAAGGATATGTTTGACAATGTTATCAACTGTACAAACTCCAAGGAAGTTTAAGATACTCTTCAAACTCTATGTGAGGGCATTGAGCAAGTAAGGAGGAACAAGATGCAACTCTTGATTCAGAAGTATGAGGCCTTTCACTACAAGAGTGGTGAAGCAATCAATGATATATATAATAAGTTTCAAAAGCTGTTGAATGAGCTAAAACTATATGGAAGAGTATATGTTGTTGAAGATACCACCCTCAAATTCTTGAGGTCCTTACCCAAGGAATGGAAACCAATGACTGTTTTTATAAGATAGTCTCCTCACTTTAAAAAGAAGGGAATAAATAATATCATGGGAATAGTGCAAGTGGTATTAGATATGATGAATCCTCAACTAGCAAAAGAAAAGAAATAGTTGAAGATGATGAGTCATATACCAAGGATGAAATGGATGAAATAGATGAGAATTTGGCTTTTCTATCAAGGAAATTTTCAAAACTCAAATTCAAGAGAAATCCTATACAAAGGTCTGGATCTCAGTTTAAGAGAGACAATCAACAAGGCAAAAATGTTGTTGACAAGACTCAATTTAAATGCTTTAACCTTGGATTGACTGGTCACTTTTTTAATGAATGCGAAAAAGTCAAAGTTTAGTGATGTCATTGACTATAAAAAGAAGTACTTTGTCTTGCTCAAATAAAAAGAGAATGCTTTTGTAACATAAGAAAAGAACCGGGCTGCTGAGGATGATTTTGAAGAAGATGAATACATCAACCTTGCACTAATGGCCAATCATGATGATCAAGAAGTTAGTTCTTCTAGCAATCTGGTAATTTCTACAAATTTATCTGAGTTATCCAAAGATGAATGCAATATTACCATTACTAAAATGTCAAATGAATTGTATAATTTACATGTCTTTCTCAAGTTTTTAAACAAAGAGAACACTAGGCTCAAGAGCACCTTAGAATCTCTTACTGAAAGAAATACTTATCTAGAAGGTGAGCTAATGCAAATGGATAGACTCAAGGTAGAAAACAGAGATGCTAGAAAAGAACAAGTTGAGTGTACAAAGGAAATAGAAAACTTGAAAGAAAAATTGGAAGAAGAACTAAGAAACATTGACAAATGGAACAGGTCAAGTAAAGCTAGTAAGAAGATGAATGACATTCATGGAACAAATTCTTTCACCATGTTGTCTGAGACTCTTGAGAAATTAGCCATTGATGAAAATCAATCCTTGCAAAAGAAGCAATCGATTGCTAATCTTGAATCAACTGATAAGGATTATCCAACGATTGATAATGTTATCTCAACGGATAATTATCCATCGATTGAGGAATCATCAACTTCTAAACAAATTGTTTTAAAAACCAAGCAAAACAGACCTGTTAAATTTGTAAAAGAAGGAAGCTCCTCAAAATTAATCTCAAATCAAAGTTGAAAAGGCCAATATAGGTTTCTTATCTAAAGATCAATTGAATACGATACTCACTAAATTAAAAAAAAAATTAAAATCTTTTACGGATAAATAATTTAGAGTTCGGTTAGTGGGTTCGAATTCATGAGGTGAAAAGTGTTTAGGAGGTTGACTTACTAATTTTATGTATTTATGAATAATCATTAATGTTCTAGAAAATTAGCAAGTAATTTAACGAGACAAGTTTCGGGGAATATATCTTTCGTATATAAACCTGAGGTTGCTACACCCAATTAAAAATATAACTAGTTTTAAAAGAACAGATTAGTTCTTTGCTTCTACAAAGAGATATAACTTAATCCCTATACAATATTGGACTATGTGTTTGTACTAACGGAATCAAGCTAATAGAGAGTGTTTTATAATAGCCCTATGTGTTTGAAACATAATGAACCAGCTAGAATATAAAACTCTAGTGAAGAAGGTATATGTATGGCTTTTTATCTTCTTTTTCTCCGGCTTCAATTTCCTCTCTGTATCTCTCTGTATGGTTGTATATTTCAATAATTCAAAATGAGCACGTCATTTTGTTTATATGGTGTAGACTTTTCAAATCAATTAAAATTGATTTGTTCTTCACAATGCTAAGTCATTTTGTTGCGCTGGTAGAGTGAGTGCAGTGTATAGGAGCCACGAAACTTTTGTTGCGCCTAAGGGAAAGTTTTGTTGTGCCTATACTCTATGTCCCTTGTAGAGGAGCCACGAAACTCTTGGTTTTGCCTTAAACTCTTTTATTGCTCCTAAGGCAAAGTTTTGTTGCACTTGTAGAGTGAGTGCAGTGTATAGGATCCACGAAACTTTTGTTACGCCTAAGGGAAAGTTTTGTTGCGCCTACACTCTGTGTCCCTTGTACAGGAGCCACAAAACTCTTGATTTTGCCTTAAACTCTTTTGTTGCTCCTAAGGCAAAGTTTTGTTGCGCCTACACTCTGTGTCCCTTGTATAGGAGCCACGAAACACTTAGAAACTTATCCATGAGTGTTTTGTTGTGCCTACACACTGTGTCGCTTGTAGAGGAACCACGAAATGTAGTAATACTTGCCTTAAACAATTTTTTGAAATGCTTGAAGTATTTACCACTTGGTTTTCACTCTTCCGGCTTGATCAACTGATTTTCTTATGATAAATCAAATTAATTATCTTCTTATTGTGTTGACACTTAGTGCACTGGTCTGGTTCACAAACGACCAATACTGAATTAAATTATCTTGACTGTTAATCTTTTTCAGCTGATGAACCTTGGACTGTTGCATTACTTCAAACACTGATTATGAATAAACACTGTACTTTCACTAGAATCTTTTCTGATACTTCGACAACGTTTCCATTATTACCACAATCTTGAATACTTCATTCTCTGTTCTTCACTGACACTTGAACATTTAAATGAACTTCTTTCAGTGAGTAAAACTTCAAGACTGCAGCTGTCTTCTTTAACCTTTGTCTTTACCCTTCTAGATTTCTGTGCTTCGAATACTGTCTATCCTCAATCAATGCCTTTACACTGAAATCTTCTAGTGGCACTTCTATACTGAATCTTCAACACTTCTGAAACCCTGAAAGTCTTTACACATTATTCTTCACTAACGCTTAAACATATTAATGAACTTCTTTTAGTGACCTGTAGTAGACTTCAAAACTTCTTCTAATGTCTTAATTTACTGTATTTGCCTTGTCTTCCTTTCTTCTTGATTTCTGTATAGACGTAGTATTATTTACTTGTCCTGTTCTAGTGTTGAGTTATCACGATTACTATTCATACAACTTCGTAATCTGACCAACAATCTCCCCATATTTGATTGTTAAACTTAAAAAAAAATCTCATAGAGAGGATAACTCAACTAACAACTAGAAAAAGTAATTGTCCGAGACTTGTAAATAATGCTACTAGTTTTTTCTGGATCAGATTCTGCATTTCCAGAATTCTTGAGTAACTGAAATGAAAGATGTTTTTTCCTCTAGCACTGAACTGATATTTATGTAGTATCATCTTCATTTCTGTCTGTGTTTAAGCTTTCTCTACTTCAAAATCCTTCATATTTGAACTTAAAGAACTTATCATAAACAGATCTTCATAAGAATTAAAATTCCTAGGAATGTCTTCAATAGACCATAGAACATAGCTCAAGTAATGTTCTCCCCCTGAGAATGTGATTCTTCTTCTCTATCTTCTATTGGGTCCCGAAGTATCATTGAATGGGGATTGAATACGATACTCACAATAATTTAAATTCTTTTCGGAATTTGCGGATAAATAAATTATTGTCTCAGAGTGGGTTTGGCCATTTTTAGTGTTTAGGTGAGTTGTCTACTAATTTTCTGTGTTTCCGAATAAATCAATTAGGTTCAAGAAAATTAGTAAGTAAATTATGGAGACAAGTTTCTGGGAATATATCTTTCATATATAAACCCAGAGGGGTGCTATACCCAGTTAAAAATATAATTGGCTTCCAAAGAACATTAGTTCTTTGCTACTAACACAAAAATATAAGGCTCAGTTCCTATACAAATATATCTAAATTAGTACAAGGAAAAACTGAGTACGTAGGGAGTGATATCTAGGAGCCCTAAGCATTTTTCATTAAAGAACCGTGTCCTAATATCTGACCAGAAGCAATGTATGGGTGTTTATAAATTATTCATTCTTGCCCTGGTCATGGCAGAAGTTCCCTACTTATTATTTGTGTTGAAGAAGACGACTCCCTTGAATGAGTATGTAGACTTCAAATCAAATAAAGTAGGCTGCTGTAATTTGATTGCCTGAGAGCTTTTGTTGTGCCAGTTAATTTTGTTGTGCCAAGAATATTATGTTACGCCCTATACATGTAATGCACACGAGAGGCGCAACAGAAAAATGGAGTTAATCATTTTAACCAAGTCAAGTGGCCTCACTTCTTTTGTTGCGCTTCCACTAGGCTACCCTTGTAGAGGCACCACTAAAAGGCATTAAAATCTAGGATGTTTGTTGGGCCAATTACTTTGTTGCGCTTTCATGTTTTATATGGTCAAAGTGCAATTTGATCACTGCACTTTGACCCCCTGTTCATTCCTTGACTGAAGTACGCCAACTTTCATTTCTTATACCAAAGTTTTGTCACATTATACCCTGTACCCTGAGCTATTTCCGTTCTCCGACTATAGTTCAGAAACTTTTACTTTTCATTCCAAGGTTGTGACACTTTGCGCCCTGCAGCCTTTGAGCTGTTTAGCTGTAGCTTCTACAAATCACTTTTCATACCTTATTAAATAACCGTTCTTTCCAAGTACATTCTTCAACTTAATAATTCTTCTATAGTTAATACTCAGATTCCTTTCACAAAATGCTGACGCCTAGTGCAACTGGTCTGGTTCACAAATGACTAACTTTGATCCAGGTCTTCGTATTATAGCCTTACGTACATTGTTAAGTTTGCAACAACTTCATTGCTTTGAACACTGACTGTCAATAAACACTGTAACATCACTGGAATCTTTTCTGGTACTTGGACAAAGTCTCCATTATTACCACAATCTTGAATACTTCATTCTTTGTTCTTCACTGACGCTTGGACATATAAATGAACTTCTTTCAGTGAGTATAACTTCAAGACTGCAGCTGTCTTCTTTAACCTTTGTCTTTACCATTTTAAATTCCTATACTTCGAACACTGTCTATCTTCAATCAATGCCTTTACACTGAAATCTTCTAATGACACTTCTATACTGAATCTTCAACACATTTGTAATCTTGAAAGTCTTCAACCATTATTCTTAACTGAAGCATGAACATATTAATGAACTTCTTTTAGTGACTTGTAGTAGACTTCAAAACTTCTTCTAATGTCTTGATTCACTGTATTTGCCTTGTCTTCATTTCTTCCTGATTTCTGTGTAGGCATAGTATTATTTACTTGTCATGTTCTAGTGTTGAGTTATCACAATTACTATTCATACGGCTTCGTAATCTCACCAACATCTTCTTCTCCTCTTTAAATGATCAATGGAAGTGTCAATTCTTTTTTGTACATCCCACTTGGATGAGGAGTCCTCTACTGACAATTCCATTCAAGTATAGGATACAGTTTCTTGATTCTCTTAAATTCTGTTGTTTCCCATCAGGATCAGAATATAAGATTTTCTTCTTTTTCTTGTCTAAATTCTCCCTCTAAGGATATTAACTTCTCCCATAAGGATACGAATATAAGACCTTCTCCTTTTTCAGCTTTTTGATGTATACTAAATTCTCCCCCTTAGTTGATGAATCCTCTACTGGACCATAAATTTCTCATGGCTTGTCTTCCAAAAAAGGTTCTCGTCTGTCATTGATTGGGAAAAACATAATAGTTTTTCTTTCAAAAGTAGCAAGTAGCAAGGGTAAGTGTTTGGTATATGGTTTCCTCACTTCTACTACGTTCTGTTAGTGTTTACACTTAATTGTCGAGCACTTTAAAGTGTTTCACTCTTTCTCTCTCTATCTCTCACTCAAGTGTATCTCTCTCTCACTTTCACTTAAGTATTTCTCTCTCTCATGTTCACTCTGCATTTCAGATATAACCTTCTGTACCTGCAAGTGAAATCCGTCAATTCATTTATATTCTCATCACCTAATTCTTCAGAATGAACTGAATCACTATCAAGTGGAGAATTGCCACGTAGAGATGTTCTTGATCTATCATGCATAAGCACTGTCTCAGCACCAGACTCAATAGCAATTGTTAAATCATTGTCTAGTGGAGCTTCACCTCTTTGAGATGGGTTATCCCAAGATATTAATATATGTTATGGAATCCTGCCTTGTTCTATCAAGGAGTTGCCTCAAACCTTCTCCATAAACGGGAGGTGGACATTCATTTTTAGGATCTGGAAATGTTCCTTCCAGGAGGGGCGACGTAGTAGGCAATGTAATGAATGGCAATTTAGAGCCTATGTTTCCCTCATAACCCGGTGACGAGAATTTTGTATAAAATACCCTACTTGACTCATCAGAAGAATTCTTGCCAAGCAGTTGCCTCTCAAGCCCAGATAAATCTGAACAAGAGATCTCCCTTTCGGGATGCAGAAGATTAATTTCTGTTTGAGGTCGATACCTTGGACAATGTAATGTATGGCAACTGAGAGTCCGTATCTCCTCTGAATGCTTGTACCTCTCACTGTGCACGCCTTGTAATGTGTTCCTAAAATTTAACTATTTAGGATTACCATCAACGTGAGTGCTTGTGGTGTGCTTGACTCATTACAAGATGCTCTGGCAGACGAACGAATATCAATGGACTCACCCTGTTGAGAGAATGATTCCAGAGACAGTTTTATTGTCTTTTTGGCTCTGCATCCTTTTGAGAAGATGCAAATGAGCTTACAGTTACCTCAGTTTGTATACTACTTTTCTTATCTGGAGGTAGAGTTGTGGGTGCCCTTCCGACTTCATCCTTATTTGCTGTCAAGTGCAGTTTCTCCCTTATCAACCTCTAATTTACATGAGTTCCTTATATCTCCAAGGGTTAATATATGGAAGTGGATGAATCAGTGTTTTGTACTAAGGCCCGGGTAAGAGATTGATGGGTTTTGAACCTCTTGGCCATCTTCTAAAGCCATTGGGGGCTAAAAGGATAGAATCAATCAAGATAAAAAGATAATCACTTTAACATTCCAAAACATATTTTTCATCTCAAAAAGAAGGAAAAATATAATAAGGAATGGTAATGGATTGCATTATAGCTCTTTTAGTAAAAGAGTTTTGTCGGATCTAAAGATTTATCATTTAAGAGCATGATACAAAATTTCTTTAAGATACTTATCCCATAATAAAATGCGGAAAAATATATCAGAGAAGAAAGTTTCTATCCCTTATGAATTTCTTATAAGGCAAACTTCCCATAATAAAACGCGGGAATTTACACCAAAGAAAAAATTCAACTCTCTTACCAAATTATATCTCAATAAAATGACTCTTTTCCATTATACCTTAGCACTGTATGTTTTGAAAACAATTTTGCAAAACATCATTATCAGATAGAGGACTATGATTTTCCGACTCATAATGCTATTATGATTTACATCATTTTCGTCCACCTGATAGTATCCCTGAGTTAAAATAAAAACATGACAATTGGGGTGAATGTGAAACAATGAATCAATGTGAAACATACATTGAAACAAGTGTTTGAAAATAAATCATTATACAAATGGTTGATACCTCGAAGTAAAAAAAAATTCTCTAAATAAAATAGCAGTCACAAAGTTTCTGCCACTCTAAAAAGAAAAATTAAGAGAGAAAAAGTTTTGTAAGATAAATTTTTTAAAACTAGTTTTTGGGAGAGGATAAAAGATTTTGAGATTTAAAGAAAGATTATCCTCAATAAAAATTAGATTCACACCCTAGGATTTAGAAATCAAAGTAGGGCTGTAATCAAAAGATTTTCAAAAGAGAAGTTTTGAAAAAGAATTTTAATGTTTTCTTATCTAAAACTGTTAGAAAAATGAATGTATCTTTGAATAATACATTTTGAAAAAGAAATAGACAAGAAATTCTTTTTAATACATTCAGGTTTAAAACTCAGTCAAAGAAAGAAAACTAGTAGTAATACTCATGCAATACTAAACACTTACCACAGACATGCATATATAAATCAAATAACATATTTAGTAGAACAATAAGCATTAAGACATATTTTTATTATTATTGATTTTCAGATAAGTAACATGTATTATCACTAATATTAAAAATATCACAATTAATTGCACGAAAACATTAACAAAATATCATTACTTGATATTTATCAATAATTTCAAAATGCAAGAAATTATGCTTCTAATATTTTATCAAATCAGAATAATGGAACTAATAATCATTGAATTACTTCAATCTATAATTTTAATAAGATAAAATAATTTCGCTAAATACTAAATATCCATAAAATTGAATATTAAAATATACCTTCCTACGCTCTATCTAATAATCATCACTCAAGCATATTGTAATTATACTCATAACAATTATTAATGATATACGTAAGCTCGAGGAAATAATTGAAAAGAAATTCACAAGTCCTTTAAATATAGACATTTAATACTTGTGATCTTAATTACAACTCCTCGCTAATAAAATCATATTTTAGAAATATTTTCTAAGAATATAAAACATTGAGAAATTTATACACATGACTTAGAAAATACTTCGTCTTCCAATATTAGTGAGTTTTGAAATATGCATTAATTATTTAGAACAAAAATTCTTAATAACATCACTAATACCAAAAGTACCACAATTATTTATAATAAAATATTGAAAAATATCAAAAAAAATATCAGAGCAATTAAGCAAGATATCATTGATTAATATTCAATCAATATTTAACATATAAATAATTATGCTGCTAACTTATGCTAAATCATTTAACTACCACATATGCATATAAACATTGTAAGCATGATAATTAAACTAATAGCAAAAAGTACGAGATATTGGATTTCAAACAAATTCACAAGTCCTTTAAATATGTAACATTTAATACTTGTGAATCATTTAAGAATTCCTTGCAGATGAGATTTCCAACATATATGCAAATAAATAATATCCCAATTTCACTAACCAAATTAGACAAAATGAATTCATCAAGTTGTTTAACAAATATCTGCAAGTTATTCTACTAAGGACAATCTCGAAAAAATGATACATAGTGTCCATGCACTTGTTCCTTAATTGGTGTAGAGAGTATCCAACATCTGTTGGAGTTGAAGTGGGTTCCTTATCTAGAAGATCAGAGCATCACATTCACTAGCTGCTTTAAGTTTAGCCTTTGCTGCAACTATGTGTGTTGAATGCTTCTTCTTAATTTCAGCAAGAAATCAACTTCTTCCACGAAATTGACAGTTTCTAGGAATTATTTCCCTGTCTTTCTTAAAACCTGTGTTTTCTATATCTATATAGCAAATTAGGTTAAACCTGGTATCTTTAGGGTACCTGATTCTAAGAATTGGTAATCCCTTACGATATCTAACAATTCATATTTTAGCTATAAGATAAGATTCTCTAGTATCCACTTGGAAACTTACATATAGGCATATCGAGAATAAAATATATGGTCTTTATGCACTTGAATAAGTAATGAGTTGATCATACCTCTATAGCTTGTCACTTTAGTTCATATACCTGATTTTCCCTGATCAAGCTTAGTGGTCTGTTGGCACGAAGTCTTGGCAGGCCTAAAATCTTCCAAATTGTGCATCTTTAAAAGATCATTGACTTACTTTAATTTCCATCATTCTTTTGAATTACTAATAATCCAAAAAGAATTGCAACTCTTCCAACATGCTCATCTTATACCTAATCTGCATTAACTTAGCAAAAATCTCTTGCCAAATTTACATTAGTAGACCCACATATAATATAATCATGGTATACTAACACATATATGACATTGTGTGCCATGTATTCTAGAGAGATATATGTGTATAACGACTCTACCAACATCATTTTCAAGTAATAAACTAGTTAAAGTGTCATACCATGCCTTGATGATTTCCTTGAATCCATAAATCCATTCATAGAGAGCTTGTGAAGATAATGATATATAAAATCCAATGGATATGCAACTTCAAAGTCCAGGAAATGTTGTACGTCAACTTCAACTTCTAACTCACCATTCATGAGTGCACTTGTTCACATTCTTCTGATAGATATTCATCCTTGAATGCTTATCATATGATAGGGATATCCTATTGATAGGTCATCAATTTGTTTAGCCCTAATAGGATCAAGTCTCATCACTGGTGCTTACTGTTTGATCTTGAAAGTCTCGAAGATTCTGTTTCCATCATCATCGATACCTTCTAATTTATAGTAACCTATAACAACCAGTTTGGCTTTGTTCCTCATAACAATGCCAATAATTATCCAGTTTCTGCAAACCCTTACTATACCAATTTCAGCTTCGTCTTGTGGTCTGGATTCCAGCTTCAGTAGATTCTGCCTTTGAACTGATTGAGATCATCTTGTATTATAATCACTCAATCTGGATCAATCAGTGCATCTTCACTATTCTTTGGGATACCAAACGTTAGGTCCCAAAAAATATATGTTCATTTTGATTAACACTTCAGCCTTTACTCAATAATCCAGTTTACTAAGAACTAGACTTCAGGATTGACTTTAAATTTAAACCTTTTTTCTTGGTAGATATGTTCTTGATGTATTCCTTTGATCTTCATTGTGTTGAGTATGACTAGTAGATCATTCTTTTATTTGCTCCCTCTGAGTTGCTACTAAGATGTGTTGAAGATCCTTCACCTTATTAAGTGGATTTTGTTAAAGTTCACGAGTTGTGTAGTTTCACTACCATTTCCACTAATAGGATCTGAATCATCATCATTATCATTGATTCCTTTTGTAACCTCAACTTTGAAGTCAAATAGTGGAACTGAATTTCGTGAATGAAGTTCTAAATGAAGTCTGCACCTATAAAGGTACTTTGAAGCTGAAGCAATTAACACAGCATGCTGCTTTGATCAACAAGATCGTGAAAAGACATCATATGAGTTAATGGCCAGCCAGAAGCAAACACTGAAGCTCTTTCGTGTGTTTGGAGGAAATTGATATTTATTGAAGATTTAAATGAGCATCTTGGCAAGTTTGAAGTTAAGGCTCATGGAATAATTTCCTAGGCTACTCATTGAAGTCGAAAGCTTTCAAGGTATAAATGATGTAAAACCAGAAGGTGATTGAAAGTCTGAATGTTTCGTTCTACTACACTAAGCTCCCAAGCAGTCAAATGAAAGACTATTCTGAATCTTTGAATTTTAACATCCCGTTAGAGTCAAATTCAGATACTGATGTTGAAACTACAACTTACTATGCTTCCATCTTGATCTTCATGATGTGATCAATCACTATCTATGACGTATTATCTGTTGAATGCACGAACAACACCAACTTGTAACTAAGGTTGTTATCAACCACCACTAAGAATATTTCTTCCATGACATAATTTACTTCAGTGTGATGTTTTTATTGACTTCTCTATATGACAGGCTTCAAAATGTCCTTCTGGATAGAATTCTAAATGAAGCAGTCCTCTCATCAATTTCATCTTTATCAGAGAATCCATTGTCTTGTTCACCAAGTGTGAGAGCTTCCTATGCCATAGCTAACTCTTTACTGATGAAGCTTTACTAAGAAACTCACTTCACCTTTGCATACAAATTCCATGTCAGCTACTAACAAACTTCCTCACTCTCAGATGAGTGAGCTTCCATCTTTCTTGCTTGAAATCAAACACATTTCCTTTTCAATGCTTTTCCAGAAAACCCTTGAAAAAGAATTCCCTAGTGCCCTGTAAATAGTGCTTAAGTCCGTTGATAAGAAAGATGCTTCCACTGATGACAATTCCAAAAATCATTATAGCCAAATCCCTTGTACATCTTTTGCTGTCATCTCCAAAGGTTACCATTGGGTAGGTTTTCTTAACCAACTATGATAGTAGAGCTTCAATCTTAATCATATGCCTCGTACAATAACTATCACGAAATCATATAACTTTTCCTCTTGTTACAGACTCTGCAATCACAAATGATTAAGCTTCTTGGTACTCAACTTTAATTGAGTCCTGATGGGTTAGAGATATTACTATCAACAGTGGTAACAACATCTTCAATATGCATATTAGAAAATTCAGTACTATCTATTTTAACCATCTTACACAAATGTGACACGAGTCAAGCAGATTTACAGATATTCAAAATTTTTCTAAAAGCACATGGATAGAAGAATTAACAAATAAGTTAATTACTAATTCTTCTTAATCCATTTCTGTTGTTGTCTAATATTTTTAACTATCTCTAATTATCTAAGTTAGTTTTAGATTAAGCCTTAAATCTACAAATATTACTGGATGCTTAGATAATTATACCATCTTTTAACATTCTAATCCCTAACAAGTAACACATGAAATGATATGACATTTAAGTTCAACTATGTGAGTGGGAGCAAATTATGTGAAAATAAGCACATAAACAATTTCAAGAATATGCAGAATATTAAAATAAGACATTATGAGCAATATCAAATTCCACATACACTTATCAAGTCATTTATCACAATAAGAACAAATATAAAAAATATGATCTATGACCTATTTGTCTATTTAGCAATTTTCACAACATTAAAAGAGGTATTAAATCACAGAAGATTTAAATCAGGTTCCAGCAAATATTCAGGAATATACATAATCGTCTAGAACACCCTATCTAATTCTAGATATTCATTTTACTGTATAGACAATCAAGTATGAAATGCACTAATTAAACTCACGAATCCTAGCATGCAATCTTATTCTTAGCGATCAATTAAGCATTTAAGTCCTAAGATGCTACCATGCTGACATGAATATAATACATTTCAATACCTAATCATCATACAGTTTTGAATTAGATAAACGTATACTAGTTAGAATGTCTACCTATGAAGTGCTTAGTGATTCATCTCTAGTGTTGGTCATTAATGCCAGATATCCATTTGGTTCATCACTGTCACTAATAGAATCAGCATTGCATTTAATTTCACCAACAAATGCTTTCCCTTGCTGCATCCTCTCTATTGCTTGAGATTCATGCTACAACCCAACACAGTGTCTGTCATCTTTTTCTTGTACAGGCTTCTTCAAACAGTGTGGCAAACCCTAATCTTGTCTTTGATTTCCAACCATCCCTGTCTTGCAACCGCCTCTTGAACTGTTCTTGAAAATCTCCTTTACGGAATCCATAGGTATGGACCTTAGATTAAGAATTGGGATTCTGTCTGAATCTGACGTCACTGAACTTCTTGTTGCCCTGCAGGCTTGACTTGCAGTCCAGTTCTCAAGTTATTCCAAAGTGTAAGATTCACTTATAACACCTTGACCATTACCTTGAGCTATAACATCTTCAATTCAGCTTCTCGGATCATTTCGTTTCGGTTCAGAGGTTCTCAACCTTGATGTCAATCAAATTTGGTTCCTGGGTCACAAATACAGTGGATATGCCAATAACATGCTTTACCAAATATTATCTTCTTCAGCTCTTGTTCTAGTTCATAGGCCTTCAGCACAAACATCTAAAGATAATGTGGTTGTATCATTAGATCCATGTTGGCTGTAATCCTGTGTTCTAGATGATCTGCAGTGTTAGCACAAATTTCCTGTAATCTCCCTGTAGAATAATCTTTAAGGCTTGTACTGAGATTCCAGGTAGTCTAGTTCGTTCTCCTTCACTACTTTAACTCCTAAGATTTTTCATCCAAAAATACAACTCAAATTAACCAAAAACTGTACCCAAATTAATCTCTTCTTTTCCAGCATCCGAATAAACAGTGAGATCCTATAGAATAGACCTCTGAGGAAATTAGTACCACTTCTTCTTCAACATGTTCCGGAATTAACTTCATTGGATAATCTGCAGTCAATTTTAATTGTCTTCAATACCTGGAAAAATCTTCATCTACTACTCCTTGATCATCATCGAATTAATATTTAAAAAAAATTTAAGTTTACAGAATTTTTCATTTTCTTTGAAAATAAATTAATAAAAAATAAAAACTTTATAACAAATTAATTTTCAAGAATTTCAAATTTTCTTAAAAATGAAAATATCGTGAATTAATACTTAAGAAAAATTTTAGTTTTCAAGAATTTTAAATTTTCTGGAAAAATAAATAAATCTAAAATAAAAATTAAATTGAGATGTAAACTTGAAATAAAATGCAAATGGTGTGAGTGACGCTGAAATGCTATAAACCTAAAATAGACAAAAGAAATATATTTAAGTTATAAAAATAAATTTACTCAAGTTTAAATCATAGATTTATTTTAAATTAAATTTATAAATTAAATTTATATTAATTAAATTTATGAAATAAACTTATTCAAGTTTAAATAATAAACTCATTTAAATTAAATTTATAAATTAAATTTATAAAATAAATATATAAAATAAACTTATCACAATTTAAATTGATAAAATAAATTTATTTATCAAGTCCTCTAATCTTGTATAGTCCAAATAGGTTCGACACTCTGAGCTTCACTGAGTTGTGGATCTTGATTTGTATATCAATCAGTCAGTTTTGATACCAATTGTTGGGTCACGAAGTATCGTAGAAGGGGGTTGAATACGATACTCACTAAATTAAAAAATTCTTTTAGAATCTTTTGTGGATAAATAATTTAGAGTTCGGTTAGTGGGTTCGAATTCATGAGGTGAAAAGTGTTTAGGAGGTTGACTTACTAATTTTCAGTATTTATGAATAATCATTAATGTTCTAGAAAATTAGCAAGTAATTTAACGAGACAAGTTTCAGGGAATATATCTTTTGTATATAAACCCTGAGGTTGATACACTTAGTTAAAAATATAACTGGTTTCCAAAGAATAAATTAGTTCTTTGCTTCTACAAAGAGATATAACTTAATCCCTATACAATATTTGACTATGTACTTATACTAACGGAATCAAGCTAACAGAGAGTGTTTTATAATAGCCCTATATATTTGCAACATAATGAACCGATTATAATATAAAACTCCGGTGAAGAAGGTATATGTATGGTTTTTTATCTTCTTCTTCTTCTCCGGCTTCAATTTCCTCTCTGTATCTCTCTATATGGTTATATATTTCAACAATTCAAAATGAGCAAGTCATTTTGTTTAAATGGTGTAGACTTTTCAAATCAATTAAAATTGATTTTTTCTTCACAATGCTAAGTCATTTTGTTGCGCTTGTAGAGTGAGTGCAGTGTATAGGAGCCACAGAACTTTTGTTGCGCCTAAGAGAAAGTTTTATTGCGCCTACACTCTCTGTCCCTTGTAGAGGAGCCACGAAACTCTTGGTTTTGTCTTAAACTCTTTTGTTGCTCCTAAGGTAAAGTTTTGTTGCGCTTGTAGAGTGATTGCAGTGTATAAAAGCCATGAAACTTTTCTTGCGCCTAAGGGAAAGTTTTGTTGCGCCTACACCTCTGTCCCTTGTAAAGGAGCCACGAAACACTTGGTTTTGCCTTAAACTCTTTTGTTGCTCCTAAGGCAAAGTTTTGTTACGCCTACACTCTGTGTCCCTTATATAGGAACCACGAAACACTTAGAAACTTATCCATGAGTGTTTTGTTGCACCTACACACTGTGTCCCTTGTAGAAGAGCCACGAAATGTAATAATACTTGCCTTAAAAAGTTTTTTGAAATGCTTGAAGTATTTACCACTTGTTTTTCACTCTTCTAGCTTGATCAAGTAATTTTCTTATGATAAATCAAATTAATCCTCTTCTTATTGTGTTTACGCTCTTTGCACTGGTCTGGTTCACAAAAGACTAACACTGAATTAAATTTTCTTGACGTCTAATCTTTTTCAGCTGATGAACCTTGGACTATTGCATTGCTTCAAACACTAACTATTAATAAACACTTCACTTTCACTAGAATCTTTTCTAGTACTTAGACAATATCTCCATTATTACCACAATCTTGAATACTTTATTTTCTGTTCTTCACTGACACTTGAACATTTAAATGAACTTCTTTCAGTGAGTATAACTTCAAGATTGCAACTGTCTTCTTTAACCTTTGTCTTTACCCTTCTAGATTTATATGCTTCAAATACTGTCTATCTTCAATCAATGCCTTTACACTGAAATCTTCTAGTGTCACTTATATACTGAATCTTCAACATTCTAAAACCCTGAAAGTCTTTACACATTATTCTCCACTGTCGCTTGAACATATTAATGAACTTCTTTCCGTGACCTATAGTAGACTTCAAAACTTCTTCTAATGTCTTGATTCACTGTATCTGCCTTATCTTCATTTCTTCCTGATTTCTATGTAGACGTAGTATTATTTACTTGTCATATTCTAGTGTTGAGTTATCACGATTACTATTCATACAGCTTCGTAATCTCACCAACAATGTTTAATCCATATTTTGCATTTGTCAACATGAATATGGCTGCTATGCCCTGAAATATGCACAACAATTTTCATGCTCTAAATTTCTCTAATTCTGCAAGCATGAATATTCCAAGTATTAGCACTGAAAATCCTGAAGTGAGGAAACCAACACTTAAGGTTGAAGTGGAAGTAAAACCACCTAAACCAAAGGTACAAAAGTTGGAAACCAAGCCAAAGGTAGCAACTAATAAGAAAGGACCCAAGGCAACTTGGGTACCAAAATCAACTTGATTGTTTTTGTTTGTGTTCAGGGAAAAAGAAGAAATCTTTGGTACTTGGACAATGGGTGTTCAAGACATATGACTGGAGATAAATCCCTACTCATAAAGTTTGAGGAGAAAGCTAGCCCTGGAGTAACTTTTGGAGATGACAGTAAAAGATATACCATGGGATATGGCTTGATTTCAAAAGAGAATGTCATCATTGAACCTGTTGCATTAGTTGATGGCTTAAGACACAATCTGTTAAGCATAAGTCAACTATGTGACAATGGAAATAAATTCTGTTTCACAATTGAAGCATGCATAATTTCCAGCAAGAAAGATGGAAGCCTAGTTATGACTAGGAATAGAAAATGAAATGTATACATAGCTGACTTCAACTCAACAAGTGCAGACTTAATGACTTGTCTTCTCTCTAAGGCAAGTACAAATGAAAGTTGGCTATGGAATAAGAAATTAGTTCAATTAAATTTCAAAGCCATAAATCAGTTGGTCGAGAAAAATCAAGTGAGAGGTTTACCATAAATGGAATTTGTCAAGGATGGACTTTGTGATGCCTGTCAGAAAGGAAAATAAAGGAATACATCATTCAAGTCAAAATTGGAATCATCAATTGAGAAACCACTTGAGTTATTACACATGGATTTGTTCGGTCCTGTGAATATCATGTCCATTGCAAAGCAGAAGTATGCTCTAGTCATTGTGGATAATTTTTCAAGATTCTCATGGACTTGTTTTCTACATTCAAAGGATGAAGCAAGTGATCTCATCATTAAGCACATCAAAGAAGTTGAGAAAAGTCTTGGATTGGATGTAAAGAAAATTAGAAGTGACAATGGAATAGAATTTAAGAATTCCACAATAAAGGAGTTATGTGAATCTAAAGGAATCATACACACTTTCTCTGCACCAAGGACACCTCAACAAAATGGGGTAGTTGAGAAAAAAAACAGGACATTGATTGAAGTAGCTAGAACTATGTTGGAAGATGCTAAATTACTAACATACTTCTGGGCTGAGGCCATTAATACATCATGTTATGTTGAAAACATCTCCATAGTGAATCAAACTCAAGGAAAGACACCTTATCAATTGATCAAGAAAGACAAAAAGGCGAAAGTGGGATTTTTTCATGTGTTTGGCTGTAAATGCTATGTCCTAAAGAATCAAAGTGAAAACCTAGGAAAATTTAAAGCAAAGGCTGATGAAGCTATATTTGTTGGGTATGCACTATCAAGCATAGCCTATAGAGTCTATAATCTTATACTACACCTTGTTATGTAATATGTACATGTAGTATTTGATGATAAAAAGATTCAAGGCTTGTTTGATGAAAGAAATCATGACACTGCATTTTGAGAATGAATCAAATGGTGTGGATGATGATGATGAAATAGAAATCATAAATTCACAAGTACTCAGAAACCCAATATCAGTTGATGTCACATCATCAATGGATAATTCATTAGTTGATAGTCATCCATCGACTAATAATGCATCAACTGATAATTCTTCAATGGATAATCAACACTCTACATCTAGGGTATCCAATTCAGGGGGAGGGTTTCAAAATCAAAGCACAAATTGAAATCAGTTTGAGTACAATTCCAATTATAATGAAGCTTCATCATCAAGGCAAAATTTGCCTCCTAAAAGAAAATGAACAAAAAGCTATCCATTTGAACTAATCTTTGGAAATGCAGAAGATGGTGTCAAAACAAGAAGTGCTACTCAAAATGAGTGTCTGTATAGCAGCTTCCTATTCAAGAAGAACCTAAAAGAGTTAAAGATGCGCTCAAGGATCCTGATTGGGTTTTAGCTATGAAAGAAGAGCTCAATCAATTTGAAAGGAATAAAGTGTAGAAGTTGGTGCCCAAACCAAAAGATAGATCTGTAATTGGTACAAAATGGGTATTCAGGAATAAAATGGATGAAACTGGTACTGTGACTAGAAATACGGCAAGGCTTGTGGCAAAGGGATACTCACAAGAAGAAAGAATTGAATTTGATGAAAATTTTTCACCAGTTGCAAGGCTGGAAGCAATCAGAATCTTTCTAGTTTATGTTGTACATGCTAATTTCAAGATCCAAATTTCCCTAACTTTGTCTACTATCTACTAAAAGCACTCTATGGCTTGAAACAAGCACCAAGGGTCTAGTATGATACTTTGTCTCAGTTTTTCATTGAGAATCACTTCACAAGAGGTACTGTTGATAAAACTCTATTTTGTAGAAATGTTAATGGCTCAATTATTCTTGTCCAAATATATGTGGATGACATTATTTTTTGTCCAACTAATGAGGGACTTTACAAAAAGTTTGCCAAATTAATGAAGAGTAAGTATGAAATGATCATGATGGGAGAACTTACCTACTTTCTTGGTTTGCAAGTCAAACAAGTTAAGGATGGTATTTTGAGAACTTACCTACTTTCTTTGTTTGCAATTCAAACATGTTAAGGATGGTATTTTTATAAATCAAACTAAGTACATTCATGACTTGCTGGAGAATTTTGACTTAACTGAATGTTCTTCTACAAAAACTCCCATGACCACTACTGTAACAGCCTGCCCTTTTCGGGCTATTAATCTTACAAAATCTAAAACAATTATATTTATTCCAAATCTCTATTACAAAGCTAACTATTACAAACACGCAACTAACAATGACGAATCAACAACCAATCTACTCCAAATCTAAGATCCTCGAAATCCGATACACTTCATCTTCCTCTTACATCAAACCTGAAAATTATAAGTAATGAGCTACACAGCCCAGCAAGTAACTAATCGATCCAACTAGTCGGACCAAGTAACAAGTAATACATATAACAAAATATAATTTTCGATGATACGATAACTATACACATAACTTTTTGATATACTTTCATATTCTTATTCGATACATACGATACAGATAACCACATAAACAACAATAATTCAAAACCCGTGATCTATGCCACGACCACTACAACCCGGTGATAACGGTCCTAAATTTTCAGAAAACTGTCACTACAACCCCGTGACTCGGTCCTAAGTTCTTATTCTTATTTTCACAAACCGTGGCATAAATCAGAGTTCCAAACTTACTGTTGATACACAACACATATAGGGTAATATATGTCATTTCAAAATATAATCACTTAGCTCAAATTTTTTATAATCAAATATACACGTATAACACATTATTTTGAAAACACCAGAAAGATCAATCAGAAACTTACCTCAACCTCGCAAACCAAGAATTAACAACATCCTAGAACATATATTCAATCCTTAACACCCAAGCGAGAACATCACATCTCAAACGTCTCAAACATCGGATTTCTTCGTAACTCTAATTCTGCCCAGATCTGTATTTTACCTTTTTGACCCTCTAAACAATGTTTTCTGGAAAAACTTAAAACACGAAAATCATAGAGAACGAAAAGACATTACCAAAAAGTCGAGAATCAACAAATTCCGACTTACGATGAATTTACTACGAATTTTACAAGATTGCTGAGTTGCGTATGAGAAATCCTACGAATTTTAATAACAAAGACGAACAAAAAGAGTCAAGATTTGTGTCGAGAAAGATTTATAACTATTTAGTCAAGGTGACTCGAATAGAATATCAAAGAATAAGGAGATCTCAATCTATATATAGAGTTTTAAACCCTATAACAAAACCTACTATGATTCAAATTCGACCCATATTCGAAAACCCGTTATTCTAATCCAATTCTAATTCCTAATTTCTATCCAATTTTAATCTTTTTTCTATTATTATTAATCTATTTTATTATTCTAAAAAATATGGGATATTACAACTACCACTAAACTTGAATTAAAAACTAAGGAAGCTAAAGTGGAAATTTCAAGTTACAGAGGCATGGTAGACTCACTTTTATACTTAACTGCTAGTAGGCCAGACATAATGTTCTATACATGTTTGTGTGCCAGGTTTCAGGCTGATCCTAGAGAATCTCATTTGGTGGCTATTAAGAGGATTTTTAGATATCTCAAGGGTACATCAAATTAAGGTATTTGGTATCCTAGAGATTCTAGTTTTAATCTAATAGGCTATTCAGATGCAGATTAGCAGGTTGCAAAATAGACATAAAAAGTACTACATGCACTTGTCAATTTCTAGAAAAAAAACTTGTGTCATGGTTTAGCAAAAAGCAACACTCAATATCAACTTCAACTGCAGAAGCTGAATACATTGCTGCTGGAAGTTGCTGTGAACAAATATTATGGATGAGGAATCAATTATTTGACTATGGGTTCAACATGAACAAGATTCCTATTTTCTGTGATAACACAAGTGTCATTGCAATAACAGAAAATCCTGTGTAACATTCCAGAACCAAACATATTGACATAAGGTATCATTTCATTAGGGAACATGTAATGAATGGTACAGTTGAATTACATTTTGTCCCTAGTGAACAACAACTTGCAGACATTTTTATCAAACCTCTAGATGAATCTACTTTTAATAGATTAGTCTGTGAATTAGTTATGCTTAATTTTACTCATTCCTATATGTTTGCTAAGTCAATTTTTTTTATAGCCATTGTTCACATTTATTTGTTGAAACAAAGTGATCAATTGATAACTGTATTAATTGTCAATGGATACATTGCAACCATCGATGGATATATTTGATCAATTGATAAAATATATTCCTATCGATGGATATTTATTTATCGACAGATAATTACCCTGGTAATTGTTTATCGATCGATAAATTAATTTTTCCAAATTAATGGATGTAATTACCCATCGATGGTAATAGAATTTCTACAGTTTTACACATCTATTGATCAAATTATAGCCGTTGATTCTTTACTTTATTTGTCAACAGATGAATATATCCATCGATTTCCATTTAGAGTAATTTACTTTAATTCTTTTTATCTCTCAACGGTTATATTCTTAATTAAACTGACTATTCAAGTCATTTTAATCTCAAAAGTATAAATAGAAAATTCATTTCTCGTTCCAATCTTACTTGTTATTCTATTCTCTATCTCTAAACTCTGTATCTCTAATTCTCTCTCTCTCTAGAACTCGTAAGGTGATTTTTCTCATTCTCTTCAAGCTTCTCTCTAACTTGCTTTGTTAAGAACAATCAATGGCACCCCAAAAGAAGATTTCTTCATCAACTGGATTCATCTATGAGCAGAACAATTTCACAACATGCCTGACAGTTGATGATGCTCTTACTGACTTCTATCCATTGATGAGGTTTCTAGGAGACTGCAAAGTGTCCAAGGCTCTTAGTGAAGCACCAACAATAGTATGCTCATTTGTTGAAGAGCTATGGAACACTGTAGAAGTCTCATAAGATGAGAAGGTAATTTCTTATCAAGGTAAACCCTAAACCATTACAAGTACTACTCTCTCTGAATGTTTAGAATTACCTGAAAACAATTGTGATAAGTCACCCACTGATACTGATATTAGGGATATGTTAAAAGCTGTTAATTATGCTAATGCTGAAGCTAGATTAGGTGAGGTTGTTAGGAAGAATCTTAGGAAAGAATGAAGTTATTTCTTTGATGCTATTATTAAAGTATTTTCTGGAAAAATAAGTAATTTTGATGCAATTACCAAAAGTATGCAAGAAATTGCTTATTCTATCCTATTTGATAAGTACTTTAAATTTAGCACATTGCTCCTAAATGAGTTAACTGCTAAATTAGGAAATAAGGCATCTAGGAAGAATAACATCTATTTTGCTAGATTTTTTATGTTGTTAATTAATGCTGCTATTGGAGATTATGAGATTACAACAGAGATGGAAACACTGGAGGCTTGGACACAGAACAAAAGGGTCTTCAAGGACTTGATGAGAATCAACTTACACCCTAAGTTGTGCCTTATCTATTCTCCTTTTGTGCAGGTATATCTCAAGAAATATAATTTCTCTTTTACTTCCTCTAGTACCCCTACTTCTTTGCCTTCTACAACAATGGACAGAGTTGGAAATGCCCCCATCTCTCCTACCCAAGTTGCACAACCTTCTAAAACCAAATCTAAACAAACCACCTCAGTAGTTGCTCAAAAGACTATTGTTGTAAAACCCAAGAAAAGAAAAACAATTGAGGGGAGTGTGAAGGTGGTTGATAAGGATGAGGGAACTGGCCAACATCAAGAAAGCTAGAAGAATAAGGAAGGAGAGAATGAGAGTATCCAGCCAACCACCAGCCCAATCTCTCAAAAGATTGATGCTGTGTTAAAGGATATTAACACATCCCTAGTTACACCTTCTCATCAAGGTGTAGCTATTGAAAAGAGGTCTTAACTAGGACTAGTTGATGGGGGTAAGGGACACAAAATAATTCAAGCCTATAAAAAGAGAAAGAAGGATAGTATCAATGCATATGGGTCACACACTCTTGCAAAGCCAAATGAAAATTTGGTGGAGCCTTCAGCTTCTTCTTTTGATGTGTCTCATAATTCTCATGAGGCACAGCCCCACTCACTCTCTATTTCATATCTTCAATCTCCTTTAAAATCTATTTCTTCAGAAACATTAATGATTGATAACTTTAATGTTTCAAATTCACCCTCTTTTCAACTCAGGGTAGAGCCAACATTCTGACCTGAATCGCCAAATAAGGTTAACACCTTGGTTGATCAGGAAAATACTAAAAATTCTCACAAGTTAATGGATATTACTCAATCAAGTGATAATTTCTAACATCCATTGACTAGTTCACTTCCATCGATGGATATACTTACATCCATCGACGAGCTCCAATCAATGGATATTCATCAATCGATGGATATTTCTCATCCATCGATTGACACTTTCATTCCAATTCATGAATCATCCAGTGAAACAATTCAAGTGGCCAATACTCTACTAGGATTGAGTGGAGTGGATGAGGTGTGTGAGAGGCAAAGTTAGCATACCTTGGCACAAGAAGAGTATGTGAAAGAGAGGCCCTCAATTTCTTTCGAGGTGGCAAAAGGAGAGGGTGTGAACAAAGAGAGTTCCACCTTTGCAGGTGATGCAAAAGGAGAGAATAGTAAGGGAGATGTAAGAATCCAAGATGAGATCCTAATGCAAAAATAGAGAGGAGAGAGTGAGAGACAAAAGAATAGAGAGAAACCAATTTCACCATTTCATTAAGCATCAACTTCTAAAACTGAGCAGGTTGCAGCTGAACTCACCTAGGAGTTGGGATTGGAGTTAGGGGGAGATGGAGGTGATAAAGAATATGGAATTCCTGTAGGAGTTGTAGATTCCCACATAGAGGTGGATGATGAGATTGAATTTAATCTTGATGCTACAACATTTTAACATGAAGATCCACACTACCAAGAATTGGCAATAACCACTAATCAAGAGGCTGAAAAGATGTTGTGGTTGGTACAAAAAGAAGAACAATTCATGAGTGGCAAGGAGAATTTGGCAAGACAGCCTGATGATGTGTCTCACATGAACCCTGAAGATTTTGAAAATGATTTTGATGATGAGTTATTGGAGCCTGCAATGGCTAGTGATGAAACTAGTTTGGCTGACACTTAAAGGGCCATAGTTTCACACTACAGGAGGTCTATGGCTGAAGTAAATGTAGAGGATCCTGTACATAGAAGAATTCTCAACTTCTACAAAGATAACTTGAAAATCCAAAAGATGCATGTGACAGGTTCCAAGTATGAACTCAAGAAGATTAGAGAAGAAATAGTGCAAGGACACATATTGACTCCACTATTGATTCAAGACTCAGTCTCACCATGTTAACAAGAATCAAGCAAAGGCTTGATACTGAGTCTATAGCCAAGGACAAAGTTGTGGAATTGGCGAAAAGAGTGAATTCCATGGAAGTTAGCATGAAACAAATTTTGAAGAATCAAGTCACTTGATGTGCTAAAAATATACATTTTAAATTGCAAGTGCACAATTCACATCGTTTTAATAATTTAAAGATTCGTTCCGCAAGGACTAAAATTATTTTTACAAAAACTTTAATTTTCAATTTAGGCGAATTAGACCAATTAATTTTGAGATGAGTTATTAACCAAGGACAACAAAAAAGGAATGATAATAAACTAATTAAAAATTCAAGTAACGAAACTAACTAAACTTTAAACATTAATTAAAATACTTGACAAATAAAAAAAATGGACAAAGGAAGACTAGTGCTTTTAAATCTAGATCTACAAACTAAAGACCATAATTAATACTACTAAAATTAGATCTAAAATTCAATACAACTCAAAAGCAAAACTACATCTAAAATATCAAACCATTAAAGCTATTTTAACAAATCTAACAACTAAAAAGTAGATCTAAATTCTAACACCCAACAAGAAATAAATTTAGCTCTAAAATGTCAAACCCACTAATAAAATGGAGATTTAAAAGGGGTTCAACTACAACATAAAAAGAAAAGTAGATCCAAGAACATTAAACTAAATAGGCTCCTTTCAATTCTCAAGTACTTTACTTTTTTACTTGATGAAATTGAAATGGGTCATAACCATAAAGGTGAATGAGACAAGTAAAATATAAAAGTAGATCTAAAATTTAAAGAGCTAAGTTTTAACACTACCAACAACTAGATCTATATCTAAAATATTTAAACAACTACAAGTAAATATCAAACCCAACAACCAAAACTAGTTCTACAATCTAGAATAAAAAACAACAACTAATAATAATAAATTTAGAGATCTAAATCATTGAACCCACATTTAAAATAGAGATTTAAAGGGGCTCATGACAAGATAATAAACAATAAAATTAAGGAGTAAAGTAGAGAGATAAGTAAACTAGATCTAGAATATTAATCTAAAAGGCTCCTTTCATTTCCCAAGTATACAACTTGTGGTACTTAGAAAGATATCATAGCCATAAACTTAAAGAAGATAAGATGAAGACTAGCATAAAAGAAAATAAAGACTTGCATTAATATGAAAAGTGTTTACAATATTTGAGAGAGCTAAAAAAATTAGATCTAGAAAATTAAAAGAGAGGCTACTACTAAAACTAGGGTAAAAATTAGAGATGATTACAATGAGAGAATGAGATGTATTTATAGGCTAGGACTAGGGTTTTGGGTGGTGTTGGGTCAATCCCCACCATTCAAATGAGGTGTTTGTTGGTAAAATCTACACCATTGATTTTTGATTTCATCCACCAACTTGCTCTTTTGTCTTTTTCTCCTCTTTACTTTGTTGGCTTCCTTTTCTTCCCTTTTTTGCCCTTTCTAACCCATTTCTTCTCCTTTAATTATTTAATTTACTTATCTGCAAAATAAGGAAAATGCAATAAATTAACTAATAAAAATACGAAAGCGAGCAATAAAATAGACATTAAAATATGTAAAATTATGCACTAATCAAATGCCCCCATACTTATCTTTTGCTCGTCCTCGAGTAAAATCAACAGTTAAAAAGCAAACTAAGAAAAGTTATAGGCTCCTTTTCGTTGGCGTGACGGGTAATTTTAGGTTTACCAACCCGTTAAACTCATAGACGATCTCTACAAGAGGAGTGTTGTCTCCTAAGGGTTTACAGAAGATATACCCATAAAATCTGTGAAATAATTCCTGCAATTGTCCCGACTCAATTTTCACTCTAGTTTTCAATGGTGTAAACAAAAAGATTTTATAGGGAAAATACATGCCTTAGTAGACTTTTCTAATAATAGTCGAATTGTAGGTAACTTCAATCTACTGGTATCGAATCTAAATGTTTACAAAAAATCTCAAGGTGTGTAGTGAATTTAAGGCCTCTGATAGATGAACTGCATACGAATATTTTCTCTTTTTCAACCAATATTGAACTGACCCAATCTCTATTAAAACAAGTATCTAGCCAAATATCACAAATTCATATATATAACCCTTTTTTTTTCTTTTTTTTTTTTTTTTAATCGACTGTATAGTGTCTGTTTTCTTAGGCTTTCTATGTTACCCATGTAACGAGCTTTGGGTCAGTGACTCCCAAACCAGTTGGTCTTAGGGCACTAGGTTTTAAAATACCCCAACGGACTTAATTACTCGAGTAACAAAGGCCACAAAACAAAACTAGTCAATTCTACTTGTGCCCATCATCTCATCTATTTATTTTGAGGAATATTGGGTATTGAAGTAGTTTATTCTTTCTTTTTCTTTTTTTTCTTTTTTTTTCATTTTCATCTTCTTTTTTTTTTGGCTATATATTTATTTTTCGTAAAAATTTGATTCGACATTGTTCTAACATGTGGGTTCTCTCTCAGGTATCGAATAACATCCCTATACAATCTTTCCAACAAAGGTCTTGTGCATATGTGCCGTCTTGAAATTTGGTGTAAAAATCGTTCGACACAAGTTTCATAAAGAAAACCTTACTCGACTAAGTTCAAATTATCTAAAAGGCATTATATATATAATTTTTGAAAACAAATGCTAACACCAACTAGTCCTAAAGTTCAAATAGAGGACAGGACAACTCAACGTAAACATTTCTATTTTTGGATTTTTAATTTTCTATTTTTTTATATTTCTTTTTAATTTTAACATTACTAGCACCCTCCCCCATACCTAAATCATGCATTGTCCCCAATGTATGCAAATGAGAGAGATATGATAAAATAACATGAAGAGATAATACCTGACATGGGATGACAGAGAAGTAAAACTAGTTTATTCTGAAAACTTACTTTATTCAAAGATCGACAAGGTGGATGACCTCTTCCTCGAGATCAATTGGCAATTCTAAAAATGGTTTGAGCCTTTGTCCGTTAACTTTAAATATGTCACCATTATTAGGATTTTCAATTTCAATAGCACCGTGAGGAAAAACTGTTTTAACAATGTATGGTCCTTCCCACCTAGATCTCAACTTTCCAGGAAAGAGATGCAGCCTAGAATTATATAAAAGAACTTTTTGACCGGGAGAAAATGATTTTCTCAAGATGGATTTATCATGAAACACTTTAGTTCTTTCTTTATAGATTTTAGCATTTTCATAGGCATCATTCCTCATTTCCTCTAACTCAGACAATTGCAACTTCCGATGACTACCAGCAGTGGATAAATCAAAGTTTAACTCTCTAATGGCCCACATGGCCCTATGTTCAAGTTCAACAGGGAGATGACACGCTTTACCAAACACTAGTCTGTAGGGAGACATACCCAAGATCGTCTTGAAAGCAGTCCGATAGGCCCATAATGCATCTATCAACTTAATGGACCAATCTTTCCTATTCGAGTTGACAGTCTTTTCTAAAATTTGTTTGATTTGCCTATTAGAGACTTCAACTTGACCACTAGTCTGAGGATGATAAAGGGTAGCCAATTTATGCGTGATGGAATACTTTTTCAAGAGAGATTCAAATTGATGATTTTTAAAGTGCTTGCCTTGGTCACTAATGATAGCTCTAGGTGTGCCAAATCGAGAAAAGATATTCTCTTTTAAGAATTTAAGGACGACCTTGTTATCATTAGTCTTAGTTGGTATGGCTTCGACCCACTTAGACACGTAATCAACCGCTAAGAGAATGTAGAGATTACCAAATGAATTAGGAAAGGGCCCCATAAAATCTATTCCCCAAACATCAAAAATCTCAATGACAAGGATTGGACTCATTGGCATCATGTTTCTTCTAGTGATCTTTCCTAAATGTTGACACCTACTACAAGCGGAACAGAATTCGGCGGCATCCTTAAACAAACTAGGCCAATAAAAACCACACTGAAGTATCTTCGCGGCTGTTTTCTTAGCACTAAAATGACCTCCACAAGCTTGGTCATGACAAAAGGACAGTACGCTCCTAACCTCATGGTTTGGAATACATCTCCTAATGATTTGGTCTGGGCAATGTTTAAAAAGATAAGGGTCATCCCAAAAGAAGTGTTTGACTTGAGAGAAAAAATTTGATTTATCTTGCTTAGACCAATTGGAAGGAATTTCACCGGTGGCAAGGTAATTGACAATATCGGCGAACCAAGGAGGACTAGAGATTGAAAGAAGGTGTTCATCGGGAAAAGATTCATTTAAGGGTAAGTCAATAGTGGAATCCACTACTAATCGAGAGAGATGATCGGCAACAACATTTTCTGAACCCTTCTTATCCCTAATTTCTAGGTCAAATTCCTGAAGCAACAAGACCCATCTAATCAATCGGGCCTTTGAGTCTTTTTTGGAGAAAAGGTATCTAAGGGTTGCGTGATCGGTGTAAACAATGATTTTGGAACCGATAAGATACGACCGAAACTTCTCAAGGGCAAAGACTACCGCTAAGAGCTCTTTTTCAGTTGTGGAGTAATTAAGTTGAGCATCATTTAAGGTCTTGCTAGCATAGTAAATGACATGAGGTATCTTATCTATTAGTTGACCTAACACCGCCCCTACCGCATAATCCGAAGCGTCACACATTAACTCAAAAGGTTGATTCCAATCGGGGGACTTGATGATCGGGGCTGAAGTCAATTCTTTCTTAAGTTGGTCAAAAGATTGAACACACTCACTAGTAAACTCGAATTTGACCTCCTTCGAAAGAAGGTTGGTCAAGGGTCTAGCCTTCTTACTAAAATCTTTAATGAAACGTCGATAGAAACTGGCATGTCCTAAAAAGGAGCGAATTTCTTTGACAGATTTTGGTGGCGGGAGATTAGCAATAAGGTCGACTTTGGCCTTATCAACTTCGATTCCCTTTTCAGAAATTTTGTGACCAAGAACAATTCCTTCCTTAACCATGAAATTACATTTTTCCCAATTAAGAACGAGGTCGGTTTCCTTACACCTTTTTAAGACTAAGTCGAGATGGTGTAGACACTGATGAAAGGAAGAACCAAAGATGGAAAAGTCATCTATAAAGACTTCTAGAAAGTCTCATATCATGTCAGAAAAGATGCTAGTCATGCACCTTTGAAAGGTAGAAGGGCCAGTAGTTAGGCCAAAAGCTAACCGACGATAAGCGAAGTTTCCGAAAGGGCAAGTGAACGTGGTCTTTTCTTGGTCCTCGGGAGCAATGGGGATTTGGAAATACCCAGAATAACCGTCTAGAAAGCAATAGTAAGAATGACCCGCTAACCTTTCTAACATTTGGTCCATGAAGGGTAAAGGAAAATGGTCTTTTCTAGTGGCGGCATTGAGCTTCCTAAAATCTATGCACATTCTCCAACCTGACTGAATACGAGTAGGAACTTGCTCATCATTCTCGTTGGTTACTATGGTAATACCTGACTTTTTAGGCACAACATGAACGGGACTGACCCAAGAACTATCAGAAATGGGATAGATTATCCCATTATCGAGGCATTTAAGGATTTCTTTCTTAACAACTTCCATCATGGCAGGGTTCAATCTCCTGGATACTCCACCCTATCGCTTCCTTATGTTCTCTAAGCACACTTAAAAGCTCTTTCTCTTGTGACTCGGTCAAATTAGAGGCAATTATAACCGGAAGAGAATTGTTAGGTCCTAGAAAAGCATATTTAAGAGTGTTAGGAAGAGGTTTGAGTTCTAATTCTGGCGGGCTTGACTCAATGAGTTCACTAGCTTCGAAAAGAAGGCTAGGTGTGATCTCCTGATTAGTTGTAGAAATGGTGGACTCTAACATTTGGTTAACCTCATTTGTGTAATTGGAAATATCCCAATCCTGACCAAAGTGTTTTAAACAAAAGTCAAAAGCATCACTAGGAGTCATGAGATCTTGATCAACTATTTCATCAATTAAATTGATTCCCATCGGTTGATCAAAATCATCGGATTGTTTTCCAACATGAAAAATATTTAAGTCTATGGTCATATTCCCAAATGTTAGTTTCATTAATCCATTCCTGCAATTAATCAAGGCATTAGAAGTGGCTAGAAAAGGTCTTCCTAAAATGATAGGAATTTGGTTCTTAGGGTTCTTGACCGGTTCGGTTTCTAAGACCACGAAATCAACAGGAAAGACAAAGTCACCTACTTTAATTAACACATCTTCAACAACTCCCTTAGGAATTTTGACAGAACGATCCGCTAATTGAAGTGTAACATTTGTCTTTTGAAGTTCTCCTAAACCTAGGGCTTGATAGACAGAAAATGGAAGAAGGTTCACACTAGCTCCTAAGTCAAGCAAAGCTTTATCGATGAAGGTATCGCCTAAGACACACGAAATAGTAGGACAACCGGGGTCCTTATATTTTACAGGAATTTGATTTGAAAGGATCGAACTAACGTGTGATGTCAAAAAGGCTTTCTTCGGGACATGATTGGTGCGCTTATGAGTACACAACTCCTTTAGACACTTAGCATAAGAAGGAATTTATTGGATGGCATCTAAAAGAGGAATGTTTATCTTGACTTGCTTAAAGACTTCCAAAATCTTGTCTAATTGGTATGTTTGCTTAGATGAAATGAGTCTTTGGGGATAAGGGGCTTTGGGTTTATAGACTCTTTCACCCGGTTCTTCAAAAAAAGGTTTATTGATCGGTTCACTTGTGGATCCTTGACTTTTCGAATTCTCGGATTTTTCTCCACTTGGACCCGGAAAAGGATGACTTGGTTCAGAAGTCGATTCCTCATCCTCACGAAACTTATCACCCACTTGGTTATCAACTTGCTTGCCAGACCTTAAGGAAATAACTGCATTCACATTGTCATGAGGTCTTTGGTTCATGGGAAACTTAGGATTCACCTCGGGTTGGCTAGGAAACCGGTTCTTCTCCCGCTCACAAATCGTGCTAGCTAACTGATTCATCTGAACCTCTAACTTAGAGATGGCTTAAGAATTGGAATTTAAGATTTGCCTATCTTGGGTCATGGTTTGCATGAAGGTTTGTTGGGATTGAGTCAAATTCGTTTGTGATTTTAACAACGCCTCAATACTCTTCTCTAAGGAACTAAGTCTCTTATCCGAATCATTAAAACCGGGTGGGTTCAAAGGTGTTTGAGTTGAGTTTGGATAAGGACCAAGACTTTGATTTGGGTTAGAGCTATAATTGGGCTTTCGAAAGTTGGGTTGAGACAGTTGATAGTTTTGACCTTGGTTCCATGAAAAGTTCGGGTGATTTCTCCACCCGGGGTTGTAAGTTTATGAAAACGGGTCATTTCTAGGTCTTGGTTGGAACATAGTATTCACTTGCTCCAACTCTTGAAAATTTTGAAGTGCTTGGTTCGGAGAATTATAGTTCGCACACATAGACATTTGTGAGGGAGATCCGATGGTTTCTAAATCTTCGAGTTACTTAGTAAGGGTAGCTAACTTGGCTTCGGTGGCAATCAAATTATTAACTACATGCAAACCCCTAGAAGACAAACTCGGTGACTCATTAGACTTAACAAACTCCCTAGTGGACTCCCACAACATCGTCTTTTCTGCCAATTCCTCAAAAAAATTCTTAACCCTGATCCTCATCTTTTTCCATGAATTTACCTTGACACATAGACTCTAACAAAGCAGTAGTCGGACTATCTAAGGCTTCGTAAACAATCTTACAGAGTCTCCATTTCTCTATTCCATGGTGGGGACATTGAGATAAAAGATTTTTAAAACGGGCAAAATATTTCCAAAACGACTCATTTTCTTTTTGATGAAATTGGTTTATCTCATTTGTGATTTTTGTGGTCTTGTGATTTGGAAAATATTTTTTAAGAAAAATTACCACAAATCCCTCCCACGTTGAAATAGAGTTGACCGAAACTTCTCAAGGGCAAAGACTACTGCTAAGAGCTCTTTTTCAGTTGTGGAGTAATTAAGTTGAGCATCATTTAAGGTCTTGCTAGCGTAGTAAATGACATGAGGTATCTTATCTATTCGTTGACCTAACACCGCCCCTACCATATAATCCGAAGCGTCACACATTAACTCAAAAGGTTGATTCCAATCGGGGGACTTGATGATCGGGGCTGAAGTCAATTCTTTCTTAAGTTGGTCAAAAGATTGAACACACTCACTAGTAAACTCGAATTTGACCTCCTTAGAAAGAAGGTTGGTCAAGGGTCTAGCCTTCTTACTAAAATCTTTAATGAAACGTCAATAGAAACCGGCATGTCCTAAAAAGGAGCGAATTTCTTTGACAGATTTTGGTGGCGGGAGATTAGCAATAAGGTCGACTTTGGCCTTATCAACTTCGATTCCCTTTTCAGAAATTTTGTGACCAAGAACAATTCCTTCCTTAACCATAAAATGACATTTTTCCCAATTAAGAACGAGGTCGGTTTCCTTACACCTTTTTAAGACTAAGTCGAGATGGTATAGACACTGATGAAAAGAAGAACCAAAGATGGAAAAGTCATCTATAAAGACTTCTAGAAAGTCTCCTATCATGTCAGAAAAGATGTTAGTCATGCACTTTTGAAAGGTAGAAGGGCCAGTAGTTAGGCCAAAAGCTAATCGACGATAAGCGAAGGTTCCGAAAGGGTAAGTGAACGTGGTCTTTTCTTGGTCCTCGGGAGCAATGGGGATTTGGAAATACCCAGAATAACCGTCTAGAAAGCAATAGTAAGAATGACCCGCTAACCTTTCTAACATTTGGTCCATGAAGGGTAAAGGAAAATGGTCTTTTTTAGTGGCGGCATTGAGCTTCCTAAAATCTATGCACATTCTCCAACCTGACTGAATACGAGTAGGAACTTGCTCATCATTCTCGTTGGTTACTATGGTAATACCTGACTTTTTAGGCACTACATGAACGGGACTGACCCAAGAACTATCAGAAATGGGATAGATTATCCCATTATCGAGACATTTAAGGATTTCTTTCTTAACAACTTTCATCATGGCAGGGTTCAATCTCCTTTGAGGTTCTCTAACAGGCTTAGAATCATCAACCAAGTGAATCCTATGTTGGACAATAACCGGACTAATTCCTTTGATATCTGAGATACTCCACCCTATCGCTTCCTTATGTTCTCTAAGAACAGTTAAAAGCTCTTTCTCTTGTGACTCGGTCAAATTAGAGGCAATTATAACCGGAAGAGAATTGTTAGGTCCTAGAAAGGCATATTTAAGAGTGTTAGGAAGAGGTTTGAGTTCTAATTCTGGCGGGCTTGACTCAACGAGTTCACTAGCTTCGAAAAGAAGGCTTGGTGTGATCTCCTGATTAGTTGTAGAAATGGTGGACTCTAACATTTGGTTGACCTCATTTGTGTAATTGGAAATATCTCAATCCTGACCAAAGTGTTTTAAACAAAAGTCAAAAGCATCACTAGGAGTCATGAGATCTTGATCAACTATTTCATCAATTAAATTGATTCCCATCGGTTGATCAAAATCATCGGATTGTTTTCCAACATGAAAAATATTTAAGTCTATTGTCATATTCCCAAATGTTAGTTTCATTAATCCATTCCTGCAATTAATCAAGGCATTAGAAGTGGCTAGAAAAGGTCTTCCTAAAATGATAGGAATTTGGTTCTTAGGGTTCTTGACCGGTTCAGTTTCTAAGACCACGAAATCAACAGGAAAGACAAAGTCACCTACTTTAATTAACACATCTTCAACAACTCCCTTAGGAATTTTGACAGAACGATCCGCTAATTGAAGTGTAACATTTGTCTTTTGAAGTTCTCCTAAACCTAGGGCTTGATAGACAGAAAATGGAAGAAGGTTCACACTAGCTCCTAAGTCAAGCAAAGCTTTATCGATGAAGGTATCGCCTAAGACACACGAAATAGTAGGACAACCGGGGTCCTTATATTTCACGGGAATTTGATTTGAAAGGATCGAACTAACGTGTGATGTCAAAAAGGCTTTCTTCGGGACATGATTGGTGCGCTTATGAGTACACAACTCCTTTAGACACTTAGCATAAGAAGGAATTTGTTGGATGGCATCTAAGAGAGGAATGTTTATCTTGACTTGCTTAAAGACTTCCAAAATCTTGTCTAATTGGTCCGTTTGCTTAGATGAAATGAGTCTTTGGGGATAAGGGGCTTTGGGTTTATAGACTCTTTCACCCGGTTCTTCAGAAGAAGGTTTATTGATCGGTTCACTTGTGGATCCTTGACTTTTCGAATTCCCGGATTTTTCTCCACTTGGACCCGGAAAAGGATGACTTGGTTCAGAAGTCGATTCCTCATCCTCACGAAACTTATCACCCACTTGGTTATCAACTTGCTTGCTAGACCTTAAGGAAATAACTGCATTCACATTGTCATGAGGTCTTTGGTTCATGGGAAACTTAGGATTCACCTCGGGTTGACTAGGAAACCGGTTCTTCTCCCGCTCACAAATCGTGCCAGCTAACTGACTCATCTGAACCTCTAACTTAGAGATGGCTTGAGAATTGGAATTTAAGATTTGCCTATCTTGGGTCATGGTTTGCATGAAGGTTTGTTGAGATTGAGTCAAATTCGTTTGTGATTTCAACAACGCCTCAATACTCTTTTCTAAGGAACTAAGTCTCTTATCCGAATCATTAAAACCGGGTGGGTTCAACGGTGTTTGAGTTGAGTTTGGATAAGGACCAAGACTTTGATTTGAGTAAGAGTTAGAATTTGGCTTTTGAAAGTTGGGTTGAGACAGTTGATAGTTTTAACCTTGGTTCCATGAAAAGTTCGGGTGATTTCTCCACCCGGGGTTGTAAGTTTGTGAAAACGGGTCATTTCTAGGTCTTGGTTGGAACATAGCATTCACTTGCTCCAACTCTTGAAAATTTTGAAGTGCTTGGTTCGGAGAATTATAGTTCGCACACATAGACATTTGTGAGGAAGATCCGATGGTTTCTAAAGCTTCGAGTCGCTTAGTAAGGGTAGCTAACTTGGCCTCGGTGGCAATCGAATTATTAACTACATGCAAACCCCTAGAAGACGAACTTGGTGACTCATTAGACTTAACAGGCTCCCTAGTGGACTCCCACAACATCGTCTTTTCTGCCAATTCCTCAAAAAATTCCCAACCCTGATCCTCATCTTTTTCCATGAACTTACCTTGACACATAGACTCTAACAAAGCAGTAGTCGGACTATCTAAGGCTTCGTAAACAATCTTACAGAGTCTCCATTTCTCTATTCCATGGTGGGGACATTGAGATAGAAGATTTTTAAAACGGTCAAAATATTTCCAAAACGACTCATTTTCTTTTTGATGAAATTGGTTTATCTCATTTGTGATTTTTGTGGTCTTGTGATTTGGAAAATATTTTTTAAGAAAAATTACCACAAATCCCTCCCACGTTGAAATAGAGTTGACCGGTAGACTATACAACCATTTTTTAGCATTTTCTTTTAAAGCGAAGTTGATTAGTCTAAGCCTAATGGAGTCCTCAGTTAATTGTTGGAGTTTTTGTAAGGCACAAACCTCCTCGAATTCGTGAATAAAAAGATATGGATCCTCACCTTCACTCCCGGTAAACTTTGGTAACATGCTAATGTGGTGAGACTTAATCTCGAAATTATTACCATTAACCGGTGGTAAGGTAATACACAAGGGTTGGGCAGAACGGGAGGGGTAACAACGGTCTCTAAGAGAAACAGCCATCTTTACTACAGTTTCACTAACTTCTACGGGTTCAGAATCTGAAAAAGAAGAAGAAGACAACTCAATCGGTCTTACTAATCTAGATGATTCGTTCCTAGCCCAAGCAGTTCGCATAAACACGTAGCAAATAAGTGCAAGAATTTAAACACTCAAAAGAAAATGTGGAAAATCGAAAGAAAGAAAAAAATTCTAAATCTAGGGTTCCCTAAAATTAACTAGACCTTGCTCCTAACAACAAGATAATACTAAAACTCACAAAACTAAAAGTACTCGTCCTGATTGGCCAGGTCGGTGCAAGCATTGCCAAGAGGCTAAACACCTTCCTAAGACACCAATCCAAATGGCCAGGTAAGCTTTCGCTAGCCTAGACACCAACGAATGAATACTTCGAGATTTGTTCGTTTTAGGTTCTCTTCCTAGTTGAGCGCGAAATCCTAGGGCTAACGTCTAATTAATTTTATTAAAAAGGCTAGGGTATGCAAGATGAGAGATTAATTATTGTGGGCTAAGGAAAGAGTGATGAATTCTCTCCCCTCATCTTGTGATTGGGTTTTGCCCTTAAAATTTATTTAAATGATGCAACACACAACGAGTTATAAAAAACGATAAACAATTATGGATGCTTAAACTACGTGTCCTAATCTAAAGAAAAGAAGGAATTTAACATACCTCATTACTCCAGCAATCACCACAATTTACAAGGTACGAAAAATTAAATACAAGAATTTAAATCTAAATGATGTGCTCCAAAGTGATTAATGCATGATGCAACAATTATGTATTTAACTAACTAATTATTTTTTGGATTTTTAATTAATTTATTTTTTTTGATTTTTTTTTATAACTACGTGATGAAATGACGAAAATAGGGAGATACGGGTTACCGAAAAATGCTTTCCGAAAATTTCTTCAAGTCTGGCAATTTCCACGTTCCAACGAGCTTTCCGAATCTCCAATTTTCTAAAAAAAACAAACAAAGAGAGCAAGCAAAACTAATTCGAAAAATTAAAAATTAAGGTGTGAAAAATAATTATAGTCCCCGGCAGCGGCGCCAAAAACTTGATGTGCTAAAAATATACATTTTAAATTGCAAGTGCACAATTCACATTGTTTTAATAATTTAAAGATTCGTTCCGCAAGGACTAAAATTATTTTTACAAAAACTTTAATTTTCAATTTAGGCGAATTAGACCAATTAATTTTGAGATGAGTTATTAACCAAGGACAACAAAAAAGGAATGATAATAAGCTAATTAAAAATTCAAGTAACGAAACTAACTAAACTTTAAACATTAATTAAAATACTTGACAAATAAAAAAAATGGACAAAGGAAGACTAGTGCTTTTAAATCTAGATCTACAAACTAAAAACCATAATTAATACTACTAAAATTAGATCTAAAATTCAATACAACTCAAAAGCAAAACTACATCTAAAATATCAAACCATTAAAGCTATTTTAACAAATCTAACAACTAAAAAGTAGATCTAAATTCTAACACCCAACAAGAAATAAATTTAGCTCTAAAATGTCAAACCCACTAATAAAATGGAGATTTAAAAGGGGTTCAACTACAACATAAAAAGAAAAGTAGATCCAAGAACATTAAACTAAATAGGCTCCTTTCAATTCTCAAGTACTTTACTTTTTTACTTGATGAAATTGAAATGGGTCATAGCCATAAAGGTGAATGAGACAAGTAAAATATAAAAGTAGATCTAAAATTTAAAGAGCTAAGTTTTAACACTACCAACAACTAGATCTATATCTAAAATATTTAAACAACTACAAGTAAATATCAAACCCAACAACCAAAACTAGTTCTACAATCTAGAATAAAAAAAACAACTAATAATAATAAATTTAGAGATCTAAATCATTGAACCCACATTTAAAATAGAGATTTAAAGGGGTTCATGACAAGATAATAAACAATTAAATTAAGGAGTAAAGTAGAGAGATAAGTAAACTAGATCTAGAATATTAATCTAAAAGGCTCCTTTCATTTCCCAAGTATACAACTTGTGGTACTTAGAAAGATATCATAGCCATAAACTTAAAGAAGATAAGATGAAGACTAGCATAAAAGAAAATAAAGACTTGCATTAATATGAAAAGTGTTTACAATATTTGAGAGAGCTAAAAAAACTAGATCTAGAAAATTAAAAGAGAGGCTACTACTAAAACTAGGGTAAAAACTAGAGATGATTACAATGAGAGAATGAGATGTATTTATAGGCTAGGACTAGGGTTTTGGGTGGTGTTGGGTCAATCCCCACCATTCAAATGAGGTGTTTGTTGGTAAAATCTACACCATTGATTTTTGATTTCATCCACCAACTTGCTCTTTTGTCTTTTTCTCCTCTTTACTTTGTTGGCTTCCTTTTCTTCCCTTTTTTGCCCTTTCTAACCCATTTCTTCTCCTTTAATTATTTAATTTACTTATCTGCAAAATAAGGAAAATGCAATAAATTAACTAATAAAAATACGAAAGCGAGAAATAAAATAGGCATTAAAATATGTAAAATTATGCACTAATCATCACTCAAATCAAACTTCTGAGCAGACTCTTGGAAACCCCTCTTATTTCTCAATCCTTGGAACAAGAGCCTGTTACTGATAACAAAAAGGGGGGAAAGGATGAGGAGTTAAGGAGGATGGAGTTTGAAGTTGAAGTTGTGATCAAGAATACAGATAATGCTATTCAAAAGATAAATCCAAAGAAGGCATTGACTCAACAAATAGTAAGGCAATTTGATTCTATTGTCAACAAAAACAAGGAAATTAATGAACATAAGCCAATTGCCTTAATGCCAGAAATTCTTAAAGATATGAAGAAATGAGTCATAAGGGTAGAAGAAGGCATCTCACAAACTGGTGACAGAAAGGGGAAGGGTATTTTAATGGAAGAAGGAAAGAAGAAGAAATATGTCATACGTGGAAGTGAGAAACTATTGAGCCAAGCAATAGTTGTTGGTATGAGAGAAATAGAGCAACAAGAAAAAGCAGAAGAAGAAGAATTAGCTATTCAACTCCAAAAATAATTTGATGAAGAGAATGAAAGAATCTTAGAAGCCAGAAGAAAAGAAGGTTAGAAGAGGCCAAGGATGAAACAAAGAGCAAATAAGCCTGTAGACAAACCTAACACTTCTGGACTTAAAAGGAAACTTGTTGTTGATGAAAAGATGGCTGAGGAGGAGAAACCAAAGGAGATAAAGCTTGAGAGTCAAGCATCTGGGAGTGGTTAATCCAAGGAAATAGAGGTGTTCAAATCCAAACCTGATAATTTTGTGTCAATCAAAATTGAAGGAATGACTGCAGTAAAAAGAAAAAGGAAGAGGGATGTAGATCTAATTCACATAGACTATGAAGATTGGTCACATTCAATCTTCACATTTGATCAAGTCATGGAACAAGGCTATGGCACCTTAAGGAAAATTTATACGATGCTCAATAGGAAGTATTATCTAACTGAAGAGCCAGGTACAGCCACCTTAAGAATCATCAACCACCACTAAACATATTTCTTCCATGACATAATTTGCTTCAGTGTGATATTTTTATTGACTTCCCTATACGACATACTTCAAAATTTCCTTCAAAATAGAATTCTATAAGAAGCAGTCATCTCACCAATTTCTTCTTTATCAAAGAATCTATTGTCTTGATCAACAAATGTGAGAGCTTCCTTATACAATAGCTAACTCTTTACTGGTGAATATTTTATAAGATTCTCACTTCACCTCTACATACAAAATCCATGTCAGTTACGAACATATTTCCTCACTCCTAGTTGAGTGAGCTTCCATCTTTCTTGCTTGAAATCAAACACTTTTGCTTTTCAATGCTTTTCCAGAAAACCCTTGACAAAGAATTCCATAGTGCTATGTAGATAGCGCTTAAGTCCGTTGACAAAAAAGATGTTTCCATTGATGATAATTCCAAAATCATGATAGCCAAATCCTTGTACATCCTTTGTTGTCATCTCCAAAGGTTACCATTGGGCATGTTTTCTCAACCAACTGTGATATTAGAGCTTCAATCTCAATCATATGCCTCGAACAATAAATGTCACGAAATCACATAACTTTTACCTTTTGTTACATACTCTGCAATCACAAATGATTAAGTTTCTTGGTACTCAACTTCAATTGAGTATTGATGGGTTAGAGATATTGCTTTCAACAGTGGTAACAACAGCTTCAACATGCATATTAGAAAATTTAGTACTATCTACTTTAATCATTATACACAAGTGTAATAGATGTAAAGCAGATTTACAGATATTCAATAATTTTCTTAAAAGCACATAAAATAGAAGAACTAAGAAATTGATTACTAATTCTTCCTAGTCCATTTCTGTTGTTTAACATTTTTAACTAATTACCTAAGTCAGTTTTAGATTAAGCTTCAAATCTAAAAATGTTCTTACTACTTAGATAATTCTACAATCTTTTAAACATCTTATCCCTAACAAGCAAACATGAAGTGATTTGACATTTAAGTGCAACTATGTGAGTAAGAGCAAATCATATGAAAATAAGCACATAAACAATTTCAAGGATATGCAGAATATTTGAATAAAACATTATGAGCGATATCAAATTCCACATACACTTATCAAGTCATTCATCACAATAAGAACAAATATAAAATATTTGATCTATGACCTGTTTGTCTATTTAGCAATTTTCATAACATTAGCAGAGGTATTAAATCACATAAGATTTAAATCAAGTTCCAGCAAATGTTCAGGGATACACCTAACCGTCTAGAATACCCTATCTAATTCTAGATATTCATTTTACTGCATAGAAAAGTAAGTATGAAATGTATTAATTAAACTCATGAATCCTAGCATGCAATCTTATTTTTAACAATCAATTAAGCATTTAAGTCCTAAGATTCTAACATGCTGTCATAAATATAATACATTTCAAAACATAATAATCATATAGTTCTGAATTAGATAAAAGTATACTAGTTAGAATGTGTACCTGAGAAGTATTTAGTGATTCATCTCCAGTGTTGTTCATTGATGTAATATATTCATTTTGTTCATCACTGTCACTGATATAATCAACCTTGCATTTAACTGCACCAACAAATACTTTCTCCGGCTGCATCATCACTAATGCCTGATTATCCTACTTCAGTCCAACACAGTGTCGGTCATCATTTGCTTGTACAGGCTTCTTTAAACTGTGTAGCACATAACCATCAGATTATTACAGTTGTAAAATCTTATCTTGTCTACCTTCAATAAACCATCCCTTTCTTGCAACTGCCTCTTGAATTGATCTTGAAAATCTCCTTTATGGAATCTATAGGTAAGGACCATAGATTAAGAATTGAGGTTCCATCTGAATCTGATGTCACTGAACTTCTTGTTCCTTGCAAGCTTGACTTGTAGTCCGGTTCTCAAGTTATTTCAAAGTGTAGGATCCACTTATAATACCTTGACCACTACCTTGAGCTACAACATCTTGAATTCAGCTTCTCGGATCATTTGATTTCTGTTCAGAAGTTCTCAACCTTGACTTCAATTATATTTGGTTCCTAGGTCACAAATACAGTGGATATGCTAACAACCTGTTTCACCAAATATTATCTTCTTCAGCTCTTGTTCTAGTTCATAGGACTTCAGCACATAGATAGTTCCTCTAAAGATAATGTGGTTATATCCTTAGATCCCTGATGGTTGTAACCCTACGTTCCAGATGATCTGCAGTGTTAGCACGAACTTCCTGTAATCTCCTTGTAGAATAATAGTTAAGGCTTGTACTGAGATTTCAGGTAGTCTAGTCCATTCTCCTTCACTACTTTAACCCCTAAGATTTTTCATCCAAAAATTCAAGTCGAATCAACCAAAAACTGAACTCAAATAATTTCTTCTTTTTCAGCTTTTAAAATATTAGTGGGATTCTATGGAGTAAATCCTTGAGAAAATTAATACCACCTCTTCTTCAGTCTATTCCAGAATTAACCTCATTGGATTTTCTTCAGTCAATTTTAGTTGTCTTAAATATCCGAAAAAATCTTCAACTACCAACTCTTGAGCACCATCGAATTAATATTTCAGAAAAACTTAGATTTTCAGAATTTTTAATTTTCTCAGAAAATAAATTAATCAAATAATAAAAATGTACAAATAATTAATTTTCAAGAATATTTGAAATTTTTAAAAAATCAAAAATCCGTAAATTAATATTTTAAGAAAAAATTTAGTTTTCAAGAATTTTAAATTTTTTGAAAAAAATAAATAAATCTATAATATAAATTGAAGGTGTACAAAACATGGGGTACCAAATACCATTCAGGGGCTGAGGCACTTTGACCTTGTACCATTTCTGCATGTGTCGAATGCTTGTAGTGCATTACAAATTAGAGAAGTGTCGACAAATTAGCATGTGTCGATTCTCACATCCGCGTGCAATTCAGTTGGTCAGCTTGAATCGGAAACCGGCTTGGTCAAATCGTGAATTTAGTAACCATCAATTTCATAGTCATGTGCACGTCAATACTATATCAACTGGTTAACTGCTTCTAGCCGAGTGATTATATTTCAAAAAAATGGACCAAGTTTATTTGTTAAATAAATTTAAATCTTAAACTTTATTAAACTTATAAAATAAACTAATTAAAATTTATAACATAAACTAATAAAAGTTTATAAAAAACTTTTTATTAAATTTAATAAAATAAATTTAATATTAAGTTTATAAAATAAACTAATTAAAATTTATAATATAAACTTATAAAAGTTTATAAAATAAATTTTATAAAAGTTTATAAAATAAATTTTATAAAAGTTTATAAAATAAATTTAATATTAACTTTATAAAATAAACTAATTAAAATTTATAACATAAACTAATAAAAGTTAAAAAAACAAATTTTATGAAAGTTTATAAAATAAATTTATAATTAAGTTTATAAAATAAACTAATTAAAATTTATAGCATAAACTTATAAAAGTTTATAAAATAAACTTATTAAAAGTTCATGATAAACAATTTTTTGTTATGAAAGGTGAGCTATTGTGATATCCACCACGGCCCCATATTAGATGCGAGTCTTATAGATCTTTCAAAATACCATATAAATCCTTATCAGAAAAACTACCGAAACCCGTAACAAGACACACAAAAACATCAAAACATAACACAATAACATCCCAAAAAATGGGCATGACTAACAACCTTGATAATAAGGTACCCAATAAGATCTCATCCAAAAATGATTATATCTATATTTTATTTAAAAAATTGGTAAATAGAATAGAGGATCGGATAGCGAAGGGGGCTTAATCGGTGAAGGGGGATGAAGGTCTAGAAAGTGGAGAAGTGGTGGCTAGAACCCTAGATATGGGAATAGACTCTCAAAACAGACTTAATTCAACTTTAATTAATTTAATTAAATAAATTAAATAATTAATTTACTTTTGATAGTAGAATTAGATTACTTTCTTAACTATATAACCATTGTGGTTAGCACTGAAATCCTTTCGTCTTTGCTCTATCGTCTATTATAAAACTACTTGAGCTAGATGATAAATATTTATTAATTTAGTTGACACGCAATATACTGTCTGGTTCATTTGTGTCATACTAAAATAAATATTCTCCACCTTTTAACTATAAAAGCTGTGGCCTTCTGTCCTTTTTTGCTTCTCTCTTTTTCCTCTAAAATTTTCTTCTTGTGGAATATTCGTGTAATAGCCATTTAAAATCTTCTGTATCTTCTGAAATACTACTCTTTTATTTGACAACGATGCTTGAACATATTAATGAACTTCTTCCAGTGTAGAGCAGCAACCTAATCAAAATTCTTCTCATATTATGATTCTTCGTGTCTAGTTGACTTTCTTTGTCTTGATTCATGTTACAATATCTATTATTTACTTCTCTTTCTAATCTGAGTTGAGTTATCATCTAATAATTATAAATATGCCTTATCATATGCCTTTCAATATCCCCATATTTGTTGTTAAACATTTAACACACAAATTCTTAGAGGATAACTCAACTAACATATAAGAAACTCATAAAACATTGAGAAATGTAAATAACAAAAAGTTCTGGTATTATATTTAACAATTTTCCAGATTCAAACATGATAGATAAATACCAGATAGAGTAACATTCTGAACATATTTGAATTTGTTCTGTCTAGTGTTCAAACTTCATCTTCTTGAGATGTATCAACTCCACCTTCTTCTAGATATTACACTTTTATGCACAGGTGTCACTGGAACTATCTCAGCTGTAGGTTTTTCTAGGAGTATGGGCTCACCAAATAAGTGGATATGGATTTTAGGTGATCTGATCCAAATCCAATCCGTTGACAAGCCTACCCACCCCAGCAGCCCTGCTAACGTTATGATGATGTCATAATTAGTTTTTTATTTTAAAATAAAATCAAAAACAAAATTTTATGAAAAAAAATTTCTTAGAAAAAACCTTATATATCTGAAGTCATACTTGTGATTTTCTTGAGAAGTGGTGATTTTATAAAGAAATAAATCACTAGAATTCAATTTTCTTGAAAATTGGTGATTTTCTTGAGAAACAAATCACCAGATTTCAACAAAAATCACTAGTATGACGTCAGATATATAAAAAATTTGAAATTTTTTATTTTAAGAATATGTATGTGTATATATATATATATATATATATATATATATATATGACTTCAGCATGACGTCATACTGGTGATTTTTTTCGCTTATGTCATACTTGGTGATTATTTGTGTAGGGATGAGTGGCTAGTAGGATTACATCTTATATCTCACACTACTTAGCATTCTCATTGGAGTATAACCATATATATATATATATATATGTAAATCTAGTAATACAATAATTATAATTATGGTATGACAAATTTAGTAAACATATTTGTTAATTGCAATGCTAGTTATAATACAAACATGTTATTTCTTCGACATTCCAATTTAGAATAGCTAATATTTATGTTTAAGTGTATATGTTAATAGACTTAAGAAACAAAATATTATTAATCATATTTTCTGGACTTATAAATATAAATCATTTGTATAAATAGTTTTTAATAACTTTTTTTTCATTCTTTAGATTATTATAAAATTACAAAGTTTGATCTTAATAGATTTAAAATAATCTATGAATCTTAGGAGATTATAGTTAATTTTAATTTTATATAAAATCAGACAGAGTTGATATATACTCTTGTATAGTTATATTAAAGTCCCGCTAACTTAGGAAGGTGGATTCAATCTAAATTGTAAATAGTTATTTTAGATTTCAGAAATTTAGCTGTATTCAATTTATAATTTAAAAATTAATTAAAATCTGGAGTATTCAGTATGGGTTTTAAGAAGTTTTTAAAAATATTTAGATATTTAATTTGGATTTTAAAAAATTCATTGAAAAAATGATTTCCCATTACTTCATCGGAAAGGTATGTGGCCATGAACGATTCTAATCCATTAAAAAGAAGATAAATTTAAATGTATTATTTTATATAATCTAGCGATATCCCGTAGTAATTAAAAATCACTAGATTTAAATAAAAAGTTACATAAGATCTTAATTAAAATACCTCTAGATTTTTAAGAATAATTTTAAATCCTTATTGAATAACACAAAATTTTAATCGAATTTTTGAAATCCTTATCGAATATGACAATATTTTAACGAACTTTTTAAAATCAATATTGAACACACAAATATTTTATTACATTTTTAAAATTAATGTTAAATATACATACGGGTTACTTTACCCTAATTCTAATTATCAGTCTCTATCCAATTATAATCGTTTTTTTTAATAATTAATCTTTATTATTCTAAAAAATACGGGATATTACACAATCATCTTTCATTCACTTTTTTTATCGTGAGTTAATTTGCTATAAAATTTATAAATTGCATATTCTAATGACTTAACTATTAGAGATCTTTATTCAAAAAGTTTTTTTTAGGAATTTGATATAATATCACAAATTATGTTTTACTTATTTGACAATATCTAAATAATACAAAAACCTGGATTATCTAATTTATAAATGGAAATAAATATATTATATTAAAAGAGAATAAGGAATCTGAGATACATTTCAATTAATTTTCTTGAAATATTTAATAAAATGACTTCATATCATAAAAATTGTGTGCATCAGTATAGTATCAAAAAAGATTGTGCATATTAAAATATTATATCTATCAAAACAGAATTATTTTATTCAATATCTTATGAAAGTTATATGAGATGTATCTTAAGTTACTTATTCTCATATCAAAAAATTTCTAGTTACATATAGAAAATAATATATTACCAAAATAGTCCTTAAAAGAATAAAACTTATTCCTTTGTTTAGTAATCCTAATAAATAATAATATCCAAAATAATGAGATTAACAAATATGAACATATATTTTATTATCAATTCAGAATTATTTTATATATTTTTCTTTATAAAAGGAACGACATCCAGTATCAAATATCAAAATATCAAAATATCATTATATATCAACAATGACAAATTTTGTATTCAACACCCGCTTAGTGATTCTTTGCTTCATCTTAGTAATCTCTGCACTTTCACTTTACGAATGTAAGCTTGTATCATATTTTTAACATCTACTTTATTTTTTATCATGCTAATATTGTTTATGTTATTATTTTGTAGGCAGAAGTATTGGAGATTTTGCTTCGAATGAAAAGATTAACGGGCATAAATATTGTAGCCCAGGAGGCATGAAAGATGGACATATATTATATTGTTGTACTCGAAAGGATGAGACGTTAATTTGTTGGGCAGATCAAAACGACTGTGTGAAATTTTTTTTCCTTAATTGTATTGTTTAGTTACATATATATGAATGAAAAATGACAAAATATGTTTTCGTTTAAATTAGAATCATCTTAGCACGAGAATCATTATTCTGCAATTTGTTTTATTTTTTGATAATATTTGATACTAAAATATAATTGAAATTATATGAATTTATGTTGCAGAATATAAGTTTTTATAATTATATTATTTCCTTACATAATATTATCAATCATCTTTATTATATATATTTTGTTAAAAATTGATTGATTCAATTAAATTAGCTTTGAAGCTTGTACGAGGCATGAACATTTTCTAGACATTCAAATATTAAAGTGGTATATTTATAAAAATATGTTTATAGTTACGTTCCTTGATGATAATATGTATTAAAGAACATATAAATTATGTTTTTGTGGCATAATCAAATGTGGGACCGTCTAATAATAATCAGACCTTATTTGAGAAAATCTTATTTATATCGTTGTACATTGTTTAACATAATAAACTCAACAAATAAAAACTCATTCCATATCTATAAAAAATGGAAAAATATTAGTACCAACAAAACTATCAAAACCTAAATGACTCAAACAAATGTCAAACTAATGATCACTTATAGAGGAAATCAGATCATTATCAGTGAAAATCATATCCTTATTGGTTTTGAGTATCACTCATGGTCCTCATACGAAGCGGCATCCTCATTTTATTTCTTCTCTTCACTACTTTCCTCATTGTTTGAGTCCTCTACCGTTTCTTTCTTTATAGATTCCACACTCTCATTTACTTATTAATATTAAGAGGTCTTGATGAGACATTTTCAAATAAAAAAATATTTCCAAATAAAAAAGATACATTACGGTGTTATAAAAATTTTAAATACTCACAGGTTTGTTTCCCCTGGATAAAAGCTTAAGTGTAAGCAAAACAATTAAAATAATCACGACAAGTACACCAAATGTTAGGTCCAGTTGCTTTTCGACTTTTTTAATGAGATCGTATATAACAAGGGTCAGTAAATATTTTATTATTAGATGGATAAAATAATATATTTTCAACAACTTAAAGTCTAGTGCAAAATAAGATTTATTATGTTTTTGAATTTGTGATTCTATAAAAAAGAAATGTTTGCAATCTTGTAAAGTTGAACAAATATCACCTTCTGTAGTATACACAAAATAAATAATGAATATTATTGCCAAACCAAACTACAACATAAGGAAAAAAGAAAATCAAAACCACAAATAGATTACTTGGCTATTTGAAAGACTATAATAGGTCCCAAATAATGAGTAATAATTATGTAATTAAGATAGAAGGGGATTGAATAACTTAATTACCCTTTTAAAAAATATTACATGCATTTTAAAAATATTGTTTTACCTCTTAATTTTTTTACCCTTTTTCATCCAATTTTTAAGTGTGAAAAGTAAATAGTAAGGGAAAGTGAAAGGCATATGACTAGGCCTATTTGTAATAATTAGATGACAACTCAACTCAGATTCAAAAGAAAAGTAAATAATAAATAAGAAAGTCAACTAGACACAAAGAATCAGATTATCAGAAGTATTTCTATGAGATTGTTGCTCTAAACTGGAAGAAGTTCATTAATATGTTCAAGCGTCGGGGTAAAATAAATGAAGTAGTATTTCAGAAGAGTTCAGAAGATATAGAAGATTTCAAGTGGCTACTACAGAAAAATTTCAAGAAAAGAAAATTATAGAGATAAATCTAGAAGCGAGAAAAAGACAGAAGATCATAGATTTTAATGTTAAAAGGTGAAGAACATTTATTTTAGCGTGACACAAACCAGACAGTACATTGTGTGTCAACTATATAAATGAGGGTTCAACATCAACTACAAGTGATTTTTAGACATACAATATGGTGAAGACGGAAAGACTCAAGTCAAATCTACAATGGTTGTGCAGTGAAGAAACTAATTAATTCTAATATCAAAAGTTGATTAATTATTTAATTTATCTACTTAAATTAATTCATCTTGAATTGATTTAATATATAAATTACTTAATTAAAATTGATGGAATTAATTAAGTTAAAAGGACATTTTATTTAAAAAGTAAAGTATGTCTTGTTGCACCTATTCAAGAAAGTCTTACCGAAATAAGACTATAAAAAGATCTTGGAGTGCTTGGAAGAAAGTCTTATTGAGCAACCAAAAAGGTTTTACTGAATTCTTGATTAAAAAGGTCTTGCAAGCCAACCAAAAAGGTCTTGTCGAATATTACAACCAAAAAGGTCATAGAGATGCAAGTGGGAGAAAGTCTTACCGAAATTTAAAGTGAAAAAGGTCTTGCTGAAGCGTGAAAAAAAAGTCTTACTAAGTCAGAAAAGGTCTTACCGAATTTAGAAAGTCTTGCCCACTGATTTATCAAAAGTCTGAAGGCATAATTAATTGTCTTTTAACAGTCTTGTTAGGAATGTCTTGTCAGCTTAAACCTCTATAAATATGTGTTAGGTCCTGAAGTATCGTAGAAGGGGGGTTGGATATGATACTCACTAAATTAAGATAATTTTTTCGATTCTTTTGCAGATAAATAATTTAGAGTTTGGTTAGTGGGTTCAAATTCATGAGGTGAATATTATTTAGGAGGCTGGCTTACTAATTTTTTAATTTTATGAATAATCATTTAAGATCTAGAAAATTAGTAAGTAAATAAATGAGACAAGTTTCGGGGAATATATCTTTCGTATATAATCTCAGAGGGGTGCTATGTAATATCCTCATTTTATATATATATATATATATATATATAATATTTAGTTATATATATATATATTAAATTTAGTTATTGAATATATATATTTAATTATATATATATATGTGTAACTCTGTATATATATATAGTCAAAGATATGATTATAAAGATGTTAAAATAGTTATTTTTGTTTTAATTAGAATAGATATGGCTATCTTTTATTTTGAAAAGTTTTTGAAATTTGAATTAGTTATTAGAATATTATACTGCTATTATGAGTATTAATTTTGACATCAATTAGGGATTGTGTTAAGGGTCATGAATATTATAAATAGAGGCTTTGGGTTAAAGAAAAATACACACACAAAGTTAGTCACAGAATTTTCTCTCTAGGTAACGTCTTGTTTCTCTAAAAATATTATTATGTTCATAGCAATTACTTGAGGTGATATATAATTCAGATATATTACATTGAGTTTTTGTGTAAACACATCCGAGTTATAGTATTTTGTGTATATATATATATATGTATGTATATTGTGTTGATTTATTTATTCATCAGTTAGCTAAATTGATACATGTTTCAAGATTGGGTTATGTCAAGCTTTATTTAGAATGTAAAGATTGATAAAGCCCTAATTGTATTGTAATATTATTAATGGCTATGATGCTACTACTCTCCTGTATATTATATAGTATTTTAGACTTGTTTTAAGATTGAGTTATGTCAAACTTTATTTACAATGTAAAGATTGACAGAGCCCTATTTGTCTAATTGTATTGTATAGGTTATGAATGGTTATGGTGCTACATACTCTTTTGTATAGTATGTAGTATCTTAGCCATATTGGTTCAAAACCCTTTTTGTAAATTTTGATAATGATTATATTTTTGCATCAGTACTATTTTATTATGTCACCACTATTTTATTATATTGCCATTATGTTATTACAAATTTTTGTACCAAACACCTCTTTTATATATTGCTATATTCGTTGATTTTATCATTTAGTTATAGTTTTGTAACATATATATCTGTCAATGGATTTGGTCAACAATACTAATTTGTTATTTTTCGTTGTTGTTGTTGTTGAATATGTGATTAATTTAGGATCTCTTCGTGAATAGCTTGATTGTTGATTGAGGTAAGTTTCTCTCCGAACCTTTAGTTGATTTTCGAAAAGTATATCTATATGTTTCAACTCTAAAAATATTGTTTTATGCCATGTTTTACTTTATTAAAATATGGTCAAGTGGTATTATTTTATATTCGTTAACATATAAAATGTAAGATTTTAGTACCCCAGTTTAGTCTTTGTATTGGACCCGTTAGTACTTGCGTTATAGTTCCGGAACTAGCATTTGATACCTTACTAGGGCGCACCACTTTTGGGCCCTTCGGGGATGTGCACTTTTATCGATACCTTAGTGAGGGGCGCAGTATTAACAATTTTGTGTTAAGGACCGTGTCACCGGGTAAGTGGCCTGAGTATTAAACTGTGGGGATAAATTTTTTTCCGGATTTTGTATCGAAATTGTTATCGTATTGTATATCGAAAATTGTTTCAAATTGATATATTCAGTTACTTGTTTTTACTGTACTTACTTGACCAGACTAGTGGCGAGGTTAGTTACTTGCTGAGCTTTGTAGCTCACTCCTTTCTAATATTTCAGGTTATATTTGGGACGAATAAAGACGCCTCAGGCATGCTATGGGACATTTAAATTTTATGTCTAAGTTTCAGTATTGTTTATTGTGAGAACTGCGCCTCTTTATTGTGAATGTTAATTTTTATTTGACCTTTAGTTGTACGTTGACTTGTCTTTTATCATCAATAAATATGCATTTTTTTTCTGTTAGTGGCTTTTCGATATAAGTTTAATATCCCAAAAAGTCGAGATGTTACATGTTACCCCTAGTTTAAATGAACCGGTTTTCAAATAATAAATTAGTTATTTGCTACAACAAAGAGATATAACTAATTCCTATTACAATGTTTGACTATGTTTTTGTACTAAAGGAATCAAGCTAATAGAGAGTGTTTTATAATAGCCATATGTATTTAAAACATAATGAATCGTCTACAATATAAAACTCCGGTGAAGAATGTATGTGTATGGCTTTGTATCTTCTTCTTCTCTGGCTTCTGGTTTTCTCTGTATCTCTCTGTGTGGTTATATATTTCAACGAATTAAAATGAGCCAGTCATTTTGTTTATGTAGTGTAGACTTTCAAATCAATTAGAATTGATTTTTTCTTTACAATGCTAAGTCATTTTGTTGCTCCTTCTAAAGTCAGTGCAGTGTATAGGAGCCACAAAACTTTTGTTGCGCCGAAGAGAAAGTTTTTTTGTGCCTCCTACATTGCTTGCAGTGTATAGGAACAACAAAAGTACTTAGAAACTTATTCATAAGTACTTTATTGCTTCTAAGGTGTTTTGTTACACCTCCTACATTGCTTGCAGTGTATAGGAACAACAAAACTACTTAGAAACTTATTCATATGTATTTTGTTGCGCCTAAGGTGTTTAGTTGCGCCTCCTTCATTGCTTGCAGTGTATAGAAACAACAAAAGTACTTAGAAACTTAATCATAACTATTTTATTGCACCTAAGGTATTTTGTTGCGCCTCCTACATTGCTTGCAGTGTATAGGAACAACAAAAATACTTAGAAACTTATTCATAAGTATTTTGTTCCACCCAAGGTGTTTTGTTGCGCTTCCTACATTTCTTGCAGTGTATATGAACAACAAAAGTATTTAAAAACTTATTCATAAGTATTTTGGTGCGCCTAAGGAGTTTTGTTGCGCCTCATTCATTGCTTGCAGTGTATAAGAACAACAAAAGTTATATTACATGCCTTAACCATATTCTTGAGATGCTTGAAGTAAATACCATCTTATATTCACTCTCTAGATTTCTTCAGATGAATCAAGGTAATTCTTTTTTTGTAGCGCTGACGCTTAGTGCACTGGTCTGGTTCATAAACGATTATGAAAGGCATATGACTAGGCCTATTTGTAATGATTAGATGACAACTCAACTCAGATAAGAAAAAACAGTAAATAATAATTATGAAAACAGGAATCAGGACGAAGAAAGTAAACTAGCACAAAGAATCAGATTGTCTGAAGTATTTTTATGAGGTTGCTACTTCACACCGGAAGAAGTTCATTAATATGTTCAAGCGTCGGTAAAAAATAAAGAAGTAGTATTTCAGAAGAGTTCAGAAGATAAAGAAGATTTCAAGTGGCTATTACAAAAAGACTCCAAGAAAAGAAATATTTGAGACAAAGCTAGAAGCGAGAACAAGACAGGAGATCACAACTTTTGAAGTTAAAATGTGAAGAATATTTATTTTAGTATGGCACAAATGAACCAGACAGTACATTTGTTTGTCAACTAATTTAATAAATATTTGTCATCTAGCTTAAGTGATTTTCAGACAGGAGATAGTGAAGACAGAAAGACTCAAATCAAATCTACAAAGGATATGCAGTGAAGAAACTAATTAATTCTACTATCAAAAGTTCATTAATTATTTTAATTTATCTACTCAAATTAATTTATCTTGAATTGATTTAATTTATAAATTAATTAATTAAAATTGGTGGAATTAATTAAGTTAAAAAGAACATTTTATTTTCATTTAAAGAAAGTCTTGCTGCATTAATATAAAAAGTTTTACCGAATTGGTTCGTTAAGACTATTCAAAAGTCTTATCAAAATATTCAATTAAGACTTTACTAAAAAGTCTTACCGAATTAATTTAATAAGACTTATAAATTAGTCTTACCAAATTAATTCAACAAAACTTATAAAATCTCTTACCGAATTTTGATTTGAATTAAGACTTTTTAAAAAGTCTTACCGAACTTTAAAAAGTCCTACCGAATTATAGAAAGTCTTGAAGGCTAATTTATAAAGTCTTCTTGATTTTTTAAATAAGTTTTATTAAAAAGTCTTGTGGCTTCAACCTCTATAAATATGAGGTTCTTGTCTTCATTATTTTCGTTGTTGAAAATATTCAAATTCAGTAATTTGTCTGCATTGTAATATTCACAGACTTTCTGTGCTGATTTGAAATATAATTGTTAAATTAGAGCACTTTATCAGTTATATAAATTTTCATCATATTAATTTTGTAATACTTTTCAAGTTAAAAATAATATCTTATACTTGAATAGTATTTTATAATAATTAATATTTCGTGAGAAATTAAAATAATATTTTAAATCCAATATTTCGTGATTAAATATTGATATTGTATTCAACCACCCTTTTACAATATCAGAGAACAACAATTGACATCAGAGCTAGTTGATATTTTTAATATTTGATCCGAACCAAATATTCCACAACTCATACATGTCTCAAAAATTATTTTTTATTCGAAATAATTTTTATTCGAAATAATTTTTACCCAAAAATTATTTTTTGAAACACTTAATTTTTAATCTTATTTAAAGATGAGTACGCAAAAAGTGACTAGCATTAAAATTTCACAGTTTGATAAAGATCACTATAATTTGTGGTAGCATAAAATGCTACTATTCATTGGGATTGTCAATCCCGAGTATGCATTAATTCTAGCCAACGGTATTGGACCTCCAATAATAGTTATTCTCGAGCACGAGATAGATGGGGTCATAATTCCTCACAGACAGTTTCTAAAAAGTCTGGCTGACTACACAGATGAAGAAAAAGAAGTTGTATTCCTGGATAACAATCTCAAACTCATATTGATAGAATCCCTAGACTACATCATGTACAATCACTTGGTCAATTGTAAAAATGCCAAACAAATATGGGATATAATAGAGATAATAAACGAAGGAACTGAAGAAGTCAAAGAGAATATACTAGAGATCCTGACCTCCCAATACTAGCAGTTTAGATCCAACCATGGTGAGGGTATCTCTGAGGTGTTTTAGAGATTGAATAAATTAATAAATGAGCTCAAACTCAATGGAAAATATTAACAAAACTAGGAGGTCAACAAGAAGTTTTTATTAACCTTGCCAGAGCATTTAGAATATAGGATCACATCCATCCGGGAATCTTGGAACATGAAAGAGGTAATCCTAAAAAGACTCTATGGAGTTTTTGAAGACCTATGAATTGGAATAGATCCAGAAAAGAGAAACATATGGCAGAGGTAAGGTTCTGAGTTCTTCTAAAGAACTGATAGTGGAAGCACTAGAGAAGAAGGAAGTGAAGGTTGTTGCACCTTCTAACAGTTCAATAGAGTACGTGGTTCCATAATTTGGACATAATTCAGATATCCAGGAAAATAGTGAGTTCTACTCTTTGGAAGAACTGGATCAGCTGGAAGATAAATCTCTAACTATGGTTTCCATGAGGTTTGGTAACATGAGATTCCGAAGAAACTCCTCCTACAGAGTTAAAACAAAATTTAGAAGTTTCCAAAAAGGAGGTTCTTCGATAGATGTGTCAAAAAGCGGCTACAGGACCAACTTAGTTGATAGAAGCAAGTTTCATTGCTTTAACTGCAATGAGCTCGGACATTTTGTAACAGAATGCAAGACGCCTAAGCAAGGAAAGAAGAGAAAGTCTTATGAATAACTCAAAGAAAAGTATGATGCACTTGTGAAAAAGCATCTGGAAAAGTCTTATCTAGTAGAGGGAAAAAGCTGGGATGATTCGGATAACGATGATGAGGAAGAGATGAGAAATCTTTCTCTTATGGCTTCATCTGAAGAATCACTATCTCCAACTCGACAAGGAGGAAAAGAGGTAGATCCTTCTTGCACTAAAATGTTTAAATTGTTAGGTAAAGAACTAGATGATACAAGAGATAGAGTTAAGAAACTAATTCTCAAAAACAAAGTTTTCTCTAATGAGAATGATGTTTTAAAATTGTTAAAAACCAGAAATGACCAGCTGACTGAGGACTTAGCTTTTCAAGTCAATAGAATCAGTTGTTACGTTAAGGTTGAAGCCTATTTCAGAAATCAGATAGTGGAAGAACAAAAGAAGTGCCTAGCCTATAAGAATTCCTCTTATATTGTAAAAGAACTAATTGACCAACAAGAAATAAAATGTAAAGTTGGAATAGACTTTGAGTACAATCAATCTGTAGGAAAGGCAAGCAACATAACCCTGTTCAGAAAAAGTGCTGAAGAAAGGGGTATCCCACATCTTGTTAAAGAAACACCTAAACCTCTTTTCATAACCCTTGTAGCAGAACCAAACCTTGAGATCTCTATATTAATTTCTTATCAAATGAAGTTAGAGGACCTCGAGGAAGAAAAGAAAAGAGAGGAACAAGCTAGGGATATACAAGGAGTTAATGTCCAATAAGAGAAAAGTGCACCCAAGACACCAGTGAAAGATGTGGGAACTTCTGAATTCCCCAATCCTGGTATAGGTGCTAAAGACTTAAAGAAGAAATTAAATACACCTAATAGGTGTTGGGTTCCGAGGCATAAAACGCAGCGGATTAAACGTAAATATAACGAAAAATTTTGGAACCCTAACGCAGGATCATGTATAATCATGGACTGATTATGGTGAAACGAAATCATACCTTTGTTTGGTCTTGACTTTCATGAACTCAACGGAGATCCTAGCTTTCACGACTTGTGTCTTCCTCTCGAAAACACCTCTATGGTATCCACACGAGCACCTTCAAGAACGTCTCACGATCTTGATTACGGAATGGATGTACTAGCCTCCTTTGATGATTTCGAATTTGTCTCTGCCTTTGCTGTGTGGCTGCTCTTCTAGGGTTTTTCTTATAAAAAACGTTAACCCTTATTAACCCTACATTATCTATTTATAATGGTTGGTTAATAAGCCCATAATAGCAACCCATAACAGCAAAGCCTAACCCATGTAGGTTTAGGATTAAATAATAAAACCGAATTTTATTATTTAATTAATAACTAAGTCACACTTAATTATTAATGACAGAATTCAAATTCGAATTTATATTATTTCAATTAATTAAGTCTCACTTAATTAATATAATAAAATTCAAATAATCATCAATTAATTTAAATTTATAATTTAAATTAATTATTCCTTTAAGTACTCTATGTGTGTGACCCTATAGGCTATTATTTAATTAGCAATAATTTTATTCTCCAATAAAATTATAAATAATGAGCGGTATCTAGTAATACATCATTGTTACCCAATTAAATAATAATTAAATCGTGATTTGATAAAACCTTTCATGATTAATGTTTCCGTGTAATATAATCCCTTTAACCATATATATTATAGATTAAACTCGAGGCATGTATTTAGTCATCCTCTTCAACATTTAATCCGGGTTAACTTGATCCATGAGTAGACTATGAAAACAAATCATTATTTGAGCACGACCATACATTTTATAGTCTCACTCAATCAAGAGGCCAATAATATCTCTCCTAATTATAGGAGGGTTAAATCATTTATCTATCATTCATATTTCTCATACGACTCATGATATACCCGATGTCCACTTTTATCATTACCCGGTTAAAGGTAACTTTTAATGTAGTCAAAGTATATTAATCATCTTATAGAAATATAATGATCTCAAGTCAGAGGATCATTACACCATTATCACTGTGAGTCTTTCTTATGACTTTATTAAACATGAAGAATCTCACTGTGGGTCTGTCCAATACCATGTAGTCCTGCATGTACCTATGTGTTGACTTTAGTATCCCCATACTTATAACCAATGAGATGTGGTTATCCGTCAAACAACATACTAGTCTATTTATGTATTATTATTGTCCTATAATAATAATACTCGACTAGGGACATTTAAGAATGTGATATATTATATAATCTCAAGTTCAAGTCATGTACTAAACTATACAATGTGTATCATGATTCTAAGGACATTTATTATGCTAACAAATATATCGCAGTAATTAAAGTCATAATAAATACGTTTATTGAATAATCAATTGACATAAAGGTTTATCAAAATAAACATTGTATTGCCTCTAGGGCACCTACACCAACAATAGGTTTGTCAATAGTAAGGATAGTAACACCATATATCATTCTACTGAGAACTTTAAAACTGCTGATAAAATTGAAGTAGAAATTGTTAAGTCACCTACTACTTTGAATAACATGCATGTTATTGATGTATGCCATAAACCATGTGGTGTTGTAAACTGTATGTTATGTGCTTTTAATTCCATGTCTACATATTTTAAAAGCATGTTTACTAAGAAAAATAATATGACACCTACACAACACATCAATAATAAATTTGCCAAATCCAAGACTGTGATTCCTTCACCTGTCAAGAAGGAAACATATATTCCTAAGTCTAAATAGAAAGTTATTAAGACTGGTTATAGGAATGTAATTACAGTCAAGGTGGATGTTGTTGTTGTTCAAAAAGGATCTGTTGTCAAAGCTGACAAAGGTCAATTATTTAAGTAAGCCGGACCCAATCAATTTTAGGCTCCGAAGATGATTTAATCCATTTGATGATTGTAGGGAGTTAAACAGGTAAACCGGGTTGTATGGATTATAGACAACGGATCTTCAAGACATATGACCAGAGATAGAGCCCTGCTATCAGACGTGATTGAAAGAGCTGGCCCAATCATCATATTTGGAGATAACAACAAAGGAATGACTACGGGATATGGCAAGTTAAATGTTGGGAATGTTATCATTGAAAATGTCTCTTTAGTGGAAGGAGTTAAGTACAATTTACTCAGCGTCAGTCACTTCTGTGATAAAGGATACAAAGTAAACTTTATCAAGGAAAAGTGTTTAATATCTCATTCTAAAGATGACAAATTGGCCTTACGAGGAGTAAGGAAAGGAAACTTGTATGTAGCCGATCTCAACTCAGGAACTGAAGATGAAGCAAACTATTTCTACTCAAAGGCTTCTTTATAAGAAAGCTGGCTATGGCACAAGAAACTCTCACACCTAAATTTCAAAACAATGAACTCTCTACTCAAGAGGGATTTGGTGAGAGGAGCGCCTCGGATATAATTTACACAAGAAGGTTTGTGTGAGGCATGTTAGAAAGGGAATTCAAAGAGAGCAACTCACAAAGGCACAAACTTTACAAATATTACAGAACCACTTCAACTCCTACACATGGATTTATTTGGTCCAGTCAATATTATGTATGTGGCAAGGAAAAGATATGCCTTATTGATTGTAGATGACTTCGCAAAATACACGTGAGTTTTATTCTTGAACTCTAAGGATGAAGCTCCACAATTGGTGATTAATCATGTAAAGCTAATTGAGTTAGATTCAAAATTAGTTATCCGAGCAATCAGGTCAGACAATGGAACAGAATTCAAGAATAAAGTTTTGAATGACATTTTTTCAGACAAGAGGATAACAAGACAATACTCAGCACCAAGAACTCCACAACGGAATGGAGTCGTAGAAAGGAAGAATCGAACCCTGATTGAAGCTGCAAGAACGATGTTAAGTGAATCAAGCTTACCTATCTATTTCTGGGCTGAAGCAGTAAACACATCATGTTATACCCAGAATCGAACTCTAATTAATAAAGATCATATGAAGACTCCCTATGAATTAATGGTTGGCAAGAAATCAAGACTCAAGTACTTTCGTGCATTTGGAGCCAAATGTTATGTGCTGAAAGATGAAGATGAACATCATGGCAAGTTCGTGGCCAAGTCACACGAAAGTATTTTTGTCGGTTATTCAAGAAGAGCATATAAGGTGTACATAATTGATCAACACCAAGTGAAAGAAAGTGTCAACGTTACTTTTGATGACACTAAACTCCCAAGTATCCAAACTGAAGATCCTTCTGAGTCATTAAAATTTGATAATTATCCAGTCTCACATTCTGATGATGAAGAAGAACCTGAGGCTACAGTAGGAAATGATAATGACAATAATGATGATAATGATCCAGGTAATAGTGGTGGAAACAATGGAAACTCTGGAGATACTACTAATACCAGTGGTGGATCAACAAGTCATCCTAGAAGCAACTCTGGGGGAGATGATGGATCTACTGGTAGAACACAACATCACAATGAATATTGAGGCAAATCATCAAGATCAAACCTACCTAGGGAAGGGATATGGAGCAGAGATCATCCTTTTGAATTGATCATAGGTGATCCAGATGTTGGAGTTAGGACTAGAAGTATAACTTCAAATGAATGTCTATTTTTGGTTTTTCTATCTCAACAAGAACCAAAAAAAATTGAAGATGCACTAACTATTCCAGATTGTGTTCTTGACATGCAAGAAGAGTTCAATCAGTTTGAGAGACAAGAAGTATGGACACTGGTACCCAGGCCAAAAGACAGATCTGTGATTGGCACTAAATGGTTATATAGGAACAAATAAGACGGTAATGCACATTGTTACAAGTAACAAGGCCAGACTGGTGGCAAAGGGTTACTCCCAGGAAGAGGGAATTGATTATAATGAGACCTACACACCAGTTGCAAGATTTGAAGCCATCAGGATATTTCTAGCATTCGCAGCACAGTCCAATTTCAAAGTTTATCAAATGGATGTGAAGAGTGCATTTCTGAATGGAGAGTTAAAAGAGGAAGTATATGTGGAACAGCCTCTGGCTTTAAAAATCCAGAGTTTGCTGATTTTGTATATTTTCTATTCAAAACTCTCTATGGACTCAAGCAACCACCGAGGATATGGTGTGACACTCTCTCTGAGTTTTTACTTAAAAATGGTTTCATTAAAGGTGTTATAGATAAAACTCTCTTTTATAAATTGCATGATAAAGATATGATATTTTTCAAAGTTTATGTTAACGATATTATATTTGGTTCTACTAACAAAAACTTATGTAAGAGATTTACTAAGTTAATGCAGAGTAGGTACGAAATGAGCATGATGGGTGAACTGTCATTCTTCCTTGGACTGCAAGTGAAGCAAAAGGAAGATGGAATTTTTATTTGTCAATCAAAGTGCGTAAGGGATCTTCTAAGAAAATACAGTCTAGAAGACTCCTCACCGAAAAAAACCCCAATGCCAACAACCACCAAGCTTGACAAAGATGAAATTGATAAGAAAGTTAATATCACAAGCTACAAAGGTATGATAGGCTCATTATTATATCTAACTGCAAGTATACCGGACATAATAATTGGGAGTAGTTCAGTTCTGCTCCATGCAGAATCTTACTAACATAATAAATGGGTTTCTGAGCCTTCACTTCCTCTTTCACAAGAACAGCACTCAGGGCTGAGCTAGAGACTGCAAGGTATAGGTATATAGCACTTCTCCAGGCTTCGTGTTTGGCAAGCAAAGGTGGCTCAGCCATATATTTCTTCAGCTCTTCAAAAGATGCTTGGCTTTCATCATTCCACTCGAAATTTTTAACCTTCTTGAGGGCCTTGAAGAATGGTAGGCACTTTTCTCCTGACTTGAATATGAAGCGCCCCAGGTCTGCTACCCTTCCCGTGAGCTTTTGGACATCTCTTACTGTTTTGGGTGGCTCCGTGTCCAGGATTGCTTGAATTTTATCGGGATTGGCCTCAATGCCTCTTTTGGAGACCATCAGGCCTAAAAATTTTCTAGAACCTACACCAAAGGCACACTTGGTCGGGTTCAACATCATCTTGTGGGTTCTCAAAACTTCAAATGCCTCATTCTGGTGCTCAAGATGATCGGCCTTGTCCAAGCTTTTGACTAACATGTCATTAACATAGACCACCATGGTCTTACTGATGAGGTTCTTGAAGATTTTATTTACAAGCCTTTGATACGTGGTTCTTGCATTCTTAAATCCAAAAGCCATAACCAGATAATAGAAAACACCAAAGTCGGTAATGAATAATACCTTAGGGATGTCATCGGGGTGCATTTTAATTTGGTTGTAGCCACTGAATCCATCCATGAAGCTAAGCATCTCGTGCCCAGCTATGGCATCTATCATAGTGTCTATCATTGGCAATGGGAAACAGTCCTTAGGACACGCATCAGTCAAATCAGTGAAGTCCACACACATTCTCCACTTCCCATTGCTTTTTTTGACCATTACTGGGTTGGCCAGCCATTCAGGAAATTGAATTTATTCAATAAATCCAGCTTCTAACAATTTCTCTACCTCCTGCTTAATGGCCTCCTATCTTTCAGGGGCAAAGCTTATTTTCTTCTGTTTGACTGCTGTCCTTCAAGGATTCACATTCAACTGATGTGTTATAAGCTCGGGGTCTATCCCTAGCATGTCGGCTGCTGTACAAGCAAAAACATCACTGATATCTTATAAGAATTGAATGAGTTGTTCTTTGAGGTCTTTGGGGCATACGTCACCTTCTCGGGCTTTAGAGGATCCAAAGGAGCAGGCTCCAAGTCTTTTGCAGGCTTACCCCTCATTTCTTCTTGGTCCCTGACATCCATGTCTTCAATAGGAAGGACTTGCCCCTTAGTGCCACTAGGCTTTAAGGCGGCCACATAACAACTTTTAGCCATTTTTTGATCTCCTTTCTCTTCTCCCACTTCATTCCTAGTTAGGAATTTGAGCTTCAGATGGTATGTAGAGGCTATCACCTTAAAGGCATGCAACCCAGTCCTGCCAAGGATCGCGTTATAGGTGGTTCTTGCTTTGATAACTAGAAAATTCAGCATCCGAGTAGACTATCGAGGTTCCTCACCCATAGTCATGGGTAATTGTATAATTCCTTCTATCCGAGACTCCACTCCATTGAAACCATGGATAGACATGTTGGAGGGGGTCATCTATGAATCGTTATACCCCATCTTCACAAAGGCTTCATAAAATAGGATGTCTACAGACGATCCACCGTCTACCAAGATCCTTTTCACTGAAGAGTTTCCTATAATAGGGGTGATTACCAAGGGATCATCATGGGGGAACCTTACCCCTTCCAAGTTAGAATCATTGAACGACAAAGAGACCTCAGTCATTGCTTTCTTGGGAGGTTCTCCTATGATGCTCATCACCTCTCGAGCATATGCCTTCCTAGAGTTTCGAGAGTTACGTGCCGCAGTGGGCCCTCCTGAGATTACGTTGATCACAGGCCCTCAGGGCTGATGGTTTTTATCTTTGGGGTCAGAGTCCCTTCGTTTGTCGTTGTGACTCATGTCCTATCTAGCACCTTCCTTGGTGTATTTTTCAAACTCTCCTCTTCTAATCAGAAAATCTATCTCGTCTTTCAACTGACGACAGTCATCAGTGTCGTGTCCCACATCCCTATGGAACCGGCAGTACGTGTTGGGTTCCGAGGCATAAAACGCAGCGGATAAACGTAAATATAACGAAAATTTTCGGAACCCAAACGCAGGATCATGTATAAGAATTGACGGATTATGGTGATAATCGAATCATACCTATTAAGATTTTGAATGCCACGAACTCAACGGAGATCCTTGCTATCACGATTTGTGTCTTCCTCTCGAAAGCACCTCTATGGTATCCACACGAGCACCTTCAAGAACGTCTCACGATCTTGAACACGGAACGGAAGTACTAGCCTCCTTTGATAGGTTTCGAATTCTCTCTGCCTCTTCCTATGCTGCCTCTTCTGCTAGGGTTTATACAAAAAACGTGCAAGCCATTTAACCTATCATTATCTATTTATAATGATTGGTTAATGGGCCTTTTTTAGCAAAAACCTAACCCATGTAGGCATAGGATTAAATAATAAAACATGCTTCTATTATTTAATTAATAATTAAGTCACACTTAATTATTATTGGCAGAAATATAATTCTTCAAATTCGAATTTATTTCAATTAATTAAGTCTCACTTAATTAATATAATAAATTCGAATTAATCATCAATTAATTTAAATCTATAATTTAAATTAACTATTCCTCTAGGTGCTCTATGTGTGTGACCCTATAGGCTATTATTTAATTAGCAATAATTTTATTCTCCAATAAAATTATAAACAATGAGCGGTATCTAGTAATACATCATTGCTACCTAATTAAACAATAATTAAATCGTGATTCGATAAAACCTTTCGTGATTAATGTTTCCGTGTAATATAATCCCTTTAACCATATATATTATAGATTAAACTCGAGGCATGTATTTAGTCATCCTCTTCAACATTTAATCCGGGTTTACTTGATCCATGAGTAGACTATGAAAAACAAATCATTATTTGAGCACGGCCATACATTTTATAGTCTCACTCAATCAAGAGGCCAATAATATCTCTCCTAATTATAGGAGGGTTAAATCATTTATCTATCATTCATATTTCTCATACGACTCATGATATACCCGATGTCCACTTTTATCATTACCCGGTTAAAGGTAACTTTTAATGTAGTCAAAGTATATTAATCATCTTATAGAAATATAATGATCTCAAGTCAGAGGATCATTACACCATTATCACTGTGAGTCTTTTTTATGACTTTATTAAACATGAAGAATCTCACTGTGGGTCTGTCCAATACCATGTAGTCCTGCATGTACCTATGTGTTGACTTTAGTATCCCCATACTTATAACCAATGAGATGTGGTTATCCGTCAAACAACATACTAGTCTATTTATGTATTATTATTGTCCTATCATAATAATACTCGACTATGGAACCTTTAAGAATATGATATATTATATAATCTCAAGTTCAAGTCATGTACTTAAACTATATAACGAGTATCATGATTCTAAGGACATTTATTATGCTAACAAATATATCGCAGTAATTAAAGTCATAATAAATACGTTTATTGAATAATCAAATGACATAAATGTTTATTAAAAGAAAAAATTGTATTGCCTCTAGGGCACCTACACTAACAGTACGCATTCTTATTTCTCTTTTTAGGATCAGTCCTCAGTGGTTTCGACCATCGAAGGTCTTTACCATTCTCAATGTCCATCAGTATTTGGCTACGGGCAGTATTTAGTCTCGCATACTCTGTGAACCTGGATTCTCCCTTCTTTTTGGAGTCGTTAACATCATCATTCTTTGCATACTTGGTATCAACAGTATACTCAGTATCCCTGGGTCATTTTTTAGAGTTGGTGTTCGAGGCTTGAAACCCTTGGGCTTTCCTCATACTTTTCTCGGCCTTGATATACTTTCCATCTCTCTCCTGGAGTTCATTCATACTCTCAGGGGCCCTCTTGGCTAACGATCTCCTGAAATTTTCGTTAGAAATCCCCTGCTGCAAGGCTATCATAGCTACTTTCTGGTCTAAATCAGGGACATTCAAGGCTTCCTTTGTGAACCAGTTCATATAATCCCTTAAGGACTCATTCTTCCCCTGATGCATGTTCATTAGTGAAGCTGAGCTCTTCTCATGAGTCTTACAGCTGATAAATTGTCCAATGAAGGCCCTGCTCAGATCCTTGAATGACCCAATAGAGTTTGGTGGTAGACGACTGAACTACTGCTGAGCCATACCACTCAGGGTTTGGGGGATGCTCTACACTTGATGGCATCGTTTACGGGCTGCAGCAACAGTGCATTAGAGAATGTGAGATCATGATTTGAGGGATCCCCCGTTCCATCATAGGCACTAATGGTAGGCATCTTAAACTTCCTTGATATCTTTTCATTCATGATACTTTCAGTGAAAGGGGGAGTAGGATCATAAGGATCTCCAAGTAGTAACAGGTCTTGGGGATCAGCCCAAACATGACTCGCCCTTGTCTACCTCCTAGTTGGGGGCTCGTCCAAATCTATCACAGGTGAGTTTCTTATCGACCCTCCAGCACCTTCAATTCTGGGCCGTCGTCTCTTGGCTAACGCCTTCTCCAGGTCCTTCCTCAGTTATTGTGCTTCGGTTTCATGAGCGCGTATTCTGTCTTGAAGGCTCATGGAGTCATTATCTTGTGGCCCTCGGGGATGGATACTCCTCCCTCCAAGGGTCTCCTTACTGGGTCGCCTCTTTCATGGGTTTATATCTTCGTCAGAGGACTCATCGTCGTCCGTAGAGTAAAGTCCAGATAAGTCACGACTTCTTGGTTGTGAGGTATAGTGGGGCAATAGCCCTTGTTCATAAGGGGGCTCGTAGTTTCTTAGGAGCCCGTAACGAGGGTCGGATGTTATGGCAAAGGATATCTGCAAAGTAGGAAGAGCAACAAAAGTTGTACGAATGGGATGAATTACCTGGAGCGGAGGAACTGAAGCATGGATGGACACGTCTGGGTTGGAAGGATGAACAATGACGCTTAGGGGTCCGGCACACCGAGTATTTACTTCAGGGTTTTCAACGGAAGTGGTAGGAACAGTAGTTCCTTACTCATGCATCACAGCGGGAGAATCGTTGGTATCAACAGCGGTGTCAAGGATCTCTCCTTTAAGGGTGCTCACGGTTCTACGTGTTCTTGCCATGGTTATTATTCGCCTTCTCACAGACGGCGCCAAATGTTACGGATCAAAAATAAGATGTATTTAATACGTAATTAATGCTAAGGTGTGATAGAGCTTCGAGCTTCTATGGCTGCACTAATGTTTCGTGACTATTTCGGGTCCTCGTTAACTACCTACGTATCTCAGTGGGTGTGAGAATCAAGCCAATAAATGTAGTTCTAATGTTGAGGGGTTAGGCCCTTTATATAGGCATAAGAGGGCCTTGAAATTAGATTAGAAGTAGGAGACTTGGTGGCCAAGTCTCCTAGTGGCAAGGATGTCTAAACCTCTTAGGAATGAGAGTCCTCGTGGGACTCTTCCCACGTTTGGGTTTCTAGAACCTTCTAGGATTAGGGCCTTCAACAGGCTTCTCGGACCTTTACTGAGCCCTTATTAATTAATTACGAAATTAATTAATAATAGAGGCTTACTAGGCCTATGGCTTCAACAGAGCTTGTGGGCTGGATTTATAAATCCAGTTGATTCTTGGATTACAAATCCAGTTGATCCTAGGATTTATTTTCCTAGTTCGTTTCGAGGGCCGAAGCCTTTGGACCATACCAGGTCTAAATAATGAAAAATAAATGCTATATTTATTATTTCCTCAGGGCTATTTTTACCCACATCAGTATCATTTCATCAGAGAGCATGTCATAAACGAAACTGTGGTGTTACATTTTGTACCCAGAGAAGATCAAATAGCTGACATCTTCACAAAACCACTTGATGAATCCACTTTCTCTAAGTTGGTTAGTGAGTTAGGGATGTTAAATAATGGCTAATTTTTAGTTGCTAGGAGTTGATTTGAATTCATAAATATTAAATGTTAATATTTAAAGGATTTATGAGACTTGAATCAACAATAACCTAGGGTTTATGAATATTTAGATAAATTATCTTGAGAATAATTTAATACTCTTATTAGATAATTATTTCAATTATAGCATAAGTACTTTTTTTTAGCATGAGTATGTAAATTAGTGTATGATTTTCTAATTATTATTGAACATTAATAATTATTATGTTATTAATTTTTTAATTAATTTATTCATTAAATTAATTCAAGCTTGAATAAATTTAATTCCTAAATTATTTAGAACAGTTAATAATATAAATAATTATTATACGTCCTTAATAATTTAGTTGTTTGTAAATTATTGTTTTTTTATTAGTCATGGCATGTAAATATTCAGTTGTTTTATTATTATTATTTAATCTAAATTTTGAATAAAATTTCCTTTATTTTATTTCGAATAAAATAAAACTAATATATATATATATATATAGTTTTATTTTATTGTATTGTTTATTATGTGTTTATATACTTCGTAATTTTGTTTAGTTTTTATTTGATATAAATCGGAAAGACTTTTGTGCAATAACCCAAAAAGACTTTTCACAAACAGGTTTTAATCCTATTAAAATTTGGAAAGACCTTTTCAAAAGTCTTACCGAGATTGTATTCTGTGTGTTTTAAAAGGCTAAGACTTTTTAAATAGGAACTCGACAAGACTTTCTAAAAGTTTTACCGAGTGTATAGTTAAAAGTCTTACCGAGCACTTTGAGTTAAAAAGTCTCATCAATTATTATTTTTCCTCCTTAATCATTTTCTTTGTTTTAAAAGTCTTGTGAATAGCCGCATATACATACACATATACGCACGACTGACCTTAGCGAGACTTTTCAAGAACCATCGAAAAATCCTCGATTTTGATCTTGTTACTACTACTTATAGTTGTTATTCGATTGTAATTCAAGCTTTTTGCTTGCTGGTTTGATAAAACTCGAGCTTTTCAACCAAAACTCTTCCCGTTTTTTCTTTAAATTGTACTGATTTTGACCTTAGTAATAAGAACTGGTGTTGGTTGTTATTTGAGGATTTAAGGACTGTGTTTTTGTGATTTTGGGTGCTAAAATCGATTTGGTGTTTGTTAAGTGTTGTTAGGGTTTTGTTTTAATTGACTGATTCGATTAATTAGGTGTTCATTTTTGAATTTGGTAATTAATTCGAGAACAACTGTTAATTTTAATTATTCCTCATTAAAAATGGTTGCAATATTTATAATTGTCTAGACAAGTTTTATTGGGTACTTTGATCCGGAGAATTACAGAGAGGCTAAATTTTGGCCATGGATCCGTTTCATGAACAAACACTCGATAGTAAGAACAACTATTACCCGTAGTACTCCATTAAAGATTGAACCTCTAAGGGCCTTGTATTCCACAGTCAGGAATTGTACGAATGATAGGTTGGTTCAATTTTCTTTTAGAATTGGAGAGACATAGTACATTGCTGATGAAATTGACATGAATAGAGTCTTAGGGTTTCCAACATATAATTTTAGGACCCTACCAACAGTAGAAGATATAACAAATTTCTTCCGGTCAATTCATTATCAAGCCAATATAGACCTGGTAAAGTTCTCTAAATCTCAGCTAGTGGGCGAGTGGGATTATTTCTTTAACACTTTGGCCAAGGTTTTTGTTCTCTGTGTGGTTGTATATTTCAACGAATCAAAATGACCCAGTCATTTTGTTAATGTAGTGTAGAATTTCAAATCAATTAAAATTGATTTGTTCTTCACGATGCCAAGTCATTTTGTTGCTCCTTGTAGAGTGAGTGTAGTGTATAGGAGCCACGAAACTTTTGTTGCGCCCAAGGAAAAGTTCTGTTGTGCCTCCTACATTGCTTGCAGTGTATAAGAATAACAAAAGTACTTAGAAACTTATTTATAAATATTTTGTTGTGCCTAAGGTGTTTTGTTGCGCCTTCTACATTGCTTGCAGTGTATAAAAATAACAAAAGTACTTAAAAACTTATTCATAAGTATTTTTTTGCGCCTAAGGTATTTTGTTGCGCCTCTTTCTTTGCTTGAAGTGTATAAGAACAACAAAAGTGTTGGGTTCCGAGGCATAAAACGCAGCGGATAAACGTAAATATAACGAAAAATTTCGGAACCCTAACGCAGGATCATGTATAAGATTGGACGGATTATGGTGATAATCGAATCATACCTATTACGATCTTGAAGGTGCTCGTGTCAATTCGAATTATCAAAGGTTTGCTAGTACATCCACTCCGTAATCAAGATCGTGAGACGCTCTTGAAGGTGCTCGTGTGGATACCATAGAGGTGTTTTCGAGAAGAAGACACAAGTCGTGATAGCAAGGATCTCCGTTGAGTTCGTGACATTCAAGATCGTAATAGGTATGATTCGATTATCACCATAATCCGTCCAATCTTATACATGATCCTGCGTTAGGGTTCCGAAATTTTTCGTTATATTTACGTTTATCCGCTGCGTTTTATGCCTCGGAACCCAACAATGGCATCAGAGCTACGTGTATAAGGGACTGATTTGGTTACGTGTTTTATGTATTTAATGCATACATGCCTGTTTTGGTGACTGCCATGCCATGCTACTGCTTTGTCATAACTGCCATGCTTCTGCTATGCTACTGCCATGCTTCTGCTATGCTACTGCCATGCTACTGCCATGTATATTTGAATTGTTATTCATATGATGAGTAAATAGATGATGATACTAGCATGTTAATGATTTGTCATGACTGATTTATATGCCTGTTTGCAATTTGTATATTTTGCATGAGGGTCAGTTTGTATATGATACAAACTGGTGGAAAGATTTATGTTGGACATGATCTGTTAACTGGGATATGATAACTATGTATATGATACATGCTTCTGAAACTGTGTAAATTGTAGTGGGGAAAAAGGCCAACAGATATGATCTGTAATTCAGAAATTGATGATTTCTGAATAGGACTGGTCTTCGAAAACAAAAAAAAAATTCTGATTTCGAGCTGACCAGGTCAGCTCGACCCCAGCCGGGGGCTGCCGCCCCCAGACCCCGCCCGGGGGCTGCCGCCCCCGAACCCCCGCCCCGGGGCTGCCGCCCCCGAACCCCCGCCCAGGGGCTGCCGCCCCCGGACCCCCGCATTATTTTTGTTGTGTACTTGAGCATGGTGCTGGTTATGGCCTTTGGACCCCTAGATTAATGGTTTTTGGTTTTGGTTTTATAAATACGACTTGCATGTCGTTTTCTTCATTCTTGTAATTGTTTAACCTCGAATGTAACTCGAGTTTTCTTATGTAAGTACATTAGTATAGATTGTATTCAATTATTCCATGTAATGTACTTGAAGATTGAAGGATGATCCAAGAAGAGGAGCAAGCACCCATGGATACAAGAAGAATGAAGACATGTAATTGTATTTATATTTTACCACCATAGATTGACTTTGATCCTTTCATTAGCTCGAAAGGATCACATAGGAAAAGGGCCATAACCAAGCACGTTTACATACTGCACTTTACATATTGATGTATGAATGTATGTGTAGAGTAGAAGATGCATGCTTTAATTAGATTAATGATGTATGCATGTATTAGATAGGTCACCCATGCCATGCTTGCCATGCTAAACAAGATAAAATCTTTAACGATTTAAGATTTTAAAATTAACAAACGAACGATCATGAGATTCTTGTGTTTATGAAATATGGATTTTAAAACACGGAATTAAATATGAATTTTTGATATCTAAAACTGGGATTTTCTGTCAAAAGCGGATATGCGTATTCGTAAGGCTGATGGGTTTTAAGTGTGACCACTGGTATCCTCCATCTACCTGGGAAATGAACAATTTAAGATGTCAATTTGAAATATTTGGTTCAAGGAAAAATTGAGGATCTCTTCATGATGTGATCATGATCGTCGTAAATTTTCTAAACCCCTTAACAAAATATTAAGTTTTAATCGGATGCTTTCCAATGAATGAACACTCATCGAATCCTAGATCGATTAGGGGAAAGACTGTCAGTGGCAGGGGACTCCTATCTATCGTGGTGAGATGCGACGAATATAAACGGTTATATTCGGCCGTTGTATCATTGGGTCAAACTTAACTGAGTCGTCATAATAAGGTGAAAGTAAACGGTTATATTCAACAATTATGAACTTAGAAGCATGGAGTTTGGTTAAAAATCTATTAGATAGATAAGATCAATCGTTGCTCACCAAACTATCCAAGAATTATATATGATATAATTGACAAATGTTGTCTACCTAAATAATCATTCTTAAGGACTTCCAGTGGTTGACTTAAGACATGACGAAATATGGATCTTGGCTCACTAGAAAGAATTATGGGATATATTTTCCAAATTAATAGTAAGGGCTATTGATTTGATAAAAATAGTGGGAGATATATTATGAATGTATCATAATCATTTGAACATAATAAATAACTCAGACAATCTAATGTTTATTTTGTGCTTTTATCATTGTAGATACCGAATAATGACAAACAACACAAACACACTATCCGTACGATCTGTCCTTGAGAAGGATAAGCTAACAGGAGGAAACAACTTCCTAGACTGGCAGAGGAATTTGAGGATTGTCCTCAGGCAGGAGCGCAAGCTTCATGTCATTGATATTCCTCCGGCAGGTCCCCTTCCTGAGAATGATGCAACTGATGTTGCATGTCTTATGTTGGCAACTATGAGTGCTGAGCTTCAAAGACAACATGTGCATATGGATGCATATACTATCAATGAGCACTTGCAAAGCATGTTTGCAAGCCAAACTCGTCAAGAAAGGTTCAACACGAGCAAGTCACTCTTTAACTGCAAACAAGGGGCAAGTGAACCAGTTGGCCCACATGTTCTGAAGATGATTGGTTACATTGAGTATCTTGATACTTTGGGTTTCCCGATTGGTCCGGAAACTGGTATTGACCTAATCTTGAATTCTTTGAACAACAAATTCACTCAGTTTGTTATGAACTACAATATGAATGAATTTGACAAAACACCTACTGAATTGTTGGCTATGTTGAGAACATATGAGACCAACATGAAGACGGCTGAACCCGCTCCCATACTGATGGTGGACAATAAAGGTAAGGCCAAAGGAAAAGGCAAGTGGAAGGGTAAGAAGAAGACAGGTTCTGATTCTACACCCAAGCCAAAGTCAGGTCCTAAACAGGCTTTAAAGCCTAAAGGTGGGGTCGCTAAGGGTGAATGTCACTACTGTAAGAAAACTGGTCACTGGAAGAGAAACTGTTCAGTTTACTTGGAGGATCTGAAGAAGAAGAGGGCTGAGCAAGCTTCTAATTCAGGTATATATGTTATAGAAGTCAATCTGTCTATTTCTACATCTTGGGTATTGGATACCGGATGTGCTTCTCACATTTGTATAAATGTGCAGGAAATGCAGAGAAGTAGGACATTGGCTAAAGGAGAAATGGACCTACGAGTTGGCAACGGAGCAAGAGTTGCTGCTTTAGCTGTAGGAACCTATTATTTATCTTTGCCCTCTGGGCTAGTTTTAGAACTGGAGAATTGTTATTACGTGCCTGCAATTCGCAGAAACATTATTTCTGTTTCTTGTTTGGACAAGAAAGGTTTTTCATTTACAATAAAGGACAACAGTTGCTCTTTTGCTTTGAATGATTTAACCTATGGTGTTGCGCGTTTGTTTAATGGTTTATATGTTCTTGACTTAGATAATCCTGTCTGTAATATAGAAAACAAACGACTTAAAGTTAATGACTCAAATCAAACATACCTCTGGCATTGTCGTCTAGGCCATATAAATGAGAAACGCATATCCAAATTACATAAGGATGGATATTTGGATAAGTTTGATTTTGAATCATACCAAGAATGTGAATCTTGTTTGCTTGGTAAAATGACTAAAGCCCCTTTCACTGGTAAGGGTCAAAGGGCCACTGAACGTTTGGAGCTAATACATAGTGATGTATGTGGCCCAATGCGTGTGATGGCTAGAGGAGGCTACTACTACTTCATAACATTTACTGATGATTTCAGTAGATATGGATATGTATATCTTATGAAGAATAAATCCGATTCTTTTGAAAAGTTCAAAGAATACAAGGCTGAATTAGAGAAGCAAATTGGCGGAGATGCAAGTATTAAAATCTTACGATCTGATCGTGGAGGAGAATACTTGAGCACTGAATTTAAAGATTATTTAAAGGAGTGTGGTATTGTATCACAACTCACTCCGCCAGGTACACCTCAATGGAATGGAGTTTCAGAGAGGAGAAATCGCACCTTGTTGGACATGGTGCGATCGATGATGAGTCATGCAGATCTTCCAATTAGTTTCTGGGGTTATGCTCTAGAAACAGCGGCTTTCACACTTAACCGTGTTCCTACTAAGAAGGTTCAAAAGACTCCATATGAGATATGGGAGAAGAAACGGTTAGACATGAGCTTTATGAAAGTTTGGGGATGCAAGGCGTTTGTGAAGCGTCAAGTATCTGACAAGCTTGGACCTAAATCTGAAGAGTGCAATTTTGTGGGATACCCTAAGGAAACAAAGGCGTACTATTTCTATAGTCCTACTGAGCAGAAAGTGTTCATTGCTCGAGATGCTGTTTTCATGGAAAGAGATTTTGTTTCCAAAAGAAACAGTGGGAGAACTATAGACCTCGATGAAGATCGAGAACCACAAAATAGCATTGAACCTGAAGTGGAACAAGAGCAGGATAATGATAATTCTCAACAAACACAGGTTGTTCGTAGAACTGGTAGAATTCGCCATGAGCCAGAGAGATATGGGTTTCTCTTGACTCAATGTGGTGATTTGATGCTCATAGATGAAGATGAGCCTCTCACATACCAAGATGCTACGAACAGTCCAGACTCTAAGAGATGGCTAGAAGCCATGAAATCCGAGATGGATTCCATGTACGAAAACCGAGTATGGACCTTGGTTGATCCACCTGAAGGGGTAAAACCCATAGGGTGCAAATGGGTTTTCAAGAAGAAAAACTGACATGGATGGAAATGTTCAGACCTATAAAGCAAGGCTGGTTGCAAAAGGTTTCAGACAAATTCATGGTATTGACTATGATGAGACTTTCTCACCAGTGGCTATGGTCAAGTCCATAAGGATTTTGCTTGCTATTGCAGCATTCCATGATTATGAAATCTAGCAAATGGATGTCAAAACAGCCTTCCTTAACGGAATCCTTGAAGAGGATGTGGATGTGTACATGACACAACCTGAAGGTTTTGTCGATCCAAGGAATGTTAGCAAGGTATGTAAATTACGTAGATCTATTTATGGATTGAAGCAAGCCTCTAGGAGATGGAATATCCGTTTTGATGAAATAATCAAGGAGTATGGCTTTGTTCAAAACGAAGATGAACCTTATGTTTACAAGAAGGTTAGTGGGAGCCATGTGGCATTCATAGTACTATATGTTGATGATATACTACTAATGGGGAATGACATACCTTCTCTCAAGGCTGTTAAGATTTGGTTAGGGAGCAACTTCTCTATGAAAGACTTAGGAGAAGCATCCTACATTCTAGGAATGAGGATCTATAGGGATAGACCTAGAAGGATGATCGGTCTAAGTCAGAGTACATACATCGAAAAGGTTTTGCATCGTTTTGGTATGCAAAATGCAAAAAGGGGATATGTCCCCGTATCTCAAGGGATAACGATCTCTAAAGATCAGTGTCCGAAATCATTGGATGACAAGGACCGCATGAGTAAGGTTCCATATGCCTCAGCAATTGGATCCATCATGTATGTAATGGTATGTACTCGCCCAGATGTTTCGTATGCTTTAAGCATGACGAGCAGATACCAATCTAATCCAGGTGAAGGTCACTGGACGGCTGTCAAGAATATTCTAAAGTACTTGAAAAGGACTAAAGATTCATTCTTGGTGTATGGAGGAGAGGAGAAACTGGTTGTAAAAGGTTACACCGATGCAAGTTTCCAAACAGACAGGGATGATACTGTATCACAGTCTGGTTTTGTGTTTTGTCTAAACGGAGGTGCTGTAAGTTGGAAGAGTTCAAAGCAAGAAACAGTAGCTGATTCTACAATGGAGGCTGAGTACATTGCAGCTTGTGAAGCGGCTAAGGAAGCTGTTTGGATTCGAAAATTCATTAATGATTTGGGAGTGGTTCCATCGATCGCAGATCCCATTGATCTATACTGCGATAATAATGGAGCCATTGCACAGGCTAAAGAACCTAGAGCTCACTCCCGAACCAAACACATACTCAGGAGATATCACCTCATTCGAGAGATTAATGAAAGGGGTGACATACACATATGTAAAGTGCACACAAATGATAACATTGCAGACCCACTGACCAAAGGCTTATCGCAGAAGAAGCACGGCGGTCACACTAGTTCCATGGGTATTAGATACATGAGTGATTGGCTCTAGTGCAAGTGGGAGATTGTTGGTGTAGGTGCCCTAGAGGCAATACAATGTTTATTTTGATAAACCTTTATGTCAATTGATTATTCAATAAACATATTTATTATGACTTTAATTACTGCGATATATTTGTTAGCATAATAAATGTCCTTAGAATCATGATACACATTGTATAGTTTAGTACATGACTTGAACTTGAGATTATATAATATATCATATTCTTAAATGTCCCTAGTCGAGTATTATTATTATAGGACAATAATAATACATAAATAGACTAGTATGTTGTTTGACAGATAACCACATCTCATTGGTTATAAGTATGGGGATACTAAAGTCAACACATAGGTACATGCAGGAGTACATGGTACTGGACAGACCCACAGTGAGATTCTTCATGTTTAATAAAGTCATAAGAAAGACTCACAGCGATAATGGTGTAATGATCCTCTGACTTGAGATCATTATATTTTTATACGAGGATTAATATACTTTGACTACATTAAAAGTTACCTTTGACCGGGTAATGATAAAAGTGGACATCGGGTATATCATGAGTCGTATGAGAAATATGAATGATAGATAAAGGATTTAACCCTCCTATAATTAGGAGAGATATTATTGGCCTCTTGATTGAGTGAGACTATAAAATGCATGGCCGTGCTCAAATAATGATTTGTTTTCATAGTCTACTCATGGATCAAGTAAACTCGGATTAAATGTTGAAGAGGATGACTAAATACATGCCTCGAGTTTAATCTATAATATATATGGTTAAAAGGATTATATTACACGGAAACATTAATCACGAAAGGTTTTATCGAATCACGATTTAATTATTGTTTAATTGGGTAGCAATGATGTATTACTAGATGCCGCTCATTGTTTATAATTTTATTGGAGACTAAAATTATTGCCAATTAAATAATAGACTATAGGGTCACACGCAAAGAGCACTTAGAGGAATAGTTAATTTAAATTATAGATTTAAATTAATTGATAATTATTTGAATTTTTATTATATTAATTAAGTGAGACTTAATTAATTAAGATAATATAAATTCAAATTAGAATTGTATTTCTGCCCATAATAATTAAGTATGACTTAGTTATTAATTAAATAATAAAATTCGTTTTATTATTTTCCTATACCTACATGGGTTAGGTTTTGCTGCTATGGGCCTGTTAACCAAACATTATAAATAGATAATGTAGGGTTAAGAGGCAGAATACGTTTTGATAGAAAAACCCTAGAAGAGGCAGCAAAGAGGCAGGAAGACAATTCGAATTATCAAAGGTTTGCTAGTACATCCACTCCGTAATCAAGATCGTGAGACGCTCTTGAAGGTGCTCGTGTGGATACCATAGAGGTGTTTTCAAGAAGAAGACACAAGTCGTGATAATCGAATCATACCTATTACGATCTTGAATGTCACGAACTCAACGGAGATCCTTGCTATCACGACTTGTGTCTTCTTCTCGAAAACACCTCTATGGTATCCACACGAGCACCTTCAAGAGCGTCTCACGATCTTGATTACGGAGTGGATGTACTAGCAAACCTTTGATAATTCGAATTGTCTTCCTGCCTCTTTGCTGCCTCTTCTAGGGTTTTTCTATCAAAACGTATTCTGCCTCTTAACCCTACATTATCTATTTATAATGTTTGGTTAACAGGCCCATAGCAGCAAAACCTAACCCATGTAGGTCTAGGAAAATAATAAAACGAATTTTATTATTTAATTAATAACTAAGTCATACTTAATTATTATGGGCAGAAATACAATTCTAATTTGAATTTATATTATCTTAATTAATTAAGTCTCACTTAATTAATATAATAAAAATTCAAATAATTATCAATTAATTTAAATCTATAATTTAAATTAACTATTCCTCTAAGTGCTCTTTGCGTGTGACCCTATAGTCTATTATTTAATTGGCAATAATTTTAGTCTCCAATAAAATTATAAAGAATGAGCGGCATCTAGTAATACATCATTGCTACCCAATTAAACAATAATTAAATCGTGATTCGATAAAACCTTTCGTGATTAATGTTTCCGTGTAATATAATCCTTTTAACCATATATATTATAGATTAAACTCGAGGCATGTATTTAGTCATCCTCTTCAACATTTAATCCGGGTTTACTTGATCCATGAGTAGACTATGAAAACAAATCATTATTTGAGCACGGCCATGCATTTTATAGTCTCACTCAATCAAGAGGCCAATAATATCTCTCCTAATTATAGGAGGGTTAAATCCTTTATCTATCATTCATATTTCTCATACGACTCATGATATACCCGATGTCCACTTTTATCATTACCCGGTCAAAGGTAACTTTTAATGTAGTCAAAGTATATTAATCCTCGTATAAAAATATAATGATCTCAAGTCAGAGGATCATTACACCATTATCACTGTGAGTCTTTCTTATGACTTTATTAAACATGAAGAATCTCACTGTGGGTCTGTCCAGTACCATGTACTCCTGCATGTACCTATGTGTTGACTTTAGTATCCCCATACTTATAATCAATGAGATGTGGTTATCTGTCAAACAACATACTAGTCTATTTATGTATTATTATTGTCCTATAATAATAATACTCGACTAGGGACATTTAAGAATATGATATATTATATAATCTCAAGTTCAAGTCATGTACTAAACTATACAATGTGTATCATGATTCTAAGGACATTTATTATGCTAACAAATATATCGCAGTAATTAAAGTCATAATAAATATGTTTATTGAATAATCAATTGACATAAAGGTTTATCAAAATAAACATTGTATTGCCTCTAGGGCACCTACACCAACAAAAAGTACTTTAAAACTTATTCATAAGTGTTTTGTTACGCCTAAGGTGTTTTGTTACGCCTCCTATATTGCTTGAAGTTTATAGGAACAATAAAAGTACTTGGAAACTTATTCATAAGTATTTTATTGCGCCTAAGGTGTTTTGTTACGCCTCCTATATTGCTTGCAGTGTATAGGAACAACAAAAGTACTTAGAAACTTATTCATAAGTATTTTGTTGCGCCTAAGGTTTTTTATTGCGCCTCCTTCATTACTTGAGTGTATAAGAACAACAAAAGTGATATTACTTACCTTAACCATATTCTTGAGATGTTTTAAGTAAATACCATCTCATATTCACTATCTGGCTTGATCAACTAATTTCTTCTGCTGAATCAAGGTAATTCTTTTCTTGTTGTACTGACACTTAGTGCACTGGTCTGGTTCATAAACGACTAACACTGAATCAAATTCTCTTGCCTTATATTCTTTTCCAGTTGATTAAACTTTAACTGTTGCATTCCTTTAAACACTGACTGTCAATAAGCACTTTACTTTCACTAGAATCTTTTCTAGTATTTCGACGTCTCCATTATTACTACAATCTTGAATACTTCATTCTCTGATCTTCACTGATGCTTGAATATATAAATGAACTTCTTTCAGTGAGTATAACTTCAAGACTGCAGCTATCTTCTTTAACCTTTGTCTTTACCATGTCTTCAATTATTCCAGGTTCCTATGCTTTGAACACTGTTTATCTTCAATCAATGCTAATACACTGAAATCTTTTAGTGGCACTTTTATACTGAATCTTCAACACTTCTAAAACCCTGAAAGTCTTTACGCATTATTCTTCACTAACGCTTGAACATATTAAAGAACTTCTTTTAGTGACCTATAGTATACTTCAAAACTTCTTCTAATGTCTTGATTCACTGTATTTTCCTTGTCTTCATTTCTTCCTAATTTCCGTGTAGACGTAGTATTATTTACTTGTCATGTTCTAGTATTGAGCTATCACAATTACTATTCATACAGCTTCGTAATCTCACCAACAATATGATGCCAAGGACTTCATTATTTCAGTTGTTGAAAACTATTAAATATTCAAATTCAGTAATTTTTCTGCAAAGTTATATTCACAGACTTTCTGTGCTGGTTTGAAATATAATTGTTAAATTCGAACAATTCATGTCGAAAATATTCTAGAATATTTTATCAATTATATACACTTTCATCATATTAATTTTGTAATACTTTTCAAGTTAAAAATCTTATCTTCTACTTGAACAGTATTTCATTAAAATTAATATTTTGTGATTAGTTAAAATAATATTTTTAAACTGAAATTCTGCGCGTAATTGTAGATATTATATTCAACTCCCCTTCTACAATATCAGGGACCAACAGAAAGAGAATACCACACAAGGATTTTTATCCTGGTTAGGACCACTTAAATATTGTTACCTAAATATAGAAGCCCCTTTAGTTTAGTCCCCGAGCATCTCCTCGCACTATGCCATAAGTGCTCATAGGCAATACTTTTTAGAAAGCGTTGCACTACTACTGTTGCGTTAGCTATGAGATTTTGAACCTTTTACAACACGGCTGAAATAGTATTGCATATGCCGTAACTTCGTGTTGTATATTACTCATGGTGTTGCATAGAATACAACCCTAACGGATAGTGTTACATTAGCAATTTTTTATTTTTCATATTTACTAATGTGGCACGTGGTGGCAACCAAGGGGACCCACAATTGCTAATGTGGCATATGGGTGGGGCCCAATTGCTGATGTGGCAGTGGGACCCTTGCTTACGTGGCATGTGGACCCTTGCTAACTATGTTTTCCCTTTAACTAGTCTTTTAACGAGTGCTAATTCTATTTTTTTAAAACAATTTTTGACGATCCAACCTTACGGATGTTAATATCTAATATTTTTATTTAGTTAAAAATACATTTAATTAATTTTAAACTTTTTTGGGGTGTTTCTTTTATGGTCAAAATAGTCAAACTAGTACTTCTTGAAACTAGACTTGATTGTAATTAACATTTTATTATTTTTAAAATTTTCTTCAAGGAACCAACCATATGGATGTTAACGTCTAACGATTTTAGTGATATGAGATTTTTTAAAAAAAATCAGATTTATTTATGTGACTTCATAATAGATAAACCGGTCAAAAGTACACCTTCTCATTTAATTATACTATATAATTAATATTTTTAAATTATATTTTCATTCAACCATATATTTTCTTAAGTGATTCATAATATTAATTATAAATATTAAATTTAATTAAACAGAATAAAAATTATTATATTCCCTACAAAATACATGGTACTTAATTGGTAAAATATTGGGCGTCATATTTCCCCCCAAACACTCTACCCACTCTATCCCTAACCCCCGACACTGTATACACTCACATGCCCTCCAACTCTCTATCCAAATCGAAGACCTACGCTCCCAATTGAAGACCTACTCTCCAAATCGAAGACATGCACTTCAATTTCTCTCCAGATTCGTAAGTTTCAGTTAGGGTTTTGGTTAAATCAAAACTCAAAATCGAAGCTCATCTCCCGATTGGGTTAAATCGAAAGAGCTCTGACATATTTCCAGACATATCAAGCTCATCTTGTTTATTTCTTCTTCATTTCTCTGGTTTATTTCTCATTTATTGCTCTGGTTTTTTAGGGTTTTGAATCAGGACTCAAGATTATGGTAATATTACTTATCCTTGTTATGTGGCTAAGCGGGCTTCAATGTGCTTGATATCAATGCATTTGGTCAATCTTTTAGGTAAGTTGGCTATATATACAGTATAAGGTTACAAATGTTTTGATATTATTTTCTTGATTTTACGGTATGTAACCTTTGTTTTACAAGCTTAAATTTCATGATTTGGTCCTTAAATATGTGTATTTATTTAGACTGAAATTTAAGGTTTTATGTAGTAAAATGTTTGATTTAATTGATGGTTGTTAATGGTGTTGATTTAGTGTAAATAAGATGTTTAATAAGGTGATATAGTTGTTAAAAGCATGAAATTCATGTTAGTCGCAAAAGTGTTCTGTTTTTAGGCTAGTTTCGGCAGGTATGGGCTACTGAGATTATTCAGTGGTGAATGAATAAAATGATTCTATTCGGTTTCTAGTTTGTGTAGGCGTAAATCTTGCGTCAAAAGAATAAATGAGTCAAAATTTATGACTGAATTAGTAAAGGTAGCGTAATACAAAATTTTAGGGTTTATTTCTTAGCTTAAGATATACTTATAAAATACTTGTCATATATTCAAACGCATGATAAGATTACGGCTAAAACATTGAATTAATAAACGATGCCTGTATAAAATGAAATCTGAATTCAGAAATGATTATTATCCGAGTTCAAAAATGACTATTATGCATTAGCTCTATAACATGTAGTCTAATATCCTAATGTATCGATAATTACTAAGTATATTAAAACTCTAACTCATCCTGTTTTTAGAATTCATTATATATTGAGTAAAATTGTCTAAGCTGATAAGTAAGTTGTGCTTGGCCTAATTTATCAAGGATATTTTGATTGGGAATCCTAAATCGACTGAGGTATACAGTCAGAGCCAGGAAGATACCCTTTAAACCTAAGGCAACAAAGTGATTGATTGTCTCTCAGAAAGATAAGATTATATGTTGCAACTATCCAGGACCTCACTTTTGATAGAACTAGTGATTATTTATTAATTCTTCTATTCCATTTGATTTTAGAAAATTCTTGTATATATGATAAATCGGATTTTTTAAAATGCATAACATGTCATAGTTTGCATTTTTTATATCTGTGATGGTTTAATTCTGAATGTATGTCATGTCTGTTGTTACCTATATTAATTTAGTAGACAAGAAAAAGGAGAAAAAATAATAAGAATCTCATTCTCAGAGGGAGAACATTATTTGAGCAATGTTCTATGTACTATTAAAGGTGCTCCCAAATTTTTTGATTCTTTTAAAGCTCTGCTCATGATAAGTTATTTAACGTTCAAACTATGAAGGATTTTAAAGTAGAGAAAGCTCAATGTCTTCCCAGTTACATAAGTAGAAGAGGGGGTTGAATACTTGTGTGCTCTTTTTGCCTGATTAAAATCAACTCGATGTAAATTAAAACCTTGAATTAAAATTAAAGAACAAACACAAAGATATGAATGAATATTATTTATATTATTGATATATGAATACAACTCTCCTATGGTGTACACAAACCCTAGCAGCTTCTCTGTATTTCTCACAACAACTCTCTCTATCTCTATGCTCTCACAAAATTTCGACAAATAAATTAGGTTACATAGAGTGTTTATATAGAGATCTGCCTGTCAACTAATAATAAAAAATCAAATTACAATAAGAATAAAATTCCTAATTATTAGTTGACAGTTTCGTTTTGAAATTCCCTTTCCTTCTCATAGCATATCTGCAATATAATTGCCTTTATCTTCGAAGACTTCTCATTATTGTAATCACCTTTTAAATTCAGCTTCAGCTTTATAGACTCTGAAATTCTCCAGACTCTGATGATCTACAGTCTTTGATAGACTATAGACTCTGATAGTCTATAGACCCTGATCACCTTCTAGACTTCAATTTGCATCCAAAATTTGGTTTTATTTCTCTTAAAAATCTTCTAAGTACAAATGACATCAATGAATGAACATGGACTATCTAGACTCTGATTATATAAGTGTTCAGAGACTAGAAAGACTTGTTATAGATAAATTATGTTAGACTCTGTTCTAGTATTTTGTACATCATCAAATGAATATATTCATAACAATCATCCTCTATTTATGCTTTACAAAATGTAAGCATAAATCAAGGTTTGATGATGTCAAAACTAAAGAATAAAATAATTAATCTAGAACAGTATAAAATTTATAAGGAAAAAGAACTACTTCTTAATTGATCTTCTCAAATGCTGAATTGTTCCTCAAAAATGATTTCAACATATTCTCCTTTACAATAGCTAGAGCTTCACCAATAAACTTCTTTAACTTGATCATCTCTTCATTTTCACATTTGATTTGACAATAAGCTGCTCTTAGATCATTTGCACTGCACTCTTGTTCTTTTAGATCCTTAAGCATCAGAACATTGACTTTCCCTTCCATAGGTTGAAACCCAAAGTAATGACCCACACCTTCTTGAAATTTAACTTCCTTTACTTCCAGAGGCATGTATTGATCCTTCCCTCCAGTATCAACATATTTCAAGGAAAATTTTCCCATTTGCTTATTTATTTGTCTGTGTAGAGTTAGCTTTTTGTCAATCTCTATGTACCATTTATTGGTCACTTCTCTAGTACTCTTATTCACCTCAGCTTCTATTGACATAAGACATCTGATATATTGCAACTCCTCAACCTGTTTAAAGAATATGAAATTTTACAGACTTATCCACCTTATAGTTCCTCTATTCAAAAAATATACTAGCATCTCAATTTTTACCTTTTCAGTTCCACCTTGTCCTCCTGGCAACTTTATTTCAAAAACATTGTAGACAATTTGAGCAGACACTACTTTGTTAAAGTGCTTTTGAGTGAGCTTTTCAAATTGACTATCTGTAAAAGACTGTGGATCATCTACTAGAGTTTTAGTCTTGTCAATACCAGATGTTGAGAAACCTCCAAGCCCTTTAGTTCTCCTAGCCCTCAATTGAGTATTAGATTGTCTACACTTCCAATAGCTTGGCTCCTTGACTTCTTCCTTCTTATTTTCATCAGTGTCTATACTCTGTTTTCTCTTTTCAGAGTCTGACTTAGACCCTAATTTTTCATGTTCAGTCCCTAACTGGTGTGTTTGTGATTGTGTTTTAACAAACACTCCATATTTCTTTTATTGCACACCATTAGGACCCCTAGGACCATGTAAGCTATCACCAGCTTCATCATCATCACCATCTCTCCTCTTTTAACTCCCATTGAGTTGTCATCCTTGCAAACATCATCCTTATTACTCCTTGAAGAATCACCAACCTTCTTATACCCCTTTTTGACATCATCACCACCTGTGACAGCCAAAAAAATTTGTTCAAGGACTGAGGAGATGTTGGCCTGAGAAGCAATAACAGAATCCACTTTGGCAGTAAGAGAATTGACAAAATTTTGAAGAGTGGTCTGTTTAGCTTTGAAGTCAACCAAGGAATCTTTGATAGCAGCATCCTTAGGGAGTTGAAGAGAGTGCAAAGATTCAAACTCTGTCTTGAGCAGAGTTGTGGTGGTGTCAACATTGGTCAATTTTGTGTTGATATATGAGATATTAGTGACCCCGTCAACCAATTGTTCAACCACATTTTCTATTATTGCTCTTATATCAGCAGCTACATCTCTACTTTCTTGAAGAAGAGAAGCATCTTGTTCCTCATCAGGATAATGACCATGCTCTTGAAGGAAAGACTTCTTTTGAAAAGCTTTCAGTCTTTCAGATTTATGGATGGCCAGTAAGAATTCAAAAGTGTCTTTATCATCAATACCCTTAGCATGTGCTGTTTCCCAAGATTGAGGAAAAACTTGATCAAAGTAGTTGAAAGATGGATTCACCTCTCCTTCATCTTCAGAGGCTGAATCATCAGTCATAGCATCAACAGGCTTCAAATTTGTTACTAGAGGTGTATACTCTGGTGGTGGTATAGACTCTAAAACTGGAAAATGAACTATAGACCCTGACTCTTCCTTAGAGTGATCATACTATGTAAACTCTGGAAGCCTAGCCTGGATAGGCATGATAAGAATTAGTTCATCTAACTTCAAATTTGCAGTATCGGGTTCAATGTGTGGTGCATCTACCAAAGCCTCCATAACTCTATCTACTCTCTTAGCTAGAGAATTCACTAAATGAAGTTGTGGTCTTTGTGTGAATGATTTTCGAGCAGCTAGAGCTTCCTCCTTCTTGCCAATCTGCAAGATTAATAAAAAAGAATTTTCATCCATCCTCAGCTTTAACTCATCAGACCAACTCTTTGGAAAATCTTGGTCCCAATAAGTAAAGTTAGGTTCAAGATATCCTAATAATTCATTCTCACAGTGGGGTTAGGCACCCAATTTCTCGAACTCACTCTGGCTCTCTACAACCTTATCTACCTCTCCTTTTGCCTGGACCAATGTCAGCCCCTCATTAATATTTTCACTAATTTTGGAAGGTACACTCAAAAGTTCTACAGAAGTGGGGTTAAGAGAATGAATTTGTGCTTCAATACCTGAACCACCTTGATGGAGGGGAACCCCTTAAAATGTCTGAAGTCTAGGGGTTTCCACCAAGTGGTGAGCAGCAACAGACTCTGAACCCTTACAAGCATCTTCTTTCTTTTCAGGGTCTATTGACTCCAGTATTCGAGTCTTAGGGTCTACTATAAACACTGACTGCTTTAGTATGACTTCATTAGAAGCCAGAGTCTTAGGGTCACCATCTTTGACTGTTGTTATATGAGACTCCCCCTCAAAGTAGATAGACTCTGACAGAATTGATTGTGAAATTTCTTCATGAGAATCCATCAGAGTCTATCCTCCCATATCACTGGGTTCCTCATCAGCATTTTAGTGAGTTGGTAAAAGGGGTCTATCAGCATGCTCCCCTGCCCCACTATCACCCAACATCTAACTAGGTGGTTCTTGTATGGGTGAGGTAGACTGAGCTCCTTTGTCACTAGCCACCACTAATGCTCTAGTCCCATCTCCCAACTTCCTTCCATCACCTGCATCCTCCGGTGGTTCTACCATTATTAATGCATCCAAGTGATTATTTAGAAAAGTCCTTGCATTGATTGCATTAAGTGCCTGAGCATTTGTGGGATTGAAGAGTTCCTGTAGTTCTCTTCTCACCCTATCATAAAATGTGCCCCTGAATTGATCCAATCTACTTTGATAAGTTATATAGATGTACTAGTTGGCAACTTTCCCTAAATTAGGGACAAGATATTTAACCACCTGCCTTGGAAGAGGCTGAATTATGGAGATCCATTCAATAGTTGTCCTGTAGGTAACCCAATTTTCCCAAATTGCATCATAGTTAAAAACTGGTTGCTCAATCTTAGTTTCCAACTCAACAACAGACTTTGATTCTCTCCTTTCATAGAATTTTAATTTTGTGATCTTTTTGAATTTTGGTTTTTCAGAGTCTAGCACACCAAGTGCTTTGAGAGTTGCATTTGTCTTGCCTTCTATGACCCTAGCTGCTTTGATTTGAAGAGAAGACTTGAAGAGGTAACTATATAGATTTGTGACTACATCCTGTGTAGACATTTATAGCTCCATTATAGGTAGTGATAAGACCAAAGACTTGAGATTTAATCTTATATTGTTCTGGATCTTCAACTGGTTCCACCAAATAATATAAGAATAGCAGAACCTCATTAGTATGAGTAATACTGGAGTCAATGAGACATGAGACTGCATCCAATGGAATTCCTTCTCAAAATTCTTCATAATCAGAGTCTAAAGGCAGTCTAGACTCTGACTCAGCATTAGACTCTGGTTGAGGAGATTTTTGATGTTCGGAGTCTGGCTCTGCAGAAGCCTTGGAAGCATCTGTTTCCTGCAAAATAGGGTTAGTAACAATGACAGGCTTATATGTGTGTGTAGAAAAAGTCTTCTTCAACCTCTTGTAATTCTTAGCAAAAGATTTTTTAGGAGACTCAATTTGAGAATCCTGAGGTGCATCCCTAGGTTCATCAGAAACTGTAGCCTTTGGAGAATCTACAATCTTGGCTTAAAGGTTAGAATCAGGTGTATCATGAACTTCTTTTAGCAAACAAAGCCCTTCAACAACCTACTTCTCTAAAGGGTTGAGCTTTAAGCCTGATTTTTACCAATCTCCTCATTTTTAGAACTGATGTCTTTTGAGAAACACCAAAGGTTGGTTTCCTAGTTTTAGGCTTTTGAGATTGTTTAGTTGAAGGAGACTTGATTACTTGGGTAGGTGTAGGGGGGTTCTCCATAACTTTCATGTACCATTTCACCACTAAAGAAAGAAGAATTATAGATAGAAAGTTTGTAGGTTGAGAGTTTTACCTGCATTACATGTGGATGCACCATGGCAGGCAGGTTGATTTTCTTTTTCTCATTAAATCTCTTGATGTCAGAGAAAAATCCTTTTTTGCTGTTTGTAGGCCTGTACACAGAAATCATCTGCCAACCTAGTTGACATGTCAGGAATGAAGTGCTTGAGGAAAATCATTAGAAATCTATGATAGTAAACCTTCTTCCTCCCCTCTTGCACATCATTTAATTTTGCTCCCATTTGAGTGAGAAACATATCACCAATGTTGATCACTTTGTTAAATAGGAGACTGTGACCAACTTGATAAGTAATAAAAGTAATAGCATCAAAACCACTACATTTATCAGTGAAACACTTAGCAATCTGATAAAAAAAGAAGGACCATTCTTTCCTCAAATAGGGTCTAATTAACTTACTCATGTTATCTAAACTAGCAGTATAACCTAGTGACTTAAGCATGCTTTTGATTTCAGAATCATCAACAGTTTCATCAAAAGGTTATTTAAGAGGCAGTTACAAATGACATTTATGAATGAACATGGACTATCTAGACTCTGATTATATAAGTGTTCAGAGACAAGAAAGACTTGTTACAGATAAACTATATTAGACTATGTTCTAGTATTTTGTACATCATCAAATGAATATATTCCTAACATTCAAACATAGAGAAATTAAGATAATACTACTTGTATAATATGTTCAGTGCTAGAGGAACAAAAATCTTTCATTTCAGTTACTCAAGAAATCTGGAAATGTAGAATCTGAACCATATAACCAGCCACAGAAGATGTACTAATGACACTCATACACAAAAGTTCAACCCTAGAAGAAGGTGAAGTTGATACTTCTGAAGATGGTAATTATATATAAGTCAAGATAGAACTTTGTAAAATATGTTCAGTCTAGAGGAACATTTATCTTATATTTATCTTTCATGTTTGAATCTGGAAAATTGTTAAATATAATTCCATAATTTTTTGTTATTTACAATTCTCAATGTTTTATTATTTTTTATTTGTTAGTTGAGTTATCCTCTAAGAATTTATGTGTTAAATGTTTCACAACAAATAGGGGGAGATTGAAAGGCAATTGACAAGGCTTATTTATAATTATTAGATGATAACTCAACTTAGATTAGAAAGGGAAGTAAATAATAAATTTGATAACAGGAATCAAGTGGAACAAAGTCAACTAGACACGAAGAATCAAAATATCAGTTGATACAGAAGATTTCAAGTGGCTACTACACGAAAATTCCAGAAGAAGAAAATTATAGAGGAAAAATAAAAAGAAAACATGACAAGATAAGATATAAAGACCACTACAGCAGAAATGAGAATCAACATTGTAGTTAGTCATCCGTGAACCAAACCAGTGCATAGGGTGTCAACAATGTCAGTGAAGATTCGTCATCAAAAAGTTCAAGTGGTTAGAAAGGTTATTGTTGAAGAACAGAAGAGTTTGATCTATATCAACAATGGTCTTATAGTCAAAACTTTAATTTAATTCTCCATTAATTAATTAAATTAATTAGTTAATTTAATTAGTAAATTAATTCACTTAGAATTAATTTATTTCTTAAATTAATTAAAGAATTAATTATTTTAGAATTAAAAAGATAGAAGTTGGAAATTCAAAAGGATACAGGTTTGATTGGAATACAATGTACGAGAGTGAGAATCCAAGATTGAATATTAGACTAGATACAGCTAAATAAGCCTGACGGTACTGACTTGATAATACGGAAAAAGAATTGACACGGAAGAAATGCAGATTTATATATTCTTAAAAGTGGAACCCCGGTTGGAATTGATTTATCATTTCCAAGTCAAAGGGAGTTTGGTTCCAGACGTTTAGAAGACCGCAGCTTAGAGCGTAAGGATTTATTTTTATTAATAAATATTTTATTTATTTAGCAAATTATATTTATAAATATCTAAATAATATTAGATATTTATTTTTATATATCTAAAAGAAATTCTACAGAGCCTATCCATAATAAGACGAAATAGGCCCCTGACTTTCAAATTGAATGAAATGTCTTACCGAATGCTATAAAAAAAGTCATACCGAGCAATATCAAAAATCTTACCGAATCCATTCCAAAAGTCTTGCAGAATTTCTATTAAGACTTTAGAAAAAATCTTACTGAATACAAGTGGGAAAGGTCTTACTAATTTTATATATGAAAAAGGTCTTGCTAAAGCCTTGGAAAAGGTCTTACCAAATTTTCAGAAGGTCTTACCGAGTTTCAAAAGTCTTGTCCACTGATTTATCAAAGGTCTGAAGGCTTAATTTATTTTCTCTTAAAAGTCTTGTTAGAAAATTCTTGCTAGCTTCCACCTCTAAATATGAGATCAATTGCTTCAAATTCAAGTTGTTAAAAACCATTCAAATTCAGTAATTTGTATGCTTGTTATATCAACAGACTTTCTGTGCTTTTTTAAATTTTAATTCCTTAAGTAGAACAGTTCATGTCAAATTTGTTCTAGGAATTAAAAAATATTATACGGAATATTGTAACACTCTTTAAAGTTTAATATATGTATTTAACTTAAATATTGTTTAAATAATTTTAATTATTCTTAATAATTAAAATATTATTTTAAATCAGAATAATCCGCGAGAAAATCTTAAGATTGTATTCAACCCCCCTTCTACAATCTTATATAGGGACCAACATAGAGGGAGTTGGGGCTCCATTCACGGAGTAGCTACGTTAGTAGCGGAGCCACTTCAAGTTAATCCTGTTGTGGACATGCCTTCATAGGCTTCAGAAGAACAATTCGATTCTTCAACTGCTACAGTAGTATATACAGGTATAACAATGGAATCTGGAAAGGAGCAAAACACGAGTAGTGTAAGGCAAACACTGAGCGAAACACATGCACTTAGTCATAGTTAAATAAACAAGAATGCAAGTGAGGTGAGTGAACACACATACAGTGAATTATTATAAAAAATGGAAGCTCTTCAGAAAGAAATGCAGATTGTTCAGGTTGAGTTAGTCCAAGTCTAAGCACATGCAGAAACCAAGTCTACCTCTGCCTCTGTAACAAAAAAACTGACAATAGTGCGCAAAGAAGTTACTGATATAAAGTCCAACATTCTTCTGAAGACACGATATCCAACAAGTACAAAGTCTAATTGCTGAGGATATGAAGGAGATAAACAACATAAATGAGAGAATTGATGATATTAAAAAGAGATTGAATCTACGAATCATTGAGAATGAAAAAATATCCACTAAAAGATTCAACAAACTGGATGAAGGTTCATTTAAATGAAGGGATGAAGTAGGTCTACGAGACCATGGCGAAACTAGTCAAATCTTTTGAAGCTTCAAAATCTGTAGAGGATTCATCAACAAAGGGGGAGAAAAGAGTAGAGAAAGAAGTGGAGAAGGAAGTGAAAGATAAAGGCAATGCCAAGCTATATTTTAAAGATCAGTTTGAGTCAAATATTCAAAAAGAATAATATTTTTCTGAAGATTAATTTATTAAGGATAGTGGTCAAGACGACACCTTCAATCTAGATTATTGCAGAGTAGAAGAAGAAGATGCCTTTGATGAAGAATTTATGTTTCCTAAAGAAGAACTGTTTGATCCTGCCTATGAAGAGGCTATGAGGAAGCTGAAAGAAGTAATCAATACAAGTGATGCTAAATTTGAACAATTACAGGATCTAATAAAGGACAAAGCTCATGCTGAAAGGAAGGTAAGTTTAGAAAAACAGAAGCTATGGGTTATTGCTGTAAAAGAGAAGAAGATAGATGTGCAAAATAGGTGCAAAATGGGACACTTCTGGAGAGGTCATGGAAAAACAACAGAAGGGTCCATTTTAATACAAGCTTCTAAAATCAATTATCAATGGCTTGGAAAATTCAAATAAAAACATTGATAACTTCATGAAGGTTGTGAAAGAAGTAGTCGATTATATCACTATGTTGGTTGATCATGTTCTTGAAGATTGGCAGATATTAGTTTACACCCACAGAAATGGCTCATACAGAATCTCATTGGAATTCTTCAAAGCAAGATCTTTATTTGTGTTGTGGACTTTGTTGAATAAAGTTAAAATGAGTTCAGAATAGAATGAGCTTCTAAAAGATAGACTCAAAGACTTTGCAAAAGCTGTTAGTCCTCAAATCATTCATGATCCTCATGAGATAAGGTTTCTCTCTAATAAGTTTTATCATATAATAAATTTAGATTAGGAGTCCTTACGAGTATATACAGTCAAGTACATGATTGATGTTGAGATTATGTTGAGATCGAAGGGGTTCAGAACTCAAGAAATGACAGATGGTGTTGAAAAGATCTGGAACTACTGCTTGTCAAAAGGTATCAAATCTTACATCTGGAAAATGTCAAAAATAGATTTAAGTCATCTATATGATATACAAGAAGAGGAAGAAGATCATGTTGAGTAGGAAGTTCAATGGCAATTAGCATGTGCTTTATATAGAGAATCCATTCAACCACAACAATCAGTCATTGAAGATGTACCGAGGACACCAGTGCATAAGAGTTCAACTCTAGAAGAATGTGAAATTGATACTTCGAAAGATGGTGAAGACTGAAGTAATAGATAGGTCAAGGTAGAACTTTGTAATATATGTTCAGTCTAGAGGAATATTTATCTTGTATTTATCTTTCAAGTATGAATCTGGAATATTGTTAAATATAATACCAGAACTTTTTATTATTTACAGTTCTCAAATGTTTTATTATTTTCTTAGTTTTTAGTTGAGTTATCCTCTAGAAATTTGTGTGTTATATATTTAACAACAAATAAAGGGAGATTGAAAGGCATATGACTAGGCTTATTTGTAATAATTAGATAACAACTCAACTTAAATAAGAAATAGAAGTAAATAATAAATATGATAACAGGAATCAAAACGAAGAAAGTCGACTAGACATGAAGAATCAGATTATCAGAAGTATTTTGATGAGGTTGCTACTCAGTACTGGAAGAAGTTCATTAATATGTTCAAGGGTTAGTGCAAAATAAAGTATTATTTCAGGAGAGTTTAGATGATACAGAAGATTTCAAGTGGCTACTACAGAAAGATTCCAGAAGAAGAAAACAAAATAGGAAAGACAGTAAAGCAGAAGAAGGATAGAAGACCACAACTTAAAAGTTAAAAGGTGGAGAATATTTATTATAGAATGGCACAAATGAACCAGACATTACATTTGTGTGTCAATTAAATTAATTAATATTTATCATCTAGCTCAAGTGGTTTTATGACAGAAGACAGAGCAAAGACGTAAAGATTTCGGTGCTAACAAAAAGGTTATACAAGTCAAGATAGTATTTTAATTCTACTATCAAAATTTAATTGATTATTTAATTTATTTAATTAAATTAATTCAATTTGAATTCAATTTAATTAATAAATTAATTAATTAAATTAAGTAGAATTAATTTATTATAAAAGATATGACTTTTAATAAGTCTAAAAGACTTTATTAGAAAGTCATACCGAATTTTGATTAAAAAATCATACCGAAACTTCAACAGAAAATGTCATACTGAGCCTTTAAATAGAAAGTCATACCGAATGATTCAAATGACATACCAAGAATTTTAAAAGTCATACAAATGCTTTTAGAAAGTCATACATGCTTAAATAAGTCTGAAAAATGTCCTGATTTAGAAAGTCATACAAGCTTTAGAAATACTCTATAAATATGAGGCTAGTACTTCATATTTTGTGTTCATTGAAAAATATTCAAATTCAGTAATTTGTATGCATTGTAATATTCACAAACTTTTTGTGCTGGTTTGAAATATAATTGTTAAATTAGAACAATTTATGTCGAAACCGTTCTAGAATATTTTATCAGTTATATACACTTTCATCATATTAATTTTATAATAATTCTCAAGTTAAAAATCATATGTTCTACTTGAACAATATTTCATTAAAATTAATATTTTGTGTTTAATTAAAATAATATTTTAAATCTGAAATTCCGCAATTAAATATAGATATTGTATTCAACCCCCATCTACAATATCAATGACTAACAATTACTTTAAAAGAAAAGAGTGCCCTAGGTTGTTCCTTGTTATGTACATGTGCTCAGAGTATAACAGAAACATGCTCTGAAAGTCAACCTGTCAAAGCTACTGCAAACTCTGGTACACCTAGTTCAAGTGGTAGTGTTAATGATGTCCTTTCTACAGACTCTTAAAATTCTCTATTTGACATTGATCTTGAGGAGGAGCAAACTGACTTGTCTATTCCATATAATGTTAGATACAGTTCAAAGAATTGGCCTATTAATTCTCATCCCTTCATGTGTTAAAGATGGATTACTTGGATTAAACTGTTATTTCTCAACTCAAGTGTGTAATTAAGTCTTTTCTTGATAAGGAAGGAATTTTTCGAAATTGTGGGAAGGGAGAATCTACTGATATAGACATTCTTGACATTGATTTCAAGAAATCTGTCTAGGCTGTTACCTGGATGAAATCTCTGGAAACAGTGGCTTGGAATCCTACTCATGATTTTGTCATGAAGGCTAACTTTGAGCTAAACTATAATGAGATAAAACAGTTTTAAAGGCCACTACTCTATTTACCAAAGCCCTCAAAAGTGAAGTGTCAGCAGTCCAGGAAGATGTAGTGAAACAGGGCACTTTTGTCTACAATGTTGTGGAGTTGCTGAAGACTCACATAATTACCAAAGTTAAAGATCTTTTTAGAAAGCATGATTCTTTGGAGAAAAAGGTAGACTCTTTCAGCACTGTTGTCTCGTCCATTCAAGATACTTTGGCCACTCTATTGGCACACTTTTCTATTAAGGATGATGTTAGAAAGGGGGAAAAGATATATGAAGACGAATGCAGGCCTGATCCTCCTCATAAATCTGATGATAAAAATGATAGTGAAGGAAGTGGAATTCCTGAGAAAGGTCAAGGGAGTCATAAGGATGGTGGAAGTATTCAGTCCCAAACTCTAACACAAACTCTGACTACAACAGGAATTGGCCAAGTTCAAAGACAAAAAAAAATTCTAGTGGAAGCTTTATAGAGACTAGATGTTCCTGAAACTAGACTAAAATAGATAAGTAAGGATGATGAGATAGCAAGAAAGTTATTTGAAGAAGAACTTCCTGAAAAGATTGAGAAAAAAAATAGGATGAGGAATTAGTAAAAAAGCCATTTGAAGAAGAGAATCTAGGAGCTAATGCAGAAATAGTTGAAAAGGAAATTAAAAAGATAAAAACTAGCACTGACAATGCTCAAGTCCAGACTAAGAAGAAAAGAGCCCCTTCTAGAGCACTTCCAAAGAAAATTATGATTCAAAAGAAACCTACATCATCTAAACCTGTCAAACCTCAAAAACCATCTAGGCCTGTGACAAGGTCAAAGAAGGGCGTAGATACTGATGATGTACAGAACAAACCACCTCAATCATCTCAACAGAATGCTGCAATCTCTATGAAAAATACTGTATTTTTTCCTGGTAGAACTAGTTTTGATGATGAAGAAGAGGAACAAGAAATGCTCGGGAAAGAAAGTGGTGGTGATATTTTGTGGACAAGATCTAGCTGAATGATTATCAATGCTAGACTTGGCAGAAATAAGGGTGGTATTGGTGATCCACATGCCAAAGTCTACAGGGGAGAGGCTACCACATATATTGATCCTTATTCTCTGAAAGATAAACCTGAAGAATAGCTGACTCAGGATCATTTGGACAAACTTGTTGCTGTTCACGTGGTTAAAGATTTGTTTGATGGTGTTGAACCTAAAGAGAAGCTGGGATATTTTCTTGTGGATGGCAGAATAATGATGTTGATTGAAGAAGATTTAGCTCACAACTCATCTAAAGAACTAGGGTATGTTCTTTACTTGCTGGATAGAGAAGATAACATCACCATGAAATGGGTGAAGTCATTAGAAAGGATGATAACAGGAGAAAGAAAGAATAAACAATTGATGAAATTAGACTTTGATAATCAATACAAACCAAGATACATGCTTGAAGATGATACTGAAAAGGAGATGAGTAAAGGGGATGAAAAAGTAAAAAAGGTGTTGGCAACTCCAACTCTAATGCTCAATCCTGGTGGTCAAAAGGTCTGTTGTATAGCTCTAGATGAAAGAATGAACAGAGAACCAATCTACAACTTGAGAGATATAATTTTTAAGATAGAAGATTCAAGTGAAGAATGAAGTAGTTGAAAGAGAAGTTAACATAAATGTTGCGGAATGCTAAAAAGAAATTACTTGAAGATTTTCTTGCTGGAAATTTTTCTTATAAGAAAATTTGAAGCTATGTAAACAGTCAAACACTTGATGCATTTATCTACTGGTTTCTGACATCATCATTAGAATTTATGCTTTATTTCACAAAGTATAAATTGGGGAAGATTGTTGAAGTTAGAAGAATGATGTTGTCTTATTTTATCAATCAGAGTCTAAGGAAACTGAACAGAGTTTAAGCGATGTCATCAGAGTATATGAAGTCATAGTTTACTCAACCAACAGTGTTTAAGCTGATCAGAGTTTGACATATAATGTTCGAAAAATCAGGATTTGATTGGAGACAAAGATGGATGTGTTTCTGTTATGGACAACTACCTTGTTAGAGTTATCTATTCTGAAGATAATGATGGAATTGTATCTTTTATTTATTGATCATTATCTTTGCATTATTTAGATAGGTAGTTGTGTAATATATAAACACATGATTACGTTTATATTGATGTATCATTCACAACATATCATTCTCATAACCTTGCAGTTCTTAAGAACATATGGTTTCTTAATAGAGTTTTGTATTAAGTTTATCAAAGTTAATACGATCAGTACTTCTTTTATCTACTAATGTTCTAGTTTTCGATTGTTTGGTACTATTGTATTCAACCCTCCCCGTCTTCTACAATAGTATATTTAATAGGTAACAAATCAGTAACCAAAACATTTCATAAAAATCACATCAATGACAATATTTCATAAAAGCAAACTGATAAATCACATTTTATAATAGCCAAACTGGCATGACGAATTGGACACTATTCACTCCACTATTGCCCCCTAATCAGGTTCAAACGCAATAGGACCCCTTTATAGCTCATCGGTTCATTTCTATACCTATTGATATAACAATGATTTGATATAGTACAGTACTAGACACTTAGGCCTATAGGCATACATTGGCATAAAGAAGATGGAATGGTTACCATATCCTCTTAAACACGCTAGACCCAATACCTGGCCACTTACGCTACAGTCCAATCCACAATAGAGCAACCAAAATGATTGGTATTCTTATATTTTCAAATTAATATCATAACCCTGTATTATTTATTAATATAAAACTGGCTATGATATGTTTTTTTTCAATCCATTTCCACTGTCCAAAAGTACTGATATCAAATAAATTTGTTTTGCAATTTGAAATTATAGATTCACAAATAAATTTGAAAAATAGCTATTTGTCATGATATGAATAAATGAAACAGAAAATGAAAGTATTTAGGATGATCAAGGAGAAAATACTTGTCTTTGGTCTTTAGCAATTACGTATGGTTGAAGTAACACAATTGACTCATTCTTTCGTCTCACAGTATTACCATCTAATAATTCTTTGATCTGACACTCTTGCGGTTGTTACTAGTCTGAACTACCGAGATCGGGTCCGCGCGCCTACTTCTATAGTCAAACATAAGACAGTACTTTAGTCCTTCAATTACGTCACTATATTCTACGAGCGTTTATAACTTAACTATACTTAAATACTTATCTTAGATATTCCTATCACAAAAGAAAACTGGAAATATCCCCTACGGAAGTGGGTGTTTCCCAGTATTAAAGCACCTCACAATCAAACCAAATAAACCAATAAATAAAATATAAACCCAATTATCAATTAATCCTCAAACAACTTGTTATTTCCCAGAACAATGTCAATATTTGTAGAAGGGGGGGGGGGGGTTGAATACAAATTATCAAAACTTTTGTTGTTTTAATATTTGTTCTTAATGTTTTAGTATTTTAGAGAATATGTATAAACAAAACGAAACTGAAAATAACTTGAACAAAGAGGTTTTAAAATTACTGATGGATTGGTTTTCCCATCAATGTAAATTTTTGCTCAATGTTCCTATTTTAATAAAAACCTAGCTTCATTTTTACAAGGTTAGAAAATAAATCAACTATTCTTACAAAGTGCTCTAAGGCTGAACAGTTGATTCAAGAAATATTGTCTACCTTCTTACTTTTGCTAACAATGCTACATCACTTGTTTATATACCACAAGTGTGTTTTTACAATGCTATTCTAGGATTGTTTCTATCCTATCTTTCCTTTTACCTTTTTCTATTTTAGAAAAAGGTTTAAAAAACAGCTTCAGTTTGAGTCTTCACAGTCATCATAAACTGTCTTCCATAGGTGTGCTTTTGTCCTTTAGATCTCTGACATATAGCCTTTTTGTGTTGTCTCAATCAATTGATAATTTGTTGTTAAGCATATCAATTGATTCTTCCTTTTATCTATCAACTGATATTCTTCTTCGATTGATCTTTATATCCATCGATTGATAAAAGATGACTTATCGATAGATAGATGTTATCAATCGATGTATCAATCGATGGGTCTTCACATCAGTTGATGGTCTTCAATACTTGACTTGGCTTCTTTAATTGATCTTCTATCCATTGATTCTTTAATATCAACTGAACATCTTTCACTTGTATACTTTTTTGTCTTCAAATAATTACAATTTGACAGTCTAAGTTACACATCAGTTGATGACTTATATCAATCGACTCTAACATCAATTGATGAGAATAATATCAATTGACTTACACCTTATCGATTGAAATAGACTAAGTACACCAATGCTACAATCCATATTATCAGTTGATTCACATAAACATTTCAACTGATAAATGGTTTCCTGATCAATTGATATTTATATTTTCCATATCAATTGATCAGTTACATCAATTAAAATTTATATGATTCTAAGATTAAAATTATCATCAAATTACATGTAGATTCCTAACAATCTCCCCCTATTTGTGTCTGTGACATGAACAAGCATAAATCTACTTGATGATAACAAAACTCTTAATTATTTTCATTCAGATAGAATCAAGAAATTTAAATAGAACTTTGAATTTTGGAAGAACCAGTTGATGAATAATTTCTGGAAATAGCTCAAATGTCTTCATGATCTTCATAATCTTATTACCTCTTCTTCTTTATCTTCTCAGCATTTTCCTTTAATTGTCTCATGAAAGAACTCCTCAATATTGCTTCATCTCTGTCAGTCTCTCCAAGTTGCCTCATTAGGTAGTGAATTTCTTCATCTGTGATTTTGTCCAGATATTTGCAGATATCAAAGAACTTTGTGTTTCCCTCCACATATGTAAAAATCATGGCACATTTTGGCTCCAACACCACTTTCTTGACTTGAGACTTCCATAGCTTAAGGGGTGAATCAGGTTCAGCTTCTGCCTTTGATCTCCTTAGCTTTGAGATTTGATGTTGAATTTTCTGAGCAATTGTTGTATTCAGTTTGTACTTTCTGTTCAGTAGAGGTAGAATGGTCTTCAGGACACTGTAGCTTTGCTTCAATATCTCCTTCATTGAGTAAGTGATTTTTGCTCTATTTTCATATTCCAACCTCATTGATTCTTCTTGGTTAGAGGTTGCAGGGTGAGTTCTTACTCCTATCAACCCTTTTTCACTTACCACTGGTATCCATTTCATTTCATATCCTTCAATTGTTACCTCCTCCTTGATTTCTTCTTGTTTAATTTGGAGATTTTTCAGAGCCACTTTTTCTTGAGTAGAACTTTGAATTTTTCTTAGCCATGGCTATTTTCCTCTTTTTCCTTAGTGGTGGTTCTACTAATTGATCTTCCATAGTCCATTGAATTTTCATTTCCCTAGAAATTTTTTCATTTTCCTTTTCCCTTCTTGCAGTACCTGAAATTCCTGAGGAAATGGCTCCTTGAAGAAGTTTCTGACCAACTGGCTTCTTCTTTTGCTTTTCTTCTTCAATCATTATGGTTTTCCCTTTTTCTTCTCTTCAAGGGCTTCAAGATCAATTAGAAAGGCTTCTGCATTTGAATTGCTTTCTTTGGCTTCCTTCTTTGCATTTTCATTTACCACTCTTGTCTGAGAAATGAACTCATCCAAGTTTCCTGTTTTTGCTGCCTTTGTCACCAACTCAGTGCTCTTCTTTAGATCTTCAATTCTTTTTCTTTCCCTCTCAATCATTGATTAAGTTTCTCTTTCCCTAGAAATTCTTCTAGCTTCTAATTCATCTTCAAATTTCTTCAAATCTTTCTTTTTCTGTTCTAAATCATCTTTAGGTGACTTAGATGACTTCGAAAACTGTCTATCCCTGTTCCTCCCATTTTTGGTAACCCCCTTTGTTGCAATACCACCAATGCCACTTGATCTACCAACACCAGAACCACCAACACCACCACTGCCTTTGCCATCACCATCACCATCCTTCTTCTTAGCATTTTCCCCCTTTTTATCATCATCAATTTGAGGAGGTGGTGGCATCTTGTCAAGAAATTTTTGAAGAATGGAGGAATGTAGACTCTGGCCTTTAATGATGTCATCCATTTTCTTTTCTAGAGACACCACTCTTGTTTCCAAGGTTGCAAAATTCTTAGATTCTTTGAGCAAATTGTCCTTGATTTGAGCCTTAGTATTCATTGAAAGCTTCTCATCAAACTTTCTTTCCAATGTATCCTTGTTAGAAGTGATAGATCCCTTGATAATCTCCAATTCTCTCTTCATTCCTCTCATTGTGATCTTTTGAATCTTTAATAACTCCCTCATACAGTTGGCGATTCCCCATTGAATGAGATCTTCAATTTCTCCTTCCACCATTGTTCTCCTATATTGAGAAAGAATCTCAATTTCAGCAGCTTCTAAAGAACCATCAATGGTACTCATCCATGACACTTCATCAAAATCATCTTCTAACTCTTCAGGTGCCATATAACATGTATCTGTTGTATTGGCAATGTTTTCCTTCAGATTCCTAGTCCTTTGCTTAGTGTGCTCAATTCCTAGAATTTGCTCTGCATTTATATTGGATGAAGTAGCTAAATCTTGATATCTTGGATCAGGATGAATGAAGCTACTTGGATCTAATTCTTCAGCATCAACCTCTATATCATTAGTTTCCTTGTTAACTTCACTCCTACTTACTTCTTCATTAGAGACTTCCTCTATCTCCTTTACTCCTTCTTCTTCAGACATTAATTCATTTTCCAACTCCTATGCAAATAATAGAATTATTTTATTTCTCTCACTCATCTCTCTATTTTTCATCAGGATCTCATCCTGGAATCTCATCTCTCCCTTACTCATATCTTGTGCACCTTTTAAGGTGGGGCCCTCATGTGTTTCACTCTTATTCTTGGAAGAAATAGAAATGACCTCACTCACTCCCTCTCCTTTTGCCAGGTTGCAATCCTACCTCTCACTCAATTCACTCAATCCTAAGAGTGTTTGTGCGACATTAATTGATTGAGTATCAATTGATGTATAGAAATTATCAGTCGAAGTGTTTGGGATATCCATCGATTGATGCATACCCATCGATTGATCTTGAGTATCGATCGATGGCTTATCAATCGATGGCTGAATATCAATTGATGAAGGAACATCAATTAATCTAGTAGAAATATTTGAGGAAATGACATTTGAAATGATATGTGAGATGGAATCCTGAATTTCCTGGGAAGAAAATTCAGGAGAGAGTGTTGGCTTCTCCTTGAATAACAAAGAAGGAGAATTTGAAAATGTCTGACTATATATCAGAACATTTTCTGAAGAAATTTGATGAGATGGGAAAGAAGAATAGAAGGGATTGGAATTGAAAGAGAATGGGGCTACATTTCATCATTTACATGAGATGCATTAAACTCACTTTGAGAAGGCTCCATCACAGTTTCTGTGATTTTATAGTGTGTGTTTCTCCATGTACAAAGGTGAATCTTTTCTTTCTCCTTACATATGATTTTGGGGTTTTAGCTTGTGTGTCCCCATCTTGGTGTTGTGCCCCTGGTTGTGGGCTTTTTTCAATATTGTCATCCTTTTGGCAGGATGCCAATAGAGATGTGGTATTTTCCTTATTAACATCCACAGTCATTTGAGAGACTATGGAGTGGATTGGCTTAGGTTGCACACCCTCACTCTCCTTATTCTTCTGGGTTCTTTGATATTCCCCAATTCCCTCACCACATACATCCTCCTCTAATCTATCTACCACAACAGTGTTTTTCTTTTCTTTGATTTTACAACAACAGATTTTTGGGAACCTGTTGAGGTTGGCATTTTAGATTTGGATTTTGAAATAAGTTGTGTGTCTTGGGTAGGATGGTTGGAGTCATTGCTAATACCCTCCATGGCTACAGAAGGCAAAGAAGTTTGGGGATTGGAAGAAGTTAGGGTAGAAATAAATACCTTAAAAAATTCAGGGTAGATTAATTTCACCTCATTGTGGAGATTAATTCTCACCAGGTCCTTGAAAACTCTTTTGTTTTGAGTCCAACACTCAAGAGTTTCAGTTTCCCTGCATATCCTAATATCTTCGACAAAGTGGTTAATAAAAATCATGATAAATCTAGCATAGTATATATGATTAGACCTATCATGTTTCTTTTCTAACTTAGCAGTAATTTTATGTAGCAATATAGATGATAGATCATGATATTTGTCAAACAAGATATTATATGCTATTTGTTGCATGCTAGATGTTATGGCATCAAAATTACTAATTTTACCTTTAAATCATTTTATTATAGAATCAAAGAAATAAGACCATTCTCTCCTAAGATGTTTTCTAACTACATGTCCTAAATTAATGTTAGGATTTGCATAATTAACAGCCCTAAGCATGTTCCTAATATCTGATTCACTGGGTACATTATCAGTATTATTAACAGGCAAATCTAAACAGTCATTTAAAATTAAAATAGTAAGAATGTACGTCCTTTGTTGTTGAATTTGAAAGGAAGAGTGTCTAAACTTGTAACACTATAACTTATGTAACTCAACTAAAAGAAAAGATACTTAACCGGAAGACAATCAAGAACATGAAGCCACAAAGAAATCAATGCTAAATGAAGACAAGGTAATTGATACAATTCAACATGTTAACTATGATCAAATAAAGAAGAAATCATTGAAAGAAGTTCAAGACAGAGTTGTTCATGCCTCAGTGATTTGTAACTTAAAAGATTCAAGATCATAACTATCAGTATCAATAAGGCTAATTGATTTCAAATGAACAAGAAAGAAAGCAATAATTGGAAAGTCATATTATTAATTGAATATAGTAATCTATTCAAGAAGCAGAAACACTATCAGGACTAGTCACTTATGAATCAGACCATTGCATCAAGTGTCAGGACATTGATAGCAAGTTTATGTCAGTAATAGAGATCCAGGTTCAAGAGCATGTTGAAGAATATGGAAGACATAAGAAATCACAAGTTCAAGATGTTGCATAGAAGTTTCAAGATTGAAGCCCAGAATTTCTCTAAGTACAAAATGTTCGAGATAGCCAAGTAGAACATTCCTATGTAGAAATTCTACTTAGATGTTCGAGATAGCCAAGTAGAACATTCCTATGTAGAAATTCTACTTAGATGTTCGAGATAGCTAAGTAGAACATTCATATGTAGAAATTCTACTTAGATGTTCGAGATAGCCAAGTAGAACATTCCTATGTAGAAATTCTACTTAGAAGTTCGAGATGACCAAGTAGAAATTCTCAAGAAGATATTCTACATGGAGGGCAGTTTCAACATGACACATGGCATCATCTAATTGGTAGATTTCCAAGCTTTCAAGATAAGATAAGATTTATGTGGATATCATTGGGCCACGTATATCTTAGTCTTTGAAGTCTACAGGACATAGATTACAAGTAGTATAAATAGAAGTACTTGTGTATTATTGTAATTGAGAGAGCAATATTTTCGAGATAAACACTTGTAAAAGAGAGAGAGTATATTCATAGAGCTTAGTATCATTTACTACCCTCTTTACTTCTGGTGTACTTTGTAATGAATGTTGTAGCAACCCTTTCAAGTTATATATAAGACATATATTCCTTAAATCATTGTGTTCATTTATTACATGGTATTTATTGCTTCTTAAATTCGAAAAGTTGTATTCACCCCCCCCCCCCCTCTACAACACATTTGGACCTAACAATTGGTATCAGAGCTTCATGTTTAACATACAAAACATAGATCCTTGTGTTTGGTAGAAGATTTGTGAGTTTTCATCTTCCAGAACTACTTTTCGATTTTTCTCAAAAAGTGGGCCTTAATTCGTTTCTAGTGAAAACTCATCAAAAAAAATTATTTAAATACTCCAGGTGTGATTATTTAGCTTGGATGGATTTTAGATAATTTTTGTGAATTAATCTGGGTACTTTGATATTTGGTGTTCTTGAGTGTTCATCATTGTTCTTGTTAAAGAAGACAAACCCAGCAACTTTTTGATTTCCTTTTCAAAAAGACAAAATGTGTTATTGGCTTTTGATTTGACATATATCTCACAACAAAAAGTTTTATAGAACATATTTAGTACCTAGCACGTGGGTTAGGTGAATTAGGTGAGAAAAGCCACAAAAGTCAAAAAGTGTAAAAAGTAACATTGTTTATTCAACATTAAAGTGACCTGCAGCAAATTTTTCCAAGGACAAAAGTTCTACATAGAGTTTCTACTTGGAATATTCTACTTGAATATTCTACTTGAAGAAAGTTCGACTTGGACAAAAGTTCTACTTGGAGAATTTCAACTTGGGCAGTTGTTCTACATAGATATTCTACTTAGCCTAGTCTTGGGTACTTAGAAATTTTTGGTGTCCAGAATTTGAACTTTGATTTATTTTAAGATAATTTAATTTTCTTTTAATTACTACTCAAGTAATAAGAAAAGTTTATTATCTTTACTTTAAATCCACATTAAGATGGCACCTAAAAACAATTTCAAGATTCCAATGTTCGACCGAGATCATTATGAAGAATGGGTGTTGAGAATGAAACTTTACCTTGAGTCCGTCAATCCTGAATATCTGGAAGTCCTCGACAAAGGTAAATTTGTACCAATGGTTGTTGTTCCTGAGCATATGGAAGGAGATGTGGTAGTACCACAACGGTCTGAGCCTAAGAAGGCAGTAGACTTTTCAGATGTTGATAAGGAGCAGATAGCTTTCGATACATCCGTTCGACAAACACTGATGGAATCCCTAGATCATGAGATGTTTAATGTAGTTAAAGGACTAACTACAGCAAAGAAGATTTGGGATAAGCTAGAGGTCGTCATGGAAGGTACCATTGAGGTCAGAAGCAACAAAACACTTATACTCAAGATGGAGTATGATACCTTCAGAATAAGAAAAGGTGAAAGCATAACAGATGTCTATCTAAGATTCAGTCAGTTAGTTTTGGATTTGAATCTGAGAGGTGTAAATCTCCCCGTGGTTGAAGTCAACACGAGATATCTGAGGAACCAGCCAAAAAGCATCGAACATAGAGTCTACACTGTTAGAGAAACCAGAGATTTGTACACAACTACTCTGGAAGAATATTATGGAATTCTAAAGACCTATGAGCTGGAAACACTTCAAGATCAAGCATGGGACAATGATTCAAGAGGAAAAGAAGTTGCATCAGGGTTAGTTGCTGATGAGGTAGAGTCTAAGAAGGCAATGATTGCAGAAAAGCCTAGATCATCACCTGCATCACATCAAGTTGAAAATGATGATGAGTGCACATCAAATAGTGATGATGACTACTTCACCCAAGAAGAGCTGGACAATATGGATGATAGTGTCGTGGCATACATGGCAAGGAAGTTCAGCAATATAAGATTCAGAAAGAGTAACCGACCGCAGTGTAAATCTTCATCTTACTATCGGGTTACTAGGGGTGGTAGTAGTTCACAAGGCTACAAAGGGAAAGGTAAGAGTACCAGCTACAAATCTCCTTTGGATTTCAAAATGAAGTTCAAATGCTATAACTGTGGTGAAGCCGGACACTTTGCTACCGACTGCAAGAAGCCGAAACAGACATATCCCAAAGAAACATATGAAGCCCTCAAAAGCAAGTATGAAACCCTGGTGAAGGAAAGACATGGAAAAAGAGCTTTAGTAGTTACAGAAGGCAGAGCTTGGGATGATTCAGATGAGGAAGAAGTTACTTATACAGTAAACTTTGCCCTCATAGCTGAGACATCAGATGAACTAGAGGGCATTAAGCGGAACAAAAATAAAGTTATATGGGTGCTAGATAGTGGAGCATCAAGGCATATGACAGGAAACAAGTCCCTGCTTACAGAGTTAGTTCTGAAGGCTGGTCCTTATGTTACCTTTGGAGATGACAGCAAAGGAGTGACAAAGGGATATGTGTTAGGAATTATGAGTTTTGATGATAACAAATTACTTAGAATTTCAATAGGGACTCAAAATTATTTTGTAACTGATCAATGGATATGACTTATAAATATCCATTGACTAGGAAACCAGTTATCAGTTGAAACTTGTTTATCAACTGATAAACTGGATTGTAGCATTGATTTATGTTTCACTATCAATTGATTGTATTACCTCGATGGATGCAATGATGTAGTCAACTGATGTTATTGACTTCAATTTCTAGCTTCTCAACAGATGTGAAGAATGGCTGATCAATTGTAAATATTCTAAGTCAGAATTCTCACAAGTGAAGTGATCAACTGATGTTGAAGTCGATGGATGAAGACACTACTCAACGGATGAAAGCTATCAACTGATACAAGTCATCAATGGATAAAAACAGTCAACGGATAAAGAACCATCAATGGATAAGGAGTCGATGGATAACTCAATTATCCATCGACACATCAACTGATCAATAGATATCATATCCATCGATGGATAAGCAAAGGTGAATCAACCGATAAGCTTAACATCATTTATCCGTTGATTAAAGTTTCCCTATTTAGCTAAAGCCAGAAATTACGGGAACAGTGCAGAAACTGAATCATTGGAAGACAGTCCTGTCAGGATTGTGAAGACTTTCAAGGCAACACAGCATCCAAGGAATATCTTAAGACAAAGACACTTCCAGAGCTAGTTAGTTCTACAAGGAAGGCTGTGAAAAGAAACTAGTTTCTATTTTTATGTAAACAGTATAAATTGTAATATTATATTGTTATCAGTCGATAGAAAACTAGAGTAGTAGTTTTTGTATATATAAGTCACAAAAACACAGTAGCAAAGTATGAGTAGTTTTGAAGAACTCAAGAAAAGCAAGTAGAAAATCAGGCAGAACTTGTAATGCTTTTCTAAGTTCTACATTCAACTTTGTACGCAGCTTAGTATTTTTACTAAGATCAATTGAAAGCAAAAACACACTAGTGGAAAAACAATCCACTAATAATTTTTAATCTTGTTATTTCTGTTTTCAACACTTTAGTTATCCAGTTCTTAGTTACATCAATCTTAATTAAACTCTCTCTTTGTACAAACTTATTTCCGCAAGAAGTTGAATTAATTCTTAAGTTTGTATTCAACCCCCCCTTCTCCAAACTTAGTGTACTTAAGGGCGAATAACAATTGGTATGAGAGTAGGCTTTCAACAAACAGAAAGTCAAGATCTAAAAGTACATCAAGAATGGGTCAAAGAGACATAGGAGTTAAGATTCCAGTTCTAGAGAAAGATGAATATTTTCCCTGGAAAGTAAAAATGCACTTGCATCTGCTATCTATTGATCCTTCCTATGTTCATTGCATAGAGAAAGGTCCACATATGCCTATGAAAATAGTTACAAGTGTAAATGCAGACGGTACTCAAGCACCAGACAAACTCATTTCTAAATCTGTGAGTGAGTATACAGATGAAGATGAAAAGGAAGTACACAAGGACAAAAAGGCTATGAACATCTTGTTTAATGGTCTTGACAAGGACATGTTTGACAATGTCATCAGTTGTACAACCTCCAAAGAAGTCTGGGACACTCTTCAAACCCTCTGTGAAGGTACTGAGCAAGTAAGAAAGAACAAGATGCAACTCTTGATTCAAAAGTATGTGGCCTTTCACTTCAAGGGTGGTGAAACAATAAATGATACATATAGTAGGTTTCAAAAGCTGTTGAATGAGCTTAAACTATATGGAAGAGTTTATGCTGTTGAGGACACCGACCTCAAATTCTTGAGGTCCCTACCCAAAGAATGGAAACCAATGACTGTCTCTATAAGGCAATCTCCTGACTTTAAAGATTATACTTTGGACAAGCTGTATGGCATCTTGAAAACCTATGAGTTGGAGCTACAGCAAGATGAGGAAATTGAGAAAAGTCAGAAGAGAGAAAAGTCCATTGCTTTGGTTGTCAAGGAAAAGCAAGTTGCAGAAACAGATGAAGATGCTGATTTCAAAGAAAGGAAGAAAGAAGGTCATGGCAATGGTGCAAATTATGTTAGATATGATGAATCTTCTACTGGTAAAGGAAAATAACTTTGTGACAGTGATGAGTCACTCATCAAAGATGAAATGGATGAAATAGATGAGCATTTAGCTTTTCTATCAAGAAAATTTTCTAAACTCAAGTTCAAAAGGAATCCAATGCAAAGGCCTGGATCACAGTTCAGGAGAGACACTCAACAAGGCAAAAATCTTGTTGACAGGACTCAATTCAGATGCTTTAACTGTGGATTGGCTGGTCACTTTTCAAGTGAATGCAGAAAGCCAAAAGTTGAAAAGAGGTCAAAGTCCAGTGATGGTATTGACTATAAGAAGAAGTACTTTGACTTGCTTAAACAAAGAGAGAAGGCTTTTGTGACAAAAGAAAATGACTGGGCTGCTGAGGAGGATTCTGAAGAAGAAGAAGAACACATCAATCTTGCACTAATGGCCAATCAAGATGACCAGGAAGCTAGTTCATCTAGCAATCAGGTAATTTCTACAAATCTATCTGAGTTGTCCAAAGATGAATGCAATATTACTATTAATGAAATGTCTAATGAATTGTATAATTTGCATGTCACTCTTAAGTCTTTGAACAAAGAGAACACTAGGCTCAAATTAACATTAGAAACTCTCACTGAAAGAAACAATTTCTTAGAGAGTGAGCTAGTGCAATTGGACAGACTCAAGATGGAAAACAAAGATGCTAGAAATGAACTAGTTGACAGTAAAAAGGAAATAGAGAAGTTAAAAGAAAAATTAGAGGATGAACTAAGAACCATTGACAAGTGGAACAGGTCAAGTAAAGCCAGTAAGAAGATGAATGACATTCATGGAACAAACTCTTTCACCATGTTGTCTGAAACTCTTGAGAAAATAGCCATTGATGAAGATCAATCTTTGGAAAAGAAGCAATCGATTGATAATTCTGAATCAACTGATAAGAATTATCCATCGATTGATAATGCTATTCCAACGGATAATTATCCATCGATTGAGAAGTCATCAACTGCTAAGAAATGTGATATTAAAACTAAGTTTAACAGACCTATTAAATTTGTCAAAGAAAGTAGCTCCTCAGAATCTCAAATCAAAGTTGAACAGGCTAATATAGGATTCTTATCTAAAAATCAGTTGAAAGAGAAATTGGAAAAGATAGAACCTAATATTCAGCCAAATGAAAAGAAGAAGAAAAATAGAAATGGTAAAGTAGGCATAAACAAGCACAACAACTACACACCTGACAAATATGCTCCTAGGAAAGTATGTGCTAAGTGTGGTAGTAAAAATCATTTATCTGTGCAATGTAAACTCACCATGCCTACAGCAACAAATGTACCTGCTGTACCCAACATGCATATCAATTCTGTTTTTCCTCATTTAGTTGATTCTCCTGTTATTCATGCTCAGTATGCATCAATGCCTTATATGTTTAATCCATATCTTGCATTTGCCAATATGAATATGCCTGCTATGCCATGGAATATGCTTAACAGTCTTCATGCACTAAATTTTTCCAATTCTGCAAGCATGAGCATTCCAAATATTAGCACTGAGAATTCTGAGGTAAGGAGACCAACACCTAAGGTTGAAGTGGAAGTAAAACCACCCAAACCAAAGGTACAAAAATTGGAAACCAAGCCAAAGATAACAACTAATAAGAAAGGACCCAAGGCAACTTGTGTACCAAAATCAACTTGATTTGTTTTGACTGTGTGCAGGGAAAAAGAAGAAATCTTTGGTACTTGGACAGTGGGTGTTCAAGACACATGACTGGAGATAAATCCCTGCTCACAAAGTTTGAGGAGAAAGCTGGCCCTGGAGTAACTTTTGGAGATGACAGCAAAGGGCACACCATGGGATATGGCTTGATTTCAAAAGAGAATGTCATCATTGAACCTGTTGCTTTAGTTGATGGCTTAAGACATAACTTGTTAAGCATAAGTCAACTATGTGACAATGGAAATAAAGTCTGTTTCACAACAGAAGCATGCATAATTTCCAACAAGGTAGATGGAAGCCTGGTCATGACTGGGAATAGAAAAGGGAATGTGTACATAGCTGACTTCAACTCAACAAATGCAGAATCAATGACTTGTCTTCTCTCTAAGGCAAGTACAAATGAAAGTTGGCTGTGGCATAAGAAATTAGCTCACTTGAATTTCAAAGCCATGAATCTCTTGGTTAAGAAAAATCAAGTGAGAGGCTTACCACAAATGGAATTTGTCAAGGATGGACTTTGTGATGCTTGTCAGAAAGGAAAACAGAGGAAGGCATCATTTAAGTCGAAATTGGAATCTTCAATTGAAAAGCCACTTGAGTTATTAAATATGGATTTGTTTGGTCCTGTAAATATCATGTCTATTGCAAAGAAGAAATATGCTCTAGTCATTGTGGATGATTTTTCAAGATTCTCATGGACTTATTTTCTACATTCAAAGGATGAAGCTAGTCATCTCATCATCAAGCACATAAGAGAAAATGAGAAAAATCTTGAATTGGATGTAAAGAAGATAAGGAGTGACAATGGAACAGAATTCAAAAATTCCACAATGAAAGAGTTCTGTGAATCAAAAGGAATCATACACACATTCTCTGCACCCAGAACACCTCAACAAAATGGGGTAGTTGAAAGGAAAAATAGGACATTGATTGAAGCTGCTAGAACCATGTTGGAAGATGCCAAACTCCCAACATACTTCTGGGCTGAGGCCATAAACACAGCATGTTTTACTCAAAACATCTCCCTAGTAAATAAAGCTCAAGGGAAGACTCCTTATCAATTGATCAAGAAAGACAAAAAGCCAAAGGTGGGATTTCTTCATGTCTTTGGCTGCAAGTGCTATGTGCTAAGAAATCAAGGTGAAAACCTAGGAAAATTTGAAACCAAGGCTGATGAAGCTATATTTGTTGGGTATGCACTATCAGGCGTAGCCTATAGAGTCTACAATCTCAGACTACACATTATTATGGAATCTGTACATGTAGTATTTGATGATAAAAAGATTCAAGGCTTGTTTGATGAAGGAAATCATGACACACTGCATTTTGAGAATGAATCAAATGATGTAAATGATGATGAAGAGGCAGAGATTATAAAACCTCAAGTGTTCAGAAACCCAATATCAGTTGATGTTATTGCATCAATGGATAATTTATCAGTTGACAGAAATCCATCAACTGATAATGCATCAACTGATAACTCCTCAACGGATAATCAACAATCTACATCAAGGGTATCCACTTCAGGGGGAGGGTTTCAGAATCAAGCTACAAATTCAGATCACTTTGAGTTCAATACAAATGATCATGAAGCTTCATCATCAAGGCAAAATTTGCCTCCTCAAAGAAAATGGACAAGAAGCCATCCATTTGAACTAATCATTGGAAATGCAGAAGATGGTGTCAAGACAAGAAGTGCTACTCAAAATGAGTGTCTGTATAGCAGTTTTCTATCTCAAGAAGAACCCAAAAGAATTGAAGAGGCTCTCATGGATCCTGATTGGGTTTTGGCTATGCAAGAAGAACTGAATCAGTTTGAAAGAAATAAAGTATGGAAGCTGGTGCCCAGACCAAAAGATAGATCAGTAATTGGTACAAAATGGGTATTCAGAAACAAAATGGATGAAACTGGTATTGTGACTAGGAACAAAGCAAGGCTTGTAGCAAAGGGTTATTCACAAGAAGAAGGAATTGATTTTGATGAAACTTTTGCACCAGTTGCAAGGTTAGAAGCAATCAGAATCTTTCTGGCTTATGTTGCACATGCTAATTTCAAAGTCTACCAGATGGATGTGAAAAGTGCATTTTTGAATGGAGTACTAGAAGAGGAAGTCTATGTGGAACAACCTCCTGGCTTTGAAGATTCAAAATTTCCTAACTTTGTCTACTTTTTACTCAAAGCACTTTATGGCTTGAAGCAAGCACCAAGGGCCTGGTATGACACTTTATCTCAGTTTCTCATTGAGAATCATTTCACAAGAGGTACTGTTGATAAAACTCTATTCAGTAGAAATGTTAATGGCTCTATCATTCTTGTACAAATTTATGTGGATGACATTATTTTTGGATCAACAAATGAGGAACTTTGCAAAAAGTTTGCCAAACTAATGCAGAGTAAATATGAAATGAGCATGATGGGAGAGCTTACCTACTTTCTTGGGTTACAAGTCAAACAGGTTAAGGATGGTATTTTTATAAATCAAACAAAGTACATTCATGATTTATTAAAGAAATTTGAGTTAAGTGAATGTTCTTCTGCAAAAACTCCCATGGCCACTGCCACTAAACTTGAATTAAATACCAAAGAAGCTAGGGTGGATATTTCAAGTTATAGAGGCATGGTAGGCTCACTTTTATATTTAACTGCTAGTAGGCCAGATATAATGTTCTCTACATGCTTATGTGCTAGATTTCAGGCTGATCCTAGAGAATCTCATTTAGTAGCTATTAAAAGAATTTTCAGATATCTTAAGGGTACATCAAATTTAGGTATTTGGTATCCTAGAGATTCTGGTTTTAATCTAATAGGCTACTCAGATGCAGATTATGCAGGTTGCAAAATAGACAGGAAAAGTACTACAGGCACCTGTCAATTTCTGGGAAACAAACTTGTGTCATGGTTTAGTAAAAAGCAACATTCAGTATCAACTTCAACTGCAGAAGCTGAGTACATTGCTGCTGGAAGTTGCTGTGCACAAATTTTATGGATGAGGAATCAACTATTTGACTATGGGTTCAACTTGAACAAAATTCCCATCTTCTGTGACAATACAAGTGCCATTGCAATAACAGAAAATCCTGTGCAACATTCCAGAACCAAACACATTGACATAAGGTATCATTTCATTAGGGAACATGTAATGAATGGTACAGTTGAATTACATTTTGTCCCTAGTGAACAACAACTTGCAGACATATTTACCAAACCTCTAGATGAATCTACTTTTAATAGATTAGTCTGTGAGTTAGGTATGCTTAATTTTGCTCATGCTTAAAATGTCTGTCAAGTTTTTTTTGTTTTGTAGCCATTGTTCACAATTATCAATGGATATTTATCTATCGACAGATAATTACCTAAGTAATTGTTTATCGACGGATAAATCCCTTCTTATTTGATCAACAGATAAATGTTATTCCTATCGATGGATATTTATCTATCGACAGTTAATTACCTTGGTAGTTAGTGATCGATCGATAAATGATTAACTCTCTATTTTATCCGTCGATAGTAATAGAATTTCTACAGTTTTATTCATTCATTGATCATATTATAGCCGTTGGAGAATTACCATCTAGGGTAATAAACTACAGTCTTTTATACATCAACGGTTATCTGCCTAATTAAAAAGTCCTTTCAAGTCTTTTTAATACTAGAAAATATAAATAGCAGTTGCAATTAAAAATTCATTCTTACCTGCTATTTTTTTTACTCTAAACTATTCATCTCTGTCTCTCTCTCTCAAGCTAATTTTATCTAATTCTCACGAGCTCTCACAAATTCTTTCAAGTTCACTTTAATTTCTTGAATATCAACTGAAAGAATGGCACCACAAAAGAAGATCGTCTCTTCCACTGGGTTCACCTATGAACAGAACAACTTCACAGCATGTCTAACGGTGAATGATGCTCCTGTGGACTTTCATCCATTGATATGATTCCTAGGAGATTGCAAAGTTTCCAAAGCTCTCAGCGAAGCACCAACAATCGTGTGTTCCTTTGTTGAGGAACTGTGGACCTCTGCAGAGATTTCACCAGATGGGAAGGTAATTTCTTATTCTTGCAAAGGTAATACCTATACAATTACTAGTACTTCATTATCTGAATGTTTAGGGTTGCCTGCAAATAATTGTAATAAACCACCCACTGAAAATAAAATTAGGGACATGTTAGAATCCGTTAATTATGCAAATGCTGAAACTGGATTAGGAGAAGTTGTTAGGAAAAATCTTAGGAAAGAATGGAGTTATTTCTTTGATGCCATAATTAAAGTATTTTCTGGAAAAATAAGTAATTTTGATGCAATTACGATCAGTATGCAAGAAATTGCTTATTCTATCCTGTTTGATAAATACTTCGATTTTGGCACACTACTCCTAAATGAATTATCTGATAACTTAGGACCCAAGTCATCTAGGAAAAATAATATCTACTTTGCAAGATTTTTCATGATGATTATTAATGCCTCTGTTGGAGAGTATGAAATAAGTGCAGATATGGAGTCCTTGGAGCCATGGATGCAAAACAAGAGGGTCTTCAAGGATCTTGTGAGAATCAACTTACACCCTAAGTTGTGCCTCATTTATCCTCCTCTTGTACAGGTATATCTTCAAAATCTCCATCTTGTACATTCTTCTTCAAAATCTCAAATTTCTTTGCCTTCAGCAACAATGGAGGGAGATGGAAATGCCCCCATTCCTCCTACCCAAGTTGCACAACCTTCCAAACATAAGTCTGATCAAACCACCTTAGTAGTTTCTCAAAAGACTACTGTTGTAAGATCTAAGAAAAGAAAAACCACTAAGGGGAGTGTGAAGGTGGTTGATAAGGGTGAGGGAACTGGCCAACATCAAGAAAGCCAGAAGAATAAGGAGAGTGAGATTGAGAGGAACCAGCCAGCCACCAGTCCAATCTCCCAACAGATTGAGGCTGTAGTAAAGGACTTGAACACATCCCTAGTTACATCTTCTCAAAAAGATGTAACTATTGAAAAGAGGTCTCAACCAGGACCATCAGATGGGGATAAGGGTCACCAAATAATACAGCCATATAAAAGAAGAAAGAAGGTTACAAATACTGCACAGGGCACACACGCACATGCAAAGCCAAATGAAAATTTGGTGGAGCCTTCAGTTTCTTCTTTTGATGTGTCTCATAATCTTTCTGAGGCACAGCCCCATTCTTTATCTGAATCTTCTCCTCAATCTCCTTCAAAAAACTATTTCTTCAGAAACAGTGTTGATTGACAACTTCATTGTTTCAAATTCACCCTTTTTGCAACTCAGGGTGGAGCCAACACTCTCACCTGCATCACCAAATAAGGTTAACACCTTGGTTGATCAGGAAAATACTGTAATTTCTCTCCAGTCAATGGATATTATGCAATCAACTGATAACTTCCAACATCCATTGACTAGTTCACTTTCATCGATGGATATCCTTACATCCATCGATGAGCTCCCATCAACGGATATTCATCCATCGATGGATACTTCTTATCCATCGATTGATCCCTTAATGTCAATTCATGAATCATCCATTGAAACACTTCAGGTGGCCAATACTCTATTAGGATTGAGTGGAGTGGGTGAGGTGTGTGAGAGGCAAGGTTTGCATACCTTGGCAAAAAGAGAGTGTGTGAATGAGGGGCCCTCAAATTCTTCTGAGGTTGCAAAAGGAGAGGGTGTGAGAAAAGAGAGTCCCACCTTAGCAGGTGATGAAAAAGGTGAGGAAAGTAAGGAAGAGGTGAGAATCCAGGATGAGATCCTGATGCAAGAAAAGAGAGAAGAGAGTGAGAGAGAAAAGAATAGAGAGAAACCAATTTCACCATCTCATGAAGCATCAACTTCTAAAACTGAGCTGTTTGAAGCAGGACTCACCCAGGAGTTGGGGCTAGAGTCAGGGGGAGTTGTAGACTATGGAGTCCCTGCAGGAGTTGCAGAAGTCAACATGGAGGTGGAGGATGAAATTGATGTAAATCTTGATGCTTCAACATTTCAACATGAAGATCCTCATTATCAAGAACTCGCAGCAGCATCTAATCAAATAGCTGAGCAAATGCTGGGTTTAGTGCAGACAGAAGAGCAATTCAGGAGTGGGAAAGAGTTTTTGGCCAGTCAACCTGATGATATATCCCACATGAATCCTGAAGATTTTGATGATAATTCTGATGATGAACTTCTGGATCCACAAGTGGCAAGTGATGAAACTAATTTGGCTGAAACAGAAAGGGCCATCATTTCTCTTTACAGAAGGTCAATAGCTGAAGTAGATGTGGTGGATCCCCTGCAAAGGAGAATTCTGAACTTTTACAGGGATAATTTGAAGATCCAGAAAATGCATGTCACAAGCTCCAAGTATGAATTGAAGAAAATAAGAGAAGACATTGACAGCTCAAGGATGCATTTTGACACCACCATTGACTCTAGACTCAGCCTCACAATGCTGACTAGAATCAAGCAAAGGTTGGACACTGAGTTTTCAGCCAAGGACAAGGTAATGGAATTGGAGAAAAGAGTAGCCTCCATGGAGCTCAACATGCAGCAAATTTTGAAGAATCAAGTCACTCAAATCAATCTTCTGGGTAAACTCTTAGAGACTCCCATACTCTCTCAGTCAGTAGCACAAGTGCCAGTTGCTGATAACAAAAAGGGGGAGAAGCAAGAAGCTGATGCATTGGAGAAAGCAAGTGGTACTGAAGCTGTGGTGGCAAAGTCTACAGATCCCAAGAAGGAGTTGGCTCAAGACATAGTAAGGAAATTTGATGCAATTGCTAGCAAATTCAAGGAGACAAGTTCCAGTAGCTCACAACCTGGTGACAGGAAAGGAAAGGGAAAGCTAATTGAAGATGATAAAAAGAAAGCTGTCACAGGTGGAGGGGAAAGTGAAAAATTGTTGAGCAATGCCATAGTAGTTGGCATAAGAGAAAGGGAGCAACAAGAAAAATCCCAAGAAGAATTAGCCATTCAATTGCAAAGGGAATATGATAAGAGGATAGGCTAATAAGAGAAACCAGAAGAAAAGAAGGTGAAAGGAGGCCAAGGATGAAGCAAAGAGCAAACAAGCCCAAAGATGCACCAAAATCATCTGGAGTTAAAAGACCATTAGTTGTTGAAGACAAAGGAGACAAGGAGAAGAAGCCAAAACAAGTCAAGACTGAAGGTCAAGCTTCTGGGAGTAATCAAGCCAAAGAAATAGAGGTGTTCAAACACAAATCTGAAAACTTTGTGCCAATCAAAGCTGAGGGAATGATTGCATCAAAAGGACAAAGGAAGAAAGATGTTGATCTTCTTCAGATTGAGTATGAAGATGGATCACACTCAACCTTCACATTCAACCAAGTCTTGGATCAAGGATATGGCATCTTAAGAAAAATCTACACTATGCTCAACAGGAAGTATTATCTAACTGAAGAGCTAGGAAAGGCCATCCTTGAAAGAATGAAGAAGATAAGGGAGGCACCTGTTCAAGAAGAAAGGGATGACAGAATAAAGATCTGGAATCCTGAAGGAAGAAAAGTGCTTCATGAGCCCTTCTACTTGATGATATATAAGGACAGGGAAGGCAGAGAAAAATGCATTGATATTTGTCAAGAAATAGACAAACTGCCCAATCTGGAATTAAATCATCTAGCAAGTCAATTGGACTACAGGATTGAAGATGAGAAGATATTGAAGGGAACCCTCTACAGGAAGATGAAGGAGAATGAAGATAAGATGAATGAGTCAAGGGGAAGAAGGAGAAGATAGGAGATTCAACCTCAATCATCAAAATTATCAGGATTCATCCCTGTCTGGTATCTGATTACTCTGTCTCAAACTTTACTTATCAATATTCTAATTCTTGCTAAGAATGAAAATGTTCAGGAGTTTTGTTATCATCAACAGAAAATTTATGCATATTTTACATATTCATAAATAGGGGGAGATTGTTAGGAATTATGAGTTTTGATGATAATAAATTACTTAGAATTTCAATAGGGACTCAAAATTATTTTGTAACTGATCAATGGATATGACTTATAAATATCCATTGACTAGGAAACCAGTTATCAGTTGAAACTTGTTTATCAACTGATAAACTGGATTGTAGCATTGATTTATGTTTCACTATCAATTGATTGTATTACCTCGATGGATGCAATGATGTAGTTAACTGATGTTATTGACTTCAATTTCTAGCTTCTCAACAGATGTGAAGAATGGCTGATCAATTGTAAATATTCTAAGTCAGAATTCTCACAAGTGAAGTGATCAACTGATGTTGAAGTCGATGGATGAAGACACTACTCAACTGATGAAAGCTATCAACTGATACAAGTCATCAATGGATAAAAACAGTCAACGGATAAAGAACCATCAATGGATAAGGAGTCGATGGATAACTCAATTATCCATCGACACATCAACAGATCAACAGATATCCTATCCATCGATGGATAAGCAAAGGTGAATCAACTGATAAGCTTAACAGCATTTATCGGTTGATTAAAGTTTCCCTATTTAGCTAAAGCCAGAAATTACGGGAACAGTGCAGAAACTGAATCATTGGAAGACAGTCATGTCAGGATTGTGAAGACTTTCAAGGCAACACAGCATCCAAGGAATATCTTAAGACAAAGACACTTCCAGAGCTAGTTAGTTCTACAAGGAAGGCTGTGAAAAGAAACTAGTTTCTATTTTTATGTAAACAGTATAAATTGTAATATTATATTGTTATCAGTCGATAGAAAACTAGAGTAGTAGTTTTTGTATATATAAGTCACAAAAACACAGTAGCAAAGTATGAGTAGTTTTGAAGAACTCAAGAAAAGCAAGTAGAAAATCAGGCAGAACTTGTAATGCTTTTCTAAGTTCTACATTCAACTTTGTACGCAACTTAGTATTTTTACTAAGATCAATTGAAAGCAAAAACACACTAGTGGAAAAACAATCCACTAGTAATTTTTAATCTTGTTGTTTCTGTTTTCAACACTTTAGTTATCCAGTTCTTAGTTACATCAATCTTAATTAAACTCTCTCTTTGTACAAACTTATTTCCGCAAGAAGTTGAATTAATTCTTAAGTTTGTATTCAACCCCCCCTTCTCCAAACTTAGTGTACTTAAGAGCGAATAACAATATGGCAAACTGAAGACTGGTAATGTCATCATTGAAGATATTTCTTATGTTGAGGGATTGAAGCACAATCTGTTGAGTATCAGTCAATTTTGTGACAAAGGATACGAAATTGTCTTCAATAAGAAAGGTGTATCAATCACTCATATTAAGGAAGGTTCATTGGATTTAAGAGGAGTTCGAAAGGCAGATCTTTTCGTTGCTGACATGGATTCAGCAAACCAGAATGAAGTGACCTGTTTCTACAGCATAGCTTCAGATGATGAAAGCTGGTTATGGCATAAAAAGCTATCTCACCTAAACTTCAAAACGATGAATGCTCTCGCAAGGCGAGAATTGGTGAAAGATCTACCTCAAATGGAGTTTGCTCCTAAAGGACTCTGTGAAGCTTGTGAAATGGGAAAGTCAAAGCGAGCATCGCATAAAAGTAAAGAAATTTATAGTATCACTGAGCCTCTACAACTTCTACATATGGACTTATTTGGCCCAGTGAATGTACTATCATTATCAAGGAAAAGATATGCGTTGGTAATCGTCGATGACTTCTCCAAGTATACATGGGTATTGTTCGTTATGACAAAAGACGAAGTACCTTTCCAAATCATTGATCATATCACTCAAATTGAGAATGTTTCAACACTCACTGTGAAGACGATTAGATCAGACAATGGCACGGAATTTAAGAATGCAATCTTGAATGATTTCTGTGTTTTTAAAGGAATACGTCGTCAGTACTCAGCCCCGAGAACTCCACAGCAGAATGGAGTAGTTGAAAGGAAGAACAGAACATTAGTTGAAGCAGCAAGAACTCTGTTATATGAATCAAAACTTCATCTATACTCTTGGGCTGAAGCAGTGAGTACAGCATGTTACACTCAAAATAGAACCTTGATTATAAAAGTTAAAGAAAAGACACCATGTGAACTAATGAATAACAGAAGACCAACAATCAAATACTTTCATGTCTTTGGAGCTAAATGCTACGTACTTATAGACGATGAGAATTTAGGCAAGTTTGAAGCTAAAGCATGTGAAGGGATATTTGTGGGTTATTCTACAGATGTGGTGGCAGTTTATCGGGTATTCTTAGTGAATGATCGGAAAGTGATTGAAAGCTACAATGTCAGATTCGACGATACTAAACTCCCATCAATTTCTAAAGATAATAGTGAACCTGAGTCCCTAATGTTTCAAAATCTGGACTTAGATGAAATTGAAGATGAACCTGAGTTGGTTGTTACTTCAAATATGCCAAGTGTTCGAGAAGAAATACCTGAGTCTAATGCAAGATCAGAAGAAACTTCTTCAGCACAGTCCGGCAACAACTCAGGGGGAGTAAATAGCAGCTCAAGGACAAGTGTTCAAGGCTCAAGACGAGATGACACTAGTTCTGTAGGAGCTGGCACTAACTCAGGGGGAGTTAGTGGAAATAACACAAGTAGTCAACACAACAATTCAGAATTTCAAGCTGAATCATCAAGACAATTTCCAAGAGAACGGGTATGGAGTAGAGACCATCCGTTTGAATTAATTATTGGTGATCCAAATGCTGGTGTGTCTACTAGAAGATCTGCAAGAGCTGACATAGCTAATATTTATTTATATTCTGGGTTCTTATCCAAGCTTGAACCTAAAGAAATAGAAGAATCTCTTGGTGATGCTGATTGGGTAATTGCAATGCAAGAAGAGCTCAATCAGTTTGAAAGGCAGAAAGTTTGGAAGCTGGTACCCCGACCGAAGAATAGATCAGTAATTGGAACTAAGTGGGTATTCAGAAATAAACTGGATGAAGACGGACTTGTAACACGAAACAAGGCTCGTTTGGTAGTGAAGGGTTATTCTCAAAAAGAAGGTATTGATTATGATGAGACCTACGCTCCAGTTACAAGACTTGAGGCAGTCAGGATGTTCTTGGCCTTTGCAGCACACAAGAACTTCAAGGTTTTTCAGATGGATGTGAAAAGTGCCTTCCTGAATGGAGAACTAGAAGAAGAAGTATTTCTGGAACAGCCACCTGGCTTTGTTGATCCAGAACTTGTAGATTTTGTGTACTTTCTCTTCAAAGCTGTCTATGGCCTCAAACAATCCCCAAGACGATGGTATGAAACCCTATCCTTGTTCTTAATTGTAAGTGGTTTTACTAGGGGAGTAATTGATAAAACATTGTTCTATAAAAATGTAAAAGGTGATTTAATACTTGTTCAAGTCTATGTGGACGATATTATTTTTGGGTCATCTAATGAACGCTTGTGCGAGAAATTTGCCAAGCTAATGCAGGATAAGTATGAGATGAGCATGATGGGAGAGCTGTCCTTCTTCCTTGGATTACAGATCAGTCAGAGAAAAGAAGGAATCCTTATCTGTCAGTCCAAGTACATCAAAGATTTACTCAAAAAGTATAATCTAGAAGATGCATCAACAGCTAAAACTCCCATGGCAACAGCCACGAAGCTTGATGAAGACAAATCAGGTAAACCAGTTGACATCACAAGCTATCGAGGTATGATTGGCTCACTCCTTTATTTAACTGCAAGTAGACCAGATATTATGTTCGCAACTTGTTTGTGTGCAAGGTTCCAAGTGGATCCTAGAGAATCACATCTCATAGCCGTCAAACGAATCTTTAGGTATCTCAAGGGCACATCAAATCTAGGGATTTGGTACCCAAGAGATACAGGTTTTAATCTAATTAGCTATTCCGATTCAGACTATGCAGGTTGCAGGATTGATAGAAAAAGCACATCTGGTGCATGTCAATTTCTTGGCAGAAGATTGGTGTCCTGGCAAAGTAAAAAGCAACACACAGTATCTACTTCTACTGCTGAAGCTGAGTACATTGCTGCTGGAAGCTGTGTAGCTCAAATACTGTGGATGAGGAATCAATTGAAAGATTATGGCATGGAACACAAAAAGATTCCAATCATGTGTGACAACACAAGTGCCATTGCCATGACCAACAATCCTGTAGACCACTCGAGAACCAAACATATAGATATCAGGTTGGTTGGTGAATTGGGGATGCTTAACACAAGTTAGTGATTTCTCCTATCTGTAAAATTCCAGTTTTAATCATGTACATATGTTTTTAGTCTTGTCAACTGCCTATTTTATTTGTGCAAAGTTGAAAACATATGAAAATAATCTCTACAATTTCTCAAAATATCACTTCTGCATGCTAATTAATCATTATGGACTTAGATTTAAAATGATTAATTAATGAGTATTTTAGGATGCATGTTGTATTATTTTACATAAATTCATTGTGCTTTATAAGTAATTATTGGAAATCTTTGAATTTATGTTGGTTATATTGCATGATCATAGGGGGAGTTAAATTAATATTACTCTAAAATTTGCATGATTTTTAGATGAATTTACCTGTATTTTTCATGTAATTTTTATTGATTTAGAGGCCTTAGAATTGTCAAGGAATGTTTTTTAATTATTTACTTTGTTAAAAATCCTTGATTTGATATCTATATTAATTTGGCAAAATTAATTGTTGTTTATATTGTAAAAATTGCTAAATTATTATAACTATCTTCAAAATCAAAAATTTTTGAAAATTCTAAGTCTGGGAAGAATATTCGAGATGAGGTCTATCTCTAAATTCGACTTGAAGTTCGAGTTACAGTTCCCAGTGTGCCTGTTCAAAATTCCAAGTATGGGAAATTGTTCGACTTAGGTTCTATCTCGAACATTATCTCGAAATTGGACTTGATGTTCGACTTAGGTTCTATCTCGAACATTATCTCGAAATTCGACTTGATGTTCGACTTAGGTTCTATCTCGAACATTATCTCGAAATTCGACTTGATGTTCGACTTAGGTTCTATCTCGAACATTATCTCGAAATTCGACTTGATGTTCGACTTAGGTCCCATCTCGAACCTTATCTCGAAATTCGACTTGATGTTCGACTTAGGTTCTATCTCGAACATTATCTCGAAATTCGACTTGATGTTCGACTTAGGTCCTATCTCGAACATTATCTCGAAATTCGACTTGATGGTCGACTTAGGTCCTATCTCGAACATTATCTCGAAATTCGACTTGATGTTCGAGATATTCCCAGGATTGTACTTGGAATTTTATTGAGTTTTTAGGGGATTTTTCGTTCCCTGGTGGGTTTTTAATGCTGTTTTAACTGATTAAGTGATTATTTGTTCGAGTTAGTGTCATCTCGAACTGTATCTCGAATATTCAACTTGATGTTCGAGATAGTCTCTATCTCGAACCTCATCTCGAATTTCGACTTACATGTTCGAGATAGTGTTCGACTTAATGTTCCCCAGTGCGTACTTAACATTTTTTTCTTGTTTTCACAGGGGTATTTTTGTCTTTGCTCATATATGCCTATATATACATCTCTAACTTCAATCAGTTTTCACTTTTACCTAATTGTTTTAACCCTAAATTTTAACAGCCCCCACCCTCCCTCCCTGCGATTTCAAACCCTGTACATTCGATTTGTGTTAAAACTCATACATATCTCGAATTGCTGCCCGTTTTTAATCTTCCATCACTATTTGCATCCCATTATTGTGTGTTTCTGTGCATCTATACACACATATCTACACACGCACGCAAATAGTACTATTGCTCACATCGAAGTCAGTACTTTAATTAGTGATTGGTATATACATACAACTCAGTGCTATTGATTACATACTTGGTTGGTGTATTTTGATTTCGCATCTTTCTTTGAGAACAATTCCGTGGTTTAGTTACAATGTCAGTTCTTTGTTTAATTAAAAGAAATTGTTCTGTTTTTTTTTCTGTGATTAATTATTTGTGCTATTTTTCAAAACAAACATTAATTAATTTCCAGAATATTATTTACAATCATGGCTCACCAATTTTCACTTGCCAAAAACAATTTTTATAATATTTCTACGGAAATTGGTGATCAACTCCCGCGCTTCAAGTTTTGGGTACGATTTCTTAATTTGTACTCCAAGGCTAGTGTTGCTTTTACTGCCAAACCAACACTAGTCCATGATGCATTACAGCAATTATGGACTAGTGCGGTTACATTTGGGAGCAAATCTACCCCCTATGGTTTCAGGTTTACCTTGGCGGGTCAGGAATATCAAGTGACCGAGGAAGTGTTCAACAGGGTTCTGGGCTTCCCAATCAAGGATGTTTATGACCCCGAACCTACAACGGCAGAGCGTATTAAGTTCTTTGAAGAGATTGGATGTTATCCTCCTTCTGGACGGATCTTACCTGGTGCCATCTAGAAACAATATTTCCATGTGGAATGGAATTACTTTTTCGAGGCCATCATAAGATGTTTTCGGGCACGCGAAAAAGATTATCATCAGATTCCAATTCTCATGTAGGTCTTTGCAGTTTCCCTAGCCCGTGAACTGGACATTAATTATGGCAGAATCATTCTATCGGAGATCGTGACTACAATGGGATCACCTGCAAGCAGAGATCTTACAACTACTGATGTTGTATGCTAGTATCCTCGATTTTTGCAAATGCTTATTAATCACTTAGTACCAATTGATGCTTTATTTGTGAGACAAGCATTTGCAACAAGTGTGACATCTGCATCGCTGGGAATGGGCACCAAGTCCCTCACGACGATTGCTAATCAAGATAAACATCACGGTAAGGCGATGTCTATTCCTGATAAAATTCAAGTATGGATTAAGTATGATGCAGGTATTACTTCCATGGCGGGGACCTCCCACATTTCATCACATGCTCAGAATCCCTCTACCCATGCTGACGCATTCCATGGGATTGCTGACGAGAATCTTGGTGATGAAGATGACGATGATCATGGACATTCCCACGGTCAATCTTCTGCCGGTCAAAGGGACAGACAACCTACTCCACATGTTGATTCTGCTTCCTTTGCTGGACAAGGTAATGAAGAAGGTAATTTCTTTGAACAAGAGCAACTATCTGCTCACACTACTAATACTTCTTCATCTAAATCTGATTCCGTGGCCCAAGATTCTGCTAGCCCGCAGGATCTATCCCAGGGCAAGAGCTATATTTCTGATTCTGAGTCTGATACTCTTGCTTCCTCTCTTTCACCCTCGCTGACGGGAGTCAAAAGGCAGGCACCTGTAGATTTAGGTGAGGGTTCTGAGAGTGACCCCGAAGTGCAGCCTCTTATTCGGAAGAAAGCCAAGTTTTCGCATGCTGCATCTTCACAAGCCCATTCCAAACCTAATGTGTCTATCACAACCACTCCACCTCACGTGAGTGGTTCGCCAATTGCACATTCTACACCTAGGGATTTTGGTGAGGATTTTATGCCTTCTGAAGAGCCTGTTACTTCAGAAAGGCAAGAAGCTTTTATTGCTTTCGAAGTACCTTCACCGGTACATACTGATGCTGCAGAGAGGATCGGTTCTGATGTTGTACTAGAACACTCTGCAGCCTCTCAGCCTGAGATTCCACCTCAGGACCTGCCAGGAACAGATCCCATAACTGCTACTTACTTTGCTTATCCAGTTTCTGCAGGTACTGCTTTTACTTTCAGGACTATTATTGAAGACATACACGAGCGTGAGACCGGGAGTTTGTGTGAGCGTTTAGGGAGTGAGGGACCTTCATTTTTAAGGCCCGAAACCGAGCGACAAACACTAACAGAACGATTTTTAGAGCGAGGACACCCAGACCAAACACCGTCCCTTAATCTTGAAAAACTTGGCACGCGTATGGCAGCGGTTGAAAATGAAATAAAGCAGTTCGGGCAGTCTATGGGGCAGTTAGGGATCAATGTTGGAGACAACCAACGAGCTCTTGATGACTACGTGGCACGGATGGCCAGTCAAGCGACAGCATTCGATGAGTTGACAAACAAGGTGAATGACTTGGGCCATGCTGGTGGTATCTTGGGCAGCACTCTGAATGAGAGGTTGGGAGCTATGGAGAGCATAATGCATACAATGGCAACCGAAATCAGTAGGATGATGTATGCAGTTAGGAGCTTTGTCCCCCCAGAGTGCTTTGAAGAACATTACAATCAACCTCCCCCTGATAATGATGGTGCTGGTGGTGCTGGAGATACTGGTGGAGCTGGACCCTCGGGTTCTGGTTTTGGTGGTTCTTATGCTACTAGTGGGTCTGGAGAGAAAGGTGGTGTTCCGGATAACTCACCTAAGGGGGAGAGTGGACAGGAGACGAGACAGCAGTCGCTAACTATTGAAGAGATTGCAGAATAGACTACTGATTTTGTTAAAGAAATTGAGCTAGTAAATGAAGAAGAGGCTCAGAGAAAGAGGAAGGGTAAGGCAGTGGTGGCTGAGCAAGAAGAGCCATTCATTGACTTAAGTCATCATCAGGAAAAAGTTCATGAGGGACTTGATTCAGATTCTGATATGGAGGATGTTCCTTTAGCACATGCTATTAGAAGATCTTTGAAGGAACAAGGTGGAGGTGCTGGAATGTCTTCTGGACAGCCTGAAGAAATACCTGTTGATAAGGAGACTCTGGAAGCTCAACAGTTGGCCTTGGAACAAGCTCAGTTCTATAAAATGAAGATGATGCAGGATGAAGCTGTTTTCCTTGAAAAGCAAGCGGAACTCAAGGAGAAATAGTATGATCATGAGCTTGCAAGGTTAGCTGATCCTCAAGTAGATCTGGACAAGAGAAGGATCGTACAGAAATGGGATGATGCAAGGAAGATCCTATCAGGAGTTTGTGCGAAAGGAACTCATAACAAAGAGGCGGAAGACTTGTTCTACAACTTGAACTTGCAGAATCCACTGATTGTTGACTATATAAATGCTTTGAAAAGGTTGATCTCAAAAGTTAGAGTTAGATACAATGCAATGGTTAAGGAGTGGCAGGTCATCTTGTCTTTAGTCGAAGGAGTCCCGACATCTTTCTTGTATGTGGATGATCAATTCATCTCGAGAAGATCTGTGTCAGAGTTGTTCTTGCTAGCAACGAAAATTCAATATTCTCAAGCGGAGGAGCTTAGCATTCTGTATAGAGATCAGTTAATGCAGCTAGCAGAGAACAAGGGACCAGAATTCTTAGCGAATCCTGATGTTGTTCGGATGGTTGTTGATGGAAAGATGAAGAGGGTTAGTTTTGAAGAAAATGACCTAATGGCTCTATCGGTAGAATCCCTAAAGGCTGTCTGTAGGCAAATGATGTGTAAGGGATTCACTTCTGACATTAAGGAGAAGTCAGTGGAGTTTATTGAAAGGGTCATATTCAAGATGAGCAATGAAATCTGGAAGTGTGATATTATTGCTCCAAACCCTCTAGACAATGTAAAGATTGAGCCGGAGCTAATTGAAAGAAAATGGAACATTCTACAAGCTGTTAAGAATGTAGATGAAGCTCTGACTCTTCCTTCTGGATCACTGGAACAAGGAGAAATAAGGGAGGCAGTTGGTGTTCCAGGGAGAGATAGTGTATACTGGATACACTCATATGACGATGACACAGCTGATGCTTTGGCATTCATAGATGCAGACCAGAATCAAATTTTACTGCACATGAGCAGGAAATGGCTACTGTAGACTCAAGATGCCGCATTTCTGGAAAGAGTTTTAGAAGTGTTCAAATGGGGCAAAGTGGAAAATGAGAATGTGGATGAGAAGCAGAGACTTCTGAAGTACCTGTCCGAAGTAGTGGTGGAAAAGAAGCGGATGGAGAGAGATGCGGCTAGTATCCACAATACTAATTGTGTTAAGGGCTACCCCAAAATGATCTATTGTCAGTTCAAGGCTGATAAATCTCATTGGAAGTCACAGCTCATAATGAAAAATTTTGAGGACATCCCAAAGATCAGAACTACTCAGGAGGTGGACAAACTCAGAAGGCTTTTCAGGCATCCTTATCCAGAGCCCAGAAATCCTCTAGAAATGGAAGCGGTAAGTCTGTTGAATGCAAGGTGGAAGCAACTTCATGATCCAGTTTACAAGAAAGAACAGCAGCAGAAGGAAAGGCACAGAAAGTTGAAGGAGGAGAAGCGCCAAGCTGAAGAAGCTAGGAAGAGGAGACGGAATTAGAACTAACGGTCAGAGTGGTGTGAACTTGAAGTTGGAAAAACTTCATATCTGTTTGTTGCTTTAACTCACTTGAGGAAAATTCACCTGATCACGGTATGCGAGATAGGCTAACTTACCATACTGTAACCGTGAATCAGAGTGGATCCAATAAGGTGATATAAGTTTGACTGAAAGGTATGAAATAATCCAGGTGATAGGAATAACTCAAATGATCTTTAATTCGAAGTTCGATTTTTCTCTCTAGCTTAAGTTTTATTTATTCTAGTTCTTTGAATTGTTTTCAAGTTTATTTTCAGTTGTAATTTAAACAAGACAGTAATGTTATTTATCTTTTTCTCATCTCATTGTTTAGTTGAGTTATCCCTTGTTAATTTGAATGTCATTGTTAGACTATCAAATAGGGGGAGATTGAAAGGAAAAGTGTCTAAACTTGTAACACTATAACTTATGTAACTCAACTAAAAGAAAAGATACTTAACCGGAAGACAATCAAGAACATGAAGCCACAAAGAAATCAATGCTAAATGAAGACAAGGTAATTGATACAATTCAACATGTTAACTATGATCAAATAAAGAAGAAATCATTGAAAGAAGTCCAAGACAAGGTTGTTCATGCATCAGTGATTTGTAACTTAAAAGATTCAAGATCATAACTATCAGTATCAATAAGGCTAATTGATTTCAAATGAACAAGAAGGAAAGCAATAATTGGAAAGTCATATTATTAATTGAATATGGTAATCTATTCAAGAAGCAGAAACACTATCAGGACTAGTCACTTATGAATCAGACCATTGCATCAAGTGTCAGGACCTTGATAGCAAGTTTATGTTAGTAATAGAGATCCAGGTTCAAGAGCTTGTTGAAGAATATGGAAGACATAAGAAATCACAAGTTCAAGATGTTGCATAGAAGTTTCAAGATTGAAGCCCAGAATTTCTCTAAGTACAAAATATTCGAGATAGCCAAGTAGAACATTCCTATGTAGAAATTCTACTTAGATGTTCGAGATAGCCAAGTAGAACATTCCTATGTAGAAATTCTACTTAGATGTTCGAGATAGCTAAGTAGAACATTCCTATGTAGAAATTCTACTTAGATGTTCGAGATAGCCAAGTAGAACATTCCTATGTAGAAATTCTACTTAGAAGTTCGAGATGACCAAGTAGAAATTCTCAATAAGATATTCTACATGGAGGGCAGTTTCAACATGACACATGGCATCATCTAATTGGCAGATTTCCAAGCTTTCAAGATAAGATAAGATTTATGTGGATATCATTGGGCCACGTATATCTTAGTCTTTGAAGTCTACAGGACATAGATTACAAGTAGTATAAATGGAAGTACTTGTGTATTATTGTAATTGAGAGAGCAATATTTTCGAGATAAACACTTGTAAAAGAGAGAGAGTATATTCATAGAGCTTAGTATCATTTACTACCCTCTTTACTTCTGGTGTACTTTGTAATGAATGTTGTAGCAACCCTTTCAAGTTATATATAAGACATATATTCCTTGAATCATTGTGTTCATTTATTACATGGTATTTATTACTTATTAAATTCGAAAAGTTGTATTCACCCCCCTCTACAACACATTTGGACCTAACAGAATTTGATGCTTGAGAAGTCATCAGCAACTTCTACAGAGGTCCAAAACTCTTCCACCAGATTGCAGATTATAATTGGTGCTTCCTTCAATGCCTTTTGTACCTTACAACTTCCCAGGAATTGCATCAATGGATGAAATTCTTTTGAAGCCTCTTCAACCACAGTGCAAGCCACAAAATTATTTAACTCATAGATGAAACTGGCTTGTGATACTTTCTTGGATGAAGATGCCATTTCTTTGAGTAGAAGATTAAGAGAACAAAAGCTTTGAAGATATTAAGAAGATTGAGTACTTAGAAATTGAGAGAAAATTGAGTGCAGAGAGAAAGTGTTAGAGATTGAGTTCGTAGATTAGGAGAGAGAAAGAGATAAAGAAATCGTTAGTAAAATTGCAAGTAAGAATTAAAAGTTGTTTTAATCTCACTATTTATATTTACTAAGTTCTCAATCAATTTCTTACTCAAAATAGAACTTAATCGACCGTTGGAGGAAAAATGAAAAATAAAAATTACCAATTTTGGCAATCGACTGTTATGCATACAAGAATATATGTATCAATCAATTGATAAAATAAGTAATCAACGGCTAGATTTTGTACAGGTCGATTGATGACATGGACGCCTTAAAATTCCAAGTCATCAATTGATAACTACCTTTCCCATCGACAAGTACTACTATCCATCAATAAACAAATATATCATCAATTGATATATTTATTTGTCGATAGCTGTAATTATCTGTTGATAAATAAATATATCATCAATTGATATATTTATCTGTCGATAGCTGCAAATATCCATTAATAAATAAAATGTTTATCAATTGATTATGGAAGAATCAATAGATTAACATAGTCAATGGCTACAATATAAAAATCAATATATATATATATATAACTTGTCAGACATTTAATAGATTAAAAATAGTTAAGCATACCTAAATCACAGACCAATCTATTAATTTGGTAAAAATTTCTGCAAGTTGTCTTTCACTAGGGACAAAATGTAATTCAACTGTACCATTCATTACATGCTCCCTAATGAAGTGATACATTATGTCAATGTGCTTGGTTCTGGAATGTTGCACAAGATTTTCTGTTATTGCAATGGCACTTGTGTTATCACAGAAAATAGGAATCTTGTTCATGTTGAACCCATAGTCAAATAGTTGATTCCTCATCCATAATATTTGTGCACAACAACTTCCAGCTGCAATGTATTCAGCCTTTGCAGTAGATGTAGACACTGAATTTTGCTTCTTGTTGAACCATGATACAAGCATATTTCCTAGAAATTGGCAGGTGTCTGTGGTACTTTTTCTGTCAATCCTGTAACCTGCATAGTCTGCATCTGAATAACCAATTAGATCAAATCCAGAGTCTCTAGGGTACCAAATTCTAAGATTTGGTTTTCCTTCGAGATATCTGAATATTCTTATTATTGCAATAAAATGAGATTTTCTTGGATCAGCCTGAAACCTAGCACAAAGACATGTAGCAAACATTATATATGTCCTACTTGCAGTTAAATAAAGTGTTATTTACCCTTAAGTACGCAGAGTTTGTAGAAGAGGGGTTGAATACAAACTTAAGAATTATTTCAGATTCTTGTAGATTTAAGTTTGTTCAATAATAGTGTTTGAGTGTTTGGACATATTAAACAAAAAGAGAATACTAGAAGAATTAAAAGAAACTCGAAAACAAATCTTTTAAAATTACTAGTGGATTGGTTTTTACACTAGTTTATTTTTGCTTTCAATTAATCTTGGTAAAGATACCAAGCTGTTTACACAAAATGTGATTTTGAACTAAAAAAAGCACTACAAATATTTTCTATACTTATATTGTGCCTTTCTTGAGTTCTTGATTTTTTTCTCACACTTAATGTTACAATGAACTACTACTACATATATAGTAGTTCACTTTTTACTTCTATTTTCTCTCGACTGATAACATTATAGAATACACTTTACAATGTTTACATGAAAATAGAAATTAGTTAATTTCACAGTATTCATTAGACTTTGTCTAGTCCTGGAAATATCTTTGTCTTGATCCATTCCTTGAAGACTGTGTTGCCTTAAAAGTCTTCAAAATTCTGACATGACTGTCTTCCATTGATTCAGTTTCTGCAAAGTTCTCATTCCTTTTGTCTTTAACTAAATTGAGAAACCTTGATCAACTGATAATTGTTGTTAAGCTTATCAGTTGATTCTCATTTGCTCATTCATCAATGGATAGGTTATCCATTGATCAATTGATGTACCGATGGATAATTAAGTTATCCATCTACTCCTTATCTATTGATGGTCCTTTATCCGTTGATATCTTTTATCCATCGAGGAGTGTCTTTATCCATCGAATCCAATATCTGTTGATCACTTCATTTGTGAGAATTTTGACTTAGAATATTTACAATTGATCAGCCATTCTTCACATCAGTTAAGAAGCTATAAATTGAAGTCAATAACATCAGTCGACTACTTCACAGCATCCATCGAAATTGATAATGAACCTGTTAGTATTGGTGTCCTAGAGACAATACTTTTATGTTTTATTTAAAATAATTGAGGATTATGTTTTATTTAATTATTTAATTAATATTTATTATGTCTTTATTTACTGCGTTATAAATTGAAAGCATAATAAATGTCCTTGAAATATTAATGCACATTATATACCTTTAAGTATGTGACTTAAAAATGAGATTATATTAATAGTATTTTATTCCTAAAATTTCCTAGTCGAGTATTATTATTTAAGGATAATAATAATGCAATAAGACTAGTATGTTTGTTGACAGATGACCACATCTCATTGGTCATAGGTATGGTGATACTAAAGTCGAGAACATAAGTGCATGTCTCAATGCATGACACTAAAAGACCCGCCATGAGATTCTACATGTTAATAAGTGTCATAAGGAATTCTCATTGTGATAATGATGTAATGATCCTATGACTTGAAATCATTATATTTCTATAAGAGAATTAATATACTTTGATTACACTCAAAGTTACATTTAACCGGGTAATGATAAAGGTGGACATTGGGTATGCTATGAATTGTATGAGGAATATGAATGATAGATATAGGATTTAACCCTCTGATTTTAGGAGTGATATTATTGGCCTCTTGATTGAGTGAGACTATGAAATACATGGTCGTACTCAAATATTGATTTGTTTAATAGTCTACTCATTGATAAAGAAAACCAAGATTAAACGTTGAAGAGGATGACACAATACATGCCTCGAGTTTGATCTATAATATAATGTTAAAGGGATTATATTACATTGCACATTATTCATGAAAGGTTTAATTGAATCACCAATTATTATTGTTACTTGGGTAACAATGATGTATTACTAGATGCTGCTCATTGTTTATAATTTTATTATTAGAAAATAAAATTATTGCCAACGTAATAATAACCTAAAGGGTCACACACAAAGAACGTCTAAACGAAGCTTTATTTAAATTATGAATTTAAATATTTTATTATTATTTCAAATTAATTATTGAATTAATTAAGTGGGTCTTGATTAATTATATTATAATTCAAATTTAATAATAACTCAAAATCAGAATGGAATTTTTTAAAGGAGACCTCATGGATTAGGGTTTGGCCCAATTATCTCAAGCTCATATAAATACATAAGGATGTATTTAGGAGCTTCATAGTTAACATCTCGTTTTTTATCAGAAAAACCCTAGCAGCTCAACACAAGATAGAGGCTAGCAAGTGAGAGAGTAGTTCTTGAAGAAGGGGCTGCTGTGATTCGTTAAGCAAGGACCTCCTATTAACAGCAATTCGTAAAGCTTCTAAGGTACAAACTTCATTCACCATAATCATCCAACATTATACAAAGATCCTGCGATTGAGTTTCGATTTTTTTTTTTGCTTTTTACGTTACTTTCGCTGCATTTTCATGCCTGGATCTCATCAATGGTATCAGAGCTACGTGTATAATGGGATGAGGTTATGTGTTTAACAGTTTTTCGATGTATGTAAACATATATATGATATGCCATGGCTATATGTTGATTATATTTTTTATATGATTTTGAATATATGATATTCATGTGTTGTATAATCATGGGATAATTATGTGTATTGCTGTATGTATATGATACATGTTTGTTCTTGTTATAGGAATCATATTCGATACGAATTCTGAAACGACTTCTATAGATTTTCTGAAATCTGTGTCCAGTGTCCGATTTTCACAAACGATATGTGTTTTTTGACTGGAATCGTGTCACTGAGCATTACTGAAGAAATCAACTTGGTGTCTATAAGCCATTCGATGTCGTTGCAGGCCTCAAAACGGTGATTTATTGTTTTTCTAAAATTTATTTGATTTTCTGAAATTTTAAAATTTGTTATATATGATTATATGATATGTTTATATAATCTGAGATATATTATATGTGTTATGTGAAAGCATGGTGGATGGTTATGGCTTAAAGACCCATAGCATAGTGATTTTGTTTTATGGTTTTGGTTTCTAAATTCGACTTGCATGTCATTTATTCATTGTAATTGTTTATCTCGAATATAACTCGAGTTCTTCTTGTAATTTCATTAGAATATATTTATTTATTATTCAATGTAATTGTTCAATGGAGACTTGGAAGCAAGGAAGCTAGGAGGCAATCCAGATGATAGAGCAATGAAGAAGATAAAGACATGTAATAGTGTAGTATTTGAAACCACCATAGCTTGACCTTGATAATTCCATTAGCTTGGAAATATCACATAGGATGGGGCCATAACCAAACACGTTGAATTTATGCACAATACATATATGTATATGAATGCATGTGTAGATATGTATGTGTTGGAATGATATATGTATTAGATACGACACCCATGCCATGCTTGCTTAAGAAAGATAAAATCTATAACGATTCAAGATTTTAAAATTAAACAAACGATCATGAGATTCTTGTGTTTATGAAACACGGTATTGAATATGAATTTTCTTTTTCTGATATGGGGAGATTTTATCAAAAGTGAATTATTATTCATAAGAAAGTTGGGTTTTAAGTGAGACCGCTTGTGACTTCTCCGATGATCTAGAAATCAAACCATTGACGAATATTGAAATGGATTATTTGATCAAGGAAAAATTGAGAATCTCTTTATGATGGGATCATGATCGTTAAACAATAAATCTCTAAATAAATATTAAGTTAATAAAGATGTCTTCCAATGTTAATACACATCAAGATCTAGATTGAGAAGGAATGGGCTTGCCAAAGTGAAGTGCTCTTATCAATCATGGGAAAATGTGATAAGTAAATGACTTAGTTTATTGAAACGTTGGGTCTAACTTAACTAAATCATCACAATAGGATTTTGGGTTTAGAGGCATATAGTTTGGTGAGATTTATTAGATAAATGTGTACAATGGGTTGTTCCACCAAACTTTCCAAGATTTATATTTGATATAATCGACAAAGGTTGTCTACCTAAATAGTCGTGTTTTGGGTGTATTAGCCAACACTATCTTAAAACATGGATGAAATATGGATCTTGGCTCACTAGAAAGATTTAAATAAATGTTTTCCGAATTAATAGTTAGGGCTATTGATTTGATGAAAAATAGTGGGAGATATATATTATGAATGTATATGATAATCACTTGAACATAATTAAACTTCTCCAAACTAACTAATATGCATTTTAAACATTGTAGATATTTAATGGCAAACAACATAAATAACTTTTCTGTGCGAGCAACCCTTGAAAAGGACAAGTTGACAGGAACCAACTTCCTTGATTGGTATAGAAATTTGAGGATTGTCCTCAGGCAAGAGCGAAAGCTGCACGTCATTGAAATTTCTTCACATGCTCCTCCTGCTGAGAATGCAACTCGCGTTCAGTAAAATGCTTATCAAAAGCATATTGATGATGCGAATGATGTTGCATGTCTCATGCTGGCAACCATGAGTGTTGAGCTTCAAAAACAACATGAGCATATGGATGCTTAGGAGATGATTGAACATCTTCAAAGAATGTTTGAGGGACAGGCTCGTCAAGAAAGGTTTGACACGAGCAAAGCACTATATGCTTGCAAACAGGGAGAACGTGAACCTGTTCAACCACATGTTCTAAAGATGATAGGTTATATTGAGTATCTTGATACTTTGGGTTTCCCAATTGGTTCGAAAGCTCAGATTGACTTGATCTTGTAATCTTTGAACAACAACTATACTCATTTTGTTATGAACTACAATATGAATGAGATAGACAAAATACCCACTGAATTGTTGGCTATGTTACGAACTGCTGAAACCAACATGAAAAAGGCTGAACCTGCTCCTATATTGATGGTAGACAACAAAGGTAAGGCTAAAAGGAAAGGCAAATGGAAGGGAAAGAAGAAGAGTGGATCTGCTTCTGGTCCCAAGCCAAAGGCTAATCCCAAACAGGCTTTAAAGCCTAAGGGTGCTGTTGCAAAGGGTGATTGTCACTACTGTGGTAAACCAAGTCATTGGAAGAGAAACTATCATGCTTATTTGGAAGATCTGAAGAAGAAGAAGAAGAAGGTTGGTCAAGCTTCTGATTCAGGTATTTATGTTATAGAGGTCAATTTGTCTACTTCTACATCATAGGTATTGGATACTGGATGTGGTTCTCACATTTGTATAAATGTGCAGGAACTACAAAGGAGTAAGACATTGGCTAAATGAGAGGTTGACCTACGAGTTGGTAATGGAACAAAGGATGTTGTTTTAGCTGTAGGGACTTATTATTTATCATTGCCCACTGGGCTTATTTTATAACTTGAGAACTGTTTTTACGTGCCTGCAATTTGCAGAAACATTATTTTGGTTTCTTGTTTGGACAAGAAAGGTTTTGCATTTTCAATTCAAAATAATAGTTGTTCCTTTTCTATGAATAATGTTACCTATGGGGTTGCACGTTTATTTAATGGTTTATATGTTCTTGATTTAAACACTCTTATCTATAATGTGAATAACAAATGTCTTAAAACTAATGACTCAAATCAAACATACATTTGGCACTATCGTTTAGGCCATATAAATGAGAAGCACATTTCCAAGTTGCATAAGGATGGATACTTGGATAAGTTTGAATTTGAATCATACGAAGCATGCGAACCTTGTTTCATTGGAAAAATGACTAAAGCTCCTTTTACTGGACAAGGTAAAAGAGCCATTGAATGATTAGAACTTATACATAGTGATGTATGTGGTCCCATGCATACTATGGAAAAAAGTGGCTTTTACTACTTTATTACATTTATTGATAATTTCAGTAGATACGGATATGTGTATCTTATGAAGAACAAATCCGACTCTTTTGAAAAGTTTAAAGAATATAAAACTGAAGTAGAAAAGCAAATTAGCGGAAATATTAAGACTCTATAATCTGATCGTGGAGATGAATACTTAAGCCATGAATTTAAGAGTTTCTTAAAAGAGTGTGGTATTATATCACAATTCCCTCCTCCCGGAACACCACAATGGAATGGAGTTTCTGAGAGGAGGAATCGTACCTTGTTGGACATGGTGCGATCAATGATGAGTCATGCAGATCTTTCAATTAGTTTCTGGGACTACGCCTTGGAAACAGCTGCTTATACACTTAACCGAATTTCTACTAAAACGATTCAGAAGACTCCGTATGAGATATGGACTGAGAAACGTCATAGCATGTCATTTATGAAAATTTGGGGATGTGAGGCGTTTTAGAAATATCTAACTTCTTACAAGCTAAGACCTAAATCAGAAAAATGGAACTTTGTGGGATACCAAATTGAAACAAAGGGTTATTCTTTCTATAATCCTTTCGAGAACAAAGTGTTTGTTGCTCGAACTGCAGTATTCCTTGAAAGATAAATGCTTTCGAATAAAGACAGTGAGAGGATAGTAGATCTCGATGAAATTTGAGACCCACATGATAACATTGAACCAATGGAGGAATCTGAGCAGGATGTACAAGAAAACAATACTGCTCAATAAACACAGGTTGTTCGTAGGTCTGGTAGGATTCGTCATGAGCCCGAGAGATATTATGGATTTCTCTTGACTCAAGATCATGATGTGATGCTTGTGGACGAAGATGAACCTCTCACATACCAAGACATTATGAACACTCCAAAATCTAAGAGATGGCTGGATGCCATGAAATCTGAGATGGAATCTATGTATACTAATCAAGTGTGGACTTTGGTTGATCCACCCGAAGGGGTAAAACCTATAGGGTACAAGTATGTTTTTAAAAAGAAGACCGACATGGATGGTAACATACAAACATATAAGGCACGATTGGTGGCAAAAGGTTTCAAGCAAATTTATGGTATTGTCTATGATGAAACCTTTTCACCAGTGGCTATGGTCAAGTCCATCAGGATTTTGCCTACTATAGCAGCTTACCATGACTATGAAATCTGGAAAATGGATATCAAAACTGCTTTCTTAAATGGGAGCCTTGAAGAAGATGTGGATGTGTACATGACACAACCTGAAGGTTTTGTTGATCCAAAGGATGCTGGAAAGGTATGTAAGTTGCGTCAATCCATTTTTGGATTGAGACAAGCCCCGAGGAGATAGAACATTCATTTTGATGAAACTGTCAAAGAGTTTGGGTTTATTCAAAATGAAGATGAACCATGTGTTTATAAGAAGGTTAGTGGGAGCAATGTGGCTTTCCTAGTACAATATGTGGATGATATATTATTAATAGTGTTATTTCCCAGAACAATGACAATATTTGTAGAAGGGGTGGTTGAATACAAATATTAAAACTTTTTGTTTATTTTAATATTTGTTCTTGATATTTGAGAGTTCGAGAGAATATGTTTAAACAAATTAAAACTGAAAATAAATTTAACAAAGAGATTTTAAAATTACTGATGGATTGGTTTTTCCATCAGTGTATATTTTTGCTCAATGTTCCTAGGTTAAAGAAAACCTAGCTTCATTTTTACAAGGTTAGAAAATAAATCAACTGTTCTTACAAAGTTCTCTTTGGCTGAATAGTTAATTCAAGAAGTATTGTCTAACTTGTACATTTTCTAACAATGCTACCACACTTGTTTATATACTACAAGTGTGTTTTTACAATTCCTTTTCTAGGATTGTTTCTACCTATCTTCTATTTTACCTTTTTCCATTTTAGAAAAAGGTTTGAAAGACAGCTTTAGATTGAGTCTTCATAGTCATCATAGACTGTCTTCCATAGGTGTGCTTTTGTCCTTTGGATCTTCAACAGATTGCCTTTCTGTGTTGTCTCGATCAATTGATAATTTGCTGTTAAGCATATCAATTGATCCTTCCTTTAATCCATCAACAAATGTTCTTCTTTGATTGATCTTTTTATCCATCGATTGATAAATAGTGACTTATCGATTGATAGATGTTATCAATCGATATATCAATCGATGGGTCTTCACATCAGTTGATGGTCTTCAATACTTTACTTGGTTTCTTCGATTGATCTTCTATCCATCGATGCTTCAAGATCAACTGATCATCCTTCACTTGTATAATTTTCTGTCTTCAAATAATTACAATTTGATAGTCTAAGTTACACATCAATTGATGATCAATATCAATCGACTCTAACATCAATTGATGGGAATAATATCAATTGAGTTACACCTTATCGATTGAAATAGACTAAGTACACCGATGCTACAATCCAAATTATCAGTTGATTCACATAAACACTTTAACTGATAAACGGTTTCCTGATCAATTGCTATTTATAACTTTCATATCAATTGATTAGTTACATCAACTAAAATTTCTATGATTCTAAGATTAAGGTTATCATCAAATAACATGTAGATTCCCAACAATCTCCCCTTATTTGTGTCTGTGACATTAACTGGCATAAGTCTACTTGATGATAACAAAACCCTTAATTATTTTCATTCAGATAGAATCAAGAAATTTAAACAGCACTTTGAATTTTGAAAGTACCAGTTTGATGAATAATTCTGCAAGCTGCTTTAAAGTCTTCACCATTTTTATAATCCAATTATTTTTCTTCTTTCTCTTCTCAGCATTTTCCTTTAATTGTCTCATGAAAGAACTCCTCAAAATTGCTTCATCTCGGTCAGTCTCTCCAAATTGCCTCATAAGGTAGTGAATTTCTTCATCTGTGATTTTGTCTAGATATTTGCAGATATCAAAGAACTTTATGTTGCCCTCCACATCTATAAAAATCATTGCATATTTGGCTCCAACACCACCTTTTTGACTTTACACTTCCATAGCCTAAGGGGTGAATCAGGTTCATCTTCTGCCTTTGATCTCCTTAGTTTTGAGATTTGATGTTGAATTTCCTGAGCAATTGTTGTATTGAGTTGGTACTTTCTGTTGAGTAGAGGAAGAATGGTCTTCAGAACATTGTAGCTTTGCTTCATTATTACCTTTAGTGAATAGGTGATTTTTACTCCATCCTCATTGATTCTTCTTGGTTATAGGTTGTAGGGTGAGTTCTTACTCCTATCAACCATTTTTCACTTTTCACTAGTATTCCTTTCATATCATAGCCTTCAATTGTTACCTCCTCCTTGATTTCTTCTTGTTTAACTTGGAGGTTTTCCTGAACCACTTTTTCTTGAGTAGAACTTGTCTTTTTCTTAGCCATGGCTATTTTCCTCTTTTTCCTCAGTGGTTGTTCTACTAATTGATCTTCCATATTCCATTCCATTTTCATTTTCCTTGCAATTTTTTCATTCTCCTTTTCTCTTCTTGTAGCATCTGAAAATCCTGAGGAAATGGCTCCTTAAAGAAGCTTATGGCCAACTAGCTCTTTCCTTCTCTTTTCTTCTCCAATCATTATGGCTTTACCCTTTTTCTTCTCTTCAAGGGCTTCAAAATCAATTGATAAAAAAAAATTGCATTTGAATTGCTTTCTTTGGCAGCCTTCTTTGCATTTTCATTGACTATTCTTGTTTGAGCAATGAACTAATCTAAGTTTCCTCTTTCTGCTGCCTCTGTCACCAACTCAGTGCTCTTCCTTAGATCTTCAATTCTTTTTCTTTCTCTCTCAATTATTGATTGAGTTTCTCTTTCCCTAGAAATTCTTCTAGATTTTAGATCATCTTCAAACATCTTGAATACTTTTTTTCTGTTCTAAGTCATCTTTGGGTGACTTAGATGTCTTTGAAGATTGTTTATCCTTGTTGCTTCCATTTTTAGTAGTCCTTTTTGTTGCAGAACCACCAATGCCACTAGATTTATCCATACCAGAACCACCAACACCACCGCTGCATTTGCCATCACCATCACCATCCTTCTTCTTTGTATTCTCCCCCTTTTTGTTATCATCAATTGGAGGAGGTGATGGCATTCTGTTAAGAAACTTTTGAAGAATGGAAGCATGTAGAATCTGGCCTTTAATGATATCATCCATCTTCTTTTCTAGAGACTCCACTCTTGTTTCCAAGGCTGTAAAGTTCTTGGATTCCTTGAACAGCTTGTCCTTGATTTGTCCCATAGTATTAATTGGTAGCTTCTCATCCAACCTTCTCTTTAATGAATCCTAGTTAGAAGTGATAGAATCTTTGATAATCTCCAATTCTCTCTTTACTCCTGTCACTGTGATCTTCTGAATTTTTAATGATTCCCTCATATAGTGAGCAATTCTCCTTTGATTGGGATCTGAAATTTCTCCTTCCACCATTGCCCTCCTATATTGAGAAAGAATCTCAGTTTCAGCAGCTTCTAAGAAACCATCAATAGTGCTCATCTATGGCTCTTCATCAGAATCATCTTCTAACTCTTCAGGTGCCATATAACATGTATCTGTTGTATTGGCAATGCTCTCCTTCAGAATCCTGGTCCTTTATTCTGTATGCTCAATTCCCAATAACTGTTCTACATCCCTGTTACTTGAAGCATCCAACCCTTGATATTGTGGATCATGGTGAACAAAATTATGTGGATCCAAGTCATCAGCATAAATATATGCATCATTAGTTTCTTTGTTAACTCCACTCCCACTTGCTTCTGCATTAAATACTCCCCCTATCTTCTTGACTCCTTCCTCCTCTGACATTAACTCATTTTCCAGCTCCTGTTTAAATAACAGAATTGTTTTATCTCTCTCACTCATCTCTCAATTTTGCATCAGGATCTCATCCTGGAATCTCACCTCTCCCTCATTCATATCATGTGCACCTTCTAAGGTGTGTCCCTTATGTGTTTCACTCTCATTTCTAGAAGAAATAGGAATGCCCTTACTCACTTCCTCTCCTTTTTCCAGGTTACAATCTTGCCTCTCACTCAACTCACTCATTTATAAGAGTGTTTGTTCAATATCAATTGATTGAGCATCAATTGATGTATAGATATTATCAGTCGAAGTGTTTGGGATATCCATCGATTGATGCATACCCATGGATTGATCTTGAGTATCGATCGATGGCTTATCAGTCGATGGCTGAATATCAATTGATGAAGGAACATCAATTGATGGAGTAGAAATAGTTGAGGTAATGATTTGAGAAGTAATATTTGAAATGACATGAGAGATGGAATCCTGAATTTCCTGGGAAGAAAATTCAGGAGAGAGTGTTGGCTTCTCCTTGAATAATAAGGAATGAGAATTTGAAAATGTCTGATTATCTATCAAAACATTTTCTGAAAAAATTTGGTGAGATGGGAAAGGAAGAATAGAAGGGATTGGAATTGAAAGAGAATGGGACTGAATCTCATCATTTATATGAGATGCATCAAACTGACTTTGAGAAGGCTCCGCCACAGTTTTTTATGATTTTGCAGTGTGTGGTTCCCCATGTGCAAAGGTGAATCTTCTTTCTCTCCTTTCATAGGTTTTTGTAGATTTGGATGGTGTGTCCCCAAATTTGGTTATGTGCCCCTGGTTGTGGGCTATTTTCAATATTGTCATCCTTTTGAGAGGATGGCAATAGAGATGTGGCATTTTCCATATTAACATCCACAGTCTTTTGAGAGATAATGGAGTGCCTTGGCTTAGATTGCACACCCTCACTCTCCTTATTCTTTTGGGTTCTTTGATGTTCCTCAGTTCCCTCACCACCTACATCCTCCTCTAATCTATCTACCACAATAGGTGATTTTCTTTTCTTTGATTTTATAATAACAAGTTTTTGGGAATCTATTGAGGTTGGTTTTTTAGATTTGTGTTTTGAAATTGGATGTGGGGCTTGGGTAGGAGGGTTGGGTCAGTATTGACACCCTTCATAGCCACAGAAGGCAAAGAAGATTGGGGATTGGAAGAAATTAGGTTAGAAATTGATACCTTAACAAATTCAGGGTAGATTAATTCCACCCCACTGTGGAGATTATTTCTCACCAGGCCCTTGAAAACTCTTTTGTTTTGAGTCCAACACTCAAGAGTTTCAGTTTCCCTGCAAATCTCAATTTCTTTGACAAAGTGGTTAGTAAAAATCATGGTAAATCTAGCATAGTATATGTGATTAGACCTATAATTCTTCTTACCTAATGTAGCAACAATTTCAGATAACAATATAGAAGATAGATCATGATATTCATCAAACAAGACACTATATGCTATTTGTTGCATGCTAGATGTTATGGCATCAAAATTACTAATTTTACCACTAAAGAATTTTATTATTGCATCAAAGAAATTAGACCATTCTCTCCTAAGATGCTTTCTAACTACTTATCCTAAATTAATGTCAGGATTTGCATAATTGACAGCCCTAAGAATGTTCCTAATATTTGATTCACTAGGTACATTATCAGTATTATTAACAAGCAAATCTAAACATTCATTTAAAATTAAAGTAGTAAGAATGTACTCTTGTCCTTTACAATTGAATTTGATGCTTGAGAAGTCATCAGCAACTTCTGCAGAGGTCCAAAACTCTTCCACCAGATTGCAGATTATTGTTGGTGCTTCCTTCAACGTCTTTTGTACATTGCAGCTTTCTAGGAATTGCATCAACGGATGAAATTCATTTGGAGCCTCTTCAACCACAGTGCAAGCCACAAAATTATTCAGCTCGTAGATGAAACTGGCTTGCGATATTTTCTTAGTTGAAGATGCCATTTCTTTGAGTAGAAGTTTAGTAGAACAAAAGCTTTGAAGATATTAGGAAGATTAAGTACATAGAGAAAAAAGGGTTAGAAATTGAGTTCGTAAATTGAGATAGAGAAATCGTTAATATAATTGCAAGTAAGAATTAAAAGTTGTTTTAATCTCGCTATTTATATTTACTGAGTTCCCAATCAATTTCTTACTCAAAATAGAGTTTAATCGACCGTTGGAAGAAAAGTGAAAATTAAAAATTACCATTTTCGGCAATTGAGTGTTATACATATAGGAATGTATGTATTAATCAATTGATAGAATAAGTAATCAACTGCTAGATTTTGTACAGGTCGATTGATGACATGGGCCCCTTTAAATTCCAGGTCATCAATTGATAATTAACTTATCCATCGACAGGTACTCTTATCCATCGATAAATAAATATATCATCAATTGATATATTTATCTGTTGATAGCAACAAATATCCATCGATAAGTATATATATCATCAATTGATATATTTATTTGTCAATACCTGCAAATATTCATCGATAAGTAAATATATCATCAATTGATATATTTATCTATCGATGGCTGCAAATATCCATTGATAAGTAAAATGTTTATCAATTGATTATGGAAGAATTAATAGATTAACATAGTCAATGGCTTAAAATATATATATATATATATATATATATATATATATATATATATATATATATATATATATATATATATATATATAAATTCATAACTTGTCAGACATTTAATAGATTAAATATAGTTAAGCATACTTAAAATACAGATCAATCTATTGAAATTAGATTCATCTAATGGTTTGGTAAAAATATCTGCAAGTTGTCTTTCACTAGGGACAAAATGTAATTCAACTCTACCATTCATTGCATGTTCCCTAATGAAGTGATACCTTATGTCAATGTGCTTGGTTCTGGAATGTTGCACATGATTTTCTATTATTGCAATGGCACTTGTGTTGTCACAGAAAATAGGAATTTGTTCATGTTGAACCCATAGTCAAATAGTTGATTCCTCATCCATAAAATTTTTGCACAGCAACTTCCAGCTGCAATGTTTTCAGCTTCTGCAGTGGATGTAGACACTGAATTTTATTTCTTGCTAAACCATGATACAAGTTTATACCCTAGAAATTGACAAGTGCATGTAGTACTTTTTCTGTCAATTCTACAACCTGCATAGTCTGCATCTGAATAACCAATTAGATCAAATCCAGAATATTTAGGATACCAAATTCCAAGATTTGGAGTTCCTTTGAGATATATGAATATTCTTTTTATTGCAATCAAATGAGATTCTCTAGGATCAGCCTGAAACCTAACACAAAGACATGTAGCAAATATTATGTTTGGCCTACTTGCAGTTAAAAAAAGTAATGAGCCAACCATGCCTCTATAACTTGAAATGTCCACTTTAGCTTTCTTAGTATTCATTTCAAGTTTAGTTGCAGTGGTCATGGGAGTTTTTACGGAAAAACATTCATCTAAATCAAATCTCTTTAATAAATTGAAATATATTTGGTTTGATTTATGAAAATACCATTTTTGACTTGTTTGACTTGCAAACCAAGAAAATAGGTAAGTTCTCCCATCATGCTCATTTCATATTTACTCTGCATCAACTTTGCAAACTTCTGACAAAGTTTCTCATTAGTTGAGGCAAAATAATGTCATCTACATAGATTTGAACAAGAATCATAGAGCCACTAACATTTCTATGAAAGAGAGTTTTATCAACAGTACCTCTTGTGAAGTGATTATCAATCAAGTATTTAGATAATGTGTCATACCAGGCTCTAGGTGCTTGTTTCAATCTATAAAGTGCCTTAAGAAGATAGTATACAAATCCAGGATGAACAGGATCAATAAAACCAGGAGGTTGTTCTATATAAACTTCTTCTTCCAGTTCTCCATTGAGAAAAGCACTTTTCACATCCATCTGATACACCTTAAAATTTGCATGAGCAAATATGCTAGAAAGATTCTGATTGCTTCAAAACTTGCAACAGGTGCAAATGTTTCATCAAAATCAATGTGTTCTTCTTATGAGTAGCCCTTTGCGACTAATCTTGCTTTATTCCTTGACATTGTACCAGATACATCCATTTTGTTTCTGAACAATCATTTTGTATCAATGAGAGACTTGTTCTTTGGTTTGGGAATCAGCTTACATACCTTGTTTCTTTCAAACTGATTCAACTCTTCTTGCATAGCAATTATCCAATCAGGATCATTCAAGGCTTCTTCAATCCTTTTTGGTTCTTCTTGTGACAGGAAGCTATTATACAAGCATTCATTTTGAGTTGCACTTCTAGTTTTGACACCATCATTTGCATCTCCAATAATCAATTCAAAGGGATGACTTTTTGTCCATTTCCTTTGTGATGGTAAATTTGTCCTTGATGATGATGTTTCTTGATCATTGGAATTTCTATGATCATTGTGATGCGATTGATCATTTGAGAACCCTCCCCCTGAGATGGTCACTCTTCTTGAAGACTGTTGTATAGAGTTATTATCCATCGATTGATTATCAATTGATGTATTATCAGTCAATTGATGATTGTCAATTGATGGACATTGCTTATAGTAAATTATTCTAACTTTTCTCTAAGTTCATCTTTTAATCTCTCTAAGAACAACCTCAACTGGTTTCAACTCTAAGAACAATCTTTTAAAAGATGAACTTAGAGAAAAGTTAGAATAATTTCTTTAGGGTTCTTGAGAAAGAGTGAAATAGAGATACAGAGATTAGAGATAGAAAATAAAACAACAAGTAAGAATGAAATGAGAATTGAAATTGCTATTTATATTTTTGAGATTAAAATGACTTGAATAGTCAGTTTAATTAAGAATATAATCGTTGAAGGATAAAAAGAATTAAACTAAATTACTCTAAATGGCAATCGATGGATAGATTCATCTGTTGACAAATAAAGTAAAGAATCAACAGCTATTATTTGATCAATGGATGTGTAAAACTGTAGAAATTATATTACCATCAATGGGTAATTAAATCCAAAAAAAATTAATTTATCGATCGATAAACAATTACCAAGGTAATTATCTATCGATAGATAAGTATTCATCGATAGGTATATATTTTATCAGTTGAGACCAGCTTATCAGAGTTTACAAGAGATGGGTCAGAGTTTATTAATCTTTAAACTCTGATGGACTAGTCAGAGTTTACATGTAAATTCTGATGGAACTGCAATATATCCATCGATGGCTGAAGAATATCCATTGATAATTAACACAGTTATCAGTTGATCACTTTGTTTCAACAAATAATTGTGAACAATGGCTACAAAAAAAACTTAGCATACATTTAATATTGAGCAAAATTAAGCATACCTAATTCACAGACTAATCTACTAAAAGTAGATTCATCTAGAGGTTTGGTAAAAATATCTGCAAGTTGTTGTTCACTAGGGATAAAATGAAATTCAACTGTACCATTCATTACATATTCACTAATGAAATGATACCTTATGTCATGTGTTTGGTTCTGGAATGTTGTACAGGATTTTCTGTTATTACAATGGCACTTGTGTTATCACAGAAAATAGGAATCTTGTTCATGTTGAACCCATAGTCAAATAATTGATTCATCATCCATAATATTTTTGCACATCAACTTCCAGCAGCAATGTACCCAGCTTCTGCAGTTGAAGTTGATATTGAGTGTTTCTTTTTCCTAAACCATGACACAAGTTTGTTTCCTAGAAATTGAGAAGTGCCTGTAGTACTTTTCCTGTCTATTTTGCAACTTGCATAATCTGCATCTGAGTAGCCTATTAGATTAAAACTAGAATCTCTAGGATACTAAATACCTAAATTTGATGTACCCTTGAGATATCTAAAAATCCACTTAATAGCCACTAAATGAGATTCTCTAGGATCAGCCTGAAACCTAGCACACAAACATGTAGAGAACATTATGTTTGGCCTACTAGCAGTTAAATATAAAAGTGAGCCTACCATGCCTCTATAACTTGAAATGTCCACTTACTTAGCAGTGGTCATGGGAGTTTTTGCAGAAGAACATTCACTTAAGTCAAATTTCTTCAACAAGTCTTGAATGTACTTTGTTTGATTTATAAAAAATATCATCCTTAACTTGTTTTACTTGCAAACCAAGAAAGTAAGTAAGTTCTCTCATCATGCTCATTTTATACTTACTCTGCATTAATTTGGCAAACTTTTTACAAAGTTCCTCATTAGTTGAGCTAAATATAATATCATCCACATAGATTTGGACAAGAATTATTGAGCCATTTACATTTCTACAAAATAGAGTTTTATCAACATTACCTGTTGTGAAGTGATTATCAATGAGAAACTGAGATAAGGTGTCATACCAGGCCCTTGGTGCTTGTTTCAAGCCATAGAGTGCTTTGAGTAGGTAGTAAACAAAGTCAGGGAAATTTAGATCTTCAAAGCCAGGAGGTTGTTCCACATAGACTTCATCTTCTAACACTCCATTCAAAAATGTACTCTTCACATCCATCTGGTAGACCTTGAAATTAGCATGTGCAACATAAGCTAGAAAGATTCTGATTGCTTCCAGCCTTGCAACTGGTGCAAATGTTTCATCAAAATCAATTCATTTTTCTTGTGAGTATCCCTTTGCCACGAGCCTTGCTTTGTTTCTAGTCACAGTACCAGTTTCATTCATTTTGTTTCGGAATACCAATTTTGTACCAATTACTGATCTATCTTTTGGTTTGGGCACCAGCTTCCACACTTTATTCCTTTCAAATTGATTGAGCTCATCTTGAAGAGCTAAAACCCAATCAGGATCCATGAGAGCATCTTCAACTCTTTTAGGTTCTTCTTGAGATAGGAAGCTGCTATACAAACACTCATTTTGAGTAACACATCTTGTCTTCACACCATCTTCTGCATTTCCCATGATTAGTTCAAATGGATGTCTTTTTTCTATTTTCTTTGAGGAGGCAAATTTTGCCTTGATGATGAAGCTTCATGATCATTGGTATTATGCTCAAACTGATTTGAGCTTGAAGTTTGATTCTGAAACCTTCCCCCTGAATTGGATATCCTAGATGTAGAGTGTTGATTATCCATTTAAGAATTGTCAGTTGATGCATTATTAGTTGATGGATGTCTGTCAATTGATAAATTATCCATTGATGTTGTAACATCAACTGATATTGGGTTTCTGAGCACTTTTGATTTTATAATTTTTATTTCTTCATCATCATCTACATCATTTGATTCATTTTTAAAATGCAGTGTGTCATGATTTCCTTCAAGTCTTGAATCTTTTTATCATCAAATACTACATGTACAGATTCCATAACAATGTGTAGTCTCAGATTATAGACTCCACAGGCTATGCTTGATAGTGCATACCCAACAAATATAGCTTCATCAGCCTTAGCTTCAAATTTTCCTAGGTTTTCACCTTGATTCCTTAGGACATAGCATTTACAGCCAAAGACATGAAGAAATCCCACTTTTGGCTTTTTGTCTTTCTTGATCAATTGATAAGGTATCTTTCCTTGAGTTTGATTCACTATGGAGATGTTTTATGTATAGCATGTTGTATTAATGGCCTCAGCCCAGAAGTATGTTGGTAATTTAGTATCTTCCAACATAGTTCTAGTTGCTTCAATCAATGTCCTATTTTTCCCCTCAACTACCCCATTTTGTTGAGGTGTCCTTGGTGCAGAGAAGGTGTTTATGATTCCTTTAGATTCATAGAACTCCTTCATTGTGGAATTCTTAAATTCTGTTTCCCTTTTAAATTCATGTGTAATAACTCAAGTGGTTTCTCAATTGATGATTCCAATTTTGACTTGAATGATACCTTTTTTTTGCCCTTTCTGACAGGCATCACATAGTCCATCCTTGACAAATTCCATCTGTGGTAAACCTCTCACTTGATTTTTCTTGACCAACTGATTCATTGCTTTGAAATTTAAGTGAGCTAATTTCTTATGCCATAACCAACTTTCATTTGTACTTGCCTTAGAGAAAAGACAAGTCATTGACTCTGCACTTGTTGAGTTGAAGTCAGCTATATACACATTTCCTTTTCTATTCCTAGTCATTACTAGGCTTCCATCTTTCTTGCTGAAGATTATGCATGCTTCAGTTGTGAAGCAAACTTTATTTCCATTGTCACATAGTTGACTTATGCTTAACAAATTGTGTCTTAAGCCATCAACTAATGTAACAGGTTCAATGATGACATTCTCTTTTGAAATCAAGTCATATCCCATGGTGTACCCTTTACTGTCATCTCCAAAAGTTACTCCAGGGCCAGCTTTCTCTTCAAACTTTGTGAGAAGGGATTTATCTCTAGTCATATGTCTTGAACACCCACTGTCTAAGTACCAAAGATTTCTTCTTTTTCCCTGCACACATCCAAAAATAATCAAGTTGATTTTGGTACCCAAGTTGCCTTGGGTCCTTTCTTATTAGTTGCTACCTTTGGTTTGGTTTTCAACCTTTGTACCTTTGATTTATGTTGTTTTACTTCCACTTCAACCTTAGGTGTTGGTTTCCTCACCTCAGGATTCTAAGTGTTAATACTTGGAATATTCATGCTTACAGAATTAGAGAAATTTAGAGCATGAAAATTGTTATACATATTCTAGGGAATAGCAGGCATATTCATGTTGGCAAATGCAAGATATGGATTAAACATATAAGGCATTGATGCATATTGAGCATGAATAGCATGAGGATCAACTAAATGAGGATAAACAGAATTAGAATGCATGTTAGGTATAACAGGCACATTGGTTGTTACAGGCATATTGGTCATGCATTGCACAAACAAGTGATTCTTAATACCACACTTAGAACATATCTTTCTAGGAGCATACTTGTCAGGTGTGTAGTTATTGTGCTTGTTTATGTCTACTTTACCATTTCTGTTCTTTTTCTTCTTTTCATTTTTCTTAATATTAGGCTCTATCTTTTCTAACTTTTCCTTCAATTGGTCTTTATATAAGAATTCTATATTAGCCTTTTCAATTTTGATTTGAGATTCAGAGGATCTTTCTTCTTTTACAAATTTAACAGGTCTGTTAAGCTTGGTTTTTAAAACAGTTTATTTAGCAGTTGATGATTCCTCAATCGATGGATGATTATCTGTTGGGATAACATTATCAATCGATTAATAATCCTTATCAGTCGATTCAGGATATAGCAATCGATTGCTTCTTTTCCAAAGATTGATTTTCATCAATGGCTAATTTTTCAAGAGTCTCAGACAGCATGGTGAAAGAATTTGTTCCATGAATGTCATTCATCTTCTTACTAGCTTTACTTGACCTGTTTCATTTGTCAATAGTTCTTAGTTCTTCTTCCAATTTTTCTTTTAAATTTTCTATTTCCTTTTTACACTCAACTAGTTCTTTTCTAGCATCTCTGTTTTCTACGTTGAGTCTGTCCATTTGAACTAGCTCACCTTCTAGATAAGTATTTCTTTCAGTAAGGGATTCTAAGGTATTCTTGAGCCTAGTGTTCTCTTTGTTTAAAGACATAAGAGTGACATGCAAATTATATAGTTCATTTGACATTTCAGTAATGGTAATATTGCATTCATCTTTGGATAACTCAGATAGATTTGTAGAAATTACATGATTGGTAGTAGAACTAGCTTCCTGGTCATCATGATTGGCCATTAGTGCAAGTTTGATGTATTCCTCTTCTTCAGAATCATCATCAGCAGCCCCGTCGTTTTCTTCTATTACAGAAGCCTTTTCTCTTTGTTTGAGCAAATCAAAGTATTTCTTTTTATAGTCAATACCATCACTAAACTTTGATTTCTTTTCCATTTTTGGCTTTCTGCATTCATTAGAAAAGTGACCAGCCAATCCACAGTCAAAGTATTTGAATTAAGTCATGTCAACAAGATTTTTGCCTTGTTGATTATCTCTCTTAAACTAAGATCCGGGCCTTTTCATGGGATTCTTCTTGAATTTGAGCTTTGAAAATTTCCTTGATATAAAATCAAAATGCTCATCTATTTCATCCATTTCATCCTTGGTGTATGATTCATCATCCTCGACTATTTCTTTTCTTTTGCTAGTTGAAGATTCATCATATCTAACACCACTTGCACTATTGCCATGACTTTCCTTCTTCCCTTCTTTAACAGCAACATCTTCACAGGATTCTGCAACTTGCTTATCCTTGACCACTAAGGCAACATACTTTTCTCTCTTTAAACTTTTCTCAATTTCCTCATCTTGTTATAGTTCCAACTCATAGGTTTTCAAGATTCCATACAGCTTGTCAAGAGTATATTCTTTAAAGTCAATAGATTGTCTTATAGAAACAGTCAATGGTTTCCATTCCTTGGGTAAAGACCTCAAGAATTTGAGGTTGGTATCTTCAATAGCATATACTCTTCCATATAGTTTTAGCTCATTCAACAGCTTTTGAAACCTACTATATGTGTCATTGATTGTTTCACCACTCTAGAAGTCAAAGGCCTCATACTTCTGAATCAAGAGTTGCATCTGTTCTTCCTTACTTGCTCAGTGCCCTCACATAGAGTTTGAAGAGTATCCCAGACTTCCTTGGAGGTTGTACAGTTGATAACATTTTCAAACATATCCTTATCAAGACCATTAAACAAAATGTTCATAGTCTTTTTATCCTTGTGTAATTCCTTTTCATCTTCATCTGTGTATTTATTCACAGTTTTTGGAATAAGTTTGTCTAGTGTCTGAGTACCATCTGCATTCACACTTGTAACTATCTTCATAGGCACATGTGGACTGTTCTCTTTGTAGTTGACATATGAAGGATCAATGGATAGCAGATGCAAGTGTTCGAATTTCCAGGGAAAGTACTCATCTTTCTCTAGAACTGGAATCTTCACTCATGTGTCTTTTTGACACATACTTGATGTACTTTAGATCTTAACTTTCTTTATGTTGAAAGCTAGGCTCTAATACCAATTGTTATTTACCCTTAAGTACATGAAGTTTGTAGAAGGGGTGGTTGAATACAAACTTAAGAATTATTTTAGATTCTTGTGGATTTAAGTTTGTTCAATAATAGTGTTTGAGTGTTTGGACAGATTAAAAAAAAAAAAAACTAGAAGAATTAAAAGAAACTCGAAAACAAATCTTTTAAAATTACTAGTGGATTGGTTATTCCACTAGTGTATTTTTGCATTCAATTAATCTTGGTAAAGATACCAAGCTGTTTACACAAAATGTGATTTTGAACTAAGAAAAGCACTACAAATATTTTATATACTTATATTGTGCCTTTCTTGAGTTCTTGATTTTTTTCTCACACTTAATGTTATAATGAACTACTACTACATATATAGTAGTTCACTTTTTACTTCTATTTTCTGTCGACTAATAACATTGTAGAATACACTTTACAATGTTCACCTGAAAATAAAAATTTATTACTTTCACGGTGTTCATTAGACTTTGTCTAGTCCTGAAAATATCTTTGTCTTGATCCATTCCTTGAAGACTGTGTTGCCTTGAAAGTCTTCACAGTCCTAATAGGACTATCTTCCATTGATTCAGTTTCTGCAAAGTTCTCATTCCTTTTTTCTTTAACTAAATTGGGAAACCTTGATCACCTGATAATTGTTGTTAAGCTTATCAGTTGATTCTCCTTTGTTCATCTATCAATGGATAGGTTATCCATTGATCAATTGATGTATCGATGGATAATTGGGTTATCCATCGACTCCCTATCCATTGATGGTCCTTTATCCGTTGATAGCTTTTATCCATCAAGTAGTGTCTTTATCCATTGACTCTAATATCTGTTAATCAATTCATTTGTGAGAATTCTGACTTAGAATATTTATAATTGATCAGTCATTCTTCACATCCGTTGAGAAGCTATAAATTGAAGTCAATAACATCAGTCGACTACTTCACAGCATACATTGAGACAATGCAATCAATTGATAATGAAACATGATTCAAATGTTGCAATTCAATTTATTAGTTGATTAACAAGCTTCAACTGATAACTGGTTTCCTAGTCAATGGATATTTATAAGTCATATATCCATCGACTAGTTACAATGATTTTTAAATCACTATTGTAATTCTAAGTAATTTGTTATCATCAAATCTCATAATTCCTAACATAAAGTAATGAGCCAACCATGCCTCTATAACTTGAAATGTCTACTTTAGCTTCCTTAGTATTCAATTCAAGTTTAGTTGCAGTGACCATGGGAGTTTTTACAGAAGAACATTCATTTAAATCAAATCTCTTTAATAAATCAAAAATATATTTGGTTTGATTTATGAAAATATCATCTTTGACTTGTTTGACTTACAAACCAAGAAAATAGATAAGTTCTCCCATCATGCTTATTTCATATTTACTCTGCATTAATTTGGAAAACTTTTGACAAAGTTTCTCATTAGTTGAGCTAAAAATAATGTCATCTACATAGATTTGAACAAGAATCATAGATCCACTAACATTTCTATGAAAGAGAGTTTTATCAACAGTGCCTCTTGTGAAGTGATTCTCAATCAAGAATTTAGATAATGTGTCATACCAGGCTCTAGGTGCTTGTTTCAATCCATAAAGTGCCTTGAGAAGATAGTATATAAATCCAGGATGAATATGATCAATAAAACCATGAGGTTATTCTACATACACTTCTTCCTCTAGTTCTCCATTGAGAAAAGCACTTTTCACATCCATATGATACACTTTGAAATTAGCATGAGTAACATATGCTAGAAAGATTCTGATTGCTTCCAACCTTGCAACTGGTGCAAATCTTTCATCAAAATCTATGCCTTCTTCTTGTGAATAGCCATTTGCCACTAATTTTGCTTTGTCCTTGTCACTGTACTAGATTCATCCATTTTGTTTCTGAACAATCATTTTGTATCAATGAGAGACTTGTTCTTTGGTTTGGGCACTAGCTTCCATGTTAGGTCCAAATATGTTATAGAGGGGGGGGGGTGAATACAACTTTTTACGATTTAAGGAATATGAGAAGCAATGAGAAGCAATAAATATTATGTAATAAATCAACACAGAATTTCAAGAATATATCGTTATATTCATTGAAGGATTTGCTACAACATTCATTACAATAGTACAACAGAAGTAAAGAGAGAGGAGTAAATGATACTAAGCTCTGTGAATATACTCCCTCTCTATTACAAGTGTTTTTCTCAATATTGCTTTACATTGCGTTCAATGCTCTCTCTTGAAATGTTACACAAGTACTTCTATTTATACTACTTTGTAATCTATGACTTGTAGACTTGATCTTGTCCTTTTTGTGTACGTGGCCCAATCAGGACTCGTTAACAAAAAGTACTTTTCCAACCACTCTGGATCAACAGTTCACAATAAGCCACTTGTCCCTTGAACATTAAATGCTACATATCGACCTGCATCTCGATCTCGGCCTGGACCCATCTCGATCTCGATCTGTGTAAATCCCGATCTATGAAAATCTTGATCTCGATCTATGAGAATCTCGATCTCGATCTGTGAGAATCTCGATCTCGATCTCGATCTGCCGTGGATCGACATTTGCCTTGCAATGTTTTACCTTTAATAATCAATCTCGATCCGCATCTCGATCTGCTGTGGATCGACATTTACCTTGGCAAATATGCACTCATCGAATGTTGACTTTCTTTAGTGACTAATTGTGGATTAACCTTTATGAGCAAGTTTCCCTAGCTTCTTCAATATTCTTCAACAAGCTCTTGAACATGGATCTCTACTACTGACATAAACTTGCTATCAATGTCCTGACACTTGATGCAACGGTCTGGTTCATAAGTGACTAGTCTTGATAGGGTTCTTGCTTCTGAATAGATTACCATGTTCAATTGGTAATGTGGCTTCCCAATAAGTGGTTCGAACATTAACTGTTAATAAACAATGTAACTTCACTAGAATCTTTTCTGGTACTTCGACAACGTCTTCATTACTACTACAATCTTGAATACTTCATTCCCTATTCTTCACTGATTGTCAGTGAGTATAACTTCAAGACTGTAGCTGTCTTCTTTAACCTCTGTCTTTACCATGTCTTCAATTCTTCTAGATTCCTATGCTTCAAACACTGTCTATCTTCAATCAATGCTGTTACACTGAAATCTTTTAGTGGCACTGCTATACTGAATCTTCAACATTTCTGAAACCCTGAAAGTCTTTAAACATTATTCTTCACTGAGGCATGAACATATAAATGAACTTCTTTCAGTGGCCTGTAGTAGACTTCAAAACTTCTTCTAATGTCTTGATTCACTGTATTTGCCTTGTCTTCATGTCTTGCTGATTTCTGTGTAATCGTAGTATTATTTACTTGTCCTGTTCTAGTGTTGAGTTATCACGATTACTATTTATACAGCTTCATCATTTCCAACAATCCCCCCCTATTTGATTGTTAAACTTTTAGCAAACAAATAACCTAGGGAGGATAACTCAACTAACAACTAGAAAAAGAATGTCCGAGACTTGTAAATAATGCTACTGGTTTTTCTGGATCAAATATTGCATTTCCAGAATTCTTGTGTGACTGAAACGAACGATGCTTGTTCCTCTGACGCTGAACTGATAATCAAATTGTATCGTTTTCATTTCTGTCTGTTTGAGCTCTCTCTGCTTCAAAATCCTTCATAGTTTGAACTTATCATGAACAGAGCTTTCATAAGAATCATTATTCCTGGGAACATCTTCAATAGAACACAGAACATAGCTCATACTGTTCTCCCCCTAAGAATGTGATTCTCCTTCTTATTCTTCTTCTCCCTTTAGAAAATCCATGGAATAGTCAATTCTTTTCTGTTCTTCCCACTTGCATTAGGAATCTTCTTCTGACAACTCCTTTCAAGTCTAGGATACAGTTTCTTGATTCTCCCATCTTCTGTTGTTTCCCCTCAGGATCCGAAGATAAGATTTTCTTTTCCAGTCTAAAATCTCCCCCTAAGGATACGAACCCCCTTTCTTCAAGGATCTTCCCTTAGAATCCTCCAATGGCCTCTTCCCTTAGAATCATGCGACTCCTTTAGGATATTAGCTTTTCCGAAGGTTATGAAGATAAGACATTATTAACTTCTTCTTTTTCTTGTTATAGCTATAACATTATAGCTTCTCCCTCTTTATCCTTTTTCTTGTTATAACTATAACACTATAAATTCTCCCCCTTAGTTGAGGAATCCTCCAATGGACCACTTTTGAAGATACCAATTGTTAATACCAATTGTTAGGTCCTCTTTTAGATGGTTTGTCTCCCAAAGAAGGTTCTCATCTGTCGTTGATCGGGAAAAAATAGTAACTTTTCTTCCAGAAGTAGCAAGTAGCAAGGGTAAGTGTTTGGCTTATGGTTTCCTCACTTCTACTACGTTCTGTCGGTGTTTACACTTTAGCATAGAGCATTTTAAGTGTTTCTCTCTTTCTCTCCCTATCTCTCACTCAAGTGTATCTCTCCCTCACTTTCACTTAAGTGTTTCTCTCTCTCACTTTCACTCTGCATTCCAAATATAGCCTTCTGTACCTGCAAGTGAAATCCGTCAATTCATATATTCCCAACACCTGATTTATCAGAATGAACTGAATCACTATCAAGTGGAGAATTGCCTCGTTGAGGTGTTCTTGATCTATCATGCATAAGCACTGTCTCAGCACCAGACTCAATAGCAATTGCTAAATCACTGTCTAGTGGAGCCTCACCTCTTTGAGATGGGTTATCCCAAGATTTTAAAATCTTTTTGGGAATCCTGCCTTGTTCTATCAAGGAGTTGCCTCACACCTTCTCCGTAAACGGGAGGTGGACATTCCTTTTCAGGATCTGGAAATGTTCCTTCCAGGAGGGGCGACGTAGTAGACAATGTAATGAATGGCAAATTAGAGTCTACGTTTCCCTCGTAACCCAATGACGGGTATTTTGTTAACATGCCTATACCTCTCACTGTGCACGTCTTGCAATGTGTTCCTAGAATTTATCTGTTTAGGCTTACCATCAGCGTGAGAGCTAGTGGTGTGCTTGACTCATTATAAGATGCTTTGGCTGACAAGCGAATTTCAATGGACTCATCCTGTTGAGAGAATGATTCCAGAGACAGTTTTATTGCCTTTTCAGCTCTGCATCTTTTTGAGAAGATACAGATGAGCTTACAGATACCTCAGTTTATATACTTCTTTACTTCGCTGGAGGTAGAGCTGTGGGTGCACTTCCGACTTCATCCTTATTTGCTGCATCAAATGCAGTTTCTCCCTTATCAACCTCTAACTAACATGAGTTCCTAATATATCCAAGGGTTAATATATGGAAGTGGATGAATCAGTGTTTGGTATTATGGCCTGGGTAAGAGATTGATGGGTTTTCAACCTCTTGGCCAGCTTCTGTAGCCACTGGGGGCTAAACGGAAAGAATTAATAAATAAGATAAAAAGAAATAATCACTTTAACATTCCAAAACATATTTTTCATCTCTAGGAGAAAGAAAAATATAAGAAGGAATGGTAATGGATTTCTTTAAAGCACTTTTAGTAAAAGAGTTTTGTCGGTTCTAAAGATTTAACATTTAAGAGCATGACACCAATAGAAATTTTCTTTAAGATACTTATCCCATAATAAAACGCGGGAATGTGTATCAGAGAAAAAATTCTATCCCTTGTGAATTTCGTATAAGGCAAACTTCCCATAATAAAATGCGGGAATTTACACCAAATAAGAAATTCAACTCTTCTACCAAATTATATCTCAATAAAATGATTCTTTTCCATTAAACCTAAGCACTGCATGTTTTGAAAACATTTTTGCAAATCATCCATATCAGATAGAAGACAATGATTTTCCGACTCATAATTCAATTATGATTTACATCATTTTCGTCTGCCTGATAATGTCCCCGACTTAAAATCAAAACATGACAATTGGGGTTGAATGTATGCTTAACATTACAGTATTAGGCCTTCAAAGCAACAATCACTGTTTTGGTACTATGAATCAATGTGAAACATACACTGAAACAAGTAGTTGAAAACAAATCATTTTACAAGTGATTGGTACCTCGAAGTTAAAACACATTTTCAAAAGAGAGAAAAAGCTTTTAAAGATAAAACATTTAAAACAAGCTTTTGGGAGGGAATAAAGTTTCGATAGAATAGAAAGATTATCCTTAAGAAAAGTTTTTCAAAAAGAGAAGTTTTGAAAAAGAATTCTTAAGTTTTCTTAACTAAAACTGATAGAGAAATGAATGTATCTTTGAATAAAACATTTTGAAAAAGAAATAGACAAAAATTTCTTTTAAATACATTCAGGATCGTAAACCAGTTAAAGAAAGAAAACTAAATATATTGATACCAATTGTTTCTAAGAATAAAAACTAAGTAAATCCATTAGTATCAATATATCACAATTATTTTATAATAAAATATTATTCTATTATCACAAAGTAATAAAAGAAAATATTTATACTACTAATAATTATGCTTCGAATTTATTTTAATTTATTTAAATCATGGAACAGATATTTCATTGAATTGTTTTATATCATCATGATTTAAATAAACCAAAATAAATTAAATACTTATGCTGTACTAAGCAATTGTCAATCACACGCATTTATAAAAACTATACATGGCAATTATTCAGTAGAACAATAAGCATATCACAATTAATTGCACGCTGATACCAATTATTCGATATTTATCAATAATTTCAATATGCAAGAAATTGTGCTTCTGTTATTTTATCAAATTAAAATTATGAAACTAATAACCATTGAATTGCTTCAATCCATAATTTCAATAAGATAAAATAAATTCGCTAAATACTAAAATATTCATTAGATTGAATATTAACATTTAACTTCCTATGCCATATCTAATAATTGTCACTTTGCACATTGTAAGCGTACTCATAACAATTACTAATTGATATACGTAAGCTCGAGGTTATAGTTGAAAAGAAATTCACAAGTCCTTTAAATAGGGAAAAAGTAATACTTGTGATTCTTTTTACAACCCCTCGCAATAAAATCAATTTTAGAAATATTTTCTAAGTATATAAAACATTGAGAATTTTATACACATAACTTGGAAAATACTTCATCTTCCAATATTAGTGAGTTTTAAAATATGCATTAATTATTTAGAACAGAAATTCTAAATACCGTCACTAATATCAAAAGTATCACAATTACTTGTAATAAAATATTTTAAGACTCTTAGAGCAAAATATCAAAGCAATTAAGCAAGATATCATTGACTAATTCTTATCTAATATTTAATATACAAATAATTATGCTTCTAATTTATTTTAATTTACTTAAATCATGGAACAGATATTTCACTGAATTGTTATATATCATCATGATTTAAATAATTCAAAATAAATTAAATACTTATGCTAAATAATTTAACTACCACTTATGCATAATACATTGCAAGCAAGATAATTAAACTAATAGCAAAAAGCATGAGGTACTGGATTTCAAATAAATTCACAAGTCTTTGAATATTGAACATTTAATACTTGTGAGCTTATTTAAGAATTCCTTGCATATGGGATTTCCAACAAATATGCATATAAGTAACATCCCAAATTTACTAACCAACTTAGATAAAATAAATTCACCAAGTTATTTAGCAAACATCTGCAAGTTATTCGACTAAAGACATTTCTCAAAAGAAATGATACCTGATGTCCATGCACTTGTTCCTTCAGTGGTGTGAAGAGTTCAACAGAGTTGCTGGAAATTGACAGCTTCTAGGAATGACTTCCCTGTCTTTCGTACAACCTGCATTATCTATATCTATATAGCCAATTAGGTTAAACCTATTATCTTAAGGGTCCCAAATTCCAAGAATTGGTGATCCCCTAAGATGTCTAACAATTCATAACTTAGCTATAAGATAAGATTCTCTAATTTCCACTTGGAAACTTGCACATAGGCATATCGAGAATAAAATATATGGTCTTTGTGCACTTGAATAAGTAATGAGCTTATCATACCTCTATAGCTTGTCACTTCAGTTCATATACCTGATTTGTCCTGATCAAGCTTAGTGGTCTGTTGGAAATTAGTCTTGGCAGGTCTAAAATCTTCCAAATTGCGCATCTTCAAAAGATCCTTGACTTCCTTTAATTTCCATTATTCTTTCGAATTAATTATAATCCAGAAAGAATTACGACTCTTCCAACATGCTCATTTTGTACCTACTCTGCATTAACTTAGCAAAAATATATCTTGCCAAATTTTCGTTAGTAGACCCACATATAATATACTCATGGTATACTTAGCACATATATAACATTGTGTGTGCCTTGCATTCTGGAGAGATATATGTGTATAACTTACTCTACTGTAAAATCATATTAAAGTAATTATCAGTCAGAGTGTCATACTATGTCCTTGACGTTTTGCTTGAATCCCTATCTCCGTCATAGAAGAGCTTGCGAAGAGAATGATATACAAATCGTAATGGATCTGCAACTTCATCTTCTAGCTTCATCATTCAGGAGTGCACTTGTTCACATTCATCTGATAGATCTTCATGCTTGAATGCTCCACATGTGATAGGTCCTAATCGTTGAGTCCCTGAAAATTGTTAGGTCCCCATTGATGAGTCCCAAAGGATCAAGTCTCGTCACTGGTGCTTACTGCTTGATCTTGAAAGTCCCTAAGATTCTGTTTCCATCATCGTCGATACCTTCTACTTTAAAGTCCTGTAGCAACCAGTTTGGCTTTGCCCCTCATAACAATGCCAATAGTCATCCAGACGGAAACTGCATTACCTTCAACACCCAAATATTTTCTTGTAGATATTGATCTTGGCAGCAGCTTCACTAGACTCAGCACTCTAGAAATCAGTAGTCCTGACACTAGCAGAGTAGAACCTTCAAATAAAACTCCGAACTACCCTTCAGCTTCTGTATCAATACCAAGTCTTCATGTGGACTGATTCCTTGTGCTAAGTGTATCTGCCTCTGGTTCAATTGAGTTAGTTCCTTGATTCGAACCCTACTCAATCTTGATTAGTTAGTGCATCTTCAATCTTCATTGAATTCACTCAGAAAAACCAATGAAATATTCTTATACATGCACGGCACTACCAATCACTACTCTACTACCCAGATTCATCAAGAACTGACTCTAGGAAATGTTGTTACACAAAACCCTTTGTCATGACAAATGTGTCCTTAATGTTTCCTTAGATATTCAGTGGATAGAGTAGTCCTCTTCAAATATGATCGAGATCATCTTGCATTATCTTTAAATTGACAATTTCCTTTCTAATATGCAATCACTCAATCTGGATCACTCAGTGTTCCTAAGAATCTCAACTCTTACTCAATGAGCACTGCTAGCCTTTGAACATCAAACACGACTAGTTGATCCAACTTACTGATGCTCCCCCTGTGATGCTGCTTGCAGCTTTTCTTCATCTGGTGTCATCTGATCTTGAGCCCTAAACAGGATGTCAACCTTTAGAAATTCAGAGCTAAAATCAAACGAATGCTAGGGAGCTTGATGATGTTGTTCACTGCATCTAGATCATCTTAAATCAATCACAGACTCTGTGTAAGCTCTTAACTCCAAATAAGATAGCCTTCCATCACACCATGTGACTTTAGGCATGATTAATCTTACTTGATGTCTTCTCTTTACATTTGCTGATTAGACTTGCTGTGTCAACTGATTCAGCCGTAGTGAATAGGAAACCTTAACTCTATCCATTATCCTTGTAATTTCACTCAAGGTCTGGATTTCCCTATTAACTCCTCCATTTCGTCATGAAGTCCGGAAACTGAACTTTACTCTAGAATACTCCTTTCAGTGCAGACATAACATAGAACTTCGTTCGTCAACAAATTCCATTACCTGCCCTCAAAGTGTTCTTACAACAATCTGCCTAATCTTTTGAATGTGATTAATCACTGAGATGCTTCATCTATCGAATGCAGGAACAAACACCAAAACTAAACAAGGTAGCCTTTGACTTGACTTCCCTTCAACTGACATACTTCACTAATGTCCTTCTTAAAAGAATTTCATTAGAAGTAGTCCTTTCTCACCAACTTCATCTTTACCGTCGAATCCGTTATCTTGATAAACCAAGTATTAGTTGATAAACCAAGTGTGAGAGCATCATTTGCCATAGCTAACTCTTCATTGATAAAGCTTTACTGAAAAGTTCACTTCATCTTTACATCCAAATTCCATGTCGGCTACGAACAAACTTCCTCAACCGCAGCTGAGTGAGCATCCAACCTTCTTGTTTGAGATCAAACACTTCTCCAGAAAACCTTTGACAAAGAATTCCCTAGTGCCCTTTAGAAAGTGCTTAAGTCCTTCCACAAGAAAGATGCTTCCACTGATGACAGTTCTTAACTCATGATAGCCATATCCCTTGTACATCCTTTGCTGTCATCTCCAAAGGTTACCGTTGGGGAGGTCTTCTCAACCAGTTGTGATAGAAGAGCTTTAATCTTAATCATATGCCTCGAACAATAAATGTTACGAAGTCACATAATTTTTCGCTTTCATAACATACTCTGCGATCACAAAAGATTAAGCTTCTTGGTACTCAACTTCAATTGAGTCCAGATGGGTTAGAGATATTTTCAGAGGTAACAACAGCTTCAACCTTAATATGCACAAGCTAATCTTTGACTGATCACTTCTCATATACTGCAGCCTTGACAAAGTAGTCTTTAGGCTATGAGACTAGTGATTTCAACCTAACTTAAGGTGAACTAGCAGTCTTTACCCTATTGTGACTCTTATACATGCTTTGTCTAAGATTATGCAAGTCCTAAGATATGCATTTTCAAATTTAACTAAACAAGCATGGAAATAAGAACACATGGTAAATATTCAGCTTCACTGCATAAAAGCACATGGATAGAAGAACTAACAAATTAATTACTAATTCTGTCTAATCCGTTCTGTCGTTGTCTAACGTTTTTAACTATCTCTAATTACCTAAGTCAGTTTTAGATTAAGCTTCGAATCTACATGACTTACTGACTTTGAGATAATTCTACCATCTTTTAACCAATTATCCCTAACAAGCAATACATGATCTAATATAGCATTTAAGTACAATTATGTGAGTAAAAGCAAATCATATGAAAATAAGCACATAAACAATTAACAAGTCATTTGCTATTAAGAACAAATAAAATCTGATCTATGACCTGTTTGTCTATTAGCAATTTTCACAACATTAGCAGAGGTATTAAATCACATCAAATTTAACTCAAGTTTCAGCAAATGTTTAGGAATACACTTAACCGTCTAGAACACCCTATCTAATTCTAGATATTCATTTTACTGCATATAAAATCAAGTAAGAAATGTACTGATTAAACTCATGAATCCTAGCATGCAATCTTATTCTTAGCAATCAATTAAGCATTTAAGTCCTAAGATGCTAGCATGCTATCATGAATATAATACATTCCAAAACTTAATAAACATACAGTTCTGAATTAGATAACCGTATACTAGTTAGAATGTATACCTGTGAAGTGCTTAGTGATTCATCTTCAGTGTTGGTCATTGATGCCAGATATCCATTTGGTGCATCACTGTTAGAATCATCCTTACATTTAACTTCACCAATAAATGCTCTCCCTTGCTGCATCCTCACTAATGCTTGAGATTCATACTTCAACCCAACATAGTGTCTTCATCTTTTGCTTGCTCCTTTTCTGATCTTGTAGGTGCTATACTTCATCTTGAGTAAAAGTGTTTTGTTCTGACCTCAGCTGTACCTTCCATGACGACCTCTATTTCTAGGTTTGTTGAACGAACGTATCGAAAGCTATTTTCTCCTTATTAGCAACTGAAAAGTCCATTCCCTTTTTAGGCTCAGACCGATGTGGTACAATCACATCTCCTTCCATATGCTCAGGAACAACAACCATCGGAACAAATTCATTCTCAAAACCCATCATTCATTGTGATCTCGGTCGAACACTGGAATCTTGAATTGATTTTAAGGTGCCATCTTAATATAGATTTAGTGTAGAGATAATAAACTTTTCTTATTACTTGAGTAGTAATTAAAAGAAAATTGAATTATCTCCAAATAAATCAAAGTTCCAAAACTGGTCACCAAAAATAATTCTAAGTACCCGACACTAGGCTCTGTAGATAATCTATGTCGATCTCGATCTACATCTCGATCTACATCTCGAGGTCGATCTCGATGTCGACAGATCGAGATTTACCTTAGCATATTTTAAGCCATTTTCGCAAGTCGATCTCGATCTCGATCTACAAAACTTTTGCCTATGTCGAAATTTCACCAAGTCGAAATTCTCAAAATAGATATTCTCAAGTCGAACTTTTGTCCTTGGTCGAAATTTGCTGCCTGTCACTTTCACACTTTTTGACTTTTGTGTCTTTTCTCACCTAACTCACCTAACAACCACGTGCTAGGTACAGAGTCTTCTGATAATTACTTTTTGTGCAGTGAGTCTGTCCAATCAAAAGCCAATAACACCCTTTTCACTTTATGTCTTTAGAAAAGGTAATCAAAAAGTTGCTGGGTTTATCTTCTTTACAAGAACAGCGATGAACACGTGAAGAACACCACAAACCAAAGTACCCAGTTTAATTCACAACAATTATCTAAAATACACCCAAGCTAAATAATTACACCTGGAGTATTTAAATAATTTTAGGACGAGTTTTCATTGTTTAATTAATTTAAGTACACTTTTCAAGAAAATCTTAAAAAGTAGATCTTGATTTGAAAACTCCCTAATCTTCTACCAAACACAAGGATCTGTGTTTTGTATGTCAAACATGAAGCTTTGATACCAATTGTTAGGTCCAAATGTGTTGTAGAGGGGGGGTGAATACAACTTTTTACGATTTAAGGAATATGAGAAGCAATGAGAAGCAATAAATATTATGTAATAAATCAACACAGAATTTCAAGAATATATCGTTATATTCATTGAAGGATTTGCTACAACATTCATTACAATAGTACAACAGAAGTAAAAAGAGAGGAGTAAATGATACTAAGCTCTGTGAATATACTCCCTCTCTATTACAAGTGTTTTTCTCAATATTGCTTTACATTGTGTTCAATGCTCTCTCTTGAAATGTTACACAAGTACTTCTATTTATACTACTTTGTAATCTATGACTTGTAGACTTGATCTTGTCCTTTTTGTGTACGTGGCCCAATCAGGACTCGTTAACAAAAAGTACTTTCCCAACCACTCTGGATCAACCGTTCACAATAAGCCACTTGTCCCTTGAACATTAAATGCTACATATCGACCTGCATCTCGATCTCGGCCTGGACCCATCTCGATCTCGATCTGTGTAAATCCCGATCTATGAAAATCTCGATCTCGATCTATGAGAATCTCGATCTCGATCTGTGAGAATCTCGATCTCGATCTCGATCTGCCGTGGATCGACATTTGCCTTGCAATGTTTTACCTTTAATAATCAATCTCGATCCGCATCTCGATCTGCTGTGGATCGACATTTGCCTTGGCAAATATGCACTCATCGAATGTTGACTTTCTTTAGTGACTAATTGTGGATTAACCTTTATGAGCAAGTTTCCCTAGCTTCTTCAATATTCTTCAACAAGCTCTTGAACATGGATCTCTACTACTGACATAAACTTGCTATCAATGTCCTGACACTTGATGCAACGGTCTGGTTCATAAGTGACTAGTCTTGATAGGGTTCTTGCTTCTGAATAGATTACCATGTTCAATTGGTAATGTGGCTTCCCAATAAGTGGTTCGAACATTAACTGTTAATAAACAATGTAACTTCACTAGAATCTTTTCTGGTACTTCGACAACGTCTTCATTACTACTACAATCTTGAATACTTCATTCCCTATTCTTCACTGATTGTCAGTGAGTATAACTTCAAGACTGTAGCTGTCTTCTTTAACCTCTGTCTTTACCATGTCTTCAATTCTTCTAGATTCCTATGCTTCAAACACTGTCTATCTTCAATCAATGCTGTTACACTGAAATCTTTTAGTGGCACTGCTATACTGAATCTTCAACATTTCTGAAACCCTGAAAGTCTTTAAACATTATTCTTCACTGAGGCATGAACATATAAATGAACTTCTTTCAGTGGCCTGTAGTAGACTTCAAAACTTCTTCTAATGTCTTGATTCACTGTATTTGCCTTGTCTTCATGTCTTGCTGATTTCTGTGTAATCGTAGTATTATTTACTTGTCCTGTTCTAGTGTTGAGTTATCACGATTACTATTTATACAGCTTCATCATTTCCAACATTCCATACCTTGTTTCTTTCAAAGTGATTCAACTCTTCTTGCATAACAATTATCCAATCAGGATCATTCAAGACTTCTTCAATCCTTTTTTGTTCTTCTTGAGACAAGAAGTTACTATACAAGCATTCACTTTGAGTTGCACTTCTAGTTTTGACACCATCTTTTGCATCTTCAATGATCAATTTAAAGGGATGGCTTCTTGTCCATTTCCTTTGTGGAGGTAAATTTGACCTTGAAGATAATGCTTCATGATCATTGGAATTGTTATGATCATTGTGATGTGATTGATTATTTGAGAACCCTTCCTCTGAGATGAATACTCTACTTGAAGACTGTTGAGTAGAGTTGTTATCCATTGAATGGTTATCAATTGATGTATTATCAGTCGATTGATTATTATCAACTGATAAGTTATATATTGATGCATTGACATCAATTGATGGGGTGTTTCTGGGTACTTTATTTCTTGAAATTTCTACATCAACATCACTTTCTTCACCATTTCTTGTTGATTCATTTTCAAAATGTAATAGGTCATGGTATTCTTCATCAAATAACCATTGAATCTTCTTATCATCAAAGACTACATGCATAGATTCCATAACAATGTATAACCTAAGATTGCAGACTCTGTAAGCTTTGGTTGTTATTCCATATCTAACAAATATAGCTTTATCAGCCTTGGCTTCAAACTTTCCCAGATTTTTACCTTGATTCCTTAGTACAAATCATTTGCAGCCAAAGACATGAAGAAAATTAACTGTTGGCTTATTGTCTTTCTTCATCAATTGATATGGTGTTTTGTTTTGTAGTTGATTGACCATGGAAATATTTTGAATGTAACAAGCAGTATTAATTGCTTCTACCCAAAAATATGTAGGAAGTTTTGCTTCTTCTATCATAGTTCTAGCAGCTTCAATCAAGGTCCTATTTTTCCTTTCAACTACTCCATTTTGTTGGGGAGTCTGTTAGTAATTGTGCTCTAGAGACAATACTTTTTATATTTTAAGGAAAATATTTATTATTAAGGATTATGTTTTATTGATTATTATTTATTTATTATGTTTTATTTACTGCATAATAAATTGAAAGCATAATAAATATCCTTGGAATTTTGATACGTATTATATATCTTTAAGTATGTGACTTAAAAAATGAGATTATATGAATAGTATCTTATTCCTAAAATTCCCTAGTCGAGTATTATTATTTAAGGACAATAATAATGCACAAAGACTAGTATGTTTCTTGACAGATGACCACATCTCATTGGTCATAGGTATGGGGATACTAAAGTCAAGAACAGAAGTGCATGTATCAATGCATGGCACTGGAATGACCCGCCGTGAGATTCTACATGTTAAGTAAGTGTCATAAGTAATTCTCACTATGATAATGGTGTAATGATCCTTAGACCTGAAATCATTATATTTCTATACGAGAATTAATATATTTTGATTACATTAAAAGTTACCTTTGACCGGGTGATGATAAAAGTGGACATTGGGTATATTATGAATCGTATGAGAAATATGAATGATCTAGATGGGATTTAATCCTCCTAATTTTAGGAGTGATATTATTTGTCTCTTGTTTGAGTGAGACTATGAAATGCACGGCCGTGCTCAAATGTTGATTTGATTTTAATAGTCTACTCATCGATCAAGAAAATAAAGATTAAATTATGAAGAGGATGACACGAGACATGCCTTGAGTTAATCTATAATATCAAGATTAAAGGGATTATATTACATGGAACATTATTCACGAAAGGCTTAATCGAATCACCGATTTATTATTATTACTTGGGTAGCAATGATGTATTACTAGATGCCGCTCATTGTTTACAATTTTAATTAGATATTAAAATTGTTGCCAACGTAATAATAACCTACAGGGTCACACACAAAGAACGCTTGAAGGAGAAATAATTTAAATTATGAATTTAAATTAAATAAGTAATTTATTTTATTTATGATATTAATTAAGTATGACTTAATTAATTATATAAATAGAATAAATGAATTACTTAAACTAATTCCAAAATTAATAATTAATTAATTAAGTGAGACTTAATTAAATAATTTAGAATTTTGGATTAGTATTAATTATAATTGGATTATAATTAGAAAACTTATTCCTCTCTCTATATAATCTCTTTATGGGCTGATTTAATAAAATAGAGATTTTACAAAAACCCTAGCCGTTCTGAGAGAGGAGGAAGATAGAGAGAGAAGAAGTTTTCGGGTGCTAGTACACATCAATCCTTCATGAAAAGTGTTCGTGTGGATACCGTAGAGCGTAGATCGCGAATTAAACAAGTTTTGGACCTCCATTAATCTTCCATTAATGAACTGTTAAAACTTCTAAAGGTATTTATTCTTTATCTCCGAATTAAATCTTTTGTTTTCGCATGGATCCTACAGAGGGTTTCGCTATTTTGATTTATTTTTCGCGTTTATTCTGCTGCGTTTGTGTCACGAAACCCTACAATGGCATCAGAGCTACTTGCGAAACATTTTAATTCGGTTATGTGCTTAACAGTTTTTGATATATAAGCATGTATGCGATCTATCATGATTTTATATTGATATAATATGTATATGTTTATATATATTATGAATATATGATATTCATATGATGTATAATCATGTGATGATTATGTGTGTTGATGCATGTATATGATACATGTTTGTTCTTATTATGGGAATCGTATTCGATACGAATTCTGAAACGGCTGTCGTTGATTTTCTGAAATCTGTGTCCGTTGTCCGATTTTTGCGAACGATATGTGTTTTCTGACTGGAATCGGGTCACTGAGCAATACTGACATAGTCAGCTCTGCGTCTGTAAGCTATTAGATGTCGTTACAGCCTCCAAAATGGTGATTTATTATTTTCTGAAAATTATTTGATTTTCTAAAATTTTGAGTATATGTATGTATATATTATGAATATATGATATTCATGTAATGTATAATCATATGATGATTGTATGTATCTCTGTATATGTATATATGATATATGTTTGTTTTTGTTATGGGAATTGTATATGATACGATTTCTGAAACACCGTCAGATTTGGAGAAATCTGATTGCTGTATCCGATTTTCGTAAACGATATGTGTTTTCTGACTAGAATTGGGCCAATGAACAAAACTGATAGCTATGCTATCATCTACGGGTCTGTAAGGCGTTTGACGTCGTTAAGGGCCTCGAAATAGCGATTTATTGTCTTCAGAAATCTGTTTTTAATTTTCTGAAATTTCGAAATTTGTTACATATGATTATATGATATGATTATATAATATGAGATATATTATATGTGTTATATGATAGAATGGTGGATGGTTATGGCCTAAAGACCCATAGGATAGTGGTTTTGATTTATGGTTTTGGTTTCTAAATACGACTTGCATGTCGTTTATTCATTGTAATTTAATTATCTCGAATGTAACTCGAGTTCTTCTTGTAATTTCATTAGAATAGTTTTATTTTTATTATTCAATGTAATTATCAATGAAGACTTGCAAGCAAGGAGGCGATCCAAAAGGGGATGATGGAGCAATGAAGAAAGAAGACATGTAATAGATAGTATTTTTAAAACCACCATAGACTGACCTTGATATTTCCATTAGCTTGGAAATATCATATAGGATGGGGCCATAACCAAACACGTTTAATTTACGCACATTACATATATGTATATGATTGCATGTATTGGTATGTATGCGTAGATATAATTGAGATGCATGCTTAATATTGATTAATCATGTATGTATTAGATACGACACCCATGCCATGTTTGCTTAAACAAGATAAAATCTGTAACGATTCAAGATTTTAAAATTAACAAACGATCATGAGATTCTTGTGTTTATGAAATATGAATTTTTAAAACACGGAATTAAATATGGATTTTTGATGTCTATAATTGGGATTTTCTGACAAAAGCGGATATGCGTATTCGTAAGGCTGATGGGTTTTAAGTGTGACCATTGGTATCCTCCATCTACCTGGGAAATGAACAATTTAAGATGTCGATTTGAAATATTTGGTTCAAGGAAAAATTGAGGATCTCTTTATGATGTGATCATGATCGTTATAAATTTTCTAAAACCCCTTAACAAAATATTAAGTTTTACTCGGATGCTTTCCAATGAATGAACACTCATCGAATCCTAGATCGATAAGGGGAAGGACTGTCAGTGGCAGGGGACTCCTATCTATCGTGGTGAGATGCGACGAATATAAACGGTTATATTCGGCCGTTGTATCATTGGGTCTAACTTAACTGAGTCGTCATAATAAGTGAAAATAAACGGTTATATTCAACTATTATGAACTTAGAAGCATAGAGTTTGGTTAAAAGTCTATTAGATAGATAAGATCAATCGTTGTTCACCAAACTATCCAAGAATTATATATGATATAATTGACAACTGTTGTCTACCTAAATAATCATTTTCTAAGGACTTCCAGTGGTTGACTTAGGACATGACGAAATATGGATCTTGGCTCACTAGAAAGAATTATGGGATATACTTTCCAAATTAATAGTAAGGGCTATTAGTTTGATAAAAATAGTGGGAGGTATATGATGATATACCATAATCACTTAAACATAATTAATATTAAAATTGCAATCTAGTTTATTTTATGCACTTTAATATTGTAGATATCAAATGATAAACACAAACAACTTCTCTTTGCGATCAGTTCTTGAGAAGGACAAGTTGACGAGAATATATTTCCTTGACTGACATAGGAGCTTGAGGATCGTCCTCGGGCACCACGATATTAGTCAAATCTCTTCCCCTGCTCTTAAAGTTAGAATGTAACATGTGCAAATCATAGTGCTTATTGGAAGCAAATTGATGTTGCGACTGATGTTTCATGTCTCATGCTCGCAAATATATGTGCTGAGCTTAAGAAGCAATACAAGCATATAGATGCTTATGAAACGATTGAGCACAAGATATATTTGAAAGGGCACTATAAACTTACAAGTAGGGAGAGTGAGACCCGGTTACACCACATGTTCTAAAGATTATAGGGTATAATGAATACCATTGATATTTTGGGTTTCCAGATTGGTCTGGAGACAGCTAGATTTGATCTTACAATCTCTGGACAAATATTATTCTTGTTTTGTTATGAACAATAAAGTGAATAAGATTGGTAAAACACCCATTGAGTTGCTAAGCATGTTGAGAACTGCTGAAAGTAATATGATAAATGCATGAACTACTACTATATTGATGGTAAACATAGGGAATGCAAAAGGGAAAGGAAAATGGAAAGGCAAGGAGAAGATTTGATCTAGTTCCGTTGTCAAACCAAAGTCCAATCCCTAAAGCAGACTCTAAAGTCTGAATGAGGTGTTGATAAAGAAGACGATTGTCACTTCTGTGGAAAGTTGGGAGACTGGAAATTAAACTGTCATGCTTAATTGGAAGATCTGAAGATGATGATCAATAAGGGTCAAGCTTAAGGTATCGGGTTGGAATTGGAGTAAAGATAGTTGCTCTGGTTCGAGGAACTCGTTACTTAATTTTTGGCCTATAAGGAAAATTTAGAACTTAATAATTGTTATAGCGTGCTTGCAATTGGCAGAGACATTATTTCAGTTTCTTGTTTGGACAAGAAAGGCTTTTTCATTTTATAACAATAGTTGTTTATTCTATTTTGATGATGACCCTTATAATGTTGCACATCTAATTAACAATTTATATGTTCTAAAGTGACTCACATAAAATATTACCTTTGGCACTGTTGTTGAGGCCATATTAATGAGAAACGCATTTTCAGAATACATAAGGATGCATTCATGGAAAAGTTTGATTATGAATTATACAAAAGGATGCGAATCTTGGCTTATTTGGCAAAATGACTAAAGCTCCTTTTACCGGACATGGTGAAGGGATCATTGAATGGGTATGACTTATACATAGTGATGTATGTGGTCATATTTGTACGATGACAAAAGGTAGATTTTATTAACTTCATAAAATTTACTAATTATTTTAGTAGATACGGATATATGTATCTTTTGAAGAACTAATCCGAATCATTTGAAAAGTTTAAAGACTATAAAGATGAAGTAGAAAATATCAAAGAAAGGTTTTTGATAGGAGGGATCACACCTTGTTGGACATGGTGCGATCAATGTTGAGTCGATAAATCTTCCAATTAGTTTCTGGGGTTGCACTCTGGAAACGGCTCCACATACACTTAACATTGTTCCTACTAAAATGGTTCAAAAGAATCCTTATGAGATATGGACTGAGAAACGTCACAGCATGTCATTTATGAAAATTTGGGGATGTGAAGCGTTTGTGAAATGTCTAATCTATGACAAGCTAGGACCAAAATCAGATAAATGTAATTTTGTGGAATACCCAACTGAAACAAGGGGTTATTCTTTCTATAATCCTTCCGAGAATAAAGTGTTTGTTGCTCGAACTGCTGAGAGACAGTGGGAGGATAATAGATCTCAATGAAGTTTGAGACCCACATGATAATGTTGAACCAATGGAGGAACCTGAGCAGAATATACAAGAAAAATAATACTGCTCAAGAAACACAGGTATTCGTAGGTCTAGTAGGATTCGCCATGAGCTCGAGAGATAATATGGATTTCTCTTGACTCAAGATGGTGATGTGATGCTTATGGATGAAGATGAGCCTCTCACCTACCAAGACGCTATGAACACTCCAGATTCTAAGAGATGGCCGGATGCTATTAAATCTGAGATGGAATCCATGTATACTAATCAAGTATGGACTTTGGTTGATCCACCTGAAGGGGTAAAACCTATAGGGTGCAAGTGGGTTTTCAAGAAGAAGACCGACATGGATGCTAATGTACAGACCTATAAGGCACGATTGGTGGCAAAAGATTTCATGAAAATTCATGGTATTGACTATGATGAGACCTTTTCACCAGTTGTTATGGTCATGTCCATCAGGATTTTGCTTGCTATAGCTGCTTACTATGACTATGAAATCTGGCAAATGGATGTCAAAACCGCTTTCTTAAATGAGAGCCTTGAAGAAGATATGGATGTGTACATGACACACCCTAAGGGTTTTGTTGATCTAAAGGATGTTGGAAATGTATGTAAGTTGCGCCGATCCATTTATGGATTAAAGCAGGCCTCGAGGAGATGGAACATTTGTTTTCATGAAACAGTAAAAAAGAGTTTGACTTTATTCAGAATGAAGATGAAACTTGTGTTTACAAGAAGTTTAGTGGGAGCCATGTGGCATTCCTAGTATTATATGTTGATGATATATTACTAATAGGGAATGACATTCCTTCTCTACAGACTGTGAAGACTTGGTTGAGAAATAATTTCTCAATGAAAGACTTAGGCGATGTGACATATATATTAGGGATCGAGATCTATAGAGATAGATCAAGGTGATTGATCGGCCTAATTTAGAGTACATACATTGACAAAGTTTTGCATCGATTTCAAATGCAAAGAGACTAAAATGGATATGTCCCAATGTCTCATGGGATAGTGATCTCAAAATAAAATTTGTCCTAAATCATTGGATGATAGGGACTGTATGAGTAAAATTCCATATGCATTAGCAATTGGTTTTATAATGTATGCAATGATATGTACTTGTCCTGATGTCTCGTATGCTTGAACCATGATGAGTAGATACCGATCTAATCCAGGTGAAGGTCACTGGACGACAGTCAAGAATATTCTTAAGTACTTAAAGAGGACTAAAGATTCATTCTTGTTATATGGAGGAGATGTGAAGCTAGTTGTAAGAGGTTTCAGTGACACTGGTTTCTAGACAGATAACGATAATTTAATGTTTCTGTCTGGCTTTGTGTTTTATTGAGATGTTGTATGCTGGAATGGTTCACAACAAAGACAATTGTTGATTTTACAATAGAACCTGAGTATATTGATACTTGTGAAGCAGCCAAGGAGGCTGTTTGGGCATGTACTTAGGAGATATCACCTAATTAATGAGATTAATGATCAAGGAGATATACATATATGTAAAGTGTATACTAATAATAATATTGCAGACACACTGACTAAGGCTTTGTCGCAGCAGAAGCACGAAAGTCACACTAGTTCCATGAGTATTAGATACTTGGGTAATTGGCTCTAGTGCAAGTGGGAGATTGTTAGTAATTGTGCTCTAGAGACAATACTTTTTATATTTTAAGGAAAATATTTATTATTAAGGATTATGTTTTATTGATTATTATTTATTTATTATGTTTTATTTACTGCGTAATAAATTGAAAGCATAATAAATGTCCTTGGAATTTTGATACGTATTATATATCTTTAAGTATGTGACTTAAAAAATGAGATTATATGAATAGTATCTTATTCCTAAAATTCCCTAGTCGAGTATTATTATTTAAGGACAATAATAATGCACAAAGACTAGTATGTTTCTTGACAGATGACCACATCTCATTGGTCATAGGTATGGGGATACTAAAGTCAAGAACATAAGTGCATGTATCAATGCATGGCACTGGAATGACCCGCCGTGAGATTCTACATGTTAAGTAAGTGTCATAAGTAATTCTCATTGTGATAATGGTGTAATGATCCTTAGACCTGAAATCATTATATTTCTATACGAGAATTAATATACTTTGATTACATTAAAAGTTACCTTTGACCGGGTGATGATAAAAGTGGACATTGGGTATATTATGAATCGTATGAGAAATATGAATGATCTAGATGGGATTTAATCCTCCTAATTTTAGGAGTGATATTATTGGCCTCTTGTTTGAGTGAGACTATGAAATGCACGGCCGTGCTCAAATGTTGATTTGATTTTAATAGTCTACTCATCGATCAAGAAAATAAAGATTAAATTATGAAGAGGATGACACGAGACATGCCTTGAGTTTAATCTATAATATCAAGATTAAAGGGATTATATTACATGGAACATTATTCACGAAAGGCTTAATCGAATCACCGATTTATTATTATTACTTGGATAGCAATGATGTATTACTAGATGCCGCTCATTGTTTATAATTTTAATTAGATATTAAAATTGTTGTCAACGTAATAATAACCTACAGGGTCACACACAAAGAACGCTTGAAGGAGAAATAATTTAAATTATGAATTTAAATTAAATAAGTAATTTATTTTATTTATGATATTAATTAAATATGACTTAATTAATTATATAAATAGAATAAATGAATTACTTAAACTAATTCCAAAATTAATAATTAATTAATTAAGTGAGACTTAAATAAATAATTTAGAATTTTGGATTAGTATTAATTATAATTGGATTATAATTAGAAAACTTATTCCTCTATCTATATAATCTCTTTATGGGCTGATTTAATAAAATAGAGATTTTACAAAAACCCTAGCCGCTCTGAGAGAGGAGGAAGATAGAGAGAGAAGAAGTTTTCGGGTGCTAGTACACATCAATCCTTCATGAAAAGTGTTCGTGTGGATACCGTAGAGCGTAGATCGCGAGAGCGGGATACGTGGTGATTAAACAAGTTTTGGACCTCCATTAATCTTCCATTAATGAACTGTTAAAACTTCTAAATGTATTTATTCTTTATCTCCGAATTAAATCTTTTGTTTTCGCATGGATCCTGCGGAGGGTTTCGCTATTTTGATTTATTTTTCGCATTTATTCTGATGCGTTTGTGTCACGAAACCCTACAGAGTCCTTGGTGTAGAGAAATGATGAGTGACACCTTTTTCTTCACAGAATTCTTTCATTGTTGCATTCTTGAATTCAGTACCATTATCACTTCTTATTTTCTTGACCTTCCATTTAGTGTCATTGTCAACATTCTTCACATGATTGATAATGAATTTTCTTACCTCGTCCTTAGAGTGTAAGAAATATACACATGTATATCTAGTGAAGCCATCCACTATTACTAAGGCATATTTCTTTTCGGCAATTGACATGATGTTGACTGGACCAAATAAGTCCATGTTTAATAATTTCATAGGCTTATCAATTGATGATTCAGACTTTGACTTGAATGATGCTTTCCTTTGTTTTCCCTTTTGACAGGCATCACATAGTCCATCCTTGGTGAATTCCATCTGTGGAATCCCTCTAACCAGATTCTTTCTAACCAATTGATTCATGGCTTTGAAATTCAAATCGACTAGTTTCTTGTGCCAAATCCAACTTTCATCTGTATTGGCTTTGCTAAGTAGACATGTCATTGAATTTGCCTTTATAGAATTAAAATCAGCCACATAGAAATTTCCTTTTCTTTCACCAGTTAGAAGAATTTCACCAGATTATTTATTGGCTATGATGCATGATTCAGTTGAAAACCACACACCATTTCCATTATCACACAGTTGACTAATACTGAGCAAATTGTGCCTCAATCCATCAACTAGTGTTACAGGTTCAATGATAACATTTTCTCTTGCAATTGAGCCATATCCCAGAGTAAAACCTTTATTGTTATCTCCAAAAATAACTCATCGGTCATCCTTTTCCACAAAATTTATGAGCAGGGACAAATCTCCAGTCATATGCCTATAACATCCACTATCCAGATACCAGAGATTTTCCTTCCTGAAAAAACAATCATGTTGCTTTTGGTACCCAAGTTGCCTTGGGTCCTCTTTTATTAGTTGCAGCCTGAACCTTGGTTGCCAACTTTGGTTCCTTTTGTTTTGATGGATTTAAATCCACTTTAACTTTGGGAGTTAGCTTTTGGGGCTTAGACGCCTTGGAACTCATGGCAGAATTTCCATGCATTTCATTATCTACATTAGGCATGTTCCATGACATTCCAGGCATGTTCATATTGGCATATGCAAAGAAAGGATTGCACATGTATGAAACTTGTGCATAAGGCGTATGAACATTAGATGCAACAAAATTAGAAGACATGACATTCATGAGCATAGGATTGGTAAGCATGACATTTGCAGACATGGCATATGCATTTAAATCATTTGAAGATATGGAGTTCTTTTCTTTCTAGCATTGCATAGACAAATGATTTACACTACCACATTTAGCACACACCTTTCTAGGTGCATATATATCAGGAGTATAATTGTTGTGCTTGTTTATGCCCACTTTACCATTCCTATTCTTTTTCTTTTTCTCGAACTTAGGTTGGTTAATTTCTACATGTGCTATCTCTTCTAATTTTGCTTTCAATTGACTCTTGGATAAGCTACATATTTTGATCTTCTTAACCTTAGCCTCAACTTGATTCTTGGTTTCCTTACAAAACTTGATAGGGGTGCTAAAGTTGTTCTTCTTATCAGCCATTGATGATTTACTTATTGATGGATGCTTATCAATTGATTCAGCATCAATCGATTGATAATCCTTATCAGTTGATGAGGGATTAGCAGTCGATTGATCTTTATCCATAGAAGTATCAGCCAATGGCTTGCCTACTAATTTAGGGGATTCTCCTAGAGCGAACATTAATAATTTGTTTGTGTTAGGAATTATGAGATTTGATGATAATAAATTACTTAGAATTACAAAAGGGATTTAAATTTCATTGTAACTAGTCGATGGATATATGAATTATAAATATCCATTGACTAGGAAACTAGTTATCAGTTGAACCTTGTTAATCAACTGATAAATTGGATTGTAACATTTGATTTATGTTTCATTATCAATTGATTGTATTGCATTAATAGATGATGTGAAGTAGTCGACTGATGTTATTGACTTCAATTAATAGCTTATCAACTAATGTGAAGAATGGTTGATCAATTGTAAATATTTTAAGTCAGAATTATGACAAACGAAGTGATCAACAGATATTGGAATCAATGGATAAAGGCTATCAACGGATAAAGGCTATTAACAGATAAAGGCAATCAACTAATAAAGGACCATCAATGGATAAGGAGTCGATGGATAATCTAACTATCCATCGATACATCAATTGATCGATGGATAACCTATCCATCGATGGATGAGCAAAGGAGAATCAACTGATAAGCCTAACAGCAATTATCAGTTGATCAAAATTTTCTAAATTAGTTAAAGACAAAAGGAATGTAAACTTTGCAGAAACTAAATCAATGGAAGACTGTCATGTCAGGACTATGAAGACTTTCAAGGCAACACAGTCTTCAAGGAATGGATCAAGACAAAGATATCTCCAGGACTAGACAAATTCTAATGAAGACTGTGAATGTAACTAATTTCTATTTTCAGTAAACATTATAAAGTGTATTCTATAATGTTATCAGTCGATAGAAATAGATGTAGAAGAAAACTACTATATAGTGGTTAGTAGTCTCTTGTAGCAAAGTGTGTGAATGTAAGCATTGAAGTTAAAAACACAACACTTTGTATGAAGCTTGGTAATTTTACCAAGATTAATTGAAAGCAAAAATACACTAGTGAAAAAACCAATCCACTAGTAATTTTTATATTGCCTGTCTTGTTTTCAATTTATAAGTATTACATTCTTAGTTCAATTAGCTCTTTTTTTCATACACTCAAACACTTTTGTTGAACAAACTTAAATCCGCAAGAATTTAAAATAATCCTTAAGTTTGTATTCAACCCCCCTTCTCTAAACTTATTGTACTCAAGGTGAAAGGCAGAGTGTTTAAACTTGTAACACTATAATTTATGTAACTCAACTAAAGAAAAGATACTTAACCCGAAGACAATCAAGAATAAGAAGTCACAAAGAAATCAATACAAATGAAGACAAAGTAATTGATACAGTTCAACATGGTAAATATGATCAAACAAAGAAGAAATCATTGGAAGAAGTTCAAGTTAAAGTTGTTCATGCCCCAGTGATTTGTAACTCAAAGGATCAAGATCATAACTATCAGTATCAATAAGACTAATTGATTTCAAGTGAAAAAGAAGGAAAGCAATTGTTGGAAAGCCACATCTCTAATTGAACATGGTAATCTATTCAGAAGCAAGAAACCTATCAAGACTAGTCACTTATGAACCAGACCAGTGCATCAAGTGTCAGGACATTGGTAGCAAGTTCATGTCAGTAGTAGAGTTCCAAGTTCAAGAGCTTGTTGAAGAAAATAGAAGACATGAAGAAATCACAAGTTCAAGATGTTGCATTGAAGTTTCAAGTTGAAGCCCAGAATTTCTCTAAGTACTTACAAGGGAACCTATGTAGAAATTCCTATCTAGAAATTCTGGATAAGTTTCTACTTAGAGCCAAGTAGAAATTCTGGAGTTGGAAATATTTTCCAAGTACTCAACTCAGGAAGCTATCTCGAATTTCCTATGTCGAAATTCCTAAGTCGAATTTCCTATGTAGAAATTCTGGAGGTGAAAATATTTTCTAAGTACTCAGGAAGAAGGCTATCTCGAATTTTCTATGTAGAAATTCCTAAGTAGAAATTCCTATGTAGAAATTCTACTTAGAATTCGAGATAGAGCCAAGTAGAATTTCCTATGTAGAAATTCTACATAGAGGACAGTTTCAACATGACACATGGCATCATCCTAGTGGCAGATTTCCAAGCTTTCAAGACAAGATAAGATTCACGTGGACAACATTGGGCCACTCATATCTTATCTTTTGAAGACTACAAGTCATAGATTACAAAGTAGTATAAATAGAAGTACTTGTGTAACTTGTAATCAAGTGAGAGCAATATTCGAGAGAAACACTTGTAATAAAGAGAGAGTATATTCACAGAGCTTAGTATCATTTACTACCCTCTTTACTTCTGTTGTACTATTGTAATGAATGTTGTAGCAACCCTTTCAAGTTATATATAAGACATATATTCCTTGAATCATTGTGTTCATTTATTACATAGTATTTATTGCTTCATTGATTCGAAAAGTTGTATTCACCCCCCCCCCCCCCTCTACAACACATTTGGACCTAACAATTGGTATCAAAGCTATATGTTTGACAAACAAAACATAGATCCTTGTGTTTGGTAGAAGATTAATGAGTTTTCTCTTCCAGATCTAATTTTCGAGTTTTTCTTGAAAAGTGTGCCTTAATTTTTTTTTGGTGAAAACTCATCCCAAAAATTATTTAAATACTCCAGGTGTTATTATTTAGCTTGGGTGGATTTTAGATAATTTTGGTGAATTAATCTGGGTACTTTGGTTTGTGGTGTTCTTCACATGTTCATCACTGTTCTTGGTAAAGAAGACAAAACCAGCAACTTTAGATCTCCTTTTCAAAAAGACAAAAAGTGAAAAAGGTGTTATTGGCTTTTGATTGGACAAAATACTCACAGCATAAAAAGAATTGTCAGAAGACTCTGTACCTTTCACGTGGGTGTTAGGTGAAGTTAGGTGAGTTAAGTCATAAAAGTCAAAAAGTGTGAAAGTGACCTGCAGCAATTTTTTTTTCTCCAAGGCAAAAGTTCTACATAGAATATCTACTTCAGAATTTCTACTTAGAAATTTCGACTTGACAATTTCTACTTAGAAATTTCGACTTGACAGAATTTCGACTTGGTGAAATTTCGACTTGGCAAAAGTTCCACATAGAAATTTCGACTTAGCCTAGTCTTGTGTACTTAAGTTTTTTTTTTGACCAGTTTTTGAACTTTGATTTATTTTGAGATAATTCAATTTTCTTTTAATTACTACTCAAGTAATAAGAAAAGTTTATTATCTCTACTTTAAATCTATATTAAGATGGCACCTAAAAATCAATTCAAAATTCCAATGTTCGACCGAGATCACTATGAAGAATGGGTGTTGAGAATGAAATTATACCTTGAGTCCATTAACCCTGAATACTTGGAAGTCCTTGACAAAGGTAAATTTGTTCCAATGGTGGTTGTTCCTGAGCATATGGAAGGAGATGTGGTTGTACCACAGCGGTCTGAGCCTAAAAAGGCAGCGGACTTTTCAGATGCCGATAAGGAGCAGATAGCCTTTGATACATCCGTTCGACAAACATTGGTGGAATCCCTCGATCACGAAATGTTTAATGTAGTTAAAGGACTAACTACAGCCAAGAAGATCTGGGATAAGATATAGGTCGTCATGGAAGGTACAGCTGAGGTTAGAAGTAACAAGACACTCATACTCAAGATGGAGTATGACACTTTCAGGATAAGAAAAGGAGAAAGCATAACAGATGTCTATCTAAGATTCAGTCAGTTGGTGTTGGATTTGAATCTGAGAGGTATAACTCTCCCCATGATTGAAGTCAACACGAGATATCTAAGGAACCAGCCAAAAAGCATTGAACATAGAGTCTACGCTGTAAGAGAAACCAGAGATTTGCATATAACTTCTCTGGAAGAGTATTATGGAATTCTAAAGACCTATGAGCTGGAGACCCTTCAAGATCAAGCATGGGACAATGATTCAAGAGGAAAAGAAGTGGCATCAGGATTGGTTGCTGATGAGGGAGAGTCTAAGAAGGCAATGGTTGCAGAAAAACCTAGATCATCACCTGCATCTCATCAAGTTGATAATGATGATGAATGCACCTCAAATAGTGATGATGACTACTTCACCCAAGAAGAGCTGGACAACATGGATGATAGTGTCGTGGCATACATGGCGAGGAAGTTCAGCAATATCAGATTCAAAAAGAGTAACCGACCACAGAGAAAATCTTCATCTTTCTATCGGGTTACAAGGGGTGGTGGCAGTTCTTCAGGTTACAAAGGAAAAGGCAAGAGTTCTAGCTACAAATCTCCTTTGGATTTCAAAATGAAGTTCAAATGCTATAACTGTGGTGAAGCTGGACATTTTGCTACGGACTGCAAGAAGCCGAAACAGACTTATCCAAAAGAAAGTTATGAAGCCCTCAAAAGCAAGTATGAAGCCCTGGTGAAGGAAAGACATGGAAAAAGAGCTTTAGTTGTAACAGAAGGTAGAGCTTGGGATGATTCAGACGAGGAAGAAGTTATTCATGCAAACTTTGCCCTCATGGCTGAGACATCAGAAGAACCAGAGGTACCAGTTCTAACCCTTAAGGAAGAAATGTCTATTGATGATTATAAGGTGCAGATCGGGGCTCTTAGCGAAGAGATCTATATGTTGTGCAAAAGCCTAAACACTTCTCAAAAGGAACAGAAAACACTTGTTGCCAAATGCAGAATGCTTGAGGCAAAAGTGGATGAGTTAGAGGCTATTTGCACTGTAGATACTTCCCTAAGAGACTCTATTAAATCTTTGGAACACAAGCTTAGCCTTAAAGATGAAATAGAAGCATGTCTTAGGAATAAACTAGCTGAGTTAGAAACAAAATGCGAAGCTTATAAACTAGCTGCTAGTAAGGTGAATGTTGACAGTGACACATTTAAGAAGATAACTGGAGTTGGTGTAGGTCTTGATTATTCTGACTTATCTAAGAAAGAAGGGAAAAGACCTGTAGACATTAGTTCCAGTAAGACCAAGACTGAAATACCTACTTTTCTTAAATCAGCTGTCAAACCCATCTTTAAACACTTCGTTCCTCAAGTAGAAGAAGAGACTGAATTATTAGTTAGATATGAGATAGAGATGGAAGATCGAAAGAAAGAACAACCTGTAACTCCTATTAAATCAGTTAAAATCAAATCCACTAGAGAAGAATCTAGACAAGGATTAGGAGCTAAGGCTGTTAAACAACAGAAAAAGGAAAAAGGCATAAAAGAGGTTAAGGCAGAACGTGTTAAGAAAGAGTGCTATCATTGTAAATCTACTGAACATCTTTCTTACGCATGCAAATCTAACATGAATATTCCTATTACTCATGCCATGCCTGTACCACACACAATGAATAACATGCATATGAACCATGCACAATGTGGTCAACCTAATTGTATGCCATACACTTTTAATGTCATGCAAACATTTGTAAACTTGATGAATGCAACTAGCCAATCATGTCAAAATTCTACTGCTAGTTCTAATGTCAAAAAGAAGCATGTTAGAGCTAAGACTGCCAGTCCTCCTAAAGTTAGGAGTGACAAACCTTCTCCTAAGACTAACAAAATTGTCAAGTCTGAAAGAGGAAAAGACGAAGTCGAAAGCTCGAGTAATGTTAAAGTAGGTGCATCTACTGTTGTTAAAACTGATAATTCTCGATCTTATAGAAAAGCCGGGCCCAATCAAACATGGGTTCCGAAGAACGCCTAATCAATCTGTCATTGCAGGGCATTAAGCGAAAAAGGAATAAAGTTATATGGGTGCTAGACAGTGGAGCATCGAGGCATATGACAGGAAACAAGTCCCTGCTTACAGAGTTGGTTATGAAGGCTGGCCCTTATGTTACCTTTGGAGATGACAGCATTGGTGTGACAAAGGGATATGGCAAACTGAAATCTGGTAATGTCATCATTGAAGATGTTTCCTATGTTGAGGGACTAAAACACAATCTGTTGAGTATCAGTCAATTTTGTGACAAAGGATATGAAGTTATATTCAACAAGAGAGGTGTATCAATCACTCACATTAAGGAAGGTTCGTTGGCTTTGAGAGGAGTTCGAAAGGCAGATCTTTTTGTTGCTGATATGGATTCGGCAAACCAGAATGAAGTGACCTGTTTCTATAGCAAAGCGTCAGATGATGAAAGCTGGCTATGGCATAAGAAGCTGTCTCACTTGAACTTCAAAACGATGAATGCTCTCGCAAGGCGAGAACTGGTGAAAGATCTACCTCAAATGGAGTTTGCTCCTAAAGGACTCTGTGAAGCCTGTGAAATGGGAAAGTCAAAGCGAGCATCGCACAAGAGTAAAGAAATTTCTAGTGTCACTGAGCCTCTGCAACTCCTTCATATGGATTTATTTGGCCCAGTGAATGTCCTATCATTGTCTAGGAAAAGATATGCTTTGGTAATCGTGGATGACTTCTCAAAATATACATGGGTATTGTTTGTAATGACAAAAGACGAAGTACCTTTCCAAATCATTGATCACATCACTGAGATTGAGAATGTATCAACACTCACTGTGAAGACGATAAGATCAGACAACGGCACAGAATTTAAAAATGCAATATTGAATGACTTCTGTGTTTCTAAAGGAATACGTCATCAGTACTCAGCCCCGAGAACTCCACAACAGAATGGAGTAGTTGAAAGGAAGAACAGAACATTGGTCGAAGCAGCAAGAACTTTGTTGTATGAATCGAAACTTCCTCTATACTTTTGGGCCGAGGCAGTGAGTACAGTATGTTACACTCAGAATAGAACCTTGATCATAAAAGATAAAGAAAAGACACCATGTGAACTAATGAATAACAGAAGACCAACAATCAAATACTTTCATGTCTTTGGAGCTAAATGCTATGTACTTATAGATGATGAAAATCTAGGCAAATTTGAAGCAAAAGCGCGTGAAGGGATATTTGTTGGTTATTCTACAAATACGGTGGCAGCTTATCGGGTATTCTTGGTGAATGAACGGAAAGTGACTGAAAGCTACAATGTCAGATTCGACGATACCAAACTCCCATCAATTTCTAAAGATAATAGTGAACCTGAGTCCCTAAAATTTCATAATCTGGACTTGGATGAAATTGAGGATGAACCTGAGTTGGTTGTTACTTCAAATATACCAAGTGATCGTGAAGCTATACCTGAGTCTAGTGGACAATCGAATTCTATGAGATCAGAAGAAACTTCTTCCGCACGTTCTGGCAACAACTCAGGGGGAGTAAATAGCAGCTCAAGAACAGGTGATCAAGACTCGAGGAGAAATGACACTAGTTCTGTAGGAGCTGGTACTAACTCAGGGGGAGTTAGTAGAAACAACACAAGTAGTCAGCACAAAAATTCAGAAAGTCAAGCTGAATCCTCAAGACAATTACCAAGAGAACGGGTATGGAGTAGAGACCATCCGTTTGAATTAATTATTGGTGATCCAGATGCTGGTGTGACTACTAGAAGATCTACAAGAGCTGACATGGCAAATATCTGTTTGTACTCTGGGTTCTTGTCCAAACTAGAACCTAAAGAAATAGAAGAAGCTCTTGGTGATGCTGATTGGGTGATTGCAATGCAAGAGGAGCTCAATCAGTTTGAAAGGCAGAAAGTTTGGAAGCTGGTACCCCGACCAAAGAACAGATCAGTAATTGGAACTAAGTGGGTATACAGAAATAAACTGGACGAAAACGGACTTGTAACACGAAACAAGGCTCGTTTGGTAGCAAAAGGTTACTCTCAACGAGAGGGAATTGATTATGATGAAACCTACGCTCCAGTTGCAAGACTTGAGGCAGTCAGGATGTTCTTAGCCTTTTCAGCACACAAGAATTTCAAGGTTTTTCAGATGGATGTGAAAAGTGCCTTCCTGAATGGAGAGCTAGAAGAAGAAGTGTATCTGGAACAGCCACCTGGCTTCATTGATCCAGAACTTGAAGATTTTGTGTTTCTTCTCTTCAAAGCTGTCTATGGCCTCAAGCAATCCCCAAGACGATGGTATGAAACCCTATCATTGTTCTTAATTGAAAATGGTTTTATTAGGGGAGTAATTGATAAAACATTGTTCTACAAAAATGTAAAGGATGATTTGATACTTGTTCAAGTGTATGTGGACGATATTATTTTTGGGTCATCTAATGAGCGCTTGTGCGAGAAATTTGCCAAGTTAATGCAGGATAAATATGAGATGAGCATGATGGGGGAGCTGTCTTTCTTCCTTGGATTACAGATCAGTCAAAGAAAAGAAGGAATCTTTATCTGTCAATCCAAGTACATCAAAGATTTACTCAAGAAGTACAATCTTGAAGATGCATCAGCAGCTAAAACTCCCATGCCAACAGCCACGAAGCTTGATGAAGACAAATCAGGTAAACCAGTTGACATCACAAGCTATCGAGGTATGATTGGCTCACTTCTCTATTTAACTGCAAGTAGACCCGATATCATGTTCGCAACGTGTTTGTGTGCAAGGTTCCAAGTGGATCCTAGAGAGTCACATCTCATAGCTGTCAAACGAATCTTTAAGTATCTCAAGGGAACACCAAATCTAGGGATTTGGTACCCAAGAGATACAGGTCTTAATCTAATAGGCTATTCGGATTCAGACTATGCAGGTTGCAGGATCGATAGGAAAAGCACATCTGGTGCTTGTCAATTCCTAGGCAGAAGATTGGTGTCCTGGCAAAGTAAAAAGCAACATACAGTATCTACTTCTACTGCTGAAGCTGAGTACATTGCTGCTGGAAGCTGTGTAGCTCAAATACTGTGGATGAGGAACCAATTGAAAGATTATGGCATGGAACATACAAAGATTCCAATCATGTGTGACAACACTAGTGCCATTGACATGACCAACAATCCTGTAGATCACTCCAGAACCAAGCACATAGACATCAGATATCATTTCATCAGAGAACATGTCGAGGAGGGGACTGTGGAGTTACATTTTGTACCCACAATGCAACAAATTGCAGATATATTCACCAAGCCTCTTGATGAAGTAACATTCAATAGGTTGGTTGGTGAATTGGGGATGCTTAACACAAGTTAGTAAATCCTCCTATCTGTAAAATCCAAGTTTTTGATCATTTACATATGTTTGTTTTTCTTGTTAATTGCCTAGTTGAAAACATGTGTAAATAATCTTTAAAATTGCTCAAAATATCACTTCTGCATGTCATTTAATCATTTTGAACTTAGACTTTAAGATGTTTAATTAATGATTATTATATGGTGTATGTTGTGTTATTTTTCATAAATTCACTGTGCATTAATTGAAATTATTGATCAAAACTTTGAATTTATGCTCATTAATTGCATGAACATAGGGGGAGTTAAATTCATGGATCTCTAAATTTATCATGATTTTAAATGAATTTTTCTATGATTTTCATGTAATTTTTATATAATTTAAAGCCTTAGAATTGTCAAGGAATGTCTCTTTTAATGGTTTTTATTAAAAATCCTTGAATTGGTATTTATTTTAATTTGGCAAAATTTAATTATTGATTTTCCAGAAAAATTGCTAAATTTTACTAAGTACCTTCAAAATTTCGAGATAGAGTCTATCTCGAAACTCATCTCGAAATTCGGCTTGAATTTCGACTTTGAGCTTCCAGGAGTGAAGTTTTGAAAATTCTAAGTCTGGTAAATTTTTCGACTTAGTGTCTATCTCGAACTGTATCTCGAAATTCGACTTATAGTTCGAGATAGAGTTCCAGGTGTAAGAGATTTGAATTTTCTAAGTCTGGGAAAATATTCGAGTTAGCATCTATCTCGAAATTCATCTCGAAATTCGACTTGAAGTTCGACTTGGAGTCTATCTCGAAATTCATCTCGAAATTCGACTTGAAGTTCGACTTGGAGTCTATCTCGAAATTCATCTCGAAATTCGACTTGAAGTTCGACTTGGAGTCTATCTCGAAATTCATCTCGAAATTCGACTTGAAGTTCGACTTGGAGTCTATCTCGAAATTCATCTCGAAATTCGACTTGAAGTTCGACTTGGAGTCTATCTCGAAATTCATCTCGAAATTCGACTTGAAGTTCGACTTGGAGTCTATCTCGAAACTTATCTCGGATTTCGACTTGAAGTTCGAGATGGGTCTTTCCTGAGAGGTTTAATGCTGTTTAAAATTGTTCAAGTGAATTTAATTCGAGTTAGCCTCTATGTCGAAACTTATCTCGAATTTCGACTTGATGTTCGAGATAGAGTTCGACATAGAAGTTCGACTTAGAAGTTCGACATAGAGTTCGACTTAGATTACCCTGTGCGTACTTAAGTTTTTTTTCATTTTCACAGGGATATTTTTGTCATTTCTCTCTATTGCCTATATATACAACATTAACCCGATTTTACTTTCACTTTTACCCTATTGTTTTAAAACCTAATTTTTACAGCAGCCCTCCCTCCCACCCACGACTGTTCATAGTTGTGGTTGAATCTCTTACATATAACGAACTACTGTCCATTTTGTTTCTTGATTTTACTATCTGCATCGCGTTTAACCGATTAGATTGTGCGTAGTTTTGTGTTTCACATCGTAACTGTTCATCTTCACAGATACATACATACACACGATTTACACACACTTCTCACATAAATATTATTACTGCGGATTTTGTTTTTACAGTGGTTTGTTACTGATTCTTGTTTAATTCCGTAGTTTAATTTTCACTCCAACATCACAGTTGTGTTCTCAATTAAAAGGGATTAAAACGTTTTTTTTTAAACACAAACAAATGACTCACCAATTTTCTCTTGCAAAACATAATTATTATAATATTCCGACTGAAATTGGTGATCAACTCCCGCGTTTCAAGTTTTGGGTACGATATCTTAATTTGTACTCCAAAGCTAGCACTGCTTTTACTGCAAAACCTACACTGGTCCATGATGCTTTGCAGCAGTTATGGACTAGTGCAGTACCTTTTGGGAGTAAATCGACCCCCTACGGTTTTACTTTTACCTTGGAGGGTCAAAATTTTGAGGTTACAGAGGCTATTTTTAATACAGTTCTTGGTTTTCCAGTCAAGGATTCTTATGACCCTGAACCTACAGCGGCTGAGCGCCAGAATTTTTTTGAAGCAATTGGATGTTATCCTCCCCCTGGACGACTATCCACTTCAAATATTCAAAAACAATTTTTTCATGTGGAATGGAATTACTTTTTCGAGGCCATTACTAGATGCTTTCGGGCACGAGAAAGAGATTTTCATCAAATTTCCATTCCCATGCAAATTTTTGGTGTTTCCCTAGCCCAGGAACTAAACATTAATTATGGCAGGCTTGTTCTTTCAGAATTAGTGGCTACAATGGGATCACCTGAAACCAGAGACATTTCACACAATGATATTGTCTGCTGGTATCCTCGTTTCTTGCAAATGCTAATCAATCATCTCGTGCCTTCAAATGCTTTATCACTTAGGCAGGCATTTGTTCGAAGTCCCACCTCTGCACCTTTAGGCATGGGCACTAAGTCACTAACAACTATTGCTAACCAGGATAAACATCAGGGTAAACCTATGTCTATTCCTGAGAACATTCAAGTGTGGCTCTCTTATGATGCAGGTGTAACTACTCTCGCGGGAACTTCACAAATCTCATCACATGCTCAGAATCCATCTGCCCACAATGAAGCATTTCAAGGGATTCCTGATGAGCATATTGATGACGAACAAGATGAGGGCCAATCTCTCAGTCACTTCACAGCCAGGCAAAGGGAACAGCAACCGTCTCCTAAGACAACACATGCTGCTTCTGATTCCTCTGTTGGCCAAGGTAATGAGGGAGGTACTTTCTTAGAACCTAACACTCCTTCTTCCTCTAATTCTGATTCCGTGGCCCAAGATTCTGCTAACCCGCAGGATCTCTCCCAGGGTGATAGCCATATTTCTGCGTCTGCTTCTCTAACTTCTTCACTATCACCCCTGTTAACGGGAGTTAAAAGGCCGGCACCTTTAGAATTAGGTGAGAGTACTGATGAGAGTGACCCTGAAGTGCAGCCAGTTTTAAGGAAGCGAGCCAAATTTTCACAAGCTGCTACTTCAAAAGCCCAGTCCATCCCTAGCGTGTCTATCACAACCACTCCACCTCACGAGAGTGGTTCTCCCCTTGCACAGTCAACACCTAGGATGGTTGCTGAGGATTCAGTGTCTTCTGAAGAGCCTGTTCCTTCAGTTAGGCCGGAAGTTTTACGAGCTTCGAAAGTACCTTCACCGGTACGTCCTGATGCTGCAGAGAGGATCGGTTCTACTGTTGTACTTGAACACTCTGCAGCCTCTCAGCCTGAGATTCCACCTCAGGACAAAATAGGCAACATTGATCCCATAACTGTTCCTCATTTTTCTTATCCAGTTTCTGCAGGTACTGCTTTGAATCTGAGTGCTATTATTGAAGACATACACGAGCGTGCGACAGGGAGTGAGTGTGAGCGTTTAGGGAGTGAGGGACCTTCATTTTTAAGGCCCGAAACTGAGCGTCAAACACAAACAGAACGATTCTTAGAGCGAGAAAACCTAAGCCAAACACCGTCCCTGGTTCTTCAAAATCTTGAAACACGTATGTCAACGGTGGAAAATCATATACAGCAGTTTGGGCAGTCTATGGGGCAGTTAGGGCTTAATGTTGGAGATCACAAGAGGGCTCTTGATGACTACGCAGCACGAATGGCAGGTCAAGCTGAAGCTTTAAAAGATATGACGGACAAAGTCAATGACCTGGGCCATGCTGGTGGTGTCTTGGGCAGCACTCTGTATGAAAGAATGGGGAGTGTGGAGAGCGTTCTGCATACACTGGCAACAGAAGTCAGTCGTATGATGTATGCAGTTCGGCACTTAGTTCCCCCGGAGTGCTTCGATGACCATTTCAATCAACCTCCCCCGGATGCTGATGGTGCAGGTGGTGCTGCTGGACCGACTTCTGGACCTTCTGGTTTTGGTTCAAGTGCTGGTGGATCGGGTGCACAAGGTGATGTTCCGGATAACTCACCTAAGGGGGAGAAAGGAGGTAATGAGACGACACAACAGTCACCCCGTGCTGAAGAAGAGATTGATCCAATGGTGACTGATGAGGAGGCTCAGAGGAAGCGAAAGGGTAAAGCAGTGATGGTTGATCAAGAAGAGCCATTCACTGACTTTGGTGATCGACAGGAACACGTGCAAGTTGATTCAGATTCTGATATGGAAGACGTACCTCTAGCACATGCAATTAAGAGATCTTTGGAGGAACAAGGTGGAGGTGCTGGGGCGTCTGCTGAAGAGATTCCTGTTGATGAGGAGACCCTGAAAGCTCAGCAGTTAGCTCTGGAACAAGCTCAATTTTTCAAAATGAAGATGATGCAAGATAAAGCTGTTTTTCTTGAGAAGCAAGTGGAGCTCAAGGAAAAGCAGTATGATCATGAGCTTGCCAGACTAGCTGACCCTCAAGTTGATCTGGACAAAAAGAGGATTGGACAGAAATGGGACGATGCACGAAAGATACTGATGGGGTCGTGTGCACATGGAGTTCATAATAAGGAGGCAGATGACTTGTTCTTCAACTTAAACATGAAGAATCCGATGACGATGGACTATATAAATGCTTTGAAGAGAATGATTTCTAAAGTCCGTGTTGGATACAAATCGGTGGATAATGAATGGCAAGTTATTTTGTCTTTAATTGATGGAGCCCCGATGTCTTTTATGTATGTTGATGATCAGTTTATGTCGAGAAGATCTGCGTCGGAGTTGTTCTTGCTAGCAACTAAAATTCAATATTCTCAAGCTGAGGAGCTAAGCATTCTGTATAGAGATCAGTTAATGCAGTTAGCAGAGGACAAGGGACCAGAATTCTCAGCCAATCCAGACGTTGTCAGAATGGTTGTTGATGGAAAGATGAAGAGGGTTAGCATGGAAGAAAATGACTTGATGGCTCTATCGGTGGAATCCCTTAAAGCTGTTTGCAGACAAATGATGGGTAAGGGATTCACCTCGGATATTAAAGAAAAATCAGTGGAGTTCATTGAGAAGATAATCTTCCAGAAGAGCAGTGAAATATGGAAGTGCGATGTCATTGCTCCAAATCCTCTGGATAATGTGAAGATTGAGCCAGAGCTAATGCAAAGAAAATGGGATATTCTACAAGCTGTGAAAAGCGTAGATGAAGCTCTGACTCTTCCTTCAGGACCCCTGGAACAAGGAGAGATAAGGGAGGCAGTTGGTGTTCCAGGAAGAGAAAGTGTATACTGGATTCATTCTTACACAGATGATACAGCTGATGCCTTGGTGTTCATTGATGCAGACCAGAATCAAACCTTCTTGCATATGAGTAGGAAATGGCTGCTACAGACTCAAGATGCTGCATTTCTAGACAAAGTCAGAGATGAATTCAAATTTGGAGATGTAGAGGATAGGTTTGCAGATGAAAAGCAGAGACTGTTAAAGTACTTGTCTGAGGTAGTAAAGGAGAAAAGGAGAATGGAGTCAGATGCGGCTAGTAGGCTCAATACCAACCGTGTCAAGGGCTACCCTAAAATGATATACTGTCAGTTCAAAGCTGATAAAGCTCATTGGAAGCCTCAGCTCATCATGAAAAACTTTGAGGACATTCCGAAGATCAGAACTACCCAGGAAGTTGATAAACTAAGAAGGCTTTTCAGACATCCATATCCAGAACCCAAGAATTCTCTGGAAATGGAAGCAGTAAGTTTGCTGAATGCGAGATGGGCACAACTACATGATCCAGTATACAAAAGAGAACAGCAAAGGAAAGAAAGGCGCAGAAAACAAGGAGAAGATAAGCGCAGTGCTGTTAAGGAAGTTAGGAAGGGGAAACGGAATTAGAGTTAAAGTTCAAAGGGATGTGAACTTGAAGTTGGAAAAACTTCATATCTTTTGGTTGCTCTAACTCACTTGAGGAAAATTCACCTGACCACGGTATGCGAGATAGGCTAATTCACCATACTGTAACCGTGAATCAGAGTGGATCCAATAAGGTGATATGAGTTGGACTGAAAGGTATGAAATAATCCAGGTGATAGAGATCATCTCAATGGTCTTTAATTCGAGGTTCGAATTTTCTTTCTAGCTTATATTTATTTTCTAAAGTTCTTTGTATTGTTTTCAAGTTTTTATTCAAGTGTAAAATGTGCAAGACATTAATGTTACTTATCTTTTCTCGTCTCATCATTTAGTTGAGTTATCCTTCTTTAATTTGAATGTCATTGTTAGACAATCAAATAGGGGGAGATTGAAAGGCAGAGTGTTTAAACTTGTAACACTATAATTTATGTAACTCAACTAAAGAAAAGATACTTAACCCGAAGACAATCAAGAATAAGAAGTCACAAAGAAATCAATACAAATGAAGACAAAGTAATTGATACAGTTCAACATGGTAAATATGATCAAACAAAGAAGAAATCATTGGAAGAAGTTCAAGTTAAAGTTGTTCATGCCCCAGTGATTTGTAACTCAAAGGATCAAGATCATAACTATCAGTATCAATAAGACTAATTGATTTCAAGTGAAAAAGAAGGAAAGCAATTGTTGGAAAGCCACATTTCTAATTGAACATGGTAATCTATTCAGAAGCAAGAAACCTATCAAGACTAGTCACTTATGAACCAGACCAGTGCATCAAGTGTCAGGACATTGGTAGCAAGTTCATGTCAGTAGTAGAGTTCCAAGTTCAAGAGCTTGTTGAAGAAAATAGAAGACATGAAGAAATTACAAGTTCAAGATGTTGCATTGAAGTTTCAAGTTGAAGCCCAGAATTTCTCTAAGTACTTACAAGGGAACCTATGTAGAAATTCTTATCTAGAAATTCTGGATAAGTTTCTACTTAGAGCCAAGTAGAAATTCTGGAGTTGGAAATATTTTCCAAGTACTCAACTCAGGAAGCTATCTCGAATTTCCTATGTCGAAATTCCTAAGTCGAATTTCCTATGTAGAAATTCTGGAGGTGAAAATATTTTCTAAGTACTCAGGAAGAAGGCTATCTCGAATTTTCTATGTAGAAATTCCTAAGTAGAAATTCCTATGTAGAAATTCTACTTAGAATTCGAGATAGAGCCAAGTAGAATTTCCTATGTAGAAATTCTACATAGAGGACAGTTTCAACATGACACATGGCATCATCCTGGTGGCAGATTTCCAAGCTTTCAAGACAAGATAAGATTCACGTGGACAACATTGGGCCACTCATATCTTATCTTTTGAAGACTACAAGTCATAGATTACAAAGTAGTATAAATAGAAGTACTTGTGTAACTTGTAATCAAGTGAGAGCAATATTCGAGAGAAACACTTGTAATAAAGAGAGAGTATATTCACAGAGCTTAGTATCATTTACTACCCTCTTTACTTCTGTTGTACTATTGTAATGAATGTTGTTGCAACCCTTTCAAGTTATATATAAGACATATATTCCTTGAATCATTGTGTTCATTTATTACATAGTATTTATTGCTTCATTGATTCGAAAAGTTGTATTCACCCCCCCCCCCCCCCTCTACAACACATTTGGACCTAACACAAGGGCAAATAACAGTTTGGCAGTTTTAGCAGACCTATTCCATTTGTTAATGGTTTCAATTTCTCCAACCAATTGTTCTTTTAACAATTCTTCTATTCTCAAACTATTTACTAGTTCATCTCTAGAATCCTTATTTTCCTGCTTGAATCTATCTAAATAAACAACTTCATTTTCAAGAAAAGCATTCCTCTCAGTTAAGGCATCAATGGTGTTCTTCAACTTGAGATTTTCTTTGCTTAGAGATTTTAGAGTGACATGCAAATTGTACAATTCATTAGACATTTTATTAATGGTACTATTGCATTCATCTTTTGTAAGCTCAGAAAATTTAGTAGCTAGTACCTGATTTGATGATGAACTAGCTTCTTCATCTTCATGGTTGGCCATTAGAGCTAGATTGATGAACTCTTTAGAATCACTATCCTCAGCAGCCCAGTCTTTCTCTTCAGTAACAAAACCTTTTCTTTTTGTTTAAAAAGGTCAAAGTATTTCTTTTTATAGTCAATACCATCATATGACTTTACCTTTTCTTGTTTTGGCTTTCTACACTCATTTCAGAAATGACTAGCCAATCCACAGTTAAAGCATTTGAATTTTTATCTATCAACCAAATTTTTGTTTTGATTGTTACTTCTAAACTGGGATCCAGGCCTTTGAGCATTTGGATTCCTCTTGAATTTTAGCTTTGAGAATTTCCTTGACAGAAATGCAAGGTGCTCATCAATCTCATCCAAATCATCATGAGAGCATGCTTCAATTTCTTCACACTTTCCATTTCCTTTTCCTTTGAATGACTCTTCAATAGCATCACCAGCCACCATGACAGAACCTTCTACACAGCCAATTTCCTTCTTCTCTTCATTTTCCTTGACCATCAAAACCATAATTTTCTCTTCTTTGATTCTTCTCAATCTCCTCATCTTGTTGGATTTCCAACTCATATGTCTTGAGAATACCATAAAGTTTCTCAAGATTATAATCCTTGAAGTCTTGAGATTTTCTAATAGAGAAAATCATTGGTTTTCATTCCTTTGGAAGAGATCTAAGAAATTTTAGATTTGTATCCTCAGTTGCATAAACCCTACCATATAGCTTCAATCCATTTAACAACTTCTAGAATCTGTTATATGTATCATTGATAGATTCTTCACACTTGAAATGAAATGATTCATATTTTTGAATCAAGAGTTGCATCTTGTTTTTCCTTACTTGTTCAGTTCTTTCACATAGAGATTGAAAAGTATCCCATACTTCCTTTGATGAAGTGTAGTTTATCACATTGTCAAACATATCTTTATCTAGTCCATTAAATAAAATGTTCATGGCCTTCTTGTCTTTAAGCACTTCTTTTTCATCCTCTTCTGTGAACTCAGTGATGAGTTTTGGAACATGTTTGTCAAATACAGGAGTTCCATCAGGGTTTACACCTGTGACTAGCTTCTTGGGAACATAAGGACCTTTTTCTATGCAGTTAACATAGGAAGGGTCGAGATAAAGTAGATGCAGATGCATTTTTACTTTCCATACAAAATATTATCTTTTTCTAACACTCAAATTTTCACACCTGAATCTTTTTGGCCCATATTGACTGTTCTTGATCTTTAAACTTTCTGTATGTTGAAAGCCTACGCTCTGATATCAATTGTTATTTCCCATAACAATGTCAATATTTGTAGAGGGGGGTTGAAAATAAATTATCAAAACTTTTATTATTTTAATATTTTTTCTTAAAGTTTGAGTGTTTTAGAGAATATGTATAAACAAAATGAAACTGAAAATAACTTGAAAAAAGAGGATTTAAAATTACTGATGGATTGATTTTTCAATCAGTGTATATTTTTGCTCAATGTTCCTAGGTGATGTGTTGAAATACTGCACGCGCACAGTGGTTAATTGTAGCAATCACAGATCGATCCTCAGAGACTATGAAATTTCCAAACCCTAATAAATAAATTAGGCAGACTAGACAAATAGTTGTGAGAGAAGAGTTTTAATTAACCTAATAAGCAAAATAAATATGAAAAACCTAGGAATCTGAATCCATCAATTAATCACAATTAATATCCAACTTGCCCTAAAAATCAATTCTCTTTCTTCAATAAATAAATATCAATTAACGAGACAAGCATATACTATGAAACTTATTATCTAACAATAACCCATCAAAACTTCATGGAGCAAGCATAGGCTATGAAAAATAAATTCGGTAACAATAATATATCAAAATCACTTTGTTAATCAAACAATTAAGCACCAAGAAAAATTATGAGAATCAAATAATATGAACAAACAAATACTAAAAATAACCAACTAACTTCACCTTCATCCTAGGGCAAGAGAATTAGCTAGACATGCTTGAAGAAGAAAACAAAACAACTAATATAAGACATGCAAATAATGAATAACATAAAAAGTGTTTAAGAGATAAAAATTTGTTTGTATTGAAAGAGTAAGAAAATAAAAGTACTCTACTCCTACTCCTAATTATTGAAAACTAAAGTTAAAGTTAAGGTTCAGGTCCAGGTCTTAAAATACAAGAGAGGAGACCCATATATATAGGGGAAATAATGTAGGTATTCTATATCGATTACAAATTGAATTCTAAATATTTCCTTCTATTCCTTTTTCTTCTCCAACAAGCATTCGATTTTTTCTCTAATTGCTTTGCCTCCAAGTAATTCCACCTCCTTCCTTGTATTTTCCTTTTTCTGCTACAATTCTGATTTTAATTAATTTCCTACAAAACAAAATAAAAATAATTAATTAACTAATAAAATTACGAAAATAAACATAAAATAGGTATTAAATATGTATTAATTTATGGACCTATCACTAGGTTAATAAAAAACCTAGCTTCATTTTTACAAGGTTAGAAAATAAATCAACTGTTCTTATAAAGTGCTCTAAGGCTGAACAGTTGATTCAAGTAATAATGTCTAACTTCTTACTTTTTCTAACAATTTTACTGAACTTGTTTATATACCACAAATGTGTTTATACAATGCCTATTCTAGGATTGTTTCTATCCTATCTTTCCTTTTACCTTTTTCTATTTATGAAAAGGTTTGAAAGATAGCTTCAGTTTGAGTCTTCACAGTCATCATAGACTATCTTCCATAGGTGTGCTTTTGTCATTTGGATCTCTAACAGATAGCCTTTATGTGTTGTCTCAATCAATTGATAATTTGTTGTTAAGCATATCAATTGATTCTTCCTTTTATCCATCAACTGATATTCTTCTTCGATTGATCTTTATATCCATCGATTGATAAAAGATGACTTATCGATTGATAAATGCTATCAATCGATGGTTCTTCACATTAGTTGATGGTCTTCAATACTTGATTTGGTTTCTTCAATTGATCTTTTATTCATCGATGCTTCAATATCAACTGATCATCCTTCACTTGTATACTTTCATGTCTTCAAATAATTATAATTTGACAGTCTAAGTTATACATCAGTTGATGACCTATATCAATCGACTCTAACATCAATTGATGATAATAATATCAATTGACTTACATCCTATCGATTGAAATAGACTAAGTACACATATGCTACAATCCATATTATCAGTTGATTCACATAAACATTTCAACTGATCAATGGTTTTCTATGATTCTAAGATTAAAGTTATCATCAAATTACATGTAGATTCCTCGAGAATCGAATATAAATAAATAATTAATCCTCGAGACTCGATTATAAAACATCAATTAATCCTCGAGACAAAGAATTAATCCTCGAACAAAAAATAATAAAAACTAACAATTCTAATCCATATTTTAAAACTTATAACGTCTACCCTCAATGACGTTATGAAATTAAGCAATTAAACATAATATTAAATATTTTATAAAAAAAATTAGGATCGAATCAGATCACTATTACCCTATCCAGATAATTATTGGATCACTAAAAGTTTCGTAAAATATTTAATCTGGGTTCGTAAAAAAATTTAGAATTTAACACTATTTTATAACCTCCAAATTATTTTTCTAATCACCGAAATATTTATTTCGTGTAAAACGGATAAATGGATTATTTAATATTAAATTAATATGAATAAATCAATTAATAATTAAATTAGTTGATTATTCAAATTAATTATTTATTAAATAAATTTAAATAAATAAATTATTTTTATTTTTAAAAATAATTAACTAATTAATATTTTTATTCAAATAATAATTGAAACGTAAAATAAATATTTTATTACAAGAAAAATTTTCGAAACAACGTTTTTGTAAAATCAACTTTTCCCGGGATCATAGCCCCTCAAAATCAGTCTCAAACAATACAATCTAACTATACTAAAATAAACAAATTTAAATCACTAAATAAATTATACATGTGCACATAAAATTGCCGAAAACGAATAACACGGTTCTCGAAACCCAAAAATCCGGCCAATCGGGAAATTTACGAAGTATAAAAATAATCTCTAAAAATTATGAAATTAATATATAAACTAACATGCCTGAATATTTACAAGTGTCAAATTAGAATATTAAAATCCTTATCATAAGATCAATTTCGTCTACCCCACGCGTCTTTTCTAATGGCCGAAAAATATTCTCAGAAAAATCAAAAATTAATACTCATATACAAACACTACCTCCTAGGTTGATCACCATCATCAAACCTCATTTCTATACTCTTAAATAAATCAAAAAGGAAAACCTGCCAATAAAATTTTATTCTCAAAACTCATCCAAATATATACCATGCGTAGGCATTGAAGCGCTAGTCATTTATATATATATATATATATATATATATATATATATATATATATATATATATATATATATATATATATATATATATATATATATATATATATATCAAATATTGAATGCACAGTTTATAAATAATGAATTTTAAAATATTTAAATATATATATATAATAATCAGATGAAGAGATGAATGTTTACTTTGGAAAATGAGATGATAACAACAATATTTACTCAACAATTTAAACAAGTAAGAAGTAATACTTAAACCAGACAAGAAGCCGGTATGAAGCTATGTATGAAACAATTTTTACGGAAAATATTATATTACTGAAAGTTACTTGCTAAATACAAGAAAAGAGAAAACAATACTAGAGAACTAGAAGAGAAGAGAATAAAACTTACAAAGCAGTTTGCATCCTGCCTAAAACATACAACTGAAGCTCATATATATAGAGCAATAAAAGAGGGAAAAGAACAGTCTTCCCATTAACTGAACATGTTACTGGAGTAAAAGTGAAAAGTTATTCGAGTAAAAACATATTACTTAAGTAAAAGCAAAAGTAAAAGCAAAAGTAAAAGAGGCTAGATATTTGGATCTGGGTAAATTTATCAAGGGTTTTTCTTCACATTCTTTATTTGGATCTGGATATTGTTTAATATCTGAATCTTTAATCTTGTCTTCAATTTTATCTAATTGCTTACCTAAAGAGGCTAGATATTGATTAGTGAAATTATTTTGCTCAATTAGTTTCTTTTCATCATTCTTTCCATCAGATATTTTAAATGGTGAAGCTATGATAACCGTATTTTTAACTGGGATTATTATTGTTTCTATAGGGGGATGACTATATGATACTTTTGTCTTTTCTTCTTTAATCCATTGTGTTTTAGTAATTACATTACATTTACTATAGTATCTTTCATACCAAGAATAAAAAGTAATATTTATTTTTTCTTTTACTAGGAATGATTTCCACTTATTAACTACTTTTTCTCTTTCTTCAGGACTATGATTGTCTCTAAACTGGTGTCTTTTTAATCTATTTTCTTTTGAATTAAAATCTTCTGTTAAGATTTTCCAATTGATTTTAACTTCTTTATTAATTACTTTTAGTTGATTATTAATAGATCTTGTTTCAAAATCTGACTGTGTAGGAGATAAATGTTCTTCATCTTCTTCAGATTGGTTACTAGATTTATTATAATAGGGTTGACTAGTCTGTCCTTCACTAATAATTCCCTTTAATTTTATATTTTTAACATTTGTTCTACTAAGTAATTCAGAATCTTGTCTAGATGATGTAACTGACCTTGTAGTTATTTCGTCTAACATTAATGGTTTTCTAATATTATCGAAGCTTATTCTAACAGTTCCATCTAAATATTGTTTAATATTATCTAGATTCATTAAGTTATTTGTTATTGGCGCCTGGGGTATTTCATTATCTAAAACTCATTGGCTAGGAAGATTGATATCTTTTCAGAGTATAGTTTTTGATACTTGAATATTAGCATCATTAGTGCTACTTTGAATTAAAACAGTTTTGTCTTTTGGACATTTATTTAATGCATGAATGTTTAAATTAGTTTTCATTGTTTTATAGTAAATTCTATAAATTAATGCATGTGGTTGTGATCCCTCAATCATGTGAGTGATTTCACCAGCTGTTTTAATATTTAATGTTAATGCTTTTAATAAATGGGGGTCATTCAGACTTAAAGTAAAGTCTGGAAAGCAATTAAAATGAACTGGTCCATTATGGAGGCTCGATTCCATAATGCCTAATATACTAGGGACATAGTTTAAATACCTAGCATCTCTTAAACATAAAAGAATGCTAGAGTTAATTCCTTTTACTGATAATGGTTTTACTGCTACTTGTATTAATCCTATATGAATAAAATTATAACTTTTTTTTATATATTTTTTTATAATTTCATTTGTTAATAAAGAACAGTTTTCGTGTTCTTTGTTAATAGCATAGATTTTCTCTACTGTTTTTACATTGTAATTTGTTTTAAATTTATCTGTAAAAGTTGACTGATAGATCTGCTTTGGGTCTATACTGGGTATATTCCAATTTCCTAATTCTTGACTAATATTTTCATAACTATGTTCTTCCTGGTTTATGAAGTCGGGAATTGAAGGGATCGATGTCATCGGTGACCTTGAGCTAACTGAGGAATTAGACCTAAATAATTTATTCATTGCTCTTGTTTTTACTGATTCTTAATATCTAAGGTGATTCTGGGTTTTTAGTGCATACCTTCTTACCTTATGTCTACTCATACCTATGTTTAAAGCCCTTATCCAACACTGCTCTACCCTGAGACTTACAAAAGGATTACCTGGCAACTTAGGTGGTCTACAGTAAGATATATGACTAATAATAGCAAAATAACCAAAAGATAACTAAGATGCAGCTGTAAACAATATGAATGAAGAGATTACAGGAATAATAACTCAATAACTCAATGATTACCGGGAGGCTTTGATACCAAAAGGGGAAATTATTTTGCTCAATTAGTTTCTTTTCATCATTCTTTCCATCAGATATTTTAAATGGTGAAGCTTTGATACCAAAAGGGGAGATAAATGAGATGTATATGAATAACTCGTTAATAATCAGAGGAAGAGTGAATGTTTACTTTGGAAAATGAGATGATAACAACAATATTTACTCAACAATTTAAACAAGTAAGAAGTAATACTTAAACCAGACAAGAAGCCGGTATGAATCTATGTATGAAACAATTTTTACGGAAAATATTATATTACTGGAAGTTACTTGCTAAATACAAGAAAAGAGAAAACAATACTAGAGAACTAGAAGAGAAGAGAATAAAACTTACAAAGCAGTTTACATCCTGCCTAAAACATACAACTGAAGCTCATATATATAGAGCAATAAAAGAGGGAAAAGAACAGTCTTCCCATTAACTGAACATGTTACTGGAGTAAAAGTGAAAAGTTATTCGAGTAAAAACATATTACTTAAGTAAAAGCAAAAGTAAAAGTAAAAGTAAAAGTAAAATAACTGGCAGTATTTTTGTCTTTAACTGACGGCTGATTTTGTCGTTTTGCTGAAGTCTTTGACTGTCGACTGATTTGTCGTTTTGCTGAAAAATTCTGACTGTCGACTGATTTGTCATTTTACTGTTCATGAATAGTGAATTTCAGTTTTATGCATATGGGTCTTGTGCATCTTGTAGAATGCCATATGGATTGGTGACTGATTGATGACTAGAACTTTGACTTCTTTCAGAGGAATTGCTGTCTGAGCTTTCTTCTTTGAGACTGCTGACTCGGTCTCGGATGACTTTCAATAGATCATTTAACTCTGAAGTTGACAACCTGTTAATTGTAGAAACATCCAAAAAAGATGATTCTTCTGATTTAACCTTTTCTTTGGTAACTGGTTTTTGATTTATTACTGGGAATTCTTTCTGGACTTGACTTATTATTCTGTTAATATCAAATTTATCCCACCATTTAACAAAATGAACTCTTGCAACACAACTATATCCATCATGTTGAGTTACTAAAACTGAATGACTTCCTGCCTTGAGTGTCGTTACTGTGTCCTGTATGGGCATGGTTATTTTGAATTGCCATTTTGAAATCCAAGGCACTTTGTATTTACTAAAGAAATGAAGGACTTCATATCCTACATAATCAGGATTTTTACTAGTTCTGACTTTGTTAAAATACTCTATTTGATCCCAGAGTATTTCAGGGATGATGACTCTTAAAGGACCATAAATATTCCACCAACCTGTGAACCAAAGTGGAATTGAACTTTTGAATTTATGGTCAAATTGTATGAACCATGAATGACTGGTTTTGATATAAAAATACAATGTTCCATGCCTCAATATAATCATAATAACAAAAATGTTGAGGAGGGTTAGTGTGTAATAACTAAAGATCAGATGGGTGGTTATGCCACTTATCTTGGGAAATTATCTGTTTAATATAAATAGAATGATAAAGGATCTTGGATTCATCCCTTCTATCAAAGATTGGTTTAATGGTTACTGAATCTGTTTGAAGTAAAATTTCTTTGTAATATGACAAAGATTTATATGGGGCTAAAGGCTCAAAATGCCATCCTGGGGGAAATATTGAGCTGCTAGCTTGACTGGGTCATTGTTGGGTTTCATGAATTGTTCCATGAAAAACAAGTTATATTCAGTCCTCTGAACATAATCAGTAATTGATTTTGAACATATGTCAAAAGGAATGATTTGCTTACTGGGGACAATTGGTTTACTGGAATTAGCAAATGGATCTATAACTGGGGGATTACTGGCAAGGACAGTATTATAAGGTTTAGGGATTTGGCCTAAAACCTGATATTAACTGGATGAGGAACCATGATTCCTTTAAGTTTACTATCATAACTAGCTCTGCCACGAGAGCTGCTTCCTCCTCTACCCTCAGGGTTTCTTCTGACACTCATTTCTCACTCCTGTTTGTAGAAATTCTCTAGTTAGAAAATCAGGTATAGAGTTTTCACTTCCTTTAATATATTGTATATCAAATTCAAATATACTTAATAATGCTTGCCATCTAGCAAAAATTTGTTTTGATGCAACGTTTTGAACGTCTTTTTCTAATATATATTTTGCTGATTGACAATCAATTCTAACCACTTTTGATTTAAAAGTTCATGCTGGAATTTATTAATACACAAAACTAAACTTAAAATTTCTTTTTTAATAGTTGAGTAATTTTGTAGAGTATTACCCCAAGCTCCTGAATGAAAACAAACAATTTCTTCCTTAGATGAGTGATCAATCTTTTGTTTGAGAATTCCTCCGAATCCAATTTCAGAGGCATCAGTTTCAACAATTTTAAATGCAGAAGGATTTGATATTCCAAGACAAGGAAGAGTCTTGACATATTTTTTAATGTCTTGGATAATAGAAGTATGAACTGAAGTCCAAGGTGGGGGATTACTCTGTAATCGTTCAAACAATGGTTTACACTGCTTCCTGAGATCCTTATAGAATTCTCCTATATAGTTAAGGGATCCTAAGAATCTTTGAAGCTGAGTTTTATCAAGTATTTCATCAGGAAATTTGCTAGCAAATTCAATGGCTCTATCTATTGGTTTAATTTTACCATATTGGATAACATGTCCTAGAAACCTTACTTTTGTTTGGAATAGTGAACATTTACTAGGCGAGAGTACTAGTCCGTTAGTTTTGACTGTATTGAAAAAAGAATTTAAATGTTTCCAATGTTCTTCTATTGAATTGGAATAAATTAGAACATCGTCAATATAAACTATAATAAAATGACTATAAGGGTTAAATATGTTATTCATGATGTTCTGAAATTCACTAGGGGCATTCTTAAGACCAAATGGAACTACATTCCATTCATAATGTCCAAAAGGAGTAGTAAAAGCAGTTTTATATCTATCTTCTTTACTGATTTGTATTTGCCAGAATCCACTTTTTAAGTCAAATTTACTGAATATAACTGCTTGGTTTAACCTGTTTATTAAATCTTTTTTATTAGGTAAAGGATATCTAATCCATTCAAGTACTTTGTTTAATGGTTTATAATTAATTACCAATCTTGGTACTCCTCTTTCTTTTTCAGCATTTTTATTAACATAAAAAGCTGCACATGACCAGGGAGATTTACTATTTTTTATTAATCCTTTACTAAGTAATTCATTAATTTCTTTTTTACAATATTCTAACTGTTCGTGGTTCATTTGAATAGGCCTGGCTTTAGTTGGAATTAAATGTTCCTTAAATTCTTTTGCATAAGGTAGATTTACTATATGTTTCTTCCTATGCCAAAAAGCATGAGGAATGTCTGAACATAATTCTTTTAATAATTTATTATTAAATTGTTTAATTTTATTTTGGATTTCATTATTTGTTAACTGTTCTTCAATTCTTTTATATTTGATTTCATTTTTTAAATGCTTTAAATGGCTCTTTTTACTATTTAATATTGTAAGAGTTTTAGTAACAGAATTTTCTTGAATAGTTTTTAAATCTTTTTCTTCAGGTTCTAAAATGAAATTAAATATTACTGTTTGGCCTAAGTGTTTACTAGTTAATCCTTTAGTTGAAGTTGTAAAAGGATAAAGTAAATAAATAAATGGTAGTCCTAATATGATTTTATCAGTCATATTTGTTATTAAGACGAAAGAAGTTTTAAAACAAACATTGTTTTGACAAATGTGTACATTAAGTAATTTATATTTTATATTCATTTGGCTTCCATTAGCTGAGCTTAATCTTTCATTAGTTTTTTCATAAAAAGTCGTTGGAACTAATCTTTCTTGAATACAATTTAAATCAGCTCCTGAATCAACAAGGGCTGCAGTTTCAATGGTAAAGCTCTTATTAATTATTAATTTAATATTAATATACCATTTTTGAATAGTAATTTCTTTTAGCATTTTTAATGAAAGTCCTTGTTGTCTAATAATTTCGGAGTCTTTATTATTTTATGGTCTTTCTTCTTCAGAAGAGTCATTTATTAATAATTCTGAATTGTTTTTTATTTGTTCAATTTCTTCTTTTAATTTGAGAATTTCTTGTTTTAGACTAGAAATTTCTTTCTTCAAAATATTAACTTCTTGGTTTAAATCTGATAATGTTATTTCTTTAACTGGGGTTTTAAATCTTTCAAGAGTCGTACTAAGACTAAATTTGGGTTTGTCTTTAGTTTTCCTACTCTTATTTTCATTATCTGATGTTAGTAGAATTTTTAATTTATCCATATATTTTATTTTTAATTTTGGATCTGTTATTTTACTAATTAATTCTATTAATAAATTGTATTCTTCTTCTTGATCTTTATTTAATACATTTAGTGTTTTAGTGGCACAATTGCAATTATCAGTGCATCCCATAGTAATGTTTGGTTTACTATCTTCACTATCAGTATTACTAGTAGTTGTTGATTGGGAAGGTAGATCTGTATAATTTTCGCTAGATTCATTTTCAATTTTCATCAATTGTAGGATTAATTCAGTATCTTCATTAGAGATCTGTAGTTGGTTAAGTTTATTTTTGACTCTACATTCATTTTTATAATGACCTGGTTTGCCACAACCGTGACAAATAATTTTGCTTTTATCAAATTTCTTAGTAAACGGTTTATTAAATTCTTTTTATCAAAAGATTTTCTCTTAAATTTTTGTGGTTTCTTGTAATATTCTTCTTTATTATCTCTTTTAATATAATTACTAAATTTTTTGTGTTAATTATTTTTAGTTTTATTTCTGAAAAAAGCTATAGGAGGTAAACCATATTGCTCACAAAAAGTTCCTAACTCATATTTAGCTCTGTTTTTGTCTTTACTAATTTGCTTAGTAATTTTGTGGTCAATACACATTTTTAATCCTATTTTTTGTATGACACTTATTATTTCTCCATATGTTAATTCTTCATAATTTATGAATCCTAAGTCTTTACTTAATTCTTCACGAATTTTATGTGCAAATAGATTAGGTAAACCATTAACAAATTTTTCTTTTCAAAATGGTTTATTACTATCGTCTCTTATCATAACTCTGGACAGAAATATATCCTTATACCATCTAAAGTCACTTAGAGTTGGGCAATTTAGGTTACTGAGTTGGTCATGGATCCTTTCAGTAATATTACTAGGTGTTCCTATAAAATGTTTTATTATCGTATATATTAAAGTATTAACTCCGTCAGGAATAAATCCTATCTTTTCTTCAAATATTGGTTGACCATCATTGTCTAATTGATATGCAGTAATTATATTATGTCTAGTATCTTCAGTAAGTGTTTTTCCCACCAAGATCTTAGGGTTCCTGTAAACCCATTAGTTAGAATTTCAACAATATCACTTTGGTTTAAATGATCAAATGTTGTTATATATGTATTTGCCACCATTGACATATGGTTTAATTTGTTTAATATTTCTTGTTCACTAAGACCATCTATATTTCACTCATACATTTTATTGGCTGAAACAGAAAACTGGTTATCTAGGTTTCTTTCTTCAAATTGTAAATCTGGAGGAGTTGGTCTGGAGTACTAATTCTTCGTTTGTGTTGTGATATTGGGTTGATTAAAACTTAATTTTTTAAATTGATTTTCTATTTCAATTATAGAATCATTACTATCACTATCATTAGGGCTTTCATAAAAGCCTAAAACTCCTATAGTTTTGCTTGATTCTGGTTTATCTAATTTTTTAAATATTTTATCAAGAGTTTTAATTATTTCTTTATCTTTATTAGGTAGACTTAAATTTTCTCTTTTACTGGGTAAATGTATCAAGGGTTTTTCTTCACATTCTTTATTTGGATATGGATATTGTTTAATATCTGAATCTTTAATCTTGTCTTCAATTTTATCTAATTGCTTACCTAAAGAGGCTAGATATTGATTAGTGAAATTATTTTGCTCAATTAGTTTCTTTTCATCATTCTTTCCATCAGATATTTTAAATGGTGAAGCTATGATAACCGTATTTTTAACTGGGATTATTATTGTTTCTATAGGGGGGTGACTAGATGATACTTTTGTCTTATCTTCTTTAATCCATTGTGTTTTAGTAATTACATTACATTTACCATAGTATCTTTCATACCAAGAATAAAAAGTAATATTTATTTTTTCTTTTACTATGAATGATTTCCACTTATTAACTATTTTTTCTCTTTCTTCAGGACTATGATTGTCTCTAAACTGGTGTCTTTTTAATCTATTTTCTTTTGAATTAAAATCTTCTGTTAAGATTTTCCAATTGATTTTAACTTCTTTATTAATTACTTTTAGTTGATTATTAATAGATCTTGTTTCAAAATCTGACTGTGTAGGAGATAAATGTTCTTCATCTTCTTCAGATTGGTTACTAGATTTATTATAATAGGGTTGACTAGTCTGTCCTTCACTAATAATTCTTTTTAATTTTATATTTTTAACATTTGTTCTACTAAGTAATTCAGAATCTTGTCTAGATGATGTAACTGACCTTGTAGTTATTTCGTCTAACATTAATGGTTTTCTAATATTATCGAAGCTTATTTTAACAGTTCCATCTAAATATTGTTTAATATTATCTAGATTCATTAAGTTATTTGTTATTGGCGCCTGAGGTATTTCATTATCTAAAACCCATTGGCTAGGAAGATTGATATCTTTCCAGAGTATAGTTTTTGGTACTTGAATATTAGCATCATTAGTGCTACTTTGAATTAAAACAATTTTGTCTTTTGGACATTTATTTAATGCATGAATGTTTAAATTAGTTTTCATTGTTTTATAGTAAATTCTATAAATTAATGCAAGTGGTTGTGATCCCTCAATCATGTGAGTGATTTCACCAGCTGTTTTAATATTTAATGTTAATGCTTTTAATAAATGGGGGTCATTCAGACTTAAAGTAAAGTCTGGAAAGCAATTAAAATGAACTGGTCCATTATGGAGGCTTGATTCCATAATGCCTAATATACTAGGGACATAGTTTAAATACTTAGCATCTCTTAAACATAAAAGAATGCTAGAGTTAATTCTTTTTACTGATAATGGTTTTACTACTACTTGTATTAATCCTATATGAATAAAATAATAACTTTTCTTTTTATATTTTTTTATAATTTCATTTGTTAATAAAGAACAGTTTTCGTGTTCTTTGTTAATAGCATAGATTTTCTCTACTGTTTTTACATTGTAATTTGTTTTAAATTTATCTGTAAAAGTTGACTGATAGATCTTCTTTGGGTCTATACTGGGTATATTCCAATTTCCTAATTCTTGACTAATATTTTCATAACTATGTTCTTCCTGGTTTATGAAGTCGGGAATTGAAGGGATCGATGTCATCGGTGACCTTGAGCTAACTGAGGAATTAGACCTAAATAATTTATTCATTGATCTTGTTTTTACTGATTCTTAATATCTAAGGTGATTCTGGGTTTTTAGTGCATACCTTCTTACCTTATGTCTACTCATACCTATGTTTAAAGCCCTTATCCAACACTGCTCTACCCTGAGACTTACAAAAGGATTACCTGGCAACTTAGGTGGTCTACAGTAAGATATATGACTAATAATAGCAGAATAACCAAAAGATAACTAAGAAGCAGCTGTAAACAATATGAATGAAGAGATTACAGGAATAATAACTCAATAACTCAATGATTACCGGGAGGCTCTGATACCAAAATGGTTTATTACTATCGTCTCTTATCATAACTCTAGACAGAAATACATCCTTATACCATCTAAAGTCACTTAGAGTTGGGCAATTTAGGTTACTAAGTTGGTCATGGATTCTTTCAGTAATATTACTAGGTGTTCCTATAAAATGTTTTATTATCGTATATATTAAAGTATTAACTCCGTCAGGAATAAATCCTATCTTTTCTTCAAATATTGGTTGACCATCATTGTCTAATTGATATGCAGTAATTATATTATGTCTAGTATCTTCAGTAAGGTGTTTTTCCCACCAAGATCTTAGGGTTCCTGTAAACCCATTAGTTAGAATTTCAACAATATCACTTTGGTTTAAATGATCAAATGTTGTATATATATATATATATACAAATGTTGTATATATATATATATATATATATATATATATATATATATATATATATATATATATATATATATATATATATATATATATATATATATGGGGTAACAATTGGTTTTTTTCTAAAATATTTAAAAACTTTATTAAAATTTAAAATATATTTCTAAAAATTATTTTAATACCACATTTAATCTCTACATAATTTTAGATAATTCCAAAAATCTATATAAATAATTTACAGTTAAAATATAAATTTTATTATTTTTAAAACTAATTAAAAATAATACTTTCCAAAATATTGAAATATTTTGAATATTAAAAAATATAAGAATACTAAATTTTGAATATTCAAATAATTTACTTAAATAAAATTTGGTACTTATAAAATACCAAATATGTTTCTAAAATCCCAAAACAAAATTAAATTAATAATTTTGATAAAAATGGAAAATTTTCTAATTTAAATATAATTTTAAAAATTCCCAAATTATTTAGAAATTTAAAAATAAAACTTTTACTGTATAATTTCACAATTCAAACAGAATAAATTTTCACCCGAAGAAAAATAATGACTCGAGATATTGACCCGATCAATAAAACAACATGAAAATTTTTAAACCGATTTCAACCCCGCAGAACTGAAAATAATAATAAAAATATGAGAATGCATCCAACTGGAATAAAATATAAAATTTTATTTAGCCTCTTTTGAGAAAACCAATAAAATATTTAAATAATAATAATAATAATAAATTTTGAAAAATATATGGGTTGTCACATTTTAAGTCGGCATGGAAAATAGAAAATAAACATGTGTATCTAGAGTGTGAAAGTGCTGAGGCTGTGAATGCAATAGTCTAATCTCAGTCATCCAATGACTATCCTGGTGTGAATGATAAATAATCTCATGCGTGAGTCATGTGATGATCTTTAAGTGTTGCTTATTTCTCCCTCTGCAAACCAGGCTACTATTGCTTTGGCCAATGAGTGCATCAATGAGGATGGATGGATTGAAAATATACAATCTCCATCACCTACATATAGCGCAATTCTTCGCTAGGAAATGCAGGGGATTAGTAGGTTTGGGGGTGCAGGACTTGGGGTACATGGTTTGGTCTTTTTATGTTTTTTTGACTATATCTAATGTATTGTGTTCTTCATAATAATAAGTTGATGTTATAAACTGAATGTGCACAATCTATCTCCTTTGTTTCATATGAAATATTAGCACAAAGATAGTGTAGAACAAAACATAATACATAACATTAAAATACCTTGAACATTACATTCAATCTAAATACAACATTTCAAACAACACATTTTTACTAATACTACATTAATTCTCGGTAAATGGACATCAAAACACAAGTGTGACCATCATTTCTACCAAGTAAATATTATCTTCATGCATACAAAGCATAGAGCTAGCACAACAAACTTCAACCACTTTATAGGTTCCCTTTCGTTCTATTTTCCTATTTTGATTTCATCTTTCAGATTCTCAATCTTCCGCAATAAACCAGGTATGACGTTCTTTGATTTGCCAGCTATGGGTGGATCATGTCATTCATAGAAGTTACATCCGATTTGTGCATTTTTTGACCAATAACAATGTCATTAACAAAACAACATACTCCAGAATTATAACAACAATGCATTTTTATTACCTTGTACAGACTACAGCTCTAGGACCTTCTACATGGGTTATTGTCAGTCAATGAAGTTTTTAAAACGGTAGATAATTCAGAAGCACACAGATTTGTCCTTCCGATGCTTGAGCTGCTACTATGATAAAAAGACATGAACTTAAAATTTTGTACAAACTAAAATGAACTTCACTGCTACATATAATGAAGATAAAAGGTTAAACTTCAATGATCAATGCGTATATAAACTTTACAACCAAGTTAAATTTTATTTTAAATTATAAAACAAATATATGAAACTTGAAAAAATGTCATTGTCAATCCAACTTGAATAATATCCCATTGATATTAATGACAAAATTGATATTAGGCATCCATACTAGAAATCCAATAATAAAAAGACAACCCAAACGACGTCGTATGCCCTCCCTCATCGCTCATTCTATCCATCGTACTCTAGTTTAGTCCCATGATAAATGAGTTTCCTCAGTGTACCAGTCTATCCTCTTGCATAACATAACAGATTGAATACTAAGAAACCAGTTACTATATCAAACTAAAGATGGAGTTATGTTCCATTTCTTCACCTCAAATTCTTCAAATTTCATCGTCAAGAATCAAACTTGCTTCTTCTTCAACTTGTCTTTTCTTCTCAAATTCCAATACCATAATCACCAAACCCATGTTATCCACATCATTTTATAATAATAATAAACAACCCCATTCTTTTTCTTCAACTTCAACAACCCCATTCTCCAAAAAGAATACAATAAGATGTGCAGTTGCTTCACCTGACTCTGCTATTGAACCTCTCCCTGCTAATATTCATGTCACTGAGTCCCCTGAACCCAATTCCAGAGTATGTTTTTATATGTTTATATGTATCTTCTTCAGTTCTTAGTATTATTGTGTGATGTTTATGTGTGTGTGTGTTTTCTTGTTCTTGCTTGATTTCGAGTTCATTTGTCGAAAAACAATGGATTTTTTCTGTTTTTGTTTTGGGTATGTTCAGTTTTTCATGCATTGTAATTTCTTGGTCAATTGTAGTCGGTTCGATGCCAGGGATCGACTACTCACTAGGCTACAATGCTAGGGATAATGCATTATATTTTTTTAAGTATGTGGGGCTGGAGGGAGCAATGACTTTTGCCACTAGGCCGGGCGGAACCAGGATTGCAAATTATCTGGCTAAACTAATATAAATATTTTAACTAGGACAAAAAAAAATTCAACTAGTTTTTATAATTTTGTCAGGATTAAAAAAAAAAAATTAACTGTTGTTTGGAGGTGGGGCTGGAAGGGGGGTTTACTCGGCCTGGTTCCACCAGTATCAACGACTTGTGCCACTAGGCTATCAATGAATTCCCATTATTCTTGATTTATTAGTACTTTTATAACTTAAATTTCAGTAGTTTTGCTTCTACTTTAAATAATAATCATGACATTCTTTATCTCTGTCTCACTGATCATTTCAAATATGCAATTTTTATCACTGTCCAATTGTAAGATTACATTTAGTACTGTTGAGATACAGAGTTATCTTGTTGTGCTTCTTGTTTACAATACATATCCCAGATAACAATGAATTCGATCACTGATATCCGGCATTCATAGGGCATGTTCACTTTTTTACTCACAATAATAGACTGGTGTCCAAGTGCTTTATTTATTTTCAATGGTTTTCTTATATTTAACGGCTTTAGAATTCACTGTTATGTGGCAGGTTAGACTGACCGTGGAAGTTCCACGTGCTGTGTGTGAGGATTCTTACCAAAGGGTCTTGAATGAGTTTATGAAACAGGCTAAGGTAGTATAACTATTAAAGGACTTGTATGAAAAATAAGGTTTCTTATAGTTTGGTTCTTCCAGAAAGTGAAATTCAGAATCATATTGCATTTCTTTTCAGGTTCCTGGATTTCGCCCCGGAAAGAACGTTCCCGAGAGTATACTTGTAAATTATGTTGGACAGAAAAATGTGCAGAAGGCTGTAATTGAGTCTATTTTGAAAAGAACACTGCCACATGCCATGTCTTCGGTATGCTCTACATGTTCACCTTTTTCCATGTATGCTATGTGCATAATGAAACCTTCTAAATTTCCATGAAAGCTGGCCACCAGAATTATGATAGATTCAATATGCTAAAATGACTGTTTTCAAGTAAGATATGACATTTCCAATACCACCTCATGCAATATCAAAGTTCTTATTTCGTATATATAGCTGATTCTATGAGGACCTTTTTTGTCTAATTCATATTTCGCTGACTATATTTCTATTATATATGTTTTCCCCGACCTAGAAATATAGTCGTTGAAATAAGTTGTCTGGAAATCCCTCAGAAAGTAAGCTGAAATAGAAGGATTGGGCATAAATGTAACGACATGTGCACATTGGTATTGCAAGAAATAGTTTCTAAGTGTAGTACTGCAAGTGGTATGTTGGCCTTGATGCTAGTATGCACTGTATTCTTTTTTGAACTAACTATGCAGTTATTCAAAAGTACTCAGAATTGTTTAAAGAGTAATAATTTACTGAGAGATCCTGATTTAATTACTGTATTGCTGCATTTTATGTACAGGTAGATGGACGTGCTTTGAAGGACTCGGTCCATATTGCAACAAAGTTTTCTGAAATGGAGAAAACCTTTACCTCCCTAAATAAACTAAGGTATGTCATTTTTCATCAAGTTTAATTACTTTTGTCTTGTATGATTACCATTCAAACCATCTATAATTTTGTTAGTTTGCCAGAGTTTAATATGTATAGCACAATTTATGCATATTAGCATTTCCCCTAACTTGAATGAAAACGTAGGACAACTGTCCCGAAACCTTAAGGTATAATGTATACTGCCTATTATGTATATCACATGCATGTATAGTGAGTGTGGATCACCAATAGACCAACTTTGCAGTATACGGAGTATTTAACAAGAGCATAAATGTGAGAATTGAGATTACTTGTATAGCTGAAAGATTGTCTAAATTCATGTTTCAAGTTGCCCAATCAAGGTTGAAGTAGGGCCTTCTTTCACTCATTTAGTAGGCTAAGCGCCGATACACTGCTTATTGGTCAATGAACTGTGGTAATGTGCTAAATGTCCATGTTACCTCACTATATACAGCATCATCTTTGTTTGCTTATTATGGTGCCTATCTTCATATCTTGCCTAAAAATCTGAAAACATATAATCAGTTATGCCCTTGGTGAGAAATCTGCATACTGTTTCCCTTAATTAGGCAAAAAGCATTATGAAAGTAGAAAGTAATACTTCCAATCTCTCTTTCAAGATAATTTTTTAGGTGTCCACACTAATTTATTTATGGTTTAGATATGATGTTGTTGCCGATGTTGCCCCAGAAGTCAAATGGGTTTCCGAGGATGCATACAAGAATTTGAAGATTATTGTTGAGATAGACAGCGAGATTGACGCTCAAAGGACTTCCGAAGAAGAACTACGACGTCGTCACAAGTCTCTTAGTGTATTGAGAATTGTGACTGACAGAGGACTACAGGTAGATTACTAAATTCCATTTATGTACCTGTATGCAGATAGCCAGATACTAATTTTAACTGTGTCTTCCTCCCTTCATTAGCACAATATTTTAATTTTCTTTTCTAAAGATACTAAACAGCAGTATTTTTTTATATAAAAAAATGCATCAAGGAAAGCATGTAATGATTTCTGGAATTAAACTTTTGTTTGGGGATCTCAATCAAAACTTTTACCTTATTTAAAAAAAATACTGTGCTCTACATTTTCGTTGAATGGGTGGAACAGAAACTTAATCCTCTATGTTTTTAATAATAATTAGTTTGTCTGTCGTCATATATTCTCTTGATGTACTAACAATTATATTTTTTCTAAGACATGGACGAGTTGACAGACATTAAAAGACACAAAAAAATTTACTATTCAAACATCAAAGAAAACCATTTGTTAAACAATATTGATGTCAGCAATGCTGCTGTTTTACAATATTACACATCGAGCATTATTTCTCAGCAGACATGACTAATGTTTTTATTTTTTCTAACAATTATCCTGTGGTAAGTACTTACCTTGTGTTTCAACTTTCAAACAGCTCCATGTCGAATAAAACAAGGCAGTTCGGTGCTTCGATTCAATTAACATTGAAAAATATGAATGTGCTCATACCTATCTGAAAATTGTGACTTTTATATTTCTGTCATGAAAAATACAGGACGCCACTGAACTATATGGTCTATTAATAAAACTTGTATCAAAATCTATACAATACAAAGAGGGTCTCAGTTAGCAGTTGAGTTATGCTGACCAAAGCATCATGAAAGAATGCATTGAACTTTTTAATCATGTGTATGAAGAAACTGCAGATATAAATTTATATCTATGCACATACCCATAGATAGTTATAATAATAAATTTATGCATAACTAGACTTCTGACTCAACTTTAAAGAAGAGAGACTCAACTTTAAAGAGAGAGCTATGAGTTGAGAGAATGATTATTTTTGCTAATGCAACTTCAAGGGGTATATACAATTACAATGTAGGTATTTTCCTCATGCAAGTCAGTTGAGGTATGAACTTTACTGAGTCCGAAACTTTTACAGATTGGTGATGTCGCAGTCCTTGATATATCTGCAAGTACGATTGAGCAAGATGGATCCAGTGCTCAAAAAATTCCTTCTGCAGAGACCACAGGTCTGCTTATACGAAACAAAATAGCTATTTTATTTCTTATGGACTTGTGTGTCAGATCTATTCCTTCATGTACATGTTCACATATATTTGCTCAGAGCAAATACTACTACCTTGTGGTTCTTTACAGTGTAAATGCTAGAAACTGGGTACAATGCATGGATGTATTCTTTTCTTTATGAGGTGGATATGAAGTATGCAGTCTCTACTTTATGGGGGAGAGATAGAAAAATAAGCAATGTACCACCAAACTGAATGGTAGTGGATATTCCGGTGAAAGAAAATAACAATTAAAAGTCTTATTTAGCCAAGAAAAACAATTAAGTGTCTTGAAGTTTTCCATTTATTTAATATCAAAGTTTGCTTATGAAACGCTAAGAAATAAGTTAGTCTCTACTAAATCACACTTAAGGACTGCAACTAATTTGATATTTTGTACAATTTAGTGTGAATTATTGTTTTTTACCCATATTCTCTGAAATTCTTGAGGCTGTCTGTTTTGAACATTATAAAAATACAAGAAAACTCATGGGTGCAAATTGCAATTGAACATTGTGTGTGAGACCTGCTAACTTAGTTTTGTTTTTACAGGATTTAATTTTGATACAGAAGATGGAGATAGAGTTCTGCCTGGTTTCCTTGATTCAATAATCGGAATTCAACGAGGTGAAACAAAATCATTTCCTCTTATTTTTCCCGAATCATGGTCACAGGAAAATCTTCGCGGTGTGCATGCCCAATTCACAGTGAGTTTGCGGTTAATTAAAGATATCTACATTAAATTCATAAAGTGATACCACGAGTGAAGGTGCCAAGTTCATCTTTACCACATTATAGCACAATATGTAATACCATGTTTGATTTTCTTGAGTCCCAACTTGCTTTATCATTATCTTACAAGATCATCATAATGTTATTAGTGGAATCAAAATATTCACTGATGTATAGAATTCAGGCTTTACGAAACAGCCTTATAAAAGTGTCATAGTTGTTATTCATGGTAAAGTTATTGGTTTTACAAGGTTGGCTAAGCAGGTCAAAAACTAATTTGTTAGGAGGAACGAGTGGAACTAACAATCTTGTTATTTGTAACCCCCCAAATAAGAAAATCTAAATGTAATGTAAGCATGTAGTATCCATATGTGGTTGTAGTATTACTTACTCAAATGACATTAGATCAACAAGGCTTCTATCAGTTTCACCTGTATCAAGTAAAACTTTGTTACTCTTTATAATTACATGGAGTCATCCACGGTTATGTAGTTGGACTCTTTAATGAAAGTAGGGGAGTGCATAAAGATCATTCTTGTTGTTTAGGTTGAATGCAAAGAGCTCTTCTATAGAGATTTTCCCCAACTGGGTGATTCCATTGCTGATAAACTTCTTCCTGGATGCAGTACGCTAGAAGAGGTAGGTTATTCATCCACATGTACAGATAAAATGCATACTATTCAGTTAACTGAATTTGAAATTTTATGATATACAGGTGAAGAAAGCCTTGCTTGAAAGATGTCTAGAGGTGGAGAAAACAGCTAAAGAGCAAGCAACTGATAATGCCATTCTCGACCAGCTAACAAAGGTTCTAAAATTTTAGAATTGTGAAGTATTTAAACATACTGGCACACACACACAGAGAAATATATACGTATATATGTACTCTCTGGTTCTTGTATGTGTCCGGACATATCTTTGCATGGACATTATAGATGTAGGCCTTCTGTTCCAGAGGAGTCTTGTTTCTTTTGTTCCAGAGAAGGATTTTCCACATCTGGAAGTAGTATAACATGAGACAATGTTGTCAAGTTGAAATCATACATAATCTTATATTATAGCACCTTCAAAAAATTTCAGCTCACAACTTCTCGAAAACCTGGTATATGTTTTATAATTGAAGATATTGTAAATTGGTTACACTTTTGTGTGGAACACAGAAACTGTAATTAGGGAGGGGGGGGTAATTAAAAAGGCACTTATGTCGAGTCTTAATGGACAGATTCCTCCACTGATCTCCAATGCAAATTAAATTTGTACTGCCTAGCTTCATTGATCCTATTCGATTATTTAGTTATCCTTATCATATAATTCAAATTTATCATATATTTAATCCCAGTTGGTTGAAGTCGATGTACCTCAGTCCTTGTTTGAGGAGCAAGGTAGACAGTTCTATGGAGCAAAACTGTTAGAACTACAGGTCAGTATTGTTTTCTTCTTTAGCTATCCAAATGAAACTACATATTCCGCAGTTTCAGAACAATTACTAGGTTCTTGTGGCTGTTTGCCTGTGCGTGCGTGTATATCTGTTATTAATGTTGAAGTATATCTAAAGCATATATATTATTAGGGAAGTGTGAAACTAAATGAAAATCAGCTAGCATCTCTGACAAGTCCGAAGGCAGTCAATGAGTATCTGGAAAGCCAGAAGGAGAATATAATAAATGTGATAAAGCGGAATATGGCTGTTGGAGACATTTTCAAACGTGAAAATTTGCAGGTACATACATGTTTCTGGTGACAAGTTCCCACTTTTTTTCTAAGCAAGGTACTGTTTTTGAGGACACTGCTGTCCTGGATTTTTTTGCTAGATCCAAGAAAAATTTCCATGACAAAATAAAACCAAACATGCCCAGTGCAACAATAAGCAGTAATAAGAGAAATATAAAAAGAAGAGGTAGAAGGCATATAAAGAACATGGAGGCAAGAAAATTGATATCCATCCCACAATCATGGCATATAAATGAAAACAAATAAAGAGACATACAACATTGCAGGTCTAGTAATTACTCTACTCTTTAAAATTTACCCTGGATCTTCCATGGGATTTTCTTATTGCACAACACCCATGTTGTTGTATGTGGCATTATATTGATGCAGGGGCTTCTAATAGGTAATACTTATTTAGAATCTAATATAAAAATTTGTTTCATCATTTTGCAGTTTTCAACAGAGGAATTGGTGAAGGAGGTTGAAAATTCAATTGCCGAGTTCAAACACCAGAATCAAGAGTATGACGAGGAGCGCGTGAAGGATCAGGTTAGACATTTCTGGGCTGAGAGAGGTCAACTATCTGTTGTTAAGAAAACCAGAAAAAGGGCTATTGATATTTTGTCACGTTACTTGTTTCTAAAAGCCCTGCGGTTCTTTAAGTCATAACTATATTAAGAATTCCATAGTAACTTGTTAGAGGTCGTTTGGTTCGGGAGGTGATATGGGTTTGATATTAGGTATCGGCTTAGGGTGGTATGGGGATGAAATTTCATTATTGATATCATGTGTTTGATTTAGTTATGGAATGAAATTAATAAATATAAAGTATGATTGAATTAATAGTTAGAAAAATTTATTTTATTACATAAATAATTTTTATTATTATTAGTAATGCTTGATTGTATATATTATTATTTTTTGATTATTAATAATGTTAACTATCAATAACAAAATAATAATATTAAAATTGTTACCCATACATTTCCCTCATACCCACCTCCCCCCTCCCCTCTGGGTATCAAAAACCCATACCCTGTGGGTTTGAGGTATGAGTTTGAAATTTAAAAAAATGAAACAAATACCAAGTATGAGTTTTATCCATTCTAAACCCATACATCATTCCAAAAAAACCCGAACCAAATGACCCTTTACATCTTTGTGTATATTTTGAAGGTGGAAGACATACTAGAAGGGGCAAAAGTGCTGGAATGGCTGAGAGAGCATGCAGATGTTGAGTACATTTGCAGATGATGAGAAGCAGATATTAGAGTTCATTATACCTTGTGATGTTGGGATATAAGGCTTTTTCATTCATCAAACTCATTTTGTAGAAGTAAAGGCTTTTTTTTATTCACCAAACTCATTTTGTAACGCTAGGAAATGCTTCATTTCACCTCATTGCTGAGTAGATAAATAGATAGATATAGAACCTATTAATATTTTGAGGTCTTCGTGAACATTTGCTGTCAATGTACAACATTAGCTTCAACCAAATATATATATATATATATTTATATATATATATATATATATATATATATATATATATATATATATATATATCTTTACTTTGTATTTTTGGTTTATCCTCACTAGGTCCTGGTGTTCCCTAAGATTGTTATATGAAGATAATATATTACATTCCCTTGCAAGTTAGTATGAACAAAGTCGGATTATATAGATGCAGGATACTCTTAATGTAATATATATTTTGTGCGCGCAGAAATTAAAAATTTCCTCAACATTGTCCGTGAAGCCTCCGAAACTTAATGCTTGGAGTTAAGCTCCAGTTTCTAAAGTTTCAGCCGAGAATGAATTCAAAATTCTAACTCTGGCATGATCTCTGGCTTGATAACTTCCTCTAGTGCATCGGTTTGGACCCTGTTACCTCAAGCATGCAAATCCTGTAATCTTGCAAAAGTTGATTTTACAATGTTGGGTAATCATTGGAATCTGCCCCCATCCAATTCCTCCCTAGGGTTTGAGATAAGGCATATGTTTGTTATCCCTCAAACAATGTCAATATTTGTAAAACGGATGTTGAATACAAATATTTAAACTTTTTACTTTGCTTTAAAGTTTTATATTTGTTCTCTAAAGATCAAGTGTTTAAGAAGTATTGTGTATAAAACTTGATATAGAAATTGAAAACATAAAATAAACTTAAATAATGATTTTAAAAATTACTGGTGGATTGTTTAATCCACTAGTGAGTTGATTGATCAAATATTCTAGTTTCGAAGACCCAGCGGCTTGTTACAAGGATAGAATTGAATCAACTGATCTTTAAAAGTGCTTAAAGGCTAGAATAGTTGGTTCTGAAATGTATTATATCTTAGTTTTTTCTATCTATGCTACCACTCTTGTTTATATATTACAAGAGTGTTTACAACTTCAAGATAGTAAGACAATAGTACCTATTCTAGGAAAGTTGTTCCTACTGTCTTTCTAGTTTGCTTGAACTATTTTGAGTAAGTCCATTGTCCTAGAAATGATAGCTTCATTTGAGTCTTCAAGTCAGAATAGACTGTCTTCCATAATTGTACTCTAGTCTACAAGATTCCTGGCATTTTGTCCTTTGTAGCTTTCCCTATCAATTGATAATTTGTTGTTAAGTATATCAATTGATACTTCCTTGAATCCTTCAACTGATGTCTTCCTTCGATTGATCTTGATATCCATCGATTGATAATAGCAGTTTACTTATCGATTGATAGATGTTATCAATCGATATATCAATCGATGGGTCTTCACATTAGTTGATGGTCTTCAATCTTTGACTTGACTTGATATCAATTGATTATCCTTCACTTGTATATTTTTCTTGTCTTCAAACATTTACAATTTTGACAGTCTAACATCAATTGATGACCTATATCAATCGACTCCAATATCAATTGATGAATAGAGAACTATCAATTGATCTAGCCTTATCGATTGTTAAAGACTAAGTACAACAATGTTTCATTAAATAAATATTCATATTATCAGTTGATTACTACAAACCTTTAACTGATAAATGATTTCCTAATCAACCGATATTTATAGACGATTAGTTCCAACATATAAATTTTTATGATTCTAAGGTTACATCAAGACTAATTCCTAACATCGTATGTTATCAAACATTAGCATTGGCTCTCAAGACTTAATTTCCTGGAAATCGTGAATGATCAATATGAGGTTGGCATACTACTATTATGGCCTACTTCACTTGGCTAGTTCTTAGAAGACGTTTTTTCACCAATGATTGAATGACCAGATTTTAAATGAATGCATCTCCAAGATGTGTTCTATCATATAGAATATGAAACCATGGATCATTTATATTTCACGGAAGCCCGGGAAGAATTCGGGATGATTGAAATCATCATAATATGTTTTAGAAGTAGGGTTGTAATTCGGACCGAGCGAGCCGAGTTTCGAGTCGGGCGTAATTCGGGCCAAGTTTAATTGAGTAGAGTCGAGTCGACTCGTTTAACTAATCGAGCTTACACCTCGGCCCGAACTCGGCTCGTTTAATTTTACGAGTCGAGTTGGCTCGTTTGGCTAAACGACCCGGTTTTAACGAGTCGGGCGAGACAGTTCGTTTAATTTTACACTTAATGGAGCATAAACTCTGCCCCGGCTCGTTTAATTTCACGAGCCGAGTCGAGCCGAGTCGTTAATTAAACGAGTCAGAACCTCTGCCCGAACTCGGCTCGTTTAACTAAATGACCCGAGTCGAGCCTAGTTAAACGAGTTCGAGGCGGGCGAGTTTTCGAGCTGCCCGACCTAAATTACAGCTCTATAGAAGAGCATAGCACCGGAGCATATCATCAGGCCAATTTTAAGCCCTAAAAAATATTATCAAATGATGTGGTATGACATACGATACGTTTTGATTCGTGATCACATATATATGTTGGTGGGGTCTTATAGAGAAATGGACCAAAATATCACAAATTGAACTTGAATGACCCGAAAAGACACAATTTAAAATTATGGCCCTTTACATCACAAATAAATGCTCCTTGAAAATGTGTTTCTAATTTTTTAACAAAACCATTAGTTTGGTAGTACACAACTTAGAAAGTAAGAACATAAAAATCGAGGTTTAAATTAGTATGTGACCATTTCAATTTTTTAAAATTTGAAAATCTTTTCACAAACTGAAGTGACAATGAACAGACTAGACTTAACATAACGCAATGTATATTTACGTTTTCTCTCCCAAACGCATCATTAATATGCGTTTACGTTAAAGACTATCTAAAATTATCTGATCAAGCCTTTTGAAACTTTATCCGTTAAAAACTTTGAATTGTTCATAACAATATCTTGGCAGATTTGACACTTTAGGAATATAAAAAAGTAACAACTTCTCAAAGAGATGAGCAAAGCGATCAGATTATAAACGATAAAGTGGGTTGGTCGTCTCTAGATAAAGGTTGCATATTATTAAATATAGATGTTGGCTTAATGACTTGTAATTGTTCAGGAGGTACTGGAGTTGTGGCACGTAACCATCATGGTAGAGTTCTTGATGCATGCTCTAAACACTTACTTTTTGTACTAAATGTATTAATCGCGCAAGGAGTTATGCTTGCTATTACACGAGGTTGGAAGAGATTTACAATTGTCTCAGATTTCTCTAATGCAGTGGCTGCTTTAAATAATTTCCCAAGACATTGTTCAGACTTGGATCCACTTTTATCTAGCATCTGAGTATCATTCCAAATTCAGGTTTTGAGGGATTTATGTTTAAATTAGATGTTCTAATGGGGTCGCACATAAACTAGCCGATATTACTTTACATGGTAAAGCTAGTGCTTGTTATAGGGTGTGGATCTTCCCCTTGATTGCCAATCATGCTTTTATGTTAGATTGGCTTACCTCTTTATAATAGCTTTTTTAATGAAATTTCTCTCTAAAAAAAAACAATCAAAGTTTCATTCGAGGTGGGTTTGTCATCCCTCTCGCTTATTCTATACTGTATAACCTGATAAATCAATATTTGACCGGTCCCGACTTGGGTCAATAGGATAAAATTAATATTATCGTTAAATGCATAAGATAATAATTTTTGGAGAAATCCTTGAAAGCCCTATATAAATATAAAATAATAATTTATTAAAAATATTAATTTTTTCATATATAACACATAATACTTAAATATTTTCTAAACAACTTTACTAAGATATGTCAATAGTTGACTGTTTTCGCTTTTCGTGATAATCAAATTCAATTTCACCCCTGATTTTATGAAGGGCATGGAACTTATCGCTAATTTTTATATGGATTATAATAGTTTGATCTGGATTGTTTAGTACATGTGTTTAATTTTATAATAAAATTTTAATCCTCTCCGTGAATCGTGTTAGAATTTATGATCATTAATTTTGTTTTTGGTAGATGAATTAATTAATTAACACTCGTACCAATATATTTAATTTATTATGATTATTCATATGTATACGGTATTGAGTTTTGAATAAAAAAAATTATTTGATATGAAATATTATGTAAATTAATAAATATTAATTTACTAATAAAATAATAAAATATTCATTAATCGGTAAACTAATAACCTGCTAAAATAATAAATTTTCCCGAGCTCAAGAATATTAATTTATAGAGGTTTTACTATAATAGATATTATAATAATATTTCCAAAAAAAGATTATATAGATTTTTAAGTTAAAAATTAATTTTTTTTACATGAAATAGAGTTCTAAGAGATTTAAAAAATTAAAAATTCCTTATCTCTTCTCAAGAGCATGTATATGACTCTTAACTTATATTTATTAATAAAATATTTATTCTTTTCAATTCTTTTTTTACTTTTTTCTAGTGAAGTTCAATTATAAAGAAAATATAAATGAAGATAGGATATAAACGGTATTATTTGAATTGAAACACTTAAAATTTTATAACTTAATAAGATACTAATATTTTTATATGGGAGAAGAGAATCTACCTGGCGTGATAGATAATTTATCGAGTAAAATACATATTGTGTGGCTAAACTATCATAATTGTGCAAAATGTGTGGCTGAACTACATAAACTAGCAATGAAGGGGCTGAACTTTCTAAAACAATATCAAATGTGTGCTTAACCGTTAACTTTTAACGCCGTTTGTAAATAAATGAAACAGAGAAGGGTAATTTGGTATATTCACAGTGGTTATAGGTGTACATATATATGGCGGCAATATTAGGTAGCTTCATTATTGTAGATCTTTCTCTTTGAAAGTGTATTAAAGTCTGCTGAAACATTTCTAATGAGCTGGTCTCTTTGAGATGGTGATGATCATCTTGCATATTTTCCCGCTGAAAGCCCCGTTTACACGAGTACGTGATCGATTCCTTCTTCTTTCAGTCTTGTTTTTTTAGGGTTTGTGCAGGTGTTCATAATTTTTATATTATGGGTATGTTTATATATTTTCCTTGGTTGTTTATATATGCTTTATGATTGTATTGTAACATGGTTAAGTAATTTTTTTCAATTTTATTTCCTCTGTCCTGAATGCAATTGGTAAAATTGATGCAGATAGTGACTTATTTTCCATAAAACTATATCATGGTGGTGACTTTAATAGAACCAATGAGACATATATAGGTGGAGGCTTTAGGTATGTTGATAAGTGTGATGTTGATGAGATGTCTATTTTGGAGGTTGTTACAATGTTTGAAGAGGCTTTTGGTCCTATATGATATTGTGAACTTAGTTATAAACTACCTAAAAATGATGATTTGTGTATCATGAAACTTGATAGTGATGTAGTTAACATGTGTGGGAAACTTCATTTTACTCGGCTTGTTTATGTGTATGCTATTACTGTTAAATATGGGGATGAAGAATCACATAATTACTACCCAAATGATCCTATTTATCCATCAAAGCGACCTTAAAATTCATATTTTTAACAATTTATTTGCAGATTCAACCATGCGAATGAAATTATCCGGTAAAAATTAGTGAATATGCTAAGTTACGTATAAATTTGTGTTATATATGATATAATTTTAAAGTACAATTGAATATAAAATCTGGACCCTTACATACTTGTTTTAAAATATATTCAATTTAAAATATTAAAATAATTACATTCTTGATATGTAAATTTTTTAAAACTTTGCATATCTACTAAATTTTCTGTGGTTTTTTAATCCGTGCAGGTGAATTTGTAAAAAAATTGTCAAAAATGTGATTTTAAAGTGTCTAGGTAGAGAATTTTTTTAACCCGCCAATTAAAAACTCTTTATCCATTTTATATTATATTTAGAAGTTTATGAAGAGACTCTCACATATATTCTAATATTTTATTTGCAATATTTTTATTTAATATTTTAAAACCTTATATTAAAAAACAATATTTGTAAAAAAGAATTTTTAGTTAAATACTTCATTTGATCATAATAAATACTCAAAATATTTGTTTGAATAAAAAGATTTATAAAATTATTTATTTTTCAATCTAGTTGCAAGGTCAATTGGTGGTTTGTTCCGATTGAGATTTTTTCAAATTATTAATGAAATCTGCTTTAAATTTGGTCAAATTTTTTTTTATCTATTCTCTAATAATTTCACGTATAACCCTCTTTGCTCAGTCACTTCCCCCTTCTTCTTTCTCAAACATAGCAGTCGGGGTTTTCACCGGTATTTTTCGGTAAAAAGCCCCAATTTCTTAGTTTCATTTCATTTTTCAATAAAAATTCTTAGATCAAAAACCATCGGAGGATCCAGATTTTTTGTTTTCTCTGATCAAGCGGGTGGTTTTTCAGTTTCAAGGGATCTAGGTTATCCTGTTTTTGTGATTTCGTTTTCTGGATCTAAGGCTTACTTTTAGTTTTAATTTGTAATTTTAGTTTGGTTGTAGCATCTCCTTGGTGAGAGTTTTAGTATTTCTCTCATTTGTTTGTGATAGTATGATTTTTGATTTAGTGATAAATTTTTTTAGGGGATTGCAATTATGGTCTATAACTCAAACTGGATTAGTTCTAACCGGATATGGTGAAGCGGGTACATGTAAATATATCATATTCATCAAATGACATGATTATATGTCCAAAAAAGAATGTATTTAATTAGCTATTGTTTGTGTTTTATATTTGTTCGACGCGATATTTTTGTAGATGCCGTATGACTTTTCATTATTTAACTAATTTTTACTAAAAAAAAGAATCGAATTCAAAAAATAAAAAATAAACCATTACCACTTGCGCTGGGATATAACAAACTAAATAAACAAATTTGTGAAATTTAGAGGAGTAAACAAAAGAAAAATGCTATGAATTCAAAAAATTTGTGTACTTGGTAACTTTATTAATAATTAATAATAATAATAATAATGAGATCCCGCATATATACATATACGATCACGAATCGAAACAAAAGCCTAAACAATTGAATTAGTGAGCCTTAATTGGTAAAAAATAAATTCAAAAATATTTAGCGAGCCTCTTGTGTTGTTATACAAACGGTAAATTTAATAAAACCCCAATCCCGGGCGTTAAGTTTGCATCCAAAATTCAAAATCTCCAAGACAATACACACATATACACACACATAATTGCCCCCTTTCTCACAAACCCCCCTTCATTTCTCAGAGTTGCAGCTTTTACTGTAAGTTTTCATTCTTTTTTACACTCCCCTCTCTTTACATTTTCTTTGTCAAACAATGTTTAATTATTATTTTCTTGTTCATTTTTGATATGGGGTTTTAGTGTATTTGATTCTATTGGGTTTTGTATAAGATCTGGTTCTACTAATTACTTGTATCTACTTACTCTACACAAAACCCTAATGGGGTTTTAAGCATTTGTGTTGTTTTCACTTGTTTATACTTTACTTGATTGTATTTTAATTGAAAGTATTGATTTTTAGAAGATTGTAGTTTCCAACATTTATATTTACTGTTCACTTTTTTGAAATTTAAGATTTTATAGTTATTACTGTTTATTCTTTCAGCAGTACGTGAATTTGAGTTGTTCCGGTTTTCTTGAATGGTTTGATGAATAAATGTAATCTTATTCACTATTCTCCCCGTTCGAGTGAATTTCAGTGATTGTGTTGGCCAGAGGATTTGATAATGGCATTGTGGTAAAGTTCTAGGTGTTTCATCTAATCTTGTTCTGCTGTGGCCCCTGCCAATTTAATAACCCTGGCTTGCTTGCCCCCTTCAAAATTAAGTTTTGTTGTCCCGAGTAATATAGATTTGGTAAATTTTTAGTTGTAATTGTAATTCCAGCTAAAGTCACTGATTTAATTTAGATGGTCTACTTATTTTGAAAATTTTGTTTAAAATGAAGACACTTCCAAACACTCTAACAATGATTATTTCTTAGTGTTAAAATTATGGATGCTACAAGTTTTATGAGTATAGATACTAGACTAATGTAGTAAGGTATGTGAACTTGAATTTAGGATTTGATTTTTACTTTTTGTTTGTTGGCTGGAATCCGATGAAAATTAAAAGGGTACTGAAGAAACTCTTTATGGTTTCCTTAGGTTGTAATCATACCTAATGGCAGCAGTTGAAGCACCAAATTTACTTCTTGAAAAAACCACTTGTGGTTCTTTGCTGCAACAGTTGCAGGTGATACCTTTTCCGTAATTCTTTAGTTCTCCACACCCATTCCTTGTACATTTTCTAATTACTCTGTGTAATAGTAGTTACATGTAACACCAAAGTTTTTCTTTAATGCAGCATATTTGGGACGAGGTTGGTGAAAGCGATGAGGAAAGGGATAAGATGCTTCTTCAATTAGAGCAGGAGTGCTTGGATGTGTACAAAAGAAAGGTCGACTTGGCTGCAAAGTCAAGGGCAAAGTTACTTCAGGCTTTGGCAAATGGTAGAGTTGAGCTAACAAGTCTTTTAGCAGCTCTTGGAGAGAAAACTTTTGTTGCAATTGTGAGTTACCATGTTCTTCACCTGTACGATAGAAAATTATATCACCTCCTGCTATATATTTACATGAACTACAATTCAGACTCTTTAAATGTGTCATTGGGTTCTTAACAAGATACATCATAATGTCCTCTTTAATTTGCAGCCTGACAAGAGCTCAGGAACAATCAAGGAACAACTTTCAGCTATAGCACCTGCACTGGAACAACTATGGAAACAAAAAGATAAGAGAATCAAAGAATTCTCCGATGTACAGTCTCAGATACAAAAGATACATGGTGAAATTGCAGGAACTACTGAGCACGTAAGGAACCCTGCAGTTGACGAGTCTGATTTATCACTAAAGAAATTAGAAGAATTCCGTTCTCAGCTTAAAGAGCTGCAGAAAGAAAAGGTAAGGTTTCTATAAATGACATTATATGTGCTCCATAAGCCAACAAGAGAATGACTGCTTTTTTTCTGTCGGGCAGAGTGAGAGGTTGAATAAGGTCCTTCAATTTGTAAGCACTGTGCATGATCTTTGTGCTGTCCTCGGAATAGACTTCTATAGTACTGTCACTGAAGTTCATCCAAGCCTTGATGACTCTAGTGGCGTGCAATCTAAAAGTATCAGCAATGACACCTTATCTCAGCTAGCTAAGACCGTCTTAGCCCTACAAGAAGATAAGCAACAAAGGTTGAATAAGGTAACAATATTTATACCCAAATTATATCAGCTGCAACCTTTTGTTATGTAGCATTATTACTCCATGGACTAATAGTTGGGTCAGATGTATATTCCTGAAAATAGTTCCTTTAGTTGGTTGAGTTTAAAATGACACCTATTACACCCCATTCGGAGAATATGCTAAACTTTAGCAAGTAGCAAGACTTGTTGGGATTTGGTAGATATGCTTTGTTGTTACTCTTTTGAAGTTTTTTTAATAGTAGTATATGATTCTCTTCCATCCCGTATGTTATAATATTGGTCATTGTGTTTGCTAAATTTTACATGATTACACTCCTTGGAGGTCTCAACTTTTCATCTAAGTGTTACAGTAACTACAAGTTTACTGTTAATCACATGTTTTTGTCATTATTTATGTATAAAACTACTATTAGGTGTAATGCCGTATTTAATTTGAAGCTTTTTGCTGTACATTTGTTCGATTGTTTTAGACCTGTAATGTTCTTCTGGGCTTAGATGCAAGAAGGTTTAATACCTGGATGGTGGGTACCCCTTTAATCTTTTTTTTAGTTCTGCGTCTAAACCTTGTTGATTGTACAGATTTCAGCTCAGATTTTTTTTTTGTTTCAGGCAAAGTTATACATCTAGTATATTCATCTGATATATCTTTCTTCTACAGCTTCAAGAATTAGCAAGAGAGTTAATTGATCTTTGGAATTTGATGGATACCTCAGAGGAAGAGAGACACTTGTTTAATCATGTTACATGCAACATATCAGCTTCTGTTAGTGAGGTCACTATTCCCGGAGCTCTTGCTCTGGATCTGATTGAGCAGGTATTTTAGGTTACTAATCTTATTTTAAATAAAATAGGACCGCTGTATAATTATTTAAATATTATCATGGCAAGGCCGAAGTGGAAGTTGAAAGGCTTGATCAACTAAAAGCTAGCAGGATGAAGGAAATTGCTTTAAAGAAGCAAGCTGAAATTGAAGAAATATATGCTCGGGCCCATGTAGAGATTGATACTGAGGCTGCTCGTGGGAATATATTGGCCTTGATTGATTCTGGAAATGTTGAGCCTTCCCAGTTACTGTCTGAAATGGATAATAAAATTATAAGTGCAAAAGAGGTGGCTCTTAGCAGAAAAGACATACTGGATAAGGTGGAGAAATGGATGTCAGCTTGTGAAGAAGAGAGTTGGCTTGAAGACTACATGAGGGTATATATATTCTCTTTGACTCTGCCTGCAGCATGTTACATCATTGCTAGTGTTATGTGATCCTGCAGTCATTGTCTGAAAATGGCCGAGGATCAAAAATATCTAATCCTCGTTCATGTTTGTTCTTTTTCTGAGTAATTATAGTCACTATATTTAATTACCTGATCCCCCACACCAACCTTGAATGATAATTGATACCCCACATTTATGTACTTAAGTTTTGCTTAATATATTGCCTATTTAATGTCCGTAATTGCTGCACTGAGAAAATAGAGTGGAACATGCTGGGTAAGGGCCATTAAATCTTGGATTACTCGAGAATGTTAAATATGCGGTTACTATAATGAAACATGCTGGACAAGGGTCATTAAATCTTAGTTTACTCTAGCATGTTTAACATGCAGTTACTACAATTAATTGTTAACGACTGAGTCCCTGCTAGAGAGTACCTTTAAACTCTTACCACCTCGCAAATAATTTAACCTTGTTTTTGTATTGTTAAGTTGTATGAACTCCATTATCTTCTTATATAATCCTTCAGTTTCTTTTATGCTCTCTGTTAAGTTTATAAGTATTACACTTCCCTAAAAATTCCTCACACACACCCTTGTGTGTGCGTGCATGCTAAGTCACTGCTAACCCTTTTCGATGTGAAAAAGACATTTATGGCCTTACCGCCACTTATTAGCCCTTGGATTTAACAGGATGACAACAGGTATAATGCGAGCAGAGGTGCACACTTAAATCTCAAGCGTGCCGAAAAAGCTAGAATATTAGTCAACAAAATTCCAGGTACGTGTTACTTTTAGAACTGTTTCAAGATATACTTGGGATTTCTTGAGTAATATTTTATGAATTACTCATACTATATAATTTTGTAGGCTTTATCATCTGTGATGGCTTCTATGTGTGATGACTTACCTGTGGGTCAGCCTATGTTGTCCTTTAACTTTTTTTATTAAATATGTATAGGCAATTGTGAGATTGGCTAGTATTAGCTGTAACAATGCGTGAGATACTTTGAGATGGGTAAATATTGTTATGGAATTCATTTTAAATTAATATGAAGTTATTGGTTTAAGAATTAGTTTTAATCAACATGGAAAGATAGATTATAGAAACATAATTCTATCTGTATGCAACTTGTGTTTATAAGGTATGGAGATTTCACCAACATAATGGAGATTATCGGTTGTGCAAACAACCAAACCAAAACTATGTTGGACTGTTTTCTACCGTAGAACATATGGCCAAGTTGCACGCACATTGTTTATAACTGAGCTATAGAGGGGTTTCAGAATTCACAAGGATTTGATTAAACGAGTTCGCCAAAGTCGAAGTTAACTGTTAAAGGATTACTGAAACATTTTCCTCAACTAGAAACTTACTACTAGTTCATTGACTCAAACAAAGGATATGATACATTATATATTGACTTGTAAGATGTGACACATAATGTTGGTTGTTTGACTTTATTAGTGCTCACTGCATGACTTGTGTTTTTTTATTTTCTTTATGTAGCTCTTGTCGACACATTGGTTGCCAAAACACGTGCTTGGGAGGAAGAACGTGGGTTAACATTCCGTTATGATGGTGTTCCTCTACTTGCAATGCTGGATGAATATGCAATGCTCAGGCATGACAGAGAAGAAGAGAAAAGAAGGATGAGGGTTAATCTCCGCTCTTTCATTTCTATACTTTAGATTGCTGTAGCATGCTTATGTTGGGATATTTTTTACTTGCAAGTTTCTCAGTTTTGTTTAAACACATTGATTTTGGTAGTGCTCAAATGTTTCGGTCTTGGACTATCATACAATATTTTATTTGGTGTTGTACAGGATCAGAAGAAGTTCCATGAACAGCTGAATACAGAACAGGAAGCAATTTTCGGTTCAAAGCCAAGCCCAGCACGACCACTGAGCTCCAAAAAGGCTTTGGGCCCACATGCAAATGGAACACCTGGAAGAAGATTGTCGCTTGCCCATCATAATGGGTCGAGGTCTATAAATAAAGATGGGAAGAGGAACATGAGGCCGGTTGCTCCTGTGAATTATGTTGCTCTACCAAAAGAGGATGCTGCATCGTATGTCTCTGCCTCTGAGCCTCGTCCAAGTACACCATAATAGTTAAGGAAACAGATAAATAGATCTATACTGTATCATATATTAAGTTGCAATGGTTAGTTTAGTAGTTGCTACTTGTTAGTGGCAATACATAGTTGAACTGCTAGTAAAGAGACTGGGTGGTTCTATCGTCGAAGTATAACATAAGGTAACTAGGACTTATCAGTTCTGCACTGTGAGCATTGGGGCGAGATCTTTATACATGGCAAGTGCAGACCTGTTGATGCAAAATACATGTCTGTTGGAGCTGCTTGATCTCCTTGCTCTTTTTATTTAGTGTTTTTTAATTTTCAACACAAGTATAAGATTGGCAAAGACATCTTGGTAAGAATTTACTTTAGGGAAAAAAACAAAGACTGAACAAAGATTTATATCTTGGTAAACCTTATGTTGTACTTGTACATACTTGACTAAGGTAATAATCATCTAAAGTTGAGAAACCTAGAAAAATAACCTAGAGATTTAAAATAAAAAAATAGAATAAAAGTGAAGTTGTAATACCATCAAAGCCTAGCTTCCAAATGTGAATACACCAGACAAATTCATTCATTTGTCCCTTTGCATGAACTAGTCCCTGTGAGTGACTCTGTGACTGTGTGTGTGTGTGATATTTGTACTTTTATCTCTAAATGATGATTGTACTTGTCAGAAAATGAGCAAACTGCCTTGTAATGTTAAATAGGTTGCTTTCATCGTCAATATGTGGTAGGGCCATTTCTATACATTAGATCTTTGGTAAAAGCCAAAAACAACTTCGAATGAACTTATTCAATTGTCCATCATTAAGTCGGCCTGCATTGGCCCTTAATATATATATCTTCACATTATAAAGATATGAAAATGCACTTGATCGTTTATGGAATTGTTGTAATCTACGCATGACTAGTCTCCATGCATGCATTTCACAATGTTTTCATCTTTGGCTTCTCTTTTCATCTTGATTCATAGATGTTTTCCTTATAATTTGTAATTTCTTACGAGCAAGTCAGCAACATAGCTAAAAGCCTAAAACCATACCCTGTGCTTTTGATTGTCAATGATGATCGAAGCAGAGAAAGTGGAAAAGGTTTCAGGCTTAGGCAGTCTAAGACATATTGTGCATAAGCCTCCTAAAAGATTAGCAAACTATGTTTCGGATGCAAAGAGGAGCATTAGTTTATCGATACCAATTTTTGAGTTCGTAAAGTCTAGATGTTCGTTTTCACAAAGCAAGAAGAATAACAGAAAGCCGATGCCTCATCATCAATCGGTGAAACAAGAACAGTTACTGAAGAGCCCGCGCAAACTGAGTCTAAAGGAATGGATCCTGAGTTCACCAAGCTCTAACGTTTCAGCTTCCAGCAGCAGCAAGCAGTTCTCTGGTAAAATTCACCCTTCATTTGAGATCACCGTCGAGGCTAGTCCTACTTCTAATTTACGGCCTAGAGATGGCTTCTGTTACGAGGGTTTGAATTTGAAGTCAGATATTGACAATGATGAAGTGAAGAAGGATAATTCAACAGTAAGCCAAACTGGAATAGAGAAAAGAGTGAGATTTAGGCTACCACAAGTGGTTGATATCTTCATACTTGATTCAGCAGATGGCTATTACTTCTCCAACTGATCTATGAGGTTCATTTTATTTATTTTTTATTTCAAATATGTCTAACTAGTTATCCACATATCTCTCTCTCATGTTCTGATCAATTTGAAGAAAGTATTTGCAAGGGGTTACATATGCAAATTAAATATTTTTGTTAATGAAGGTAACAATGACTAACTTAGCTAAATAAAATCAAAAAGAACTGAAGGTGTGATATGTGTGTTCGTCATTGGACTCCTGTTCGGCAGACTTGTTTAGGTGTAAAATTTACATCTACTTATAATCTAAAAAAGTAAATCTGGAAATAAATAAATTGTCAGGCAGAGGTTTAATAAAAAAAACGTCAGGCAGAGCCCAAAAAAATTAGATGCCAGGAGTATTGAGGCTAGGTCGACCTGACATGGCAAGACTTAACATACTTGTAAGTTAAAAGTATCATCAAAGTCAAAAGGCAGAAAATCATACTGCTACAACAAGTGGCAAAGGCCGATGAAAAGACATCTGTCCAGCAATCTGCTTCTGAATTTCCTTTTGAGTGTCTTGGCAATGATAAAGGTCCAGCTTGTTTTCTCTAGTTGAAAATTACATACATTTACTTATAAGAAACTCTAAACGGGACCAAACACAACAGAAATAATAGAATACAAACAGAACATAAATATTTCTTTTTAGACTTAATTGCGCCTTGTGCTTGAACTATAATGTTTTTTCGAGAAAAAAGTTTAAATATAAAATTTGTTAGGTTGATGACCAAACTATTTATTTTTTAGAACACTTGACTGCTTTCCGTTCAATTTCGTTAAGGAAGTTAGTGAAATAATACGTAATTGCACGTACTTTGATCGCATCAAGTACAATTCTTTTGTAGAAAAATGGCTCAATTATAAATTTAACAATTTATTAGCCAACTATTTATTATTTTTTAATAACTGATTTAATTTTGTATTCATACTTTATTTTGTAGTTTATATAATTTTAATTATCACACTTTTTAAATTATAAATCATATTAATATAAATTTATAAAATAAAAATATTTATGAGGTTAATTGGTAATTTATCTAAAATTGGAAAAGAAAATCTATTTCTAAAAACAGTGATATTTTACAAAATAAAATCTAATCATGTACTTACAGTTACATTCTTTTTGATTTATAAGTTGTGTTAAAAAAATTTCTAATCTCAAGTATCGATTAGAATTTAAGTACATGATTAGATTTTATTTTATAAAATATCACTATTTTTAAAAGTAGATTTTCTTTTCCAATTTTAGAGGAATTACCAAATCAACCTCATAGATATTTCTATTTATAAATTTCTATTAATATGATTTATAATTTAAAGGGTGTGATAATTAAAATTATATAAACTACAAAATAAAGTGTTAATACAAAATTATAATATGTCATTAAAAAATAATAAATAGTTTGCTAATAAATTGATAAATTTATAATTGCACCATTTTCTACAAAAAAATAAAATACTTGAGGCCATAAAAGTGCAACTAAATACTATTTCACTACCATCCGTTAAAAGATTTAACAGAATGCAATTAAATATTAAAAAATAAATAGTTTTACCATCAAATTGACAAATTTTATAGTTGAGCCATTTTTCTTTAAAAATATTATAGTTCAAGCCAACAAAGAGCAATTAAGTCTTCTTTTTATACATTCAAACTATAACAAACCATCTTTGTGATCTTTTCATCCATTCCTTCTTGCATGCTTATAATTTGCAAGAAAAATAAATAAGCAAACAATATGAAAACCACAATGACGCAGAACAGAAACATATGATAAACAAACGTTAATCCTTGATAAAACACACATAACTCTTACACGAGAAATCCTGAAGGGTTTTTAATTCAACAAAAGATAATAGATAATACATCATAGTGTTCTTTATATAGGGATATAAAACTCTAAAACCAATTCCTAATTAAAATCTAATAATAATATTAAATCCTGATTAAAATAAAATATTAAATAAAAACGGCCATACATCCATATATAAGCCATTTTTCTATCATGTTTTTGCACCACAGCGTGACCATACTTTTGTTTTGTGGGCACCATTTCCACGATCCAGTGCAGTCTCGATACTTATTGCCAACTTAGTATAAATCCCAATATCGACATGATCATGCGATAGTGCTCAACATGAACATGTTGTCTTACCTTTTACTTTTCACAATCCATATGTACTGAAAATCCTCCTACATCAGTCTCTTCCACCTCTAAAGAACTTGACCCGCCCATGTTCTTTTCTAGATAAAAAAAATTACATCTACATGTTGTTTATCTCTTCATGGTATTATTTTTACAGGTAAAAAGTTTAGTGAAATCTTACACTTGAACTCTTCGACAAGATCAATCGAATGTAATAACAAATATTGAATCAATCCAACAACACTTGATTAATCATTGCCAACATAAAACTTGAAAACTCTTCTACATCAGTCTCCTCCACCTCAAGAAAACTCGCCCTCGAGTTCTTATCTAAATAAATAACTATATATACACACAACTTATCTTCATTGTGTATAGAGTCAACTATTTTCTCTATAGTTTTGTGACATAAATTCATATCATGCTGATATGGTCTATCAAAAACTAATTGACATGCATTCATAACAATCTCATCAGAAATACGAGTACTTTTGTCATTACTCCAATGTGGCAAATCATCAGCCATCTTATAAGTGTCCAAAAATATTTTTTGTACACTTTTAATGAGATGTTTGTCATCATTCTCATCTTCATAGAAATCATCAAGATTTTTTTTGTGCCTCTATATCATCATGTTCGCCTTGTTCATCCTTATCAATTTGGTCAAAATTCGTAGGCACAACTTCACAACTCACAATCTCATCACCTCTTTCAACGATCTCTGCATCTTCTAAAAATTCATTTACATTTTCAACATCAGACTCTTTTTTATCTCCCACATCCAATAAGCTATCATATTTTGGTTGATGACTTTTATCGAACACAATTGTTTCATAATGTTGAATTATATCATCCTCTTGTTTATCCTCAATATGCAACTTATACTCATAATCTTCCAGTAAAAACCTCTTCAATATTAATTATTTTATTATATCGCCAAGTTTCAATGGGTCTTTTACATTGTTTCTTTCTCTATATAACAAGTTTATCCCACCATATACAAACAATGCTTTTTCAGTCGAACCGCCACCATCTTAACTTGCATATTTTCAGCACCCCCATAACATCAAAGAATCTATCAACGTCGATTTGCCAATTCAAAAAATTCATAAACTCCTAAAGACCCATAGAATAACGGTATATCATAAACATGATTTTTGTCACCTCGAAGAACTCGATTAGGATATTTCCTTTTAACTCGTCAATGTTTATTGTTGACCATATTCATTCGATGGTTAAACATAGCCATTTGAACTGTCAAGGCTCGTAGGCCTGCGGGTATAGCCGCAAAAACACCTGTTAGGTCTTTTGATTCTCCCATAATCAATCATATAACGAAAAGACAGGATAAAACTTGCTCTGATGTCAACTGATGCAGCGAACGTTAATCCTTAATAAAACACACATGTCTCTTACACGAGAAATTCTGAAATACCTTGAATTCACGAGAAAAGTAAGAGAAATCTCTTTAATACATCATAGTATTCTTTATATAGGGATATAAAATCCTAAAATTATAATTAAATATTATTACTTAAAAAATTAAATATAACAAATATTTTCAAAAAAAAAATAAAATTTAAATACATATGTTAGATATGAAGAACTGATGCTGTCAGAGATTATCAGAAACATAGTTTAGAAGCTGATCAGAGTCTAAGTGACGTCATCAGAGTTTAGCCACCGATAGAGTCTGACAGTTGTAATTTTTCAACAAATTAGGAATTGATTGGAGATAAAGATGGAAGTGTTTCAATGAATAACAACTGCATTATTGAAGATATCTATTCCGAAGATAATGATGGAAAGCATATCTCTGTATTAATTAGTTATTATCTTTTCATTATTGTTAGGGATTGTGATACTATCGATGTAATCAACTAATCATTACTTAGGTTAATTAAGAATTAACTAAGCTAAACATATTGTCATATAGATATTGACAGTATGTTTAAACTGTCACTTGTAACAATATACATTTAGGTCTAGTAGATGACAACATGTTTCGATAGATACTATCATGTATAAAAGTAATAAAATGATCTATGAAGTAGAAGTTCACAAAGTGTTCATGCACAACATGGATCAAATCATTGACAGTAACATTCTGCAAGCTGAAAACTACGACAACATATTCAAGTGACAGCATCTTTTGAAACAGACGACAGCAACTATTCCTTGACAGTAAACTTGGTGAAGATTGAATAATCGAAGACAACAAGTTTTCTGACAGTAGCTTTGGCGGGAATAGTCGACAGCATGTTTGACAGGATAGTCGACAACATGTTTGATAGGAAAGTCGACAGCATGTTTTGCGGGATCCTTGATAGCAACTTCAGACGACAGTATGTTTCAGAAGAATGTCAGGATTGACAGCAACATATGCGGAATCAAAGATACTGTCACAACAGAAGCAAAAGGTTGACAGTAACCTTTTGATGTAACTGACAGTCTGTTTCAGGAAGCAGATTAGGTAAAGTACTTTCACAGAATGATCTTGTCAACTCTACCTAATCTGTCAAGACTACAACAACTGCAACTTGAGATTAAGTAAGCAAAAAGATGAAGCGTGCTCATGGAGTCTAGAATGTCAAATCATCTCAGAGCAACTTTATCAACAACTGTTCTGAAATCAAGGGAAAGTTCACTTGTAAGTGAGGGATGTGTTTTATTATAAATACACATATCTCACAAACACCTTTAAGTGATATACACGAACACACAACTGAGCTTAACTTTTCTCAAGCATAGAAACATTAGTATTCTTGTTATTGTATCTATTGAAGCTGGAAACTACTTCCAGTCAGTTGTAGCAACAAAAATTAATAAAATTAATTTTTGAAGTAAAACACTTTGTATCTTTTGTATGCTTACTGTTGTTTGTTTTTAACTTGTTATTATCACTTCTTGTTTTGTTGATTAAGAAAGATTTGTGATAACTTAGCAAGTTGCATTCAACCCCCCCTTCTGCAACACTCTTTTCATTTAACAACTGGTATCAGAGAAGCAGGTTAGTCATACATAACCTGAAAAGATCTAAAAATGAGTGCACATAAAGTAAGCAGTATAAAAATACCCACCTTTGACAAAGAACACTACAATATTTGGAAAAGAAAGATGATGTTGTTCATAAAAACAGCCAATCCACTCTACCTTGGAATCTTGGAAAATGGTCCCTTCATACCTCAATCATATGTGCCTGAAACCACAGTAGATGGTGAAAACATACCAGTCTACTGGGTACCTAAAAAGGTTTCAGAGTATACTGACACCGAAAAAGAAATAGTATCTCTAGATGATTGCTTACAATTTATTATCATTGAGGCACTTGATAATGTTATGTATAACAACATTGTCAACTGCACCAGTGCCAAGCAAATATGGGAAACCATTGAGATACTCTATGAAGGGACAGAGGAAGTTAAAGAAAATCAAAGACAGATTCTGGTGTCTCAGTATGAAGCCTTCATGGCTAAAACAAGTGAAGGGTTAACTGAGATGTTTGAGAGGTTTAACAGGCTGATAAATGACTTGCAGCTGCATGGGAAGTTTTATGACAAAAAGGAGGTAAACATGAAATTCATGTTGACACTTCTTGATCATCTAGAGCACAAGGTTTCTGCAATAAGAGAAGGAAGAGATTTATCAAAAGTTTCTCTTGAAACTTTATATGGTATTCTTAAAACCTATGAGCTAGAGCTACTACAAAAGAGAGCTATCCAAGCTGGTCAAAGAGGGAAGATGGCCAACACTTCAAATGCTCTAGTAGCTCAGGAACCACAGATGATGCAGCTCAAGGAATCTCAGAATCAACAGCAAATCAAGATTGAAGAAATTACAGATGAAGATGAAGGTGTGACTGTGGAACTCAAGGATGGTGAAAAAGATGAGTTCTACACTTTGGAAGAACTGGACAACATGGAAAACAAAACACTGGCCTACATGGCAAGAAAGTTCTCCAACTTGAGATTCAAGAAGAACAAAGCTTTCAAACCAAGAGGACAAAGCTCCAAGTTTAACAAGCCAAATTTTTCAAAACCTGGAGGAAGTGGCAAAGGTGGATACAGAACAGGAATGGTGGACAGATCCAAAATAAGGTGTTATAACTGCAATGAGATGGGGCATTTTGCAACAGAGTGCAAGAAGCCAAAACATGTGAGAAAGAATGACAATGACTATGAGGAACTCAAAGCAAAATATGAAGCCTTGTTGAAAAAGCAACAAGGAAGAGCCTTTGTAGCTGAAGGAAAGTGTTGGGAAGACTCTGATGAAGAGGAAGAAGAAGAATATAGAAATCTTGCTATCATGGCAAGCTCAGGAGAAGGTCCATCCACTTCATCAAGTCAGGTACCCTTTCTTACTACTGTTGATATGACTACATCTCAGTATAAGAAAACTGTTGAGAGTTTAAGTTCTAAAAATTTTAATATTCATACAAGCATGTTAGCTGCTAATGAAGAGATAGTTAACCTTGTTCATTTAACATCAGTTACAGTGAATGGGCCAGACCTTAAATTTTGTCCCATCTTGCCCCATAATCTCAACAGCGCCATGAAATTTAACATCAGTTACAGTGAATGGGCCAGACCATCTAGATTTAAGCTTCCCTGGAAAGAGTCGAAGCCTTGAATTAAATAACAAGACCTTGTCACCAACTTGAAAGTCTCGTCGTTGGATCACTTTGTCATGCATTTTCTTCGTCCTCTCCTTGTAGAGCTTAGAATTATCGTAAGCATCAAAACGAAGCTCATCTAGTTCATTCATTTGAAGAAGTCTTGCTTCTCCTGCAGCCTTTAGATCCATATTGAGCTCTTTTGTAGCCCAAAAAGCACGATGTTCGAGCTCAACTGGTAAATGACATGCCTTACCATAGACCAGCCTGTAAGGAGTAGTACCAATGGGAGTCTTGTAAGCTGTCCGATAAGCCCATACAGCATCATCTAACTTCAAAGACCAATCTTTTCTAGACTTGGCAACCACTTTCTCCAAGATGCTCTTGATTTGACGATTCGAAACTTCAACTTGGCCACTTGTCTGAGGATGATAAGCTAGGCCAACCTTGTGTGTAACACCATACTTCTTCAACAAAGCCTGAAATTGTCGCTGGTGAAAATGAGAACCACCATCACTTATTACTGCCCTTGGAACTCCAAATCGTGGAAAAACGATCTTCTTGAAAAGTTTCATGACAACATTAGAGTCATTTGTTGGCGATGCAATGGCCTCAACCCACTTGGAGACATAGTCGACAGCGACTAGAATGTATTTGTGACCACAAGAAGTTGGGAATGGTCCCATAAAATCAATTCCCCATACATCGAATATCTCAACCTCTAGAATACCGGTTTGAGGCATCTCATGACGTTTAGAAATATTACCCGTTCTTTGACATGCATCACAAGAAACACAGAAATCACGAGCGTCTTTAAACAGAGAAGGCCAATAAAAACCAGATTGAAGTACCTTAGCAGCGGTTTTAGAAGGACCGTGATGACCTCCACATGCGAGAGAATGACAATGTCGAAGAATATCATTTACTTCATACTCTGGGATGCATCTACGAAAGATTCCATCAGCACATTTTCGATATAAGAAAGGATCATCCCAGAAATATTGTTTAGCATCATGATAAAATTTCTTCCGCTGTTGATAAGTCAAATCTGGAGGATGAGAGCCACTGACACAAAAGTTTGCAAAATCTGCATACCATGGAGTATTTGTAGAAAGAGCAAATAAGTGATCATCAGGAAAAGAATCATCAATAGGAGTGTCAGATGTAATATCGGACTTGAACCGCAAACGTGAAAGATGGTCTGCAACCACATTCTCAGCACCTTTCTTGTCTTTTATTTCCAGATCAAACTCTTGTAGAAGTAGAATCCATCGAATAAGCCTCGGTTTTGCCTCTTTCTTGGCCAAGAGATATTTCAAAGCAGAATGATCAGTGTGAACGATGACTTTGGAACCGATGAGATAAGTACGAAACTTATCCAGAGCATAGACAATAGCGAGAAGTTCCTTCTCAGTAGTAGCATAATTCACCTGAGCTGCATCCAAGGTTTTACTTGCATAATAGACTGCATGCAACACCTTATCTTTCCTTTGGCCGAGGACTGCTCCTACAGCATAGTCACTTGCATCACACATGATTTCGAAAGGAAGATTCCAATCTGGAGGTTGTATGATTGGAGCAGTTACCAAAGCTTGCTTTATCCTGTAAAAAGATTCTAGACACTCATCAGTAAACTCAAATGTAACATCCTTAAGCAATAATTGAGTGAGGGGTTTTGTAATTTTTGAAAAATCTTTAATAAAACGTCTATAAAACCCAGCATGACCTAAGAAACTCCTAACTCCCTTGACATTGACAGGGGGAGGAAGTTTTTCGATCACCTCAATTTTTGCTTTGTCAACTTGGATGCCACGATCAGAAATAAGATGACCAAGTACCACTCCTTCATTGACCATGAAGTGGCATTTTTCCCAATTTAAGACCAAATTTACCTCTTCACATCGTTTTAGCACTTTTGAAAGATTATGTAAACATATATCAAAATCATAACCATAAACACTGAAATCATCCATAAATACTTCCATAATAGACTCAATGAAATCAGAAAATATGGCTGTCATGCAACGCTAAAAAGTAGCAGGGGCATTGCACAATCCAAATGGCACTCTACGATAAGCAAATGTACCATATGGACAAGTAAATGTTGTTTTCTCTTGATCATCTGGATGAATAGGGATCTGAAAGAACCCTGAGTACCCATCCAAATAACAAAAGAACTTATGTTTAGCAAGTCTTTCAAGCATTTGATCTATGAATGGGAGAGGAAAATGATCTTTTTTAGTGGCAGTGTTCAACCTACGATAATCAATGCACATCCGCCAGTCTGTAACAATTCTAGTAGGGATTAATTCATCTTTGTCATTTTTAACCACTGTTGTCCCTCCTTTCTTAGGGACTACTTGAACTGGGCTTACCCATTTTGAATCAGAAATTGGGTAAATGATGCCTGCATCAAGTAATTTAAGAACTTCCTTTTTAACTACCTCTTGCATATTAGGGTTCAAGCGACGTTGTCCCTGTATGCAAGGCTTACAATCCTCATCAAGATTTATTCTATGCATGCAAAAGTCTGGGCTAATCCCTTTAAGATCATTAATACTGTACCCAATTGCCTTTTTATGCATACGCAACACAACAAGAAGTTTAGAAATCTGATTATCATCAAGTTTAGAGCTAACAATCACAGGACAAGACTCATTATCATCGAGAAACACATATTTAAGACTAGATGGTAGAGGTTTTAACTCTGGTTTCTTTACCTGAGGTTTATCACCAGAAGCAATAGTATTTGTTACCTCACAATAGCTCAAATCAACTTTACCATCTAACTCAAGGATCAATGTATCAATTTCAGCATGTCCTTCTCCTTCTAAAGCTTCAAGCATAAGAACAGCTTCCAGTGGGTCATCCAATAACAGTTGAGGTAGCTCGTTGTTAACAATTTCATCTATGACATCAATCCTGCAACAAGTATTCTCAAGCATAGGGGACTTAAGAGCAGAGGGTAGAGTAAAAGAAATTTTATCATCACCAACACTCAAGGTGAGAGTCCCATTTTTCACATCAATCACAGCACCTGTAGTACATAGAAATGGCCTACCCAAAATAATGGGTATTTGACTATCCTCATCTATATCCAAAACCACAAAGTCCACAGGGATATAAAATTTTCCAACCCTGACAGGTACATCCTCTAAAATACCTAGTGGATATTTTATAGAACGGTCTGCCATTTGCAATGTCATTTGTGTACATTTTAATTCTCCCATGTTTAATTTTTGAAAAATTGAGAGAGGCATGACAGAGACGCTAGCGCCTAAGTCACATAAAGCTTTGTCAATAAATAATGCACCTAAATGACATGGGATTGAAAAACTACCAGGATCTTTAAGTTTTGGTGGAGACTTGTTTTGCAAAACAGCACTACATTCTTCAGTAAAAGCTACTGTCTCCACTTCACCAAAAGACCTCTTTTTGGTAAGAATATCTTTTAAAAATTTTGCATATGATGGAACTTGAGAAATTAAATCAGTGAAAGGAACAGTTACCTCAAGATTTTTGACAAGTGTCATAAATTTACCAAATTGTTGATCTACCTTTGTTTTGTTCATCCTGCTAGGAAAAGGCAGCTTAGGCACAAATGGTGGAGGAGCATTAACAGTTTTTTCATTACTAGCTTTCTTGCTTCCTTCAGTTCCACTCATTTTGGATGGATCAACAACCTCGTTTACCTTGTCATCTTCAATGCTTTTCTTTTCTTTTTCATTAGTCGTATCATCAATAGGCATTGTTGGACCATCATAGGTGAGACCACTCCTAAGAGCAATGGCATTCACATTCTCATTTGGTTGAGTTGGTTGTGATGGTAAGGAGCCAGGTTGTCTTATAGTTGAAGAGCTTGCTAATTGCGCAATCTGAGTCTCCATCATCTTGTTATGAGTCTTCAACTCTTTAATCTCTCTCATGCTTTCCTCTTGAGTTCTTTGCATCTGTCTCATACTTTCTTCATGACCCTTTTGCATTTGTATTAACATCTTCATCATATCACTCATCTGATCAGGTTGTGCAGCTTGACTTGCGTGAGGAACCTGTTGTTGAGGGGGCTTTTGAAATCCAGGAGGATTTATTGGTCCTTGAGAAGGCCGAAATTGCTGCTGTGGAGGATGTTGATATGATTGTTGATACTGTTGTTGTTGATTAGAAAGAGGGGTATACTGAGCATTATTGTTTCTGTATGAGAAGTTCGGATGATCCTTCCATCCTGGATTATAAGTGTTAGAGTACGGGTTGTACTGCTGCCTTTGCTGAAAAACATTTGCTTGCTCCATCTGAAAATTTTGTAAATTTTGAACATTGTAGGAGCAATCATTACTGAAGTGGCCTTGAATTCCACATACTTCACAGAAAACATTATTAATAGGAGCCGTCGACGACAATGCATTAATGCTCATGGGATGAGTAGATGACTGTGTAGTCTTCAATGAATGAATTTCTTGAGTTAATGCAGTGATTTGAGATGACAAAAGAGAATAGGCATCAACTTCAAGTTTACCTCCCTTCTTGGGTGCTTTTGAATTAGTAAAGTGATTGGCAGCCAAATTTGCAAGAAAAGCATACCCATCTTCAACTCCTTTGTCTAAAAATACACCACCTGCAACATTATCAACCATACTCTTCGTCTCAGGGTCGAGACCATTGTAGAAACGTTTGAGTAGAAACCACTTCTCAAGACCATGGTGAGGGCATGAACGCTGAATATCCTTGAATCTTTCCCAAGCATCCCTAAGAGACTCACCATACTCTTGTTTGAAAGTTGTCATCTTGTGAACCAATTCATCAGTTCTGTTGGGAGGAAAATACTCAGTTAAGAAGGCTTGAGCAATCTCATCCCATTCAGTCACAGTAATGTCATTCAACCATTTTTGAGCTTTATCTCGAAGAGAAAACCCAAATAACATGACTTTCAACTGATCTGTAGTGACACCCTGATGTTTGATAGTAGAGCAAAGTTGTTGAAACCTTTGCAGATGAAGTGTAGGGTCTTCAGAAGGAAGACCAGCAAACTGATTCTGTTGGATCATACTGAGCAAAGCCGGTTTGATCTCGAAGTTTGCTGCCTGAATAGCTGGCATAGGAAGGCCAGTAGGCACACCACCCGGAGAGGGCTGCGAATAGTTCTTCAAGGATTTAAAAGGAAGGTCAGCCATTTTAATCTTTGAGTGGATGATCTTTGGTTGTTTTCCCTTCTTTCGTTTGTCGATGAACTGTTGTATAGTTTGCTCAAATTCAAGACTAAGGGGAGTAGTATCTGCGTCTCCTGTAGACCTGGGCATGAACAACTAAAACAAGGAAAACAGTAAAATCGGTCTCAGTTGGAACTAAAGTTCCAGTGAGACAAAGGAAACAATCTAAATAATTAAACTAAAAACTATAGAAACTAGCCGTCTCCCCGGCAGCGGCGCCAAAAACTTGATGCGTTTTAAATGTATAATACCGCAAGTGCACGGTGTCTGTTATTAGCAGAGACTAGCAAGTACGGGTCGAATCCACAAAGAGACGGGTTCTTAAAATTTTAATCTAATTATTGCAGATTGTTTCTAGGTAAAAGGAATTTTGAGAATTTTTACTAACTAAGAAAGCAAATTAAATATGTATGAAATCAATTAACTAAAAGTCTAGGGCAATCGGGTATACCATGTTTACATCAAAGTGGGTTTTAAGCTAAAACCATTAAAGTGGTCACGTAACAAGAGTATGTTAATCTCTCTCAAGTACTAACACTCATGGAACATGCTTACACATTAATAACTTTTAGTAATTTAATTGGTCAAGTAACTAGAACAAATGCCAATCTCTCTCGAGTACTAACATTCTCAGAAATCCAATGATGCTCTCGCATTCACATTCATTCTGCTAATTGTATGTATGCCTCTAGTGAGTATCTCTCTCGAGTATACCCCTATTGCAAACAATTAATCTATGATATTGGCCAATTACATAAATTAAATATTAAAACATATCAATTAGAATTACTTATGACCAGTTATACTACTGTGAAAATCAGGCCATTAACATGATGTAAACATGGTTTCTCCTTGCGCCCTAGAATACAACTACTCACTCATGCTAGGAATAAATACAAGAAAAACAATGGAGAAAGCCATAGAAGACATGTATATATATAACAAGGGAATAAAAGGAATACCTTAAAACTTATATTAATGAAGAAGCGAATCCAAGCTAAAACCAAGTATATGCTATCAAAGAGATGAATAAAACCCTAACTAGGAAGTAAAAGTAAAAAGTACGTACATATGTATCTATTGTCTCTCCTTATAAAGACTAATTCTAATAATAAAATCTGATTCCTATTTCTAATAATAATAGTATTTTAATGAATTAAATCAAATACAAATAGGCTTCCTTAATTAAATAGGATTCTTTAATTAAAATTCGTAGGTCTGTTTCCTCCTCAGTTTCTGGGCTATTCCAGTTGGATTCTTCTTGTTGGACCACTTCTGAATTAAAGAGAATTCAATAAGCTTCGTATGGACTGTAAGATCGTCCAATTTTGACTTCTAGAACTCAAGATATGGCCCAAACAGTGTAAGCAGCGCGTGCAGCCCAATAAATACGAATTTTCTTCTATTTTAACTCCAAATTAGCTCTTTAAGCCCAAATCCTTCCAAATATAGGAATTCTATCTTTTCTGCAATAAAACATTAAAATCTATTAAATAAATATCCAATTAATGCAAAATATAATTAAATATGAGAATAAAATCCTATAGAATATATATAAAAATATATTCTATCAAACATCCCCACACTGAATATTTGCACGTCCTCGGCAAATAAAAGAACTAAAAACAAAATCCTAACTAACTAACTAACACCACTTTCGTAGATGACACGATTGCATTGAGCATATGCAACAAGCCGTTAAACCCCTAGGCAGCCCTAGTAGGACGAGTTTTGTCTCGTGAGGGTTTATAGTGAATCTACCCACAAAGTCCATTTTTTTCTGTCAAGTCTCAAGTATGAAACATATCATAGTACTCTACACATGTAAACCCAATTACACAATTTAGAAAAATAAGTCTTTCCACTTAGAGCATCCATTTGTACATAACTATCCAAGTATGCACACATTGTCTAGATAGACAAAAGAATCATGAAATAAACATCAATGTCGCATTTAATAAGTAACATGCTATAGATAGAAAGCTCACATATCTCTCAAATCACACAAGTGTTTAGGGTGTAAGTGTATCACTCAAGTTCAATCAATATAGTCATGTGTTACTATAAGCTTGGTTTTCCACCAAATCTCCATTACTTTGTATATATGTATGCACAAATCAAAAGGTCTTCGTTAAGGTTGTAACAAGGTTAAGGTACATGGTAGGGAATCAAGAAAAAGGCTAACAAGTGGCTAACTTGACAAACTAATAGAGCATATTGTTCATTCTTAATTAAAGCACTCAACATGAAAATTAAATCATGTAAAAGTTGATCAGGCTTCCACAAGCAATAAACCCCAAAGCACAATTTATGTACTTTCTCACATTCATATTGTAACAACAATGAACAAAACTCTCTTCGAATCATCTTCTTCTCATTTTTTTTTTCAATCTCAAGTGTTTCTCCAGTAATCAAGGGCAGTGAAAAGTCACCAAGAAATAAAAGAATAAGAGATAATTTCATTCTTAATTTCTAGTACAATTGCACTTAATACCAGCACATGTACATGGGTCGTCCCTTTCATATGACATTGCACTTGCCACCCATTGATCTCAAAGGAGCACTTTTTTTTTTTTTTACTTTTCTTTTCTTTCTCTTTTTTTTGAGAAGATTTTTTTTTCCATATCAACTCCCACCAAATTATCACACTTTAACAAAGAAATCCCCACACTAGATATTCACCAACCCTCAAACAAATCAAAATGTTATACTAGTAAATCAAAACAAGAATAAATAAGCAGGCTCAAGAATTTAGAGTGGCGATATATGAATAAAACGGATATAAGCTCAAAGGGGCTCACTAAGGATATAACTCACGGGTACTGTTTGGATAAACGTGGTTAATCCTAGTGCCTCTATCATTTTCATGCATACAAATATCATGCAATCTCGAAAAGGTTTAAAACAAGTTCTAAAGCAACATGCTATATGATGAACATCACACAAGAAAAAAAAATTGATTGATATAAAAATGTATCAATCACAAAATTAGGCTCAAGATCTCACAAGGTGAAAGCATGCTTCAGTACTTATTAAAATTAACAAAGATGCATTTCAAGTTTTAGAATTTTCGCAAGCACATACAAGGAATCATCATAAATCAAATGAATTTAAGAGAATTGACATATCAACTAAAGATGTAAAATAAATTTACAAAATGTGTACTTATCCTTATTAACACACTTTGAGACAGGGCAATATACAAAAGATTTTTAAAATTTTCTAATTTTTTTTTGGATTTTTTTAAAATTAAGAACACCTCCCCACACTTAAGCGGTTCATTGTCCTCAATGAACAAATTAACGCAAAACAAAAACAAAAATTGCTACGACTAAAACAAAAGAAAACTATACTACAAAGATAAGAAAGAAAACTCCCCTAAGGTCAAGGTGTATGGTGTGAAAAGTATCTCATGATAGAAGCAGATATATCAGCCGATTGTTTCTCCATCCGTACTTGAGCTTCCATTATTTGAACTTGAGTCTCTCTCAACTCCGCAACTTGCTGCTCAAGAGGTAGAACTGGTTCAACAGCTTCCTGAGATGACACTAAAGCACGTTTGTGAGGCACTAAAGAAATTTCTTTTTTATCACGCCGTAACATTTGCATGCCAATGAGATACTCGGCATTAAGTTTCGATGGCCACCCGTCCACAACTTTAAGATTAGTTGTCTCACGATCAAAAATTTTCAACTCCTCAGCGATTCGGGTAATGAAACCTCCTATCACAAGAGCACCTTTGGGACGGTTGGCTTGATAAAGGAATCGTTCAATTAACAAACTCGTCCAATCTACGAGAATTCCTGCATCAAAATAGTACAACAAAGCAAGCTCGCCAGTTTGAATTTTGTTATTGCTCTCTGCACGACCATATAAAGTATAAGAAAGAAGACGAGCAAAATAACGGTAACATGGGCTAATGATATCCGAAGCAGAAGCAGTTTTAGGTACATATTTGTGAGTATTAGGCAGTCCCGTGAGTTTGAGCCAAAACGGAGTAGCGTAATCTGAGGGAAGCTGTTGTTGTTCGACTAACTGCCAGCCAAACATACTAGCCAATTCCGCCTTCGTGATCTCATGATTCTTGTTGGCCAGCCGGAAGGATAACAAGCCTTCGCCAGTGATTGTAAACGAGCTCAGAAATTCACAAGTAAGAGTACCATATGAGGGCTCATTCATCTCTAACAAGTCACTCCATCCAATAGTAGCAAGCCTACGAGGCAGTTCGTCGTCTATATTCAAATCCATAAGACAAAAACCATCAACGTACTTATTAGGAAAAATCGGGCGTTTAGATAATGTAGCATATAGAGATTTTTGTGTATCCCCAACTGTTTTGACCGTGGGGTACTTTTGAGAAACAACCGTGTTTGGTGTACCACTCTGTTTTCTTTTCTTTTTAAGAGGAGAAGATGCAGATGTGCGAGCCATTACTTTGCGAAGAAAACTGTAGAAAGTAAGAGACATCGCGCGGCTGTGTGATATATAGGACAGGTCTCGTATACAGATTAATTCGCTAAAACTTTCGTGAATGAATGGCGCAGCAGCAAGAAAACAAAATCAATAGTATGTCTGGCAACGTTGGATAATAGCACATGGAGGTGTTCTGCCCCGTATGGTAGGTTAGTCAAACATATAACAGGATATACACAAAGCACATAACATATATAATAATAAGTACATATAAAAAAAATACAAACCTACACAAATTAAATATAAATAAAAATAAAATAAAATAAATAAATATATATATATATATATAAAAGATAAATATATATATATATATAACATACATAAAAATAAGAATAAAATATAAAAAATATATATATATATATATATAAGAAGTATACGATACAAATAGTATATTAAAATAAATAGACCTAGTTAGGTAACATACGTACATAATAAAAAAACTAAAGGTACATAGAAAAAGAAATATAAATATATATAATACAAAACTATTTTAATATACAAAACTATTTTTATTAAAATAAAAGTAGTAAATAAAACACAAAATAACATATAATTATATAAATAAAATTAATAAGTAGAACCATATATCTACATATATTATAAAATAAATAGCAATCAAATAACAATATAAATATATAAAAATAATAATAAAGCATAATTATAACATAAATATATTTAATTAAAGCTATAGAATAAATAGTATATAATATTAATACATATGTTAATGCACACAAGTCAGACGACTTAATGGTGTAAAACATGTTAACATGTTTGAGAAACTCGGTTGGCAACAGCAAGGCTCCGCACCGTGGGGTCAAAATACACACCGCGGGGAATCAATTTTGTTACTTTAATACGCGCTTACAGAGTTCTACGGCACCGCAGGGAAAACAAATGGCACCGCAGGGACCAAAAAATCTGTCACACCTCAATCCCCTTTTTTTTTTTCAAGTCACCTTTAAAAATAATACTTATTAACACCTGAAACACTTCACACCAAAATTATCAAGGCACCTTGAGGGAGTAAAAAAAACAAAAACAAAAAATATAACAACTACCTAAAAAAATATAAAAAAATATTATATAATAATTTACCTTGGGTTGCCTCCCAAGAAGCGCTTTTTTAGAGTCATTAGCTCGACTTCTCACCTTGATTTAGACGTCCGTAGTAGAAGGGTTGGGGATATAGAATGTCTCTATTCCACCAACAAATGCACCATCATTATATAATTTAAGGCGTTGGCCATTAACCTTAAATTTTGTCCCATCTTGCCCCATAATCTCAACAGCGCCATGAAATTTAACATCAGTTACAGTGAATGGGCCAGACCATCTAGATTTAAGCTTCCCTGGAAAGAGTCGAAGCCTTGAATTAAATAACAAGACCTTGTCACCAACTTGAAAGTCTCGTCGTTGGATCACTTTGTCATGCATTTTCTTCGTCCTCTCCTTGTAGAGCTTAGAATTATCGTAAGCATCAAAACGAAGCTCATCTAGTTCATTCATTTGAAGAAGTCTTGCTTCTCCTGCAGCCTTTAGATCCATATTGAGCTCTTTTGTAGCCCAAAAAGCACGATGTTCGAGCTCAACTGGTAAATGACATGCCTTACCATAGACCAGCCTGTAAGGAGTAGTACCAATGGGAGTCTTGTAAGCTGTCCGATAAGCCCATACAGCATCATCTAACTTCAAAGACCAATCTTTTCTAGACTTGGCAACCACTTTCTCCAAGATGCTCTTGATTTGACGATTCGAAACTTCAACTTGGCCACTTGTCTGAGGATGATAAGCTAGGCCAACCTTGTGTGTAACACCATACTTCTTCAACAAAGCCTGAAATTGTCGCTGGTGAAAATGAGAACCACCATCACTTATTACTGCCCTTGGAACTCCAAATCGTGGAAAAATGATCTTCTTGAAAAGTTTCATGACAACATTAGAGTCATTTGTTGGCGATGCAATGGCCTCAACCCACTTGGAGACATAGTCGACAGCGACTAGAATGTATTTGTGACCACAAGAAGTTGGGAATGGTCCCATAAAATCAATTCCCCATACATCGAATATCTCAACCTCTAGAATACCGGTTTGAGGCATCTCATGACGTTTAGAAATATTACCCGTTCTTTAACATGCATCACAAGAAACACAGAAATCACGAGCGTCTTTAAACAGAGAAGGCCAATAAAAACCAGATTGAAGTACCTTAGCAGCGGTTTTAGAAGGACCGTGATGACCTCCACATGCGAGAGAATGACAATGTCGAAGAATATCATTTACTTCATACTCTGGGATGCATCTACGAAAGATTCCATCAGCACATTTTCGATATAAGAAAGGATCATCCCAGAAATATTGTTTAGCATCATGATAAAATTTCTTCCGCTGTTGATAAGTCAAATCTGGAGGATGAGAGCCACTGACACAAAAGTTTGCAAAATCTGCATACCATGGAGTATTTGTAGAAAGAGCAAATAAGTGATCATCAGGAAAAGAATCATCAATAGGAGTGTCAGATGTAATATCGGACTTGAACCGCAAACGTGAAAGATGGTCTGCAACCACATTCTCAGCACCTTTCTTGTCTTTTATTTCCAGATCAAACTCTTGTAGAAGTAGAATCCATCGAATAAGCCTCGGTTTTGCCTCTTTCTTGGCCAAGAGATATTTCAAAGCAGAATGATCAGTGTGAACGATGACTTTGGAACCGATGAGATAAGTACGAAACTTATCCAGAGCATAGACAATAGCGAGAAGTTCCTTCTCAGTAGTAGCATAATTCACCTGAGCTGCATCCAAGGTTTTACTTGCATAATAGACTGCATGCAACACCTTATCTTTCCTTTGGCCGAGGACTGCTCCTACAGCATAGTCACTTGCATCACACATGATTTCGAAAGGAAGATTCCAATCTGGAGGTTGTATGATTGGAGCAGTTACCAAAGCTTGCTTTATCCTGTAAAAAGATTCTAGACACTCATCAGTAAACTCAAATGTAACATCCTTAAGCAATAATTGAGTGAGGGGTTTTGTAATTTTTGAAAAATCTTTAATAAAACGTCTATAAAACCCAGCATGACCTAAAAAACTCCTAACTCCCTTGACATTGACAGGGGGAGGAAGTTTTTCGATCACCTCAATTTTTGCTTTGTCAACTTGGATGCCACGATCAGAAATAAGATGACCAAGTACCACTCCTTCATTGACCATGAAGTGGCATTTTTCCCAATTTAAGACCAAATTTACCTCTTCACATCGTTTTAGCACTTTTGAAAGATTATGTAAACATATATCAAAATCAGAACCATAAACACTGAAATCATCCATAAATACTTCCATAATAGACTCAATGAAATCAGAAAATATGGCTGTCATGCAACGCTGAAAAGTAGCAGGGGCATTGCACAATCCAAATGGCACTCTACGATAAGCAAATGTACCATATGGACAAGTAAATGTTGTTTTCTCTTGATCATCTGGATGAATAGGGATCTGAAAGAACCCTGAGTACCCATCCAAATAACAAAAGAACTTATGTTTAGCAAGTCTTTCAAGCATTTGATCTATGAATGGGAGAGGAAAATGATCTTTTTTAGTGGCAGTGTTCAACCTACGATAATCAATGCACATCCGCCAGTCTGTAACAATTCTAGTAGGGATTAATTCATCTTTGTCATTTTTAACCACTGTTGTCCCTCCTTTCTTAGGGACTACTTGAACTGGGCTTACCCATTTTGAATCAGAAATTGGGTAAATGATGCCTGCATCAAGTAATTTAAGAACTTCCTTTTTAACTACCTCTTGCATATTAGGGTTCAAGCGACGTTGTCCCTGTATGCAAGGCTTACAATCCTCATCAAGATTTATTCTATGCATGCAAAAGTCTGGGCTAATCCCTTTAAGATCATTAATACTGTACCCAATTGCCTTTTTATGCATACGCAACACAACAAGAAGTTTAGAAATCTGATTATCATCAAGTTTAGAGCTAACAATCACAGGACAAGACTCATTATCATCGAGAAACACATATTTAAGACTAGATGGTAGAGGTTTTAACTCTGGTTTCTTTACCTGAGGTTTATCACCAGAAGCAATAGTATTTGTTACCTCACAATAGCTCGAATCAACTTTACCATCTAACTCAAGGATCAATGTATCAATTTCAGCATGTCCTTCTCCTTCTAAAGCTTCAAGCATAAGAACAGCTTCCAGTGGGTCATCCAATAACAGTTGAGGTAGCTCGTTGTTAACAATTTCATCTATGACATCAATCCTGCAACAAGTATTCTCAAGCATAGGGGACTTAAGAGCAGAGGTTAGAGTAAAAGAAATTTTATCATCACCAACACTCAAGGTGAGAGTCCCATTTTTCACATCAATCACAGCACCTGCAGTACATAGAAATGGCCTACCCAAAATAATGGGTATTTGACTATCCTCATCTATATCCAAAACCACAAAGTCCACAGGGATATAAAATTTTCCAACCCTGACAGGTACATCCTCTAAAATACCTAGTGGATATTTTATAGAACGGTCTGCCATTTGCAATGTCATTTGTGTACATTTTAATTCTCCCATGTTTAATTTTTGAAAAATTGAGAGAGGCATGACAGAGACGCTAGCGCCTAAGTCACATAAAGCTTTGTCAATAAATAATGCACCTAAATGACATGGGATTGAAAAACTACCAGGATCTTTAAGTTTTGGTGGAGACTTGTTTTGCAAAACAGCACTACATTCTTCAGTAAAAGCTACTGTCTCCACTTCACCAAAAGACCTCTTTTTGGTAAGAATATCTTTTAAAAATTTTGCATATGATGGAACTTGAGAAATTAAATCAGTGAAAGGAACAGTTACCTCAAGATTTTTGACAAGTGTCATAAATTTACCAAATTGTTGATCTACCTTTGTTTTGTTCATCCTGCTAGGAAAAGGCAGCTTAGGCACAAATGGTGGAGGAGCATTAACAGTTTTTTCATTACTAGCTTTCTTGCTTCCTTCAGTTCCACTCATTTTGGATGGATCAACAACCTCGTTTACCTTGTCATCTTCAATGCTTTTCTTTTCTTTTTCATTAGTCGTATCATCAATAGGCATTGTTGGACCATCATAGGTGAGACCACTCCTAAGAGCAATGGCATTCACATTCTCATTTGGTTGAGTTGGTTGTGATGGTAAGGAGCCAGGTTGTCTTATAGTTGAAGAGCTTGCTAATTGCGCAATCTGAGTCTCCATCATCTTGTTATGAGTCTTCAACTCTTTAATCTCTCTCATGCTTTCCTCTTGAGTTCTTTGCATCTGTCTCATACTTTCTTCATGACCCTTTTGCATTTGTATTAACATCTTCATCATATCACTCATCTGATCAGGTTGTGCAGCTTGACTTGCGTGAGGAACCTGTTGTTGAGGGGGCTTTTGAAATCCAGGAGGATTTATTGGTCCTTGAGAAGGCCGAAATTGCTGCTGTGGAGGATGTTGATATGATTGTTGATACTGTTGTTGTTGATTAGAAAGAGGGGTATTCTGAGCATTATTGTTTCTGTATGAGAAGTTCGGATGATCCTTCCATCCTGGATTATAAGTGTTAGAGTACGGGTTGTACTGCTGCCTTTGCTGAAAAACATTTGCTTGCTCCATCTGAAAATTTTGTAAATTTTGAACATTGTAGGAGCAATCATTACTGAAGTGGCCTTGAATTCCACATACTTCACAGAAAACATTATTAATAGGAGCCGTCGACGACAATGCATTAATGCTCATGGGATGAGTAGATGACTGTGTAGTCTTCAATGAATGAATTTCTTGAATTAATGCAGTGATTTGAGATGACAAAAGAGAATAGGCATCAACTTCAAGTTTACCTCCCTTCTTGGGTGCTTTTGAATTAGTAAAGTGATTGGCAGCCAAATTTGCAAGAAAAGCATACCCATCTTCAACTCCTTTGTCTAAAAATACACCACCTGCAACATTATCAACCATACTCTTCGTCTCAGGGTCGAGACCATTGTAGAAACGTTTGAGTAGAAACCACTTCTCAAGACCATGGTGAGGGCATGAACGCTGAATATCCTTGAATCTTTCCCAAGCATCCCTAAGAGACTCACCATACTCTTGTTTGAAAGTTGTCATCTTGTGAACCAATTCATCAGTTCTGTTGGGAGGAAAATACTCAGTTAAGAAGGCTTGAGCAATCTCATCCCATTCAGTCACAGTAATGTCATTCAACCATTTTTGAGCTTTATCTCGAAGAGAAAACCCAAATAACATGACTTTCAACTGATCTGTAGTGACACCCTGATGTTTGATAGTAGAGCAAAGTTGTTGAAACCTTTGCAGATGAAGTGTAGGGTCTTCAGAAGGAAGACCAGCAAACTGATTCTGTTGGATCATACTGAGCAAAGCCGGTTTGATCTCGAAGTTTGCTGCCTGAATAGCTGGCATAGGAAGGCCAGTAGGCACACCACCCGGAGAGGGCTGCGAATAGTTCTTCAAGGATTTAAAAGGAAGGTCAGCCATTTTAATCTTTGAGTGGATGATCTTTGGTTGTTTTCCCTTCTTTCGTTTGTCGATGAACTGTTGTATAGTTTGCTCAAATTCAAGACTAAGGGGAGTAGTATCTGCGTCTCCTGTAGACCTGGGCATGAACAACTAAAACAAGGAAAACAGTAAAATCGGTCTCAGTTGGAACTAAAGTTCCAGTGAGACAAAGGAAACAATCTAAATAATTAAACTAAAAACTATAGAAACTAGCCGTCTCCCCGGCAGCGGCGCCAAAAACTTGATGCGTTTTAAATGTATAATACCGCAAGTGCACGGTGTCTGTTATTAGCAGAGACTAGCAAGTACGGGTCGAATCCACAAAGAGACGGGTTCTTAAAATTTTAATCTAATTATTGCAGATTGTTTCTAGGTAAAAGGAATTTTGAGAATTTTTACTAACTAAGAAAGCAAATTAAATATGTATGAAATCAATTAACTAAAAGTCTAGGGCAATCGGGTATACCATGTTTACATCAAAGTGGGTTTTAAGCTAAAACCATTAAAGTGGTGTTAGGTCCAAATGTGTTGTAGAGGGGGGGTGAATACAACTTTTTGAATCAATGAAGCAATAAATACTATGTAATAAATGAACACAATGATTCAAGGAATATATGTCTTATATATAACTTGAAAGGGTTGCTACAACATTCATTACAATAGTACAACAGAAGTAAAGAGGGTAGTAAATGATACTAAGCTCTGTGAATATACTCTCTCTTTATTACAAGTGTTTCTCTCGAATATTGCTCACTTTCTATAAGTTACACTAGTACTTCTATTTATACTACTTTGTAATCTATGACTTGTAGTCTTCAAAAGATAAGATATGAGTGGTCCAATGTTGTCCACGTGAATCTTATCTTGTCTTGAAAGCTTGGAAATCTGCCACCAGGATGATGCCATGTGTCATGTTGAAACTGTCCTCTATGTAGAATTTCTACATAGGAAATTCTACTTGGCTCTATCTCGAATTCTAAGTAGAATTTCTACATAGGAATTTCTACTTAGGAATTTCTACATAGAAAATTCGAGATAGCCTTCTTCCTGAGTACTTAGAAAATATTTTCACCTCCAGAATTTCTACATAGGAAATTCGACTTAGGAATTTCGACATAGGAAATTCGAGATAGCTTCCTGAGTTGAGTACTTAGAAAATATTTCCAACTCGAGAATTTCTACTTGGCTCTAAGTAGAAATTTATCCAGAATTTCTAGATAGGAATTTCTACATAGGTTCCCTTGTAAGTACTTAGAGAAATTCTGGGCTTCAACTTGAAACTTCAATGCAACATCTTGAACTTGTGATTTCTTCATGTCTTCTATTTTCTTCAACAAGCTCTTGAACTTGGATCTCTACTACTGACATGAACTTGCTACCAATGTCCTGACACTTGATGCACTGGTCTGGTTCATAAGTGACTAGTCTTGATAGGTTTCTTGCTTCTGAATAGATTACCATGTTCAATTAGAAATGTGGCTTTCCAACAATTGCTTTCCTTCTTTTTCACTTGAAATCAATTAGTCTTATTGATACTGATAGTTATGATCTTGATTCTTTGAGTTACAAATCACTGGGGCATGAACAACTTTGACTTGAACTTCTTCCAATGATTTCTTCTTTGTTTGATCATATTTAACATGTTGAATTGTATCAATTACTTTGTCTTCATTTGTATTGATTTCTTTGTGACTTCTCGTTCTTGATTGTCTTCGGGTTAAGTATCTTTTCTTTAGTTGAGTTACATAAATTATAGTGTTACAAGTTTAAACACTCTGCCTTTCAATCTCCCCCTATTTGATTGTCTAACAATGACATTCAAATTAAAGAAGGATAACTCAACTAAATAATGAGACGAGAAAAGATAAGTAACATTAATGTCTTGCACATTTTACACTTGAATAAAAACTTGAAAACAATACAAAGAACTTTAGAAAATAAATATAAGCTAGAAAGAAAATTCGAACCTCGAATTAAAGACCATTGAGATGATCTCTATCACCTGGATTATTTCATACCTTTCAGTCCAACTCATATCACCTTATTGGATCCACTCTGATTCACGGTTACAGTATGGTGAATTAGCCTATCTCGCATACCGTGGTCAGGTGAATTTTCCTCAAGTGAGTTAGAGCAACCAAAAGATATGAAGTTTTTCCAACTTCAAGTTCACATCCCTTTGAACTTTAACTCTAATTCCGTTTCCCCTTCCTAACTTCCTTAACAGCACTGCGCTTATCTTCTTCTTGTTTTCTGCGCCTTTCTTTCCTTTGCTGTTCTCTTTTGTATACTGGATCGTGTAGTTGTGCCCATCTCGCATTCAGCAAACTTACTGCTTCCATTTCCAGAGGATTCTTGGGTTCTGGATATGGATGTCTGAAAAGCCTTCTTAGTTTATCAACTTCCTGGGTAGTTCTGATCTTCGGAATGTCCTCAAAGTTTTTCATGATGAGCTGAGGCTTCCAATGAGCTTTATCAGCTTTGAACTGACAGTATATCATTTTAGGGTAGCCCTTGACACGGTTGGTATTGAACCTACTAGCCGCATCTGACTCCATTCTCCTTTTCTCCTTTACTACCTCAGACAAGTACTTTAACAGTCTCTGCTTTTCATCTGCAAACCTATCCTCTACATCTCCAAATTTGAATTCATCTCTGACTTTGTCTAGAAATGCAGCATCTTGAGTCTGTAGCAGCCATTTCCTACTCATATGCAAGAAGGTTTGATTCTGGTCTGCATCAATGAACACCAAAGCATCAGCTGTATCATCTGTGTAAGAATGAATCCAGTATACACTTTCTCTTCCTGGAACACCAACTGCCTCCCTTATCTCTCCTTGTTCCAGGGGTCCTGAAGGAAGAGTCAAAGCTTCATCTACGCTTTTCACAGCTTGTAGAATATCCCATTTTCTTTGCATTAGCTCTGGCTCAATCTTCACGTTATCAAGAGGATTTGGAGCAATGACATCGCACTTCCATATTTCACTGCTCTTCTGGAAGATTATCTTCTCAATGAACTCCACTGATTTTTCTTTAATATCCGAGGTGAATCCCTTACCCATCATTTGTCTGCAAACAGCTTTAAGGGATTCCACCGATAGAGCCATCAAGTCATTTTCTTCCATGCTAACCCTCTTCATCTTTCCATCAACAACCATTCTGACAACGTCTGGATTGGCTGAGAATTCTGGTCCCTTGTCCTCTGCTAACTGCATTAACTGATCTCTATACAGAATGCTCAGCTCCTCAGCTTGAGAATATTGAATTTTAGTTGCTAGCAAGAACAACTCCGACGCAGATCTTCTCGACATAAACTGATCATCGACATACATAAAAGACATCGGGGCTCCATCAATTAAAGACAAAATAACTTGCCATTCATTATCCACCGATTTGTATCCAACACGGACTTTAGAAATCATTCTCTTCAAAGCATTTATATAGTCCATCGTCATCGGATTCTTCATGTTCAAGTTGAAGAACAAGTCATCTGCCTCCTTATTATGAACTCCATGTGCACACGACCCCATCAGTATCTTTCGTGCATCGTCCCATTTCTGTCCAATCCTCCTTTTGTCCAGATCAACTTGAGGGTCAGCTAGTCTGGCAAGCTCATGATCATACTGCTTTTCCTTGAGCTCCACTTGCTTCTCAAGAAAAACAGCTTTATCTTGCATCATCTTCATTTTGAAAAATTGAGCTTGTTCCAGAGCTAACTGCTGAGCTTTCAGGGTCTCCTCATCAACAGGAATCTCTTCAGCAGACGCCCCAGCACCTCCACCTTGTTCCTCCAAAGATCTCTTAATTGCATGTGCTAGAGGTACGTCTTCCATATCAGAATCTGAATCAACTTGCACGTGTTCCTGTTGATCACCAAAGTCAGTGAATGGCTCTTCTTGTTCAACCATCACTGCTTTACCCTTTCGCTTCCTCTGAGCCTCCTCATCAGACACCATCGGATCAATCTCTTCTTCAGCACGGGGTGACTGTTGTGTCGTCTCATTACCTCCTTTCTCCCCCTTAGGTGAGTTATCCTGAACATCACCTGGTACACCAGAGCCACCAGCATGTGAACCAAAACCAGAAGGTCCAGCAGCACCACCTGCACCACCTGTACCATCATCATCAGCCGGGGGAGGTTGTGTGAAATGTTCTTCAAAGCACTCCGGAGGAACCAAATGCCGAACTGCATACATCATTCGACTGACCTCCGTTGCCAGTGTATGCAGAACGCTTTCAACACTCCCCATTCTGTCATACAGAGTGCTGCCCAAGACACCACCAGCATGGCCCAGGTCATTGACTTTGTTCGTCATATCTTTTAAAGCTTCGGCTTGACCTGCCATTCGTGCTGCGTAGTCATCAAGAGCTCGCTTGTTATCGCCGACATTAACCCCTAACTGCCCCATAGATTGCCCAAACTGCTCCATCTGATTTTCTACAGTTGACATACGTGTGGCAAGAGTTTCAAGAACCAGGGACGGTGTTTGGCTTAGGTGTTCTCGCTCTAAGAATCGTTCTGTTTGTGTTTGACGCTCAGATTCGGGCCTTAAAAATGAAGGTCCCTCACTCCCTAAACGCTCACACTCACTCCCTGTCTCACGCTCGTGTATGTCTTCAATAATAGCACTCAGATTCAAAGCAGTACCTGCAGAAACTGGATAAGAAAAATGAGGAACAATTATGGGATCAATGTTTCCTGTTTTGTCCTGAGGTGGAATCTCAGGCTGAGAGGCTGCAGAGTGTTCAAGTACAACAGTAGAACCGATCCTCTCTGCAGCATCAGGACGTACCGGTGAAGGTACGTTCGAAGCTCGTAAAACTTCTGGCCTAACTGAAGGAACAGGCTCTTCAGAAGACACTGAATCCTCAGCAACCATCCTATGTGTTGACTGTGCAAGGGGAGAACCACTCTCGTGAGGTGGAGTGGTTGTGATAGACACGCTAGGGATGGACTGGGCTTTTGAAGTAGCAGCTTGTGAAAATTTGGCTCGCTTCCTGAAAACTGGCTGCACTTCAGGGTCACTCTCATCAGTACTCTCACCTAATTCTAAAGGTGCCGGCCTTTTAACTCCCGTTAACAGGGGTGATAGTGAAGAAGTTAGAGAAGCAGACGCAGAAATATGGCTATCACCCTGGGATAGATCCTGCGGGTTAGCAGAATCTTGGGCCACGGAATCAGAATTAGAGGAAGAAGGAGTGTTAGGTTCTAAGAAAGTACCTCCTTCATTACCTTGGCCAACAGAGGAATCAGAAGCAGCATGTGTTGCCTTAGGAGATGGTTGCGGTTCCCTTTGCCTGGCTGTGAAGTGACTGAGAGATTGGCCCTCATCTTGTTCGTCATCAATATGCTCATCAGGAATCCCTTGAAATGCTTCATTGTGGGCAGATGGATTCTGAGCATGTGATGAGATTTGTGAAGTCCCCGCGAGAGTAGTTACACCTGCATCATAAGAGAGCCACACTTGAATGTTCTCAGGAATAGACATAGGTTTACCCTGATGTTTATCCTGGTTAGCAATAGTTGTTAGTGACTTAGTGCCCATGCCTAGAGGTGCAGAGGTGGGACTTCGAACAAATGCCTGCCTAATTGATAAAGCATTTGAAGGCACGAGATGATTGATTAGCATTTGTAAGAAACGGGGATACCAGCAGACAATATCATTGTGTGAAATGTCTCTGGTTTCAGGTGATCCCATTGTAGCCACTAATTCTGACAGAACAAGCCTGCCATAATTAATATTTAGTTCCTGGGCTAGGGAAACACCAAAAATTTGCATGGGAATGGAAATTTGATGAAAATCTCTTTCTCGTGCCCGAAAGCATCTAGTAATGGCCTCGAAAAAGTAATTCCATTCCACATGAAAAAATTGTTTTTGAATATTTGAAGTGGATAGTCGTCCAGGGGGAGGATAACATCCAATAGCTTCAAAAAAATTCTGGCGCTCAGCCGCTGTAGGTTCAGGGTCATAAGAATCCTTGACTGGAAAACCAAGAACTGTATTAAAAATAGCCTCTGTAACCTCAAAATTTTGACCCTCCAAGGTAAAAGTAAAACCGTAGGGGGTCGATTTACTCCCAAAAGGTACTGCACTAGTCCATAACTGCTGCAAAGCATCATGGACCAGTGTAGGTTTTGCAGTAAAAGCAGTACTAGCTTTGGAGTACAAATTAAGGAATCGTACCCAAAACTTGAAACGCGGGAGTTGATCACCAATTTCAGTCGGAATATTATAAAAATTATGTTTTGCAAGAGAAAATTGGTGAGTCATTTGGTTTTGTTTAAAAAAAACGTGTTAATCCCTTTTAATTGAGAACACAACTGTGATGTGGTAGTGAAAATTAAACTACGGAATTAAACAAGAATCAGTAACAAACCACTGTGAAAACAAAATCCGCAGTAATAATATTTATGTGAGAAGTGTGTGTAAATCGTGTGTATGTATGTATCTGTGAAGATGAACAGTTACGATGGTAAACACAAAACTACGCACAATATAAACGGTTAAACGCGATGCAGATAGTAAAATCAAGAAACAAAATGGACAGTAGTTCGTTATATGTAAGAGTCTCAACCACAACTATGAACAGTCGTGGGTGGGAGGGAGGGCTGCTGTAAAAATTAGGTTTTAAAACAATGGGGTAAAAGTGAAAGTAAAATCGGGTTAATTTTGTATATATAGGCAATAGAGTGAAATGACAAAAATATCCCTGTGAAAATGAAAAAAACTTAAGTACTCACAGGGTAATCTAAGTCGAACTCTATGTCGAACTTCTAAGTCGAACTTCTATGTCGAACTCTATCTCGAACATCAAGTCGAAATTCGAGATAAGTTTCGACATAGAGGTTAACTCGAATTAAATTCACTTGAACAAATTTAAACAGCATTAAACCTCTCAGGAAAGACCCATCTCGAACTTCAAGTCGAAATTCGAGATAAGTTTCGAGATAGACTCTAAGTCGAACTTCAAGTCGAATTTCGAGTTGAATTTCGAGATAGACTCTAAGTCGAACTTCAAGTCGAATTTCGAGATGAATTTCGAGATAGACCCTAAGTCGAACTTCAAGTCGAATTTCGAGATGAATTTCGAGATAGACCCTAAGTCGAACTTCAAGGCGAATTTCGAGATGAATTTCGAGATAGACCCTAAGTCGAACTTCAAGTCGAATTTCGAGATGAATTTCGAGATAGACCCTAAGTCGAATATTTTCCCAGACTTAGAAAATTCAAATCTCTTACACCTGGAACTCTATCTCGAACTATAAGTCGAATTTCGAGATAAGGTTCGAGATAGACACTAAGTCGAAAAATTTACCAGACTTAGAATTTTCAAAACTTCATTACTGGAAGCTCAAAGTCGAAATTCAAGCCGAATTTCGAGATGAGTTTCGAGATAGACTCTATCTCGAAATTTTGAAGGTACTTAGTAAAATTTGGCAATTTTTCTGGAAAATCAATAATTAAATTTTGCCAAATTAAAATAAATACCAATTCAAGGATTTTTAATAAAAACCATTAAAAGAGACATTCCTTGACAATTCTAAGGCTTTAAATTATATAAAAATTACATGAAAATCATAGAAAAATTCATTTAAAATCATGATAAATTTAGAGATCCATGAATTTAACTCCCCCTATGTTCATGCAATTTATGAGCATAAATTCAAAGTTTTGATCAATAATTTCAATTAATGCACAGTGAATTTATGAAAAATAACACAACATACACCATATAATAATCATTAATTAAACATCTTAAAGTCTAAGTTCAAAATGATTAAATGGCATGCAGAAGTGATATTTTGTGCAATTTTAAAGATTATTTACATATGTTTTCCACTAGGCATTTAATAAGAAAAACAAACATATGTAAATGATCAAAACTTGGATGTTACAGATAGGAGGATTTACTAACTTGTGTTAAGCATCCCCAATTCACCAACCAACCTATTGAATGTTACTTCATCAAGAGGCTTGGTGAATATATCTGCAATTTGTTGCATTGTGGGTACAAAATGTAACTCCACAGTCCCCTCCTCGACATGTTCTCTGATGAAATGATACCTGATGTCTATGTGCTTGGTTCTGGAGTGATCTACAGGATTGTTGGTCATGGCAATGGCACTAGTGTTGTCACACATGATTGGAATCTTTGTATGTTCCATGCCATAATCTTTCAATTGGTTCCTCATCCACAGTATTTGAGCTACACAGCTTCCAGCAGCAATGTACTCAGCTTCAGCAGTAGAAGTAGATACTGTATGTTGCTTTTTACTTTGCCAGGACACCAATCTTCTGCCTAGGAATTGACAAGCACCAGATGTGCTTTTCCTATCGATCCTGCAACCTGCATAGTCTGAATCCGAATAGCCTATTAGATTAAAACCTGTATCTCTTGGGTACCAAATCCCTAGATTTGGTGTTCCCTTGAGATACTTAAAGATTCGTTTGACGGCTATGAGATGTGACTCTCTAGGATCCACTTGGAACCTTGCACACAAACATGTTGCGAACATGATATCGGGTCTACTTGCAGTTAAATAGAGAAGTGAGCCAATCATACCTCGATAGCTTGTGATGTCAACTGGTTTACCTGATTTGTCTTCATCAAGCTTCGTGGCTGTTGGCATGGGAGTTTTAGCTGCTGATGCATCTTCAAGATTGTACTTCTTGAGTAAATCTTTGATGTACTTAGATTGACAGATAAAGATTCCTTCTTTTCTTTGACTGATCTGTAATCCAAGGAAGAAAGACAGCTCCCCCATCATGCTCATCTCATATTTATCCTGCATTAACTTGGCAAATTTCTCGCACAAGCGCTCATTAGATGACCCAAAAATAATATCGTCCACATACACTTGAACAAGTATCAAATCACCCTTTACATTTTTGTAGAACAATGTTTTATCAATTACTCCCCTAATAAAACCATTTTCAATTAAGAACAAGGATAGGGTTTCATACCATCGTCTTGGGGATTGCTTGAGGCCATAGACAGCTTTGAAGAGAAGAAACACAAAATCTTCAAGTTCTGGATCAATGAAGCCAGGTGGCTGTTCCAGATACACTTCTTCTTCTAGCTCTCCATTCAGGAAGGCACTTTTCACATCCATCTGAAAAACCTTGAAATTCTTGTGTGCTGAAAAGGCCAAGAACATCCTGACTGCCTCAAGTCTTGCAACTGGAGCGTAGGTTTCATCATAATCAATTCCCTCTCGTTGAGAGTAACCTTTTGCTACCAAACGAGCCTTGTTTCGAGTTACAAGTCCGTTTTCATCCAGTTTATTTCTGTATACCCACTTAGTTCCAATTACTGATCTATTCTTTGGTCGGGGTACCAGCTTCCAAACTTTCTGCCTTTCAAACTGATTGAGCTCCTCTTGCATTGCAATCACCCAATCAGCATCACCAAGAGCTTCTTCTATTTCTTTAGGTTCTAGTTTGGACAAGAACCCAGAGTACAAGCAGATATTTGCCATGTCAGCTCTTGTAGATCTTCTAGTAGTCACACCAGCATCTGGATCACCAATAATTAATTCAAACGGATGGTCTCTACTCCATACCCGTTCTCTTGGTAATTGTCTTGAGGATTCAGCTTGACTTTCTGAATTGTTGTGCTGACTACTTGTGTTGTTTCTACTAACTCCCCCTGAGTTAGTACCAGCTCCTACAGAACTAGTGTCATTTCTCCTCGAGTCTTGATCACCTGTTCTTGAGCTGCTATTTACTCCCCCTGAGTTGTTGCCAGAACGTGCGGAAGAAGTTTCTTCTGATCTCGTAGAATTCGATTGTCCAATAGACTCAGGCATAACTTCACGATCACTTGGTATATTTGAAGTAACAACCAACTCAGGTTCATCCTCAATTTCATCCAAGTCCAGATTATGAAATTTTAGGGACTCAGGTTCACTATTATCTTTAGAAATGGATGGGAGTTTGGTATCGTCGAATCTGACATTGTAGCTTTCAATCACTTTCCGTTCATTCACTAAGAATACCCGATAAGCTGCCACCGTATTTGTAGAATAACCAATAAATATCCCTTCACGTGCCTTTGCTTCAAACTTGCCTAGATTTTCATCATCTATAAGTACATAGCATTTAGCTCCAAAGACATGAAAGTATTTGATTGTTGGTCTTCTGTTATTCATTAGTTCACATGGTGTCTTTTCTTTATCTTTTATGATCAGGGTTCTATTCTGAGTGTAACACACTGTACTCACTGCCTCGGCCCAAAAGTATAGAGGAAGTTTCGATTCATACAACAAAGTTCTCGCTGCTTCGACCAATGTTCTATTCTTCCTTTCAACTACTCCATTCTGTTGTGGAGTTCTCGGGGCTGAGTACTGATGACGTATTCCTTTAGAAACACAGAAGTCATTCAGTATTGCATTTTTAAATTCTGTGCCGTTGTCTGATCTTATCGTCTTCACAGTGAGTGTTGATACATTCTCAATCTCAGTGATGTGATTAATGATTTGGAAAGGTACTTCGTCTTTTGTCATTACAAACAATACCCATGTATATTTGGAGAAGTCATCCACGATTACCAAAGCATATCTTTTCCTAGACAATGATAGGACATTCACTGGGCCAAATAAATCCATATGAAGGAGTTGCAGAGGCTCAGTGACACTAGAAATTTCTTTACTCTTGTGCGATGCTCGCTTTGACTTTCCCATCTCACAGGCTTCACAGAGTCCTTTAGGAGCAAACTCCATTTGAGGTAGATCTTTCACCAGTTCTCGCTTTGCGAGAGCATTCATCGTTTTGAAGTTCAAGTGAGACAGCTTCTTATGCCATAGCCAGCTTTCATCATCTGACGCTTTGCTGTAGAAACAGGTCACTTCATCCTGGTTTGCTGAATCCATATCAGCAACGAACAGATCTGCCTTTCGAACTCCTCCTAAAGCCAGCGAACCTTCCTTCATGTGAGTGATTGATACACCTCTCTTGTTGAATATAACTTCGTATCCTTTGTCACAAAATTGACTGATACTCAACAGATTGTGTTTTAATCCCTCAACATAGGAAACATCTTCAATGATGACATTACCAGATTTCAATTTGCCATATCCCTTTGTCACACCAATGCTGTCATCTCCAAAGGTAACATAAGGGCCAGCCTTCATAACCAACTCTGTAAGCAGGGACTTGTTTCCTGTCATATGCCTCGATGCTCCACTGTCTAGCACCCATATAACTTTATTCCTTTTTCGCTTAATGCCCTCTGGTTCCTCTGATGTCTCAGCCATGAGGGCAAAGTTTGCATGAATAACTTCTTCCTCGTCTGAATCATCCCAAGCTCTACCTTCTGTTACAACTAAAGCTCTTTTTCCATGTCTTTCCTTCACCAGGGCTTCATACTTGCTTTTGAGGGCTTCATAACTTTCTTTTGGATAAGTCTGTTTCGGCTTCTTGCAGTCCGTAGCAAAATGTCCAGCTTCACCACAGTTATAGCATTTGAACTTCATTTTGAAATCCAAAGGAGATTTGTAGCTAGAACTCTTGCCTTTTCCTTTGTAACCTGAAGAACTACCACCACCCCTTGTAACCCGATAGAAAGATGAAGATTTTCTCTGTGGTCGGTTACTCTTTTTGAATCTGATATTGCTGAACTTCCTCGCCATGTATGCCACGACACTATCATCCATGTTGTCCAGCTCTTCTTGGGTGAAGTAGTCATCATCACTATTTGAGGTGCATTCATCATCATTATCAACTTGATGAGATGCAGGTGATGATCTAGGTTTTTCTGCAACCATTGCCTTCTTAGACTCTTCCTCATCAGCAACCAATCCTGATGCCACTTCTTTTCCTCTTGAATCATTGTCCCATGCTTGATCTTGAAGGGTCTCCAGCTCATAGGTCTTTAGAATTCCATAATACTCTTCCAGAGAAGTTATATGCAAATCTCTGGTTTCTCTTACAGCGTAGACTCTATGTTCAATGCTTTTTGGCTGGTTCCTTAGATATCTCGTGTTGACTTCAACCATGGGGAGAGTTATACCTCTCAGATTCAAATCCAACACCAACTGACTGAATCTTAGATAGACATCTGTTATGCTTTCTCCTTTTCTTATCCTGAAAGTGTCATACTCCATCTTGAGTATGAGTGTCTTGTTACTTCTAACCTCAGCTGTACCTTCCATGACGACCTCTATCTTATCCCAGATCTTCTTGGCTGTAGTTAGTCCTTTAACTACATTAAACATTTCGTGATCGAGGGATTCCACCAAGGTTTGTCGAACGGATGTATCAAAAGCTATCTGCTCCTTATCAGCATCTGAAAAGTCCGCTGCCTTTTTAGGCTCAGACCGCTGTGGTACAACCACATCTCCTTCCATATGCTCAGGAACAACCACCATTGGAACAAATTTACCTTTGTCAAGGACTTCCAAGTATTCAGGATTAATGGACTCAAGGTATAATTTCATTCTCAACACCCATTCTTCATAGTGATCTCGGTCGAACATTGGAATTTTGAATTGATTTTTAGGTGCCATCTTAATATAGATTTAAAGTAGAGATAATAAACTTTTCTTATTACTTAAGTAGTAATTAAAAGAAAATTGAATTATCTCAAAATAAATCAAAGTTCAAAAACTGGAAAAAAAATTCTAAGTACACAAGACTAGGCTAAGTCGAAATTTCTATGTGGAACTTTTGCCAAGTCGAAATTTCACCAAGTAGAAATTTGCTCAAGTCGAAATTTCTAAGTAGAAATTCTGTAAGTAGATATTCTATGTAGAACTTTTGCCTTGGAGAAAAAAATTGCTGCAGGTCACTTTCACACTTTTTGACTTTTATGACTTATCTCACCTAACTTCACCTAACACCCACGTGAAAGGTACAGAGTCTTCTGACAATTCTTTTTATGTGAGTAAATTGTCCAATCAAAAGCCAATAACACCTTTTTCACTTTTTGCCTTTTTGAAAAGGAGATCTAAAGTTGTTGGTTTTGTCTTCTTCACCAAGAACAGTGATGAACACTTGAAGAACACCACAAACCAAAATACCCAGATTAAATCACAAAAATTATCTAAAATTCACCCAAGCTAAATAATCACACCTGGAGTATTTAAATAATTTTTTTGATGAGTTTTCACCGAAATAAAATTGAGGCACACTTTTCAAGAAAAACTCGAAAATTAGATCTGGAAGAGAAAACTCATTTAACTTCTACCAAACACAAGGATCTATGTTTTGTTTGTCAAACATTAGGCTCTGATACCAATTGTTAGGTCCAAATGTGTTGTAGAGGGGGGGTGAATACAACTTTTTGAATCAATGAAGCAATAAATACTATGTAATAAATGAACACAATGATTCAAGGAATATATGTCTTATATATAACTTGAAAGGGTTGCTACAACATTCATTACAATAGTACAACAGAAGTAAAGAGGGTAGTAAATGATACTAAGCTCTGTGAATATACTCTCTCTTTATTACAAGTGTTTCTCTCGAATATTGCTCACTTTCTATAAGTTACACTAGTACTTCTATTTATACTACTTTATAATCTATGACTTGTAGTCTTCAAAAGATAAGATATGAGTGGTCCAATGTTGTCCACGTGAATCTTATCTTGTCTTGAAAGCTTGGAAATCTGCCACCAGGATGATGCCATGTGTCATGTTGAAACTGTCCTCTATGTAGAATTTCTACATAGGAAATTCTACTTGGCTCTATCTCGAATTCTAAGTAGAATTTCTACATAGGAATTTCTACTTAGGAATTTCTACATAGAAAATTCGAGATAGCCTTCTTCCTGAGTACTTAGAAAATATTTTCACCTCCAGAATTTCTACATAGGAAATTCGACTTAGGAATTTCGACATAGGAAATTCGAGATAGCTTCCTGAGTTGAGTACTTAGAAAATATTTCCAACTCGAGAATTTCTACTTGGCTCTAAGTAGAAATTTATCCAGAATTTCTAGATAGGAATTTCTACATAGGTTCCCTTGTAAGTACTTAGAGAAATTCTGGGCTTCAACTTGAAACTTCAATACAACATCTTGAACTTGTGATTTCTTCATGTCTTCTATTTTCTTCAACAAGCTCTTGAACTTGGATCTCTACTACTGACATGAACTTGCTACCAATGTCCTGACACTTGATGCACTGGTCTGGTTCATAAGTGACTAGTCTTGATAGGTTTCTTGCTTCTGAATAGATTACCATGTTCAATTAGAAATGTGGCTTTCCAACAATTGCTTTCCTTCTTTTTCACTTGAAATCAATTAGTCTTATTGATACTGATAGTTATGATCTTGATTCTTTGAGTTACAAATCACTGGGGCATGAACAACTTTGACTTGAACTTCTTCCAATGATTTCTTCTTTGTTTGATCATATTTAACATGTTGAATTGTATCAATTACTTTGTCTTCATTTGTATTGATTTCTTTGTGACTTCTCGTTCTTGATTGTCTTCGGGTTAAGTATCTTTTCTTTAGTTGAGTTACATAAATTATAGTGTTACAAGTTTAAACACTCTGCCTTTCAAGTGGTCACGTAACAAGAGTATGTTAATCTCTCTCAAGTACTAACACTCATGGAACATGCTTACACATTAATAACTTTTAGTAATTTAATTGGTCAAGTAACTAGAACAAATGCCAATCTCTCTCGAGTACTAACATTCTCAGAAATCCAATGATGCTCTCGCATTCACATTCATTCTGCTAATTGTATGTATGCCTCTAGTGAGTATCTCTCTCGAGTATACCCCTATTGCAAACAATTAATCTATGATATTGGCCAATTACATAAATTAAATATTAAAACATATCAATTAGAATTACTTATGACCAGTTATACTACTGTGAAAATCAGGCCATTAACATGATGTAAACATGGTTTCCCCTTGCGCCCTAGAATACAACTACTCACTCATGCTAGGAATAAATACAAGAAAAACAATGGAGAAAGCCATAGAAGACATGTATATATAAAATAAGGGAATAAAAGGAATACCTTAAAACTTATATTAATGAAGAAGCGAATCCAAGCTAAAACCAAGTATATGCTATCAAAGAGATGAATAAAACCCTAACTAGGAAGTAAAAGTAAAAAGTACGTACATATGTATCTATTGTCTCTCCTTATAAAGACTAATTCTAATAATAAAATCTGATTCCTATTTCTAATAATAATAGTATTTTAATGAATTAAATCAAATACAAATAGGCTTCCTTAATTAAATAGGATTCTTTAATTAAAATTCGTAGGTCTGTTTCCTCCTCAGTTTCTGGGCTATTCCAGTTGGATTCTTCTTGTTGGACCACTTCTGAATTAAAGAGAATTCAATAAGCTTCGTATGGACTGTAAGATCGTCCAATTTTGACTTCTAGAACTCAAGATATGGCCCAAACAGTGTAAGCAGCGCGTGCAGCCCAATAAATACGAATTTTCTTCTATTTTAACTCCAAATTAGCTCTTTAAGCCCAAATCCTTCCAAATATAGGAATTCTATCTTTTCTGCAATAAAACATTAAAATCTATTAAATAAATATCCAATTAATGCAAAATATAATTAAATATGAGAATAAAATCCTATAGAATATATATAAAAATATATTCTATCAAGATTTCTGAGAATGATCTAAAAATCAAGGCTTATAAGAATTCCTCCTCCCTGTTAAAATCTTACCATGATAATAATTCTGAAAATCAAAAGGTAGGTATAGGTTTTAACTATGAGAAGAAATATGGAAAGAAACAAGTTGAAGCAGAAGAAGTCAAACATACTGTCGAACCTTCTATTCTGAAGAAGGTTAAGAATCCATTATTCAAAAAGTCTGAAATTGAGTTTGATGAGGAAGCATTAATGCTCAAACAAGAATTAGATGATGAGGATAATGATGATGTCAGTAAGTTCCGTAAGGCAAAAGATACTGCCAAAATCCCTAAGACAGTTAGTTTTGACTCTGACAGTAACTTATGTTCTAAAGATGTTGTCAAGACTGGCAAAACAGCAAGTTTAAAAGATGCTGTCAAGATTGTGAGATCCAAACTTACTGTCGAGACTGCTCCATCTAAACCTACTGTCAACACCAGCATGACAGTAACTTCCAAATATACTGTCAAGAAGACCAAGAAGAACAAAAATGGAAAACTAGGAATAAATAAAAAGAACAATTATGATTACATTCCTAATGCTCCTAGGAAGTTGCGTAACAACTGTGGATCTTCTAGTCATCTAACTCATGTGTGCATCAAGGACAAGTCTAATGTTAAAAATGCTACCTCTAGTAATGGAAATTTACATGGCATGCCTCTAAAGAACAGACAAGTAACTCACTGTGGTGACTTTAATTGCATTTCATGTAAAATGAACTTGATGAGTTTGTGTTTCAACATGCCTTTTGCTAATAATCAAGAATGTTTGCATAAGAATGCTAAAACTGAAAAGGCAAAGACTCCAAGTCCTCCTAAAGTTAGGATGGACAAGCAACCCAAGAACAAAGCCATTAAACCAGTAATCAAATCTGAATGGGTAGCTACAGGAGTCATGCTAAAAGTAGAAGAAAAAGTTAAGATTATTTCAACTTCTAACTGTGAACTAGCTAAGCAAGAAGGACCCAATGAAAGTTGGGTACCAAAAGCAACTTGAGATTTTCTGCTTTGCAGGGCAACATGAAAAATAAAATAATCATGTGGATCATTGATAGTGGATGCTCAGGACACATGACAGGTGATAAAGCCCTTCTATCACAGTTTAAGGAAATGGTTAGCCCTTATGTAACCTTTGGTGACAACATCATTGGTTTCACAATGGGATATGGCATATTAGAAGTTGGCAACTTGAAGATTGAGAAAATTGCTCTTGTGAATGGATTGAAGCACAATTTATTGAGTGTCACTCAATTTTGTGAAAGAGGTTTCAAAGTTGGTTTTGATCAAGACAAATGCCCCATTGTCAACAAGAAGACATGAAAAGAAGTTCTTCAAGGAGTAAGGAAAGGAAGCCTCTACATAGCTAACCTAGACTCTGTAAGGAAAGACAAGGTCTACTGTTTTTACAGTAAGGCCTCTTCAACTGAAAGTTGGCTGTGGCATAAGAAGCTATCTCATTTGAATTTTAAAGCAATGAATCATCTAATGAAGAGAGAGTTGGTGAAAGGGCTACCTCAACTTGAATTCTGTCAAGAAGGATTGTGTGAGAATTGCCAGAAAGGGAAACTAAGGAGAGCTGCTCATAAAAGCACTCATAGTGGTTCAATTAATGAAGCATTTCAACTAATTCACATGGACTTATTTGGTCATGTGAATGTGCAATCACTGGCAAGAAAATGATATGCCTTAGTAATGGTTGATGATTTCTCAAGATATACTTGGGTGAGGTTTCTAGCATCCAAGGATGAAGCTGCACAAGAAATTATTGATTTGGTTAGGGTTCTTGACAAGAATCCCAAGTACAAAGTGCAGATCTTGAGAAGTGACAATGGTACTGAGTTCAAGAACAGTATCATGAATGATTTCTGCAAAGACAATGAAATTACTCAACAATTCTCTGCACCTAGAACACCTCAGCAAAATGGTGTTGTGGAAAGGAAAAACAAAACTCTTATTGAGGCTGCAAGAACAATGTTGAGTGAAGCAAAACTTCCTACCTATTTCTGGGGTGAAGCAATCAATACAGCCTGTTATACTCAAAACAGGACTGTAGTCAACAAGGCCTATGGAAAAACACCCTATGAATTACTCACAGGAAGGAAACCTACTGTAAACTATTTCCATGTCTTTGGAAGCAAGTGCTACTTCATGAAAGATTCAACTGAGATCAAAGGGAAGTTTGATACTAAAGCACTTGAAGGAATCTTCATGGGATATGGTATTGACAGGACTGCATACAGAGTCTACATCATTGATCACAAGACTGTGGAAGAAAGTGTGAATGACACCTTTGATGAAACTAAATTTCCTGGAATTGAAGGATGTCAAGGTACAGAAGCTTTAGCCTTTGAAAATCAAGGCTATCTAGAAGAGATTGAAGCGGATTCACCAAGTATTGATCACACTATTTCTGGTCCAACAATGGTTCCCATGAATTCTGGAGAAAATGAAGGAACTGCCCAAACAACTGATTTTTCTGGGAATGTTCCAATGATCAGTGGACTTGAAGAAATTGATGCTGTCAACAGTGCAAGAACAAAAGATGCTGTCAATCAACAAAATGTTGAAGACTCTAGTGACTCTTTAAGAGGAACAAAATGGAACAGAGATCACACTAATGATTTAATCATTGGTGATCCAGGAACTGGATTCAAAACAAGAAGAAATGTTGCCAATGAATGCATGTACTCTTGTTTTCAATCTCAACCAGAACCTAAAGCTCTAGAAGAAGCTATGGCTAATCCAGATTGAATTAATGCCATGCAAGAAGAGCTGAATCAATTTGAAAGAAGCTGTGTTTGGGAGTTGGTGCCTAGACCAAAAAATAAATTTATAATAGGCACCAAATGGGTTTATAGGAACAAGATGGATGATTGTGGCACTGTCACAAGAAACAAAGCAAGGCTGGTGGCAAAAGGCTACTATCAACAGGAAGGGATTGATTATGATGAAACATTTGCTCCTGTTGCCAGACTTGAGGCAATAAGAATCTTTTTGGCTTTTGCTGCATTCAACAACTTCAAGGTTTTTCAAATGGATATTAAGAGTGCTTTCCTCAATGGAGAGTTAGAAGAAGAAGTGTATGTTGAACAGCCCCCAGGCTTTGAAGATCCAAAGATGAAAAACTTTGTGTACAGACTACTCAAGGCATTGTATGGTCTAAAGCAAGCACCAAGGGCTTGGTATGATACTCTTTCCAAGTTTCTTCTTGATAATAACTTTACAAGAGGGATTGTGGATAAAACTCTTTTCTTCAAAAAGCATGGAAAGGATATCATTCTAGTCCAAGTATATGTTGATGACATTATCTTTGGTTCAACAAATGAAGATCTATGCAAGGAATTTTCTGAGATGATGCAGAACAAATATGAGATGAGTATGATGGGTGAATTGGTATTCTTTCTTGGACTTCAAGTTGTTAGGTCCAAAGTGTTGTAAAGGGGGGGGTGAATACAACTGTTTCGAATAATGAGAGAAAATGAAAATAAATGCAGGTAATAAATGATGACATAGAATTTCAAGAATACATCTTTATATTCATTGAAGGATTTGCTACAACATTCATAAAAACATCATAATCAGTTGAACAATAAATACAGCAATTAAAGCTTGATTCAACTGATTCTCTCTCACTTTCTTTTTACAGTAAATGCTCTCTTTAAAATATACTGTAGAAAAATACAGAGATTGCTTAAAGTCTTTTTACAAATAAAACAAAGTGCTGCTTTTATAATGTCGTGTAGACTTGATCTTGTCCTTTTTGTGTACGTGGCCCAATCAGGACTCGTCAACAAAAAGTACTTTCCAACCACTCTGGATCAACCGTTCACAATAAGCCACTTGTCCCTTGAACATTAAATGCTACATATCGACCCGCATCTCGATCTCGGCCTGGACCCATCTCGATCTTGATCTTGGTTGACAATCTCGATCTCGATCTCGATCTGTGAAAATCTCGATCTCGATCTATGAGAATCTCGATCTCGATCTTTGAGAATCTCGATCTCGATCTCGATCTGCCGTGGATAGAGATTTGCCTTTGCAATGTTTTACTTCAATTATAAATCTCGACCTGCATCTCGATCTGCTGTGGATCGACATTTGCCTTAGCAAATATGCACTCATCCAATGTTGACCTTCTTTAGTGACTAATTGAGGATTAACCTTTATGAGCAAGTTTCCCTAGCTTCTTCAATTTCTTTTCCTCACTCAATTCAAATGAGATCTTCTATTACTGACATGAACTTGCCTCCAATGTCCTGACACTTGATGCAATGGTCTGGTTCATAAGTGACTAGTCTTGTAGGGGTTCTTGCTTCTGAATGTCAGTTCTCATTTGTTGATTAACCTTTACATTATCCAGATGTTGATATACATTACATGAAATCACTTTGGTCTTCTTGATACTTCTTTGACATTAATTTGATTTTCCATTAGATAAGTTAGGGCATGAGCAATACTGAAATTGAACTTCTTCTCACTTATGCATCCTTGATTAACCAAATTAGTTACTTGTAGTTACCAAGTATCATTACCATTTCTTCAGTTTGATTCCATGTGCTTCTTCGTTTCTCTTGTTTTTGCTGTTGTTTTATCTTTTACCTAGTTGAGTTACATAGTAATTAAGTGTTACAAGTTAGTACACCTATGCCTTTCAATCTCCCCCTATTTGATTGTCTAACAATGACAACCAAATTCACAATGAGGATAACTCAACTAACCAGGGACTGAAAAAGATAAACTAACATTCATAAACGATCATGTCAACTTGCATAATGCTTGGCTTGATTAACTAGCTTCATGTCTATCACTGATACTTCAAGTGCCAAAATTGGACACCTGTTGGCTCGATCAAATGGCTTCATGCTCTTCCAGAGATTTTCTCTAAGTACTTAAGAGCACGGTCCACTCAATCTTCAATTATCCTTCTGAAGTCCTTTTAGCAGTATTACCACCGCCGAACTTCGCGAAATAATTGACGCCTAATATAAACCAGTTTCAAGACACTTAGCTAACTAACTTCTACCTTACACTACACAAGAAAACAGATAATGTACTTACAATGCAGGAAAACAAGAAAACAAATTACAACGCAAAGAAACATTACAAGCTTAATACATTAAAATCTCGATTTCTTGCGCTCCTCTTCCTCACGAGCTTTCTTCTTGGCTGCCTTTTCTTTCTTCATGAACTCAGGGTTGCAGACTTCATCCAATCTTTTCTTGAGAAGATTAAGTCCTTCTGCTTCCACATGATTTCTGATCTTATAATCTCGAAACAACCTCAACCATCTTTCAACCATGCTGCGAGTGGTAAGCTTTGTGGGAATGTCTTCAAACCTCAGCTTAGTTACTTTGTCAGGATACCCCTTTTCCCCTTTCTTCCATATGACCAGCTACTTAGGGTATCCAATGACAATAGCGGTGGTGCATTGCTGTAGCCTCTGAATATCAAACTGTTGTCTTCTTTTACAGAAGTTCTCAAACGTGACCCTTAGATAGTCCTGATCAAACTCATCAACATCATCCATCTCATCAATCAATTCCCTTATGATACACAGTGTTTCATGACTGTGTTCTGCAAAGATGTCGTACTTGAACTCAATGACGGTTTCCACCTGATGCTTGTCTGTATAGATCAGCAGGTCATTCTCATTCTCAGCTTTGCTTTTGACAAACTTGACATTTGCACCAACCACTGCACTAGCTTCCTCCCTTATTTCTCCTTCTTCAAGAATGTCTAATCTTGGATCTCCATATCTCTGCACATGCTCCTTTATTGCCTCTTCTTGCTGCTCGAATGCATAGTCTTCAGGCTCCTTCTTAACCACTGGTAGTTTGGCTTCAGGCAACTTGTATCTAACATCTTGCCTTCTTATCAACTTCTCCAAGTCCTTAGCCACCAGCTTCTTTTCCTTTGTTAGAAAACCCTTTGTGAGGACTAGCTTTGCAACTGCCTTCAGTACATTTTCGCTCGGGGTCAGTTTCGAGTCATGTAGATTTACGATCCTCAAGACCTTGTCATGGACGTATCTGATTTGATAGGGATTTAGAATAATGTCAACCCCTCTGTCTTCAGCCATCTTCAATAGTTTCTCTTTAAACAGCACTCCAGTCTTGACAGAGGTGTCTACCTTGTGAGCATATTCTACCAGTTCACTAGCACCCCTTGCATGGAAGAATGCTTCATCAACCATACACGGCTCGATTCTTGTTATGGGTGCCCAAGTAATCATCAGACTCCATGCTTTCTCCTTGAATATAACTTGAACAGAGGTGCATCCCTGTCTTATACAGCTTAAATAGTTCAGAAGCCCAGGGTTTAGATTTTCTAGCTTGTGGAGAAGGAAACTCAATCTTTCTGAGTCAGGAGCATAGGCTCTTGGTCCAGCTAAGGCTTCTCTAGCCTTGTCCCACTCGGGACCTTCCCTCCTTATGTCAGCCTGGACCTTAGGATCTGTGATCTTTTTCATTTCATACTCATGCTGAGTTTTCTGAGCAGCTCTCTTCTCCTTTGCTATTAGTTCATTTTCCACTATTCCTTGAAGCACTTCTTCATTCACTCTTTCTCTGGCTTCCCTGAAAATCTCTTCTTGCATCTCCGCTTCTTTCGCTACTTCATCAATTTCTTCTTCCGGCACATGCTCGTCAGCAACCGAGTGGTCTCCTGCATCACCTGCAACTCTTGCGCCAGATCCGCCAGGATTTAGACCTCTTTCTTGTTCCCACTCTCTTGCCCGTTGCTCGAGTCTCGACCTCCTTGCCACTAAGGCTTCTACATCCATCTCATCCTCATCAGAATCTTCAATAAAGTCTCCCATAAATGCATCGACGAGAGGTGTTTCTTTCTCAGCTCCTGCTTCTTCAACTACCATCTTCTGCTTGCCTTTGTCTTTAAGAGCCGGTTGAGCCTCCTCCACCTTTTCACCAGATTTGTTTGAGGACTCGATCACCGGACCCTTACTAGTCAGCTTTTTCAAACCCTGATCCTCCTTCTCCCCTTTAGGTGGGTTATCCTCATCAGGAGCATCATCATCATTTTTATCGTCACCACCACCACCGGGTGAAGGACCAGGTCCAGCCCTGTTACGTCCAAAGACAGCATCAAGTAGTTCATTCAGCTTCGTCCAGACCTGAGACATGCCATGAGTGACATCGTCGACTGACCGCCCAACCTCCACTTGTACCAATCCAAGATTGTTTATCTTGTCAATCATTTGATTTTGGACGGCAATCAGGTTCTCCATGAACTGTGCTCCAACCTCCAATCTTCCATAGTGAGAAGAGACGGCAGCAGTAACACCAGCAACTCCAGCCTCCAAAGCCTCCACCTTCTTCATTAGATCCTGCAATGTAAGGGACGGTGTTTGGCTTGGGTTAAACTGTTTACTCTCGCCGGGTTCTGTTTCACTCAAGATCCCTAAAGAGAAGGGATCTACTCTCCCTGTCTCTCTCTCGTGTTTAGAGCCTAACAGTACTAGAGCTTCATCTACTAGTCGCTGGGGACTAGCGGTGAGTTGGTCGGCGATATCGGACAGTGTGACTGAACCTTTAAGCACTGTGTCTACGATAGGAGATGGCGTTATGACCATGTCATCCCCTTGTTCACCAAGAACCTTTTCTGGTTCACTGGGCTGTTCTGGAGGCGTAGACCCACCAGTCACCAGATGTCGTTGCTCTGCGAGCAACTTGTTTTCTGATTTAGATGAGGAAGAGTCATCCGTACTGGATTCGACAGACTCTTCCACATATACACTTCCTGAGATTCTAGCATCAGAAGTGCTAGTCTCAGTTTGCCATTCCCCTTCCGAGAAATTGCTCAAAGAGCCCTGAGCGGACAACTCAGGGGAGGTAGGGCCAGCTCCTATTGGCTGTTGAGCTGGACCCCCTCCTTGACTCTCACCAACATGCCTAGGCGAGTGCGAATGTGTTGGAATATTTAGGAGAGGTGAGCCACCAGCGTGAGGTGTGGTGGCTGTGAGAGGTGAACTATCCCTAACAGGTTGCGCAGTTGCCACTGGGATAGAATCCATCTTTTGCTTCTTTGAGAGTGGCAGAGCTGTTGATTTTACTACTCTCTCAACTCCTACACTCCCTCCACTAGACTTAGATGGGCTTGCCTTCCTTTTATCACCAGTTTTAGGGCTGGCTGAATGTTTATGAACAGAAGGGCTTGCAGCCTGGGATAGAGCCTGGGGTTTTTCAGGCCCACGGCTGTAGAAAACAGGGGTTGGTTGAATTGAAATTTGATCAAGATCAGCAAGAATAGGTACCTGACTCAGAAGATCTTCATCCTTGTCAGCTCCAGCTTCTGCAACATTTGCTTCAGCCATTTCAACATCCACACCTGCTTCTCCCAAATTTCCAGACACTTGATCTCCACCAGCAGCTTCGTTGCCACTACCTTCCGCTTCTACTGCGGTAAACTGAGAAGCATGCCTCCTAGCATACTCATCTTGCAGATCCTGGAAGTACGGAGTCAGGCGTAACTCAAAAAGTCTGGACTTTTGCTGGGTTTCCATGGTGGAGATACTCTTTAAGGTCATATCAAAACATGCCATCCTTTCAGAGCCTTGAAATATTCTTCTGTGCTCCTCTGAAAGAACGTCATCCAGAACCATCTGAAGAAATCTTGGCATCCAACATTTGACTGGTCCATCTTCCGGGTTCCGAGATGCATTCTTTTCCAGTGCCCACCTCTCAAGCAACTGAATCAACAGATGTTTGCCCACATTCACTCTTCTGTAATTTGCCACTCCATATAGAATTACTCGACAGCTGTTGTTCATTGGCCTGTAGTCTTTGTCCTTTGGGAACATGCAGCGCTGAATGGCCTGAACTACATAATCCCACTCAGCTGGTAACATACCTGTGTGAACCTTGGTTACCTTGATAGGACCCGTGGGAGGACGACAACCTATCTCTGTGAATAATTGCAACATTTCTTCCATAGTGGGTTCCGGAGCAAAATTTTCTGAAGGAAGCCCAAGAATCTCATTGAACTTCTGCAGACTAACCTCATATTTTGCACCACTAATAGTGAAGGATAAGCCTGTTGGATTTGCTTTACCACCCTGAATCTCTAATGTTGAGTAAGCAGCTTGAAAGGCTTCGACATTCAGGATGGGAGAGGTGGTTAAGGCATGACTTATTATGGATGTGTTGTTGAGGGACTCAATCCAGAACTGATAGTGAATAAATCTACCAGTTGCTCGATCAGCAGAGAGATTAACAAAGTTGGTTTTGGGAATTGTGAAATTTGGGTTTGCCATTTTAAATATGTGTTTGAGAAGAGAAATGTTTTGTAAAGATTTTGCAATGGAAATTTTAGAGAACAAGTTCTAAATTTAAACACAAAAAAAACGTACATGAACCCCACTAATTACCCACGTAATAAAACTCCCCACTAATGACCACTTAACTTCCCACTAATGATCACTTAACTCCCCACTAATGATTGACGGTTTAGCTTTAGGAAATTAAAGTGAACAGTCGTTTTGTTTTGAAAAATGCGAATATCTCGGAAAAACACAAAACAGGGCGGTTACTTGGTACTTTATGGATTGATCAGTAACACACACAACTATGCCACTCCAGAGAGAAAAAAACGAAGACACGAAATCAATAAAAACAAACTCACTCGAATAACAAGAGAACTGAACAACGATTTGCAAGAACACTAATGTTAAGAGATGACGAAGAATATGCGCAAAAAGTTCAACAGTTCACTTTAAACAAAATTTTGGCAGAGTTCTGTTTTAGTGATTAATGTTTTCAAGTGACAGTTAGTGATTTTTGTTTAAGAAAATCACAAGAAAAACTTGGTGTTATGGCAGGGAAAAGGATGCTGTGAATGTATGTATATGCGTGTGTATTTGCTTCAGCTTTTTGAACTAGAGAGAGAGAGAAGGTTAAGAGAAATAATGAACAGTCTATATAATGCTATTATTATATACTTGCACGCTTAAAAAGAAAGTAACTGAAGAGACAAGTCACATCTCGATCTCGAGATCCGCATCTCGATCTTCATCTCAAAGTCGATCTTGATGTCGATCTCGATCCGCATCTCGATCTACATCTTGATGTCGATCTTGATGTCGATCTCGATCAGCATCTCGATCTATATCTCGATGTCGATCTCGATCCGCATCTCGATCTACATCTTGATGTCGATCTCGATGTGGATAGATCGAGATGTACCTTAACAGTTTTTAAAGCAATTTTCGCAAGTCAATCTCGATCTCCATCCAGAACCAGACCGAGATTTGCCTTAGAAACTTACAATTTTGAAATGACAGGAAATTTAGCAAATAAATCATGCATTACAAAATTAAGTCTAGCATTAAATCCTATCACATTATTAGACATTAATCATATGGATACACAGATCATCATAAGATTAATGTCATGAAACTTTCTGACTTCCCCTTATGACATGCAATACATACATTTTTGAAGTTAAGTACACATTATTAATTATGATTATTCATGAACAACAATAATATGTACACAAACTGAATTATAACAGATAGGTAGCAAAACTAACAGGTGTTAAGCATCCCCAATTCACTAACCAATCTAGAAAATGTTGATTCGTCAAGAGGTTTAGTGAATATATCTGCTATTTGACGTTCAGTAAACACAAAATGCGACGCTACAGTTCCATTTTCTACATGCTCTCTAATAAAATGATACCTTATATCAATATGCTTAGTCCTTGAGTGATCCACAGGATTGTTGGTCATTGCAATAGCACTTGTGTTGTCACACATGATAGGAATCTTAGATACTTCCACACCGTAGTCCTTGAGTTGGTTCTTCATCCACAGTATCTGGGCCACACAGCTTCCAGCAGCAATATATTCTGCTTCAGCTGTCGAGGTAGATACTGTGTGTTGTTTCTTGCTTTGCCAAGACACCAAACTTCTTCCAAGAAACTGACAGCTTCCTGAAGTGCTCTTCCTATCTATTCTACAACCTGCGTAATCTGAATCCGAATAGCCAACAAGATTAAACCCTGTATCTCTTGGGTACCAAATCCCAAGATTTGATGTTCCCTTGAGATACCTAACAATGCGCTTTACGGCTATGAGATGTGACTCTCTAGGATCCGCTTGGAACCTTGCACATAAGCATGTAGAGAACATAATATCAGGTCTGCTAGCAGTTAAATACAAAAGAGAGCCGATCATACCTCGATAGCTTGAGATGTCTACAGGTTTTCCCGCTTTATCCTTGTCAAGCTTCGTGGCTGTTGCCATAGGAGTCTTAGCTTGTGATACATCTTCGAGACCATACTTCTTTAATAGATCATGAATGTACTTGGTCTGGCAGATAAATATCCCGTCCTTCTTCTGACTAACTTGAATACCGAGAAAGAACGTCAGCTCTCCCATCATGCTCATCTCATACTTTGATTGCATTAACTTTGCTAATTTAGCACATTTTCTTTGACTAACATCCCCTAAAACCTCAGGCACATTTTCTTTGACTAACACTGGCTCTAACAACTCAGCAGCCCTATTTTTCTTTTTCTGTGTGTAGTCAAGTCCTATGTTTACTTTTTCATTTTTACTCTTGCCTGCCAGTTTCATGTACATGTCCCTTTCTACAAAAACTTTATTAGCGGCTTCTTTAAAAGATTGACATGTTATTTTAAGCTCAGCTAATTCATTCTTAAGTTCTTCGTTAAGGTCTTCCCTAATCTTAAGCTTGTGTTCTAAAACGTCTACCTGATTCATTAACTGCCTTTCTTTACTTTCTCCTGATTCTAATTCCTCTACCTTGGCCTCGAGAAGTCTATTCTTAAGGGAGAGTTTAGCATTTTCCTCATTAACAGCGATTAGATTTAGTTGGAGATTGTACATGTCTTTAGTCATGGCAGCTAATTCATTTTGGTACTCAGAAATAGACATTTCATTTACGGTTAGAATTGGTACCTCTGATTGTTCTGAAGATTTTGCCATTAAAGCGAAGTTGCATAGCTCCTGATCTTCATCTTCAACAGACTCGTCCCAACCCTTCCCTTCAGTCACAACATAAGCTCGGCTTCCCTTCTGTTGCTTGCTAACCAAGGCATCATATTTCTTTTTCAGATCAGCATAGGTTTCCTTGGGATGAACGCATTTGGGCTTCTTGCACTCTGTTGCAAAGTGTCCCAATTCATTGCAGTTAAAGCATCTGAACTTGTTCTTGTCTACCAGGTTAGGTCTGTAGCCACTACTAGATGTGCTACCTCGACCGCTGTAATTTCCCCGGCCACTTACACTACTACTCTGCTGCTGCTGCTGCTTCTTCGGCTGAAAGAACTACCAAATCGTCCTTTACCTTTTCTTGGCTTCCTGAAGCTGATATGAGCAAATTCTCGAACAATACAAGCATATGACTTGTCTTCTAATTTGTCCAGCTCTTCAAGGGTATAATATTCATCCTCACTTTCTTCGGATGGATCTTCAATATCTAATATCACCCTTTCAGGATTAGCAGTTTTCAATGAGACAGCTGCAAGTGCCTTTGCAGTAGAATCTTCAGCTACAAGTCCAGATTCACTTACCGCTTTGTATTCTCCACTATTGTAGGATCTTCTTTTGTCATTTTGTTCTTGCTCCAGCTCGTAGGTCTTTAAAACACCATACAGCTTTTCGAGAGAGGTATTTTTCAAGTCTCTTGACTCTCGAATGGCAGTGATCCTGTGTTCCAGATGTTTAGGCAAATTCAAAAGAAACTTGATATTTGAATCTGCCAGTGGATAGACTTTATCTCTTATACTCAGCTCGATAAGCAATTTACTGTAACGTTTGTAAACATCCGCTACACTTTCTCCTTGTTCGCTTCTGAACGATTCATATTCAGAAATCAGAATGTGCTTGTGATTATCTCTAACTTCCTCGGTCCCCTCCATCACTACAGCCAGTTTATCCCACATGGCTTTAGCTGTTTTTAATCCCTTTATTTGAACATAGTACTCTGAGTTTAGGGATTCAATTATGACGTTGCGTAACGACGCATCCATACCAACCAATTCTTTATCTGCGTCTGAAAACTCCATTTCCTCTTTAGGAACAGACCGGGATGGTATTAGTACCCCTCCTTCCATTCGCTCTGGCTCAATTCTCATGGGTATGTATGGACCGTTCTCCAATATTCTCAAGTATACCTTGTTTATTGATTCAAGGTAGGCTTTCATCCTTCCTGTCCATTCGTCATAATGTTGTGCATCAAACGGAGGTATCTTAAATCTGTGTGCGGCGGCCATTTTAATAAAGTTTAAAATTAAGATAATACACTTTTCATATTACAATAAATTGTATTTACTTGAAAAATTAATTATCTCACTTTAAATATCCAACACTTAATATCCAACGGATTTTGCACTTAAGATTCAAGCAAGTTAGTTCTAATCACAGGAATAGTAGCAGGGTCCACCACTTTCTCAAGTCCAAACAAAAAGTTGTCCACTTCCTAGTTGACAGAAGTTCGAAAATGTCCTTTTTGTTTAGTCAATCAGTTGATTCCAGTTTTGACCACAGGAAAACCCACAAAGCTCTAAAGTACAATGTTTTGGAATTTTGTACAAATATTCCTTACACCATGACTCAGAACTTTTTAGATCTATGACTTTTTCAAGAAGAAACAAATAAAAACTTTCGGCACAAACTTCAAGAAAAAAATGGATCTGGGATTTTCAAGAACCAACTTAAACAACACAATAGGATCTCTGTTAGATGTGTTTAACAGGTGCTCTGATACCAATTGTTAGGTCCAAAGTGTTGTAGAGGGGGGGTGAATACAACTGTTTCGAATAATGAGAGAAAATGAAAATAAATGCAGGTAATAAATGATGACACAGAATTTCAAGAATACATCTTTATATTCATTGAAGGATTTGCTACAACATTCATAAAAGCATCATAATCAGTTGAACAATAAATACAGCAATTAAAGCTTGATTCAACTGATTCTCTCTCACTTTCTTTTTACAGTAAATGCACTCTTTAAAATATACTGTAGAAAAATACAGAGATTGCTTAAAGTTTTTTTACAAATAAAACAAAGTGCTGCTTTTATAATGTCGTGTAGACTTGATCTTGTCCTTTTTGTGTACGTGGCCCAATCAGGACTCGTCAACAAAAAGTACTTTCCAACCACTCTGGATCAACCGTTCACAATAAGCCACTTGTCCCTTGAACATTAAATGCTACATATCGACCCGCATCTCGATCTCGGCCTGGACCCATCTCGATCTTGATCTTGGTTGACAATCTCGATCTCGATCTCGATCTCGATCTGTGAAAATCTCGATCTCGATCTATGAGAATCTCGATCTCGATCTTTGAGAATCTCGATCTCGATCTCGATCTGCCGTGGATAGAGATTTGCCTTTGCAATGTTTTACTTCAATTATAAATCTCGACCCGCATCTCGATCTGCTGTGGATCGACATTTGCCTTAGCAAATATGCACTCATCCAATGTTGACCTTCTTTAGTGACTAATTGAGGATTAACCTTTATGAGCAAGTTTCCCTAGCTTCTTCAATTTCTTTTCCTCACTCAATTCAAATGAGATCTTCTATTACTGACATGAACTTGCCTCCAATGTCCTGACACTTGATGCAATGGTCTGGTTCATAAGTGACTAGTCTTGTAGGGGTTCTTGCTTCTGAATGTCAGTTCTCATTTGTTGATTAACCTTTACATTATCCAGATGTTGATATACATTACATGAAATCACTTTGGTCTTCTTGATACTTCTTTGACATTAATTTGATTCTCCATTAGATAAGTTAGGGCATGAGCAATACTGAAATTGAACTTCTTCTCACTTATGCATCCTTGATTAACCAAATTAGTTACTTGTAGTTACCAAGTATCATTACCATTTCTTCAATTGATTGATTCCACGTGCTTCTTCAGTTTATCTTGTTTTATCTTTTACCTAGTTGAGTTACATAGTAATTAAGTGTTACAAGTTAGTACACCTATGCCTTTCACAAGTCTATCAAAAAGCAGATGGAATATTTATTTGTCAATCTAAATATGTAAAGGATCTTTTAAAAAGATTTGACATGGAAGATTCATCTCCTACAAAGACTCCAATCTCAACAGCAACTCAACTTGACAAGGATCCAAAAGGGAAGAAGGTGGACAACAAAATGTACAGAGGAATGATTGGCTCTCTTCTCTATCTAACAGTTAGCAGGCCTGACATTATGTTTGCAACAGGGTTGTGTGCAAGGTTTCAGTATGATCCAAAAGAGTCACATTTAATGGCAGTAAAAAGAATTCTTAGATATGTGAAAGGCACTCAAAATTTAGGCCTTTGGTATCCTAAAGATTCTAGTTTTGACTTGGTTGGATATTCAGACTCAGACTATGCAAGGTGCAGAATAGACAGGAAGAGTACAACAGGTAGCTGTCAGTTTTTGGGAGAAAGATTGGTCTCTTGGTTTAGCAAGAAGCAGCATTCAGTGTCAAATTCTACTGCAGAGGCTGAATATATTGCAGCTGGTAGTTGCTGTGCTCAGCTTCTTTGAATGAGGAACTAGCTATTGGACTATGGGATGACACTGCAAGGAATTCCTATATTTTGTGACAACACTAGTGCCATAGCAATTTCTGAGAATCCTGTTCAACATTCCAAAACTAAGCACATTGACATCAGACATCATTTCATTAGAGAGCATGTGGAGGAAGGCACAATCAAGCTAATCTATGTGCCTACAGAGAAGCAACTTGCAGACATTTTTACCAAACCATTGGATGAAAAGACATTCAACAGGCTAGTGAGTGAATTGGGTATGTTAAACTTAACCTGTTGATGTAACTCTGTTTAGTTGATCAAAACTTTAGTTAACTGAATCTCACTTTGAATTAATGACCTCTAGAGGTGTTTTGATTTCTATCACAGTGAAAATATATGATGATAATTAATTGAGAGGTTAACTAATTGATTTTTAAGTAACTTGATAAAAAGTACTGTCAAAGTTCTTGACAGTATGCTTTATCTATACTATCATATGGTAATAAGTTACTGTCAAAAGGCTGTGAAACCTACTGTCAAAGAATTGAGAAATGGTGACAGTATAGTATGCGGAAGTGAAACTTACTGTCAAATTCCAAAACTATCTGACAGTAAGTTTTCTAAAATCACCGCGTAACATACTGTCAACAGATAATATTAGGGTTATTCATTTATTCTATATATTCTCTAACCTTTAATGTTACTGTTAAGAGTGTTTGTGATTTTTAGCGCAGAAGTTACTGTCAAAGAATGGAACTTGAAGACAACTGTCACTTTAAATCGTTTAAAATTCTTTCTTGACAGTATCTTTTTCACATCATACATATACAAACAGTTTAAATCTCTCACATTCTTTATTTCTCTTTAAACTCTAAATATTCTAACGCCCTAGAAACTCTCTATTTTTTTTCCTGCAACTTCTTCTCTAAACCATTCTTCAGTTCTCTAAACCATTTTCTTTTAACCATGTTTGGACCCCAAATCATTTGTTCTCTTGCCCAAACCAACTTCACCACCATGGCTTCAGTTGGTGAAGCTGGAGAAGTCTTCAAACCTCTTGTTGGCTTCATGAACAACTCTTACCTTACCTATGCCCTAACTGCAAGTCCGCACCTGTAAATCCCAAGACTCTCTCATTTCTGGACCTCTGCAGTATGTGAGGGGGAGCAAGATGCTAGCTCTATCTCTTTTCAAATCAATGGTACCTCTTACACCATTGATTCCTCTCACATCAACAAAGCTCTTCATGTGGAAGAGGCTGAAGGCTTGCCATTTAAGGAACCTGTAAGTGAAGAACAACTTGCCAAATTCTTCAAGATGATTGGGTATGCTGGACCCAAGCTGAGTGCAAACAATGATGAATGGTATCCTTCGGGAGGCATGGACAGAAAATACCTAAACAAGGAATTGAGCATGATGTTAGATGCTGTCTCCCGGTCCATGTCAAGCAAAACTAGTGGCTGGAATGAAGTGCCAGCCTACATCAGGAAGATTGTGCATTCCATGGTGCACAATTACAGAATTAATGTTGGGAAGCTCCTGATACCCCTATTCAAGCTGGTACTGGGAAAGAAAGAAGCCAGGAAATCGGTAATTTACTATCCTAGATTCTTTATGCTTATAATTAACTCTGTTGTAGGCACAATTAATTTAGATAGTGTACAATGCATGGAGTCCCCAACACTTAAGAAAAATACTCATTCCTTGTTAACCAGTAAACCACTTAACACTAAATTGAGTCTGTTCATAACTGATTTTATGCTTTCTACAATAAATAGATTGAATTTAAAAATTGTTGGGGACCATCATGTATTTTCTTTGAGTGATGAGAATGGTGTTGACCTCTCCATTCCTAACCCACATTCCAAACCTTTTGAAGGAGTCCGACCTTCTAGAGTCACCAAAAATATTAGCCAAGGGTCTGGTTCCTCTCAAAAGGGTCAGATTTCTAAAAGGATGAGAATCACTCAACCTAAGATAGAAACCTTTCCACAGGTAGGTGGTGAAACTGCACTAGATGCAGCAAATAAGGGTGGTAGTCTGAACACAGAACCCACAGAGGGCCCTGGTGAGCCTAAGAAAAAGAAGGCAAGGGTATCAACTTCTGTAAGCCAGACTGTGTCCTCTCAAAAGGGCACAGATCTTAACATCATGTCTGTATACATAAACTTAATGAATACATCATCTAGTACTTGCATGAATACAGATGTAAACATGAATAGAAAGCATGTTAGAGCAAAGACTGTTAGTCCTCCTAAGTCTAGGAAGGAAGCCCCTGTCCCTAAGCCTAAAGACACTCATGTCAAGGCTAAACCAAAGGGCAAGGGCACAGTCGATGATAAAGACAAGGACCAGAAAATTTCTGTAGCTAAATCTGTTTACTTATCTAAGCCTCTTGGACCCAATCAAATTTGGGTTCCAAAGAAGAAGTAATCAATCTATGGTTGCAGGGCATAGCAAAGAACAAGTGTGTCATGTGGATTCTCGACAGTGACTGTTCAAGGCATATGACTGATGATAGGGCCCTGCTATCAGATGTGATTGAGAAAGCTGGCCCGATAGTGACCTTTGGAAATAACAACAAGGGATTCACAACGGGATATGGCAATCTGTAAATTGGAAATGTTATCATAGAAAATATCTCTCTTGTGGATGGATCAAAGAACAACCTTCTAAGTATCAGTCAGTTCACTGACAAGGGCTTCAAAGTAACATTTAAAAAAGAAAGATGTGCAATACAAAACAGGAAAGATGAGAAGCTTTCTTTTCAAGGAGTGAGAAAGGGGAATTGTTTTGTAGCTGACTTATTCTCTGCCTGCAAAGGTGAAGCTCAATGTTTCTACAGCAAAGCTTCAACAAATGACAGTTGGTTATGGCACAAGAAACTTTCACACCTAAACTTTAAAGAAATGAACTCTTTAGTAAAGAGGGAATTGGTTAGAGGCTTACCTGAGATGGAATTCTGTCAAGAAGGTCTGTGTGAAACATGTGAAAAAGGGAAGTCAAAGAAAGCATATCATCGAAGCAAAGATTCTTCAGACATTACTGAACCATTGCAACTTTTGCATATGGATTTATTTGGCCCAGTAAATGTCATGTCTATGTCAAGGAAGAGATATGCACTAGTAATTATAGCCAAGTACACGTGGGTGTTGTTTCTAGCCTCGAAGGATGAAGCCCCTCAAACAGTCATTGATCACATAAAGAAGATAGAGGTAGAAGCTGGTTTGCCTGTCATAAAAATAAGGTCTGACAATGGAACAGAATTCAAAAATGTAATCCTGAATGAATTCTGTGTTGAAAAAGGGATTTCAAGACAATACTCAGCGCCCAGAACTCCACAACAAAATGAAGTAGTAGAAAGGAAGAATAGAACTTTGGTTGAAGCAGCAAGAACAATGCTGAATGAAGCTAAGTTACCTTTATACTTTTGGGTTGAAGCAGTCAACACAGCTTGCTACACTCAAAATCGTACCCTGATTAATAAAGATCATGACAAGACTCCGTATGAGATAATGGCAAACAAGAAACCAACACTGAAATACTTTCATGTGTTTGGAGCAAAGTGCTTTGTATTGAAAGATGATGAGTATCTAGGAAAGTTCGAATCCAAGGCTCATGAAGGCATAACAAACTATAATATTCTTTACATGTGTAAATTGAATGCCATAAACTACCACAGTGAAAACAAGGATTTTGTGGTCTATATCTAATCTGTTTCTTATCCTCTGATCTAGGTCTCTCAGGTTCTTTCTTTCTATTTTTCCTCCAGTCAATAGCAAGATGATTAAAATTTCCACATGTGAAACAGGTTTTTCTAAGAGCATCAGGGATGTTCTTATAGTCATTCTCATTAGAAATTCCTACTTTGCCATTTCTATTCCTCTTGACCTTTTTTAGGTTTATTTTTGTTTGTGACTGACTTCAACTTTTCTTTAAGTTGCTTCTATGAGAGTAATCCAATATTGATTGGTTTATTCTCTAACACACTACTCTATTTGACTTTGTGATTATTAGAGCATTTATTATAAGTGTCATTTTCATTACTAGCCCTAACAAAATTCACAGGTTCACTCAAGTTTCCTTTCATTCATGTGTCTTTCTTATCATTCTTAACATATGTCTCCTTATCAGATTCATAACCTAGAGCAGATGTCCAATTCTTGTTAGAAATAAGTTGTTGGACTTTCTTGCCAGAGTTTGTCCAAACTCTGAAGGTCACATGTTCTTTGGCTATCTCAGCTTTTAAGTATTCAACCTGTATTTCTAGCTGAGTTTGCATGTGAATAGCATTCTCACAGTCTTTCTTAGTGCCAAGCATGTGTGTAAGTTCAGATTCAAGAAAATTATTCCTAGCAGACAGAGTTTGTATTTCAGATTTTAATCTTTCATTCTCAAGTGACTGTGATTTAAAACTAACATGCAAGGTTCTAAGTAAAGACTTTAATTCATGGATATTTTCAGTATTAATATTGAAGACAGAGTCTGGTACCTTGTTAAAGTTTGAGATGAGAGCATCAGTGTTTGCCATGAGAGCATAGTTTGTTTCCTCTTCAGAGTCTGAGGAATCTATCTAATCTTTCTTTGAGTGTAAAGCATAATGTAACGTAATATGTAATAGTGATAACGATAACTCAACTAAAAAATAAAGACAGTTAAATAATACTAATATGCAGCACAGGAATCCTAAAGGACATGTAAACAGGAATCATATATATATCATTACAGAGCATTCAAGATGAAAGGGCTACTGAACGTCAGCAAGAGAAGTTCATTAGTATGTTCAGACCTCAGCAACAAATAAGAGTTTAAAAGATTTCATACTAAAGACAGTGTAATGATTTGAGTATAAATGTCAAAGGGTTTCAGTGATCAGAAGCAATGCAATAGTCCAAGGTTAATCAGTTGAAATAGAACAGAAGTCAAGGGAATTCAATTCAGTGTTAGTCGTTTGTGAACCAGACCAGTGCACTAAGCGTTAGCACAACAAGAAAAAAATTGTCTTGAGTAATTAGAAGAAAATCAGTTGATCAAGCCAGAAGAGTGAAAACCAAGGGGTAAATACTTCAAACATTTCAAGAAATTATTTAAGGCAAGTATTACTACATTTGGTGGCTCTTATACTCTTGAAGCACTCTGCAGGCGCAACAAAGATGCAAAGGCGCAACATAAATTTATATTGGCGCAAGGAAACATAATTCTAAGTTTCTAAGTGTTTTTGTGGCGCCTACACAAGGGATGCAGAGTGTAGGCGCAACAAACCAGTATGAGGCGTAACAAAAGTTCTATGGAAGATGTTTGTGGCGCCTACACATTGAATTAGGTGTAGAGGCGCAACAAACATGAACCACAGGCGCAAGGAAATCAATGATGAATTCTGTAAGGAATTTGTGGCGCCTATACTGGGGAACAAGTGTATAGGCGTAACAAAACTATATCAAGGCGCAACAAACATATTTAGCGGCGCCTACACACTGCAGTCACTCTTGAAGTGCAACAAAGGACTTGTATTATTGGATAATTAATTCATTTGATTTCCAAAAAGTCTACACAATATATATGTGTTTAATTCGAAAGCATCAGTGTGCATCTTCTTTAGGAAACACAACAAACTTACGGGAGCTCCATTAAAGTCAAGCATTAAACACACACTTGTATTGATTGTTGTAATATTGATTGAACCCACAGAAGCTAATCTCTTGATTAGAAGTGTAGCACCTCAGGGATTTAATAATATATCTTTATTTCCCTGAATCGTTGTGTTTCATTTACTATCATTTAAATATCTCAAGAACAAAACACTTAATCCGTAATTAAACGAAAAATTTACCAACATCATATTCAACCCCCCCCCCCCCCTTCTATGATGATTTTGGACCTAAAATTGAGGTAATGAGAGTTTTCCCAGATTCCTTGCTTCTGCACTCAGTAGCAAAGTGCCCCATCTTGTTACACTTGTAACACTTGACCTTTGTTTTGTCAAGTGTCTTGGACTTCCCATCTTTGTCTTCTTTTCTCCTGAATCTTTCTTTATTCTCTAACTCTCCATGCTTCTTTTGGAAGTTTCCTTGCTTTCTGTACTTCCTAAACTTCATCTTCTTGAAGCCTTTAACAATCATAGCAACCATCTCCATCATGTCAGAGTCTGTGGAGTCATCAGAGTTTGCTTGAAACTCTGATTCATTATTTTCCTTAATCATCACAGCTTTTCCTTTTCTTGATGAGACTTTTAAAACTTTTTCTTTTGGTTCTTCAACCTTAGTCTCAACATTCAAGGCAACATACTTTGTCTTACTACTTTTCATGTTCTTCCTTTGTTGTAACTCCAAGTCATGAGTTTTTAGTCTTCCATACACTTCATCTAGGGACATCTCATCCAAATCTGTCCTGCCTCTTATCAAGGATGTTTGTAAATCCCATTCTTCAGGAAGAGCCCTAAGAAACTTGGTGTTTGAATCCTCATTATCATACACCTTATCAACCAAAGCTAAATTATTCAACAGAGTAAGAAATATGTCATAGATATTTGTAAGAGACTCATCCTACTTAGCCTCAAAGTATTCATATTCTTGAATTAGAACAGATCTTCTATATTTCTTTATCTCGTTGGTTCCTTGGCATTGAACCTCTAGTGCATCCCAGATTTTTTAAGCAGTTTTGCAAGCAATTATTTTGTTAGACATCACAGAGTCAAGACTGTTATGCAGAATATTCCTTACCTTTGCATCTTTGAGGACTTCTTGTTTTTCTTCATTGGTCCACTATTTATTGTCCTTTAGAGTATAGTGTTCAGGAACTTGTCTGCCTTCCACAATTGTTGATGGAACTAGCTTAGTTGGAAGATACTGACCTTCATTGATCATGTCTAAATATTCAGGATCTGTGGCTTTCAAGAACATCATCATCTTTATCCTCCATGTAGGGTATCCAGCCTTCTTCAAGATAGGGATTCTAATATTTTCATACTTGTTTCCAAACATTGTTCTGAGATCTTTAAGTTATAATTAACTGCTTGCTCTGATACCAATTGTTACCCAGATAATCAACTATTATAGAAGGGGTGATTGAATATAATAGTATCAAACAAATCGATTATGGACACAAGTATTTAAAAGAAGTATTGCTTAATTATGTGAACGATTACAATGTTAACTTAATTCTATGTTTATATAATACACAACTACAAATCCAAATAAAACAAAAATAATGATAAAGATAGCTTTTCAAAAGGTAATAGGATTGCATTAAAACACTTTTATCTTTATCCCAATCAATCCCTGATTTATCTGTTTCCAACTTTGTCAAATTCTGATCACCATAAACTCTGTCGGTTGATAATATCTTATTGAGTATACTCTATTTGAGTAAACTCTGTCGACAACTTTTAAACTCTGATGATGTCGGCTTAAACTTTGATTGGCTTCATTAAACTCTGTTTGAAGTAATCTCTGACAACATCATTGTTTGTATCTAACATTATGTTATAATGAAAATAAATAAATAAATATGTTAAATTTGCGTTATTAATAATAGAAAATAAATAAAATAAAATTATATAATTTATAAGTACTGATAAACAAATAAATTAAACTAATGATTCATAAAAAAATTATTAGATTATTTTATAATTAGAATTTATAAGAGAAGTGACAGTTAACGAAATCCTAATTTATTTAATATTAAATTATAATGAAAGAAAAATAAATAAATGTGTAAAATTTGTGTTAAACAATAGAAAATAAATAAATAAATAAAATATGTAATTTATAAGTAGTGATATACAAATTAAACCAAAAAATTATAAAAAAATTATTAAATTATTTTATAATTGAAATTTGTAAGAGGAGTGACAGCTAACAGTAGTTTATCTAATATATTAAATTATAATGTAAGAAAAATAAATAGATATGTTAAATTTGTGTTTACAACAATAAAAAATAAATAAAAGAAAAATACGTAACTTATAAGTATTGATAAATAAATTAAACCAATAATTCATAAAAGGCTTTTAAAATATTATATAATTAAAATTTGTTAGAATGCTGACGGCTAATGGAACTATAGTTAAAGTATATATAATATAATTTATTTTAAATATTTAAATATTTTATTTAAATTATAATTTATTCTATTTTATGTTTTTCTTTTTCTAAAATTTAAAATAATTTATAAAATTATAGTATCCAATAATATGAAAAAATAAATATAATTATTTATATTATAATATTATTCTATATTATATATATATAATTTATAATATTTTTATAATCAAATATTTTAATAATAATAATAAAATATAAACTTAATATATAATTATATTTTATAAGGCCGTGCCTAGCACGTTGTGGAATTCATTAGCACGTTGTGTACTATCTATAATATTCTATGCTAGTTTTATATTTATATTATGATTAATATCTTTCTATATACTATCTATTTTTTTATACTATTTTATCGTGACTATAATTAAATTGATAAAATCCAATTTCTTTTAGATACACAATATTTTATTAATATTATATTTAAATTTAAATCGATCACATCAGTTATGTTTAGTTTCATTAAAAAATAAATAAATGAGCCTAAGAGGTTATAGAAATCGCTAATAGGAATTTATTGATTAAGATATCGATTTAGAATTAATCGATTATTTAGAAATTAATAGAAAGAATTAATCAGAAGGTAAATCAGAAACAATTTAATTTTAATTTTATGTATGGTTTTAATCCATATATTATGAATATCTTATACTACTGTTTATTTTGCAAAAATTAAAGAACCAATATTTTAAAATAAAAAAATAGTGGTTTAAAAAGTATATCACCTACAAAAACATAATAATATGTACATATAACAGAGTAATATTGTCCAAAAAATGTTAAATAGCCCAAAAATTATTTCAAATTTTGTTTCAAATCTGGGTTATCATCGTAATTTTCTTATACATATACGCACACGAATTAAAATAAATCATATATTATGTCATGAGGAAAAATTTGAAATTTTTTTTGAATACCCAGCGTTACTCAACACTGTCCAGACATATTTATTAAACCGTTGATTTGATTTGATTTGATTTTGTTGTATTTCACCCCGCGTCTGATATTATCCAAAACGTATAATACTCCAACGATTTATTTGAATATGGGCACCATCAATTTGATATATATATATATAAAATATCACAAAGAAATTTTATTTTTAATAATAATTGGACTTTTTAATTTATTTATATTTTGGAAGCAGGCCTTTTAATTTATTAAAATAGGATATAATATGAAATTTAAAAAAAATTAAGATTGAATATAATATGATTACATATAAATTTTACTGTTACAAAATCGTGTATGAGATTTTATGCTGATTCTATAATGAATTTGATTTCTGAAACTTACATGATATTTAATGTTAAATTTGATATGCTAAATTTGATTGTAATTAGATTATTATCATTTGATCTTAACTCTTGACCATCCAATTTTTTATTAAGAAAAGGCTTAAATGTAATTTAAACCCTGTGTTATTAACAATATACAATTCAAACTCTCTTTTAATATATTTAGTAAATTTAACCCTACGTTTTTTGACTATTTACAATTGAAACCTTTTTTAAAATAATTAGTAAATTTTAGTAAATTTAACCCTATGTTTTTGAACTATGTACAATTGAAACCTTTTTTAAAATAAATAGTAAATTTAACCCTACGTTTTAAAATATTTAGTAAATTTAACCTTGATTTTTTAATTTCAGAATAAAATAAATCTTACAACAAAATTTTGAATAAATATTCGTCAAATGCACTATTGATAATTTTTTTTGTATAAATATTATCTAAGCATAATAGATATTTACAATTATTAGAATTTTTTCTTATAAAATGGATATTTAGATGTTCTTTTCTATATTAATATATCTATATGTATAATATATTATATATGTTCAATAAAATTTTAATATGTGTTTATATTATTTCATCTTGTCATCACACTTCCCGCTCAATATATTCATGAATGTTCATTACCGAATTTAATTTATTTTCAAAAATACTCTTCGGTGAATATATTCTCGAAAATACTTTTTCGATATAAAATTTATTTTATTCCGAAATTAAAAAGTCAAGGTTAAATTTACTAAATATTTTAAAACGTAGGGTTAAATTTACTATTTATTTTAAAAAGGTTTCAATTGTACATAATTAAAAAATATATGGTTAAATTTACTAATGATTTTAAAATTTTAGTAATTATTGTAAAAAGGTTTCAATTGTAAATAGTTAAAAAACGTGGGGTTAAATTTATTAAATATATTAAAAGAGGGTTTGAATTATATATTATTAATAACACAAGGTTTAAATTGTAAATAAACCTTAAAAAAATAAGAAGTTATGACAGTGTTCTTTGTTTTCTTTCTAAAGTACAAACAAATATATATGAAAGACGAAAAGAATCATAAGATATCTTAAATAATTTTCCTTTCAAAACTGTTGGCACAAAATTAACTTCACTCGTCCAAACTTTGATTTTCCTGAGAATACACACAAGTGTGACCTCCAAACTCTCTTCTTGCCTGGCCTAATGTCTGGAGTGCAGAGCAAGATTTCAAAATTCACTCTATATAAATAAAATGCAAATTGTTATAAAACTTTAACAATAAAGTTATCAAAACATAAAAGATATAATAAAGAGATGGTTTAAACTTTGTATTGATCTTATATTTTTCAGTGTAACAATTATAGCAGAGTAAAGCCGTGTATTGAATAATGTGTATAATATTTTATCTAGTGTTTACATCTTATTCTTGACTTACTAATATGGACAACTAGGTACAGTACACCTTAAGTTTTCGTGTATTGGTACTTGAAAATGGAGGTCTTTCATTTCTGCTTGTTCTCACTTGTTGAGTGATGTGCCGAACATTGATAATCATATAATAATGTAACACTTCCCCTTGATTGTTAACGTGAGTTATTACAAAGGTTGACTGTCTCGTTAAAATTTTGCAAGGAAAAATCTAGTGGGATAAAAACTTTGACGAATGAAAAAGAGTACAGTCTCTCCCTGTATAAAACATCTCACACTTTGACATCTTGTTGTAGCAAGTTTCTCAATCTCCGCATATCAATATTATTCCGCAACTTTTCAAATGTTGATGTGGGTAGTGACTTGGTAAGTAAATCTGTCAGATTTTTAATTGAGCGAATTTGTTGTATATCAATGTCACCATTTTGTTGGAGCTCATGACTATAGAAGAATTTTGGTAAGATGTGTTTTGTTCGATCTCCTTTGATGTATCCTTCCTTGAGTTGCTTAATGCAGACTGAATTATCTTCAAACATAATTGTAGGACTGTCTGAGATATTTGATAATCCACATGATTTCCAGATATGTTGAATAATATACCGCAACCAAATACATTCTCTACTTGCTTCATGGATTGCCAATAACTCTGCGTGATTTGATGAAGTTGCCGCCATAATCTGTACCCAGCATCTGCATATCCAATCAGCTGTAATTTTGAATTGTTTGGAAAGAATAGTCTAAGATCAATTGTCCCAAGGAGATATCTCAATATGTGTTTAATTCCATCCCAATGCCTTTTAGTTGGATTAGAACTGAACATTGCCAGTAGATTTACAACAAATGCAATATCAGGTTGAGTGTTGTTTGCAGGATACATGAGAGCACCAATAGCACTGAGATATGAAAATTCAAGTCCAAGAACATCTTCATCTGGTTTTCTGGGACGGAATGGATGTTTTTCAAGTTCAAGTGACCGGACAACCATTGGTGTGGTTAATGGATGTGATTTGTCCATATAAAATCGATCAAGAAACTTTTCTGTGTAAGTGGACTGATGAACAAATATTCCTGAAAATAGATGCTCCACCTGTATACCTAAACAAAATTTTGTCTTTCGAAGATCCTTCATTTCAAACTCTTTTTTCAAATAATTGGCAGCGTTAGTAATATCTTCAAAAGTACCAACAAGATTCAAATCATCCACATATACAACAATAATAACAAAATCAGTTTGTGACCTTTTAATAAACACATATGGACACACTTGATTATTAATATACCCAACATTCAATAAATATTCACTAAGCCTGTTGTACCACATACGATCTGATTGTTTTAAGCCATATAATGATCGTTGTAATTTAACAGAATATTAATTATGAGGCTTAGTATCTTCTAACTTTAATCATTCAGGGATTTTCATATAAATATCGCTATCAAGTGATCCATATAGGTATGCTGTCACAACGTCCATGAGACATGTTTCCAATTTTTCCATACAAGTCATGCACATCAGAAAATGAAAGGTAACTTCATCCATAACAGGAGAGTATGTTTCCTGGTAATCAAATAAGGTCTTTGAGAGAATCTTTGGGCTACCAACCGAGCCTTATATCTCACAATTTCATTTCTCTCATTTCATTTTCGTACAAATACCCATCTATTCTCAACAGGAACTACACCAGCTGGTGTTCGGACTGCAGGTCCAAAAGCATTTCTCTTGCGCAATGAGTGCAATTCTTCCTGAATTGCAACTTTCCACTTTGGTCAATCATCTCTTTGTCGAAATTCTTCCACATTTTGTGGTTCAGGATCAGAGTTTTCAAGAATATCACATGTCACGGAAAAAGCATATACATCATCAATTTCAGTACTCCCACAATCCAACAATTTCCCGTTATGTACATAACTTATTGAGATCTCATAATTCTCAGGTACCTTTGCTTCTATGGAAGCATGTGGCACTTCAGGGGAAATATCCTCTTCCAGAGGTAATACCACTTCTAGGGTTTTTGTTACAGCCACTTCAGGGATATTTTCTGGAACATTTGCCACTTCAAGGGCAATTCCAATTAATTTATGTTTTCATGGTACAATATTTTTTGCACCAATAGGTCTACCACGCTTCTGGCGTGGCTTTGAATCATCAACCAATTCTTCAGGAATTGATTTATGTTTAGGGACTTCAACCCTCACTGGAACATTAACGGCAGGTATATATGATTTTATTATGTGTCTCGAATCACTAAAAGCATCTGGCATTTGATTAGTAATGTTTTGTATATGAATAATTCTTTTAACCTCATTTTCACATTGATTAGTACGTGGGTCAATAGAATTCAATCCTGATGCATGCCATGATATTTCATAATTTAATTTATGCAAAAATTTATCTCCCCCTAATGAAGGTAACACAGACTCATCAAAATGACAATCAGTATAACGAGCAGTAAAAACATCACCAGTCAATGGTTCAAGATATCTAATGATAGATGGAGAGTCAAAACCAACATAGATACCAATTCTTCTTTGAAGTCCCATTTTTGTTCTTTGTGGTGGAGCAATAGAGACATATACTGCACTACCAAAAATCTTAAAGTGGGAAATATTAGGTATTTGTCCGAGAACTAATTGGTGGGGAGATTCTTTATGATAAGCAGATGGTCTAACCCTGATTATATTACCGACGTGTAGTATAGCATGACTCCAAACAGATATAGGTAATTTAGCCCTTAATAATAAAGGATGAGCAATAAGTTGAAGTCTTTTAATTAAAGACTTTACTAGACCATTTTGTGTGTGTACATGAGGCACAAGGTGTTCAATTGAGATTCCTACTAACATACAATAATCATTGAAATTTGAGGATGTAAATTCAACAGCATCATCTAATCGAATTGATTTGATGGGATGATCAGGAAATCGGGCTCGTAATTTAATTATTTGGTCAAGTAACCTTGCAAAGTCTACATTTCGGGTAGAAAGTAGACAGACATGGGACCACCTAGTTGAAGCATCAACTAAAATCATGAAATATCTAAATGGACCAGAAGATGAGTGAATTGGATCACAAATATCACCTTGGATTCTTTCTAAGAATTTTGGAGATTCGGTTTGGAGTTTCACAAGGGATGGTCGAACAATTAATTTTCCCAAGGAACATGCTGAACAAGGAAGTTCATCACATGGTATGACCTTTTGATTTCTAAGAGGATGTCCCGAAGAATTCTCTATAATGCGATGCATCATAGATATTCGTGGGTGACCGAGTCTTTCGTGTTAAAGGGTAAATGATTTTGGGTCTACGGTTTTAGGAATAGTGATTGTGTGAGACTCGATGACTCTAATTTTCATAGTACATAATCCGGAGAAAATTGAGGATAATTTTTCTAAAATCTTCTTATGACCTGAGATAATGGAAGTGATAAGGAGATATTCTTTTTCATCCTCACTAGTAGTTTCAACATGAAAACCATTAAGCTGGATATCTTTAAAACTCAAAAAATTTCTAGTGGATTTACTAGAGTAGAGGGCATTTTGTATGTGAATTTGTGTCTCTCTTGGTAGGATAAAATTGGCTTTCCCAAAACCTTCTATTATACTAGATGTACCCGAAATTGTCCAAACATGTGAGTTGGTTTTAGTCAACTATGAGAAATATTCTGGACTTTGTAAAATAGTGTGAGTGGTTGCACAGTCAGCAATGCATATATCTCTCATATTTATGTTATATATATATGTAAACATCGATTTTATTCAAATAAAACTAATACATAAAGTAAGCACATAAAACAAGCATATAAAAACAAGTACATGAAACAAGTACAAGAAAACAAAGAAAGTACATATGAAACCTAGCCATCTAAATCATAATAAAGATTAGTATCAGTGTCAAGTTCGTTTGAAGTATCGTTGGTTGGTACATTTCCTATATTTTGATTATAGCCAGCTAAGTTTATTTCCACCCTTTTCCCATTAAGCCTTTTTTATGATTGGCATAGTTCAACAAGATGTTTTGGAGTACGACAAGTACGTGCCCAGTGTCCATCAGCCCCACACCTATGACAAATATCTCTAGTATCTCCTTCTTATGGTGTCTTCTGGCACTTCATGCTGTCACTTCTAGTGGCCAGAGTTGTTGTAACCATCATGTTGCCACTTCAGGTGACCAGAATGATACTGATTTCAAAACCATCAACGAAAATTTCAACGTCCGCGGTTTTGCCCATAACCTCGTCATCCTCTATGCCATTTTCCACGCTCATTCTTCTAGAATGACGTATTATGTATTTCAGGTAATTGGGCAGAGCTTGTGGGACGAATCTGATGATTTTTCATCAACTCATTATTCTTTTCAGTTATAAGGAGGGATATCAACTCGTTGTACTTTGTGAAATTGCGCTGTCGATATTGTTGCGTTAGAATTATAGTGTTGGGGTGGAAGGTTGAGAGGGCCATTTCAATTATTTCAGCATTAGTAATTTTCTCATCGCACGAAATTAATTTTGAACTTGTTTTGAACAATACAGAATTATACTCAGAAACAGATTTAAAATCTTGGAACCATAGATTAATCCAGTCATATCGGGTTGAGGGTAAATAAACAAGTTTTTGACGATCAAATCTGTCTTTAAGATTATTCCTAAGGGTGGGTGAGTTTTTAACAGTTAGGTATTCAGATTTTAAGTCTGCATGAATGTGGTGCCTAAGGGAGATAATATATTTTGTATTTTGTTCAACAGTTAGAGTTTTTCCTGTTTCTATAGTGTCTTTTAACCCATTTGCACTCAAATGTAATTCAGCATCAAGTACCAAGACATATAATTATCCCCAGAAACATTCAAAGCAACAAACTCTAATTTTGCAAGTTTCGTCATTCTGATTTACAAAATAAATATTTAAAACATGATATAATAATATGCATGCTAAAACATAAACATTAATCACGTACATACAATAAAATTTATAACATAAAATTATGATCACATAGCCAACTATAAACTTGTAACTAATAATATTAAAAACATAGTAATTGTAATGTATATATTTAAGAGTAATATAAATTCATAATAACGAGATCAATTATAACGGTATTTATAAAATAAAATAAATAAAGTTAAAAAAAATATCTCATTTGTTAAATAGAACTTATTTGAGTAATACATCATTCGTAAATAACGCTTACTCGGGCAACACCTCATTCGTGAATACCTCCTTTGTAATTTCTAGAACAATACATCTTCCGTGAATAAAACTTGTTCGGCCAAAAACTCGTGCTGATAACGTGTTATAAAACTTTAAAAATAAAGTTATCAAAACATAAAAGATACAAGAAAGAGATGGTTTAAACTTTGTATTGATCTTGTATTTTCCGGTGTAACAAATCAAGTGCATGAGTGCAGACTAAACCCGTGTATTGAATAATGTATATAATATTTTATCTAGCTTTTACATCTTATTCTTGACTTGCTAATATGGACAACTAGGTACAGTACACGTTAAGTTTCCGTATATTGGTACTTGGAAATGGAGGTCTTTCATTTCTGCTTGTTCTCACTTTGAGTGATGTGCCGAACATTGATAATCATATAATAATATAACACAAATAAAATACAACCGCATTGGTTGTTTGTACCTGACTTCTCATACGAACACAACCTAAACAAAACAGTAATAAAGGTTTACCTGCAGAATTTATACGGAACATATATATAATTAAAAGTCAAAATTTACTACGCACCTATTCCCATTCCGTAACACACAAATTGATACCTCGCACAGACTACAACCACAAGAATCAGATTCGACGGAAAAAGAAAATTATAACATCAGTCAGAGGTCAAACCAAAAAGTACTCTGCACATATACACTAATTATCAAAAATGTATAATTCCATCCAGCCAGTCTAGCTCCAGATCGAATGCCCCTCGGCGAGAATGTACATCTATGAATCCTCAAGTATCACACACTGTCATATTTTGGTGTAGAGTTTAAATAGTCATTATGCCAGGAATTGGCACCTATTAAATAATTCTCATAAAAAATAATCAGGTGGTGGCTTCCTGGAAGGAGCTCCTCTTGAATCCTGCATTTCAATTCACCAGCACCATGTAACACAGCTTTAAAATGTTTCTTATCAAGTAGAATTTAGTAATTTATGGACAAAAAAAACCAGAAATTTCACATTCTAGTAGTTTGAATCACCAAATATATCTTAGAAGATACATTAGGAAGTCCTAATGTTAATATATATATATATATATATATATATATATATATATATACATAATTAATAAATGAAGAAACATCTACGTGGTTTGAACAATGTATATCAAGTCAGGTGTCTAATTGCTTAATTATGAACAACAAACACACATTCAAGAACCTGTAAAACTACTTCAAATACACTAAAATACTGAACAGCAAAAACAACAGTGAAAATGGAGCTTCATAATTTTGCTTCTTCTTTCTTAATGGTCAAAATTTGCATATATATGAAACACCAGTGATTTTCTCATGCCACAATAAAATTCCAAAATTCAGACTATCACCAGGCTCACCAGCTACTAATTGTTTTGGTGGAAATTTGAGGGGTTAAAGACCAAGTTCTTTTTAATATAATGCAATATTTATGTGTTTGATAATGTATTTAAAGAAATAAAAATCAAGAACATAAATATGGTCGTTGTTTGTCATACTTACCAGGCCAAGAAATTCAATGGAGGATTATTTGGTTTGGTTGTTCGAAAGAATCGAGAACCCTTGGTGGTAAATCTTGAATGGGTACACGATCACGGCTGGAAACATGATTTTTTCTTTGTTGAAAAATCATCCCTGGGTGAAGAAGGATCCTACCTACGCGAGAATTGGAACAATGGTGGTAATGTCAAACACTTGGCGTATGAAGATAATTTTTTCAGAAAATAAAAGGGATGTGATGAACCAAACCAAATAATCCTCCATTGAATTTCTTAGCCTGGTAAGTATGACAACAACGACCATATTAATGCCGAGATTATGCTTCTTCTCGATTTCATCAGGCAAGACAGTACTCTCCAAGCACCAGGCATGACTTGCGATGGTGAAGCGTCCAAAACCCTCAGAAAATCGGTAATAAGATTGGAGTATGGGAAGGTTACTCTGATATCGAACGAACGGGTAGTAATAAAATCCTACCCAACTGGTGGGAAATCCGTTAGGAATTGCCAACATATATGTTTCCGTTAGCAATTTTCGTTGCTAAAACACAGAATTCTTGTAGTGCCGGAAGCTCTGCAGAAATGATTCACTCTTCCTGTTCGGAAGAGGACAACAAATAGTGATCATTTCAGGGGATACTTATTGAGACTTCTGTATCACTCTCTTCACTCATTAAAGAGATTGACAAAACCGTGAAGGCCTTGAACAATAGGATTTCGTAGATGTTAAAAATGGACATATAATGTGTATTCAGTAGAAGGTAGTGGGAAGGTAGTGGGATTTGAGGAAAACTAATTCGTCTACTTTCGCCATGGTCTATGGTACATTTAGCGTGATTTTTGGTGCCACTACAATTGACAAGGGGAATTGCAAAAAGCTGGGAGTGTTTTGGCATGCTCATGGTGGTGGAAGTGGAAGAGCTATCCCTATGTATGCAATATCTTGGTATGTGGATTTAATGTCTTGTCACGTTGTTGCTTGTTTAAGTGTGTTGCCAGTTACAGATCATTATGATTAACGAGTTGTGATTGTATAATACTGTAGTCTTTAAGATCAATATGCTCCCTCTGTTAGTAAATTGAAACTTTGTAAATTCCAAATTATCAAGAATTTTGGCCTTTCCAAAATTAAAGAATGGTACATTTTCTGTTTTCTGCTTGCTAAAAAAAAAAAATCCTACCCAACTGGAAACATAGTAATCTACAACGATGCCCGCTGGAGGAATAACGCAGATAGAGTGTTCTTGAACATTAGTTGAGCTTGAACAAGATCGTGTTCTTGAACAAGATCATCATCTTCAAGGATGGATGAAACACGAATTTTTTTGTCAAGAATATTAGTTGTCGTCCACATGGGGGCATCAGTCGAAACACCTGTTGCTGCCTTGCCACTCGACTTGTTGTTTTTATTGGTCATTATTTAAGTTGCTACGAAAGGAATTGAAGAAGAGATGAAGTGGGTATATGTGATCTGAAGCCCTAATTGTTGTGGGTATTAAATAGAAGGGATTTGAAGAGTTTGGGTGAAATACAAAAAGTAAAGTGATAGCTATTGAAGATATGCATGAAAAAAAGAAGTGGGAGACAAACACTATCCCCAGGAAGAGTTTTATTGGGTAAAAATATCTTGCACCAATGCTAGGGGCAATTGTTATATCCAAAAAATTACATGTTATATATATGCTGACGACTAGAGATGCCGACAACGACTAAGAAGTTACTCGTCGAGATATTGGACGAATTGGTAATATTTGATTGATAGATATATTAATTACATTTAATATATCTTGATGTTAAATATATCCTGAGATTAAGTGGATTACAATTAAATTGAAATGAAAATATTAATAGAGATATTAATATTACTTATTGAACAACGGTTCCATGCAAATAGAAATTGAAAGGTGCTGACTGGTATGAATGGGTACTTGACGGCTGAAAATCAAGGGATAAGACCTTATCTTCAATTTGAATGTAAGAAACAACTCAAAAAGTGGAGGATAAGACTGCTAAAAAGGAGGAAGAAACCACGCACTTATGGTACTTTACGAAACCACACATATATGGTACTCTCTCAAACAGTATATATGGTACTTTACGAAAGTCCCGAGTTCAACATAATGTTTCTACGAATTAGTTGAAAGAACGTTTTCTTGACTCAAAAAGGCATGGCCATGACAGAGCCAAAAGTACATGTCAAAGTATCAAACTGTCAAAAAGAAAAGCAACAGCAAAACACATAAAACACAACACAAAGTAAATTCACGAACCTGTGGTGCTGCCTCAAAAACACAGAATTTCTTATTAAGATTCTCATCAAGCTCAAGAATGGAAGCTACATTACCACATCTGCAACACATTTAAGCATGAAATTACAACTCGATCCCTAAATAACTTCAAAGAAAATTTTGGATCAGTTCCTAATGTTACCTATAGCAGTAATTGGGAGCTGACCAGACTGTAACTATCTGCTTATTGAACATCCATTTATAACCTTCCATAACCAATTGATGGGCACGACATATGTAGTCAATGTTATTAGAGTGGTTAAAAGTATGAACAACACTGCCACCAAAGAGGAAACCAGCACCACGAGGACTCGAACCCCAACCCTCAACAGTGTCTTCAGGATCAGACCATAGTAGCTCGCACATGGCACCATCATGGGGTACTTCTTGCTTCCTGTAGATGGTGCGTATCTGTCATGCAGGTGCGGCTTATGTCAATATTATGAATTTATTAAGAACAAAAAATAGGAAGGGGTGAGCTCTCAAACCTGGTCTAATGTGGAAATAGAAGGAGATAGACCTCCATGAACGGAAAATATCTTATTCTCAATTAAAGCTGAAAGACTGTAGACAAACGGTATTTTAATTGTCTTAGTTTCACAAAGAGCTTAACAATATCAACATGAATTAAGGTTGTGTTCACAGCAGCTAAGTAGAAAATTGTATGCATATCTGCTGTCATATGCGACTGTTGACATAACGAAGAATGCAATGAGGATTGAGGAAGATAAAATGTGAGCATGCAAGGATATTATCCTCAATTAACAAAGTCAAAAAATTTCGACACAAATTCATTTATATGTTAAAGCATCAAACCTAGCAGAAGTCAGCACATACAGAGAAATATCTTTTCACTTCTACAAAATACTTTACGGACATTACTAGTTAAATTTTTTCCTTAAAATATAAAAAATAAAACAAAATGCAAAGTAGACTTGTAATACTAATAGTTTATGTATATCTGTAATCTGTATTGTATTTCATGATGCAAGAGTCATACTAATCTTTCTTAGGAGAAGTCAAACCTTAAATAATCAAATATCTCTGTGCAATATCTCCAAACGTTGGCAGAGCCATACTTCCTAAGACACTCATCGTAGAATCCATAAACCTGGCAGAGAGAACAGCCAATAAATTCAAGAATTAAGATGTTTAATTAAAACATCTAAAGTATAGACCGAACCTGAGTGATTTGTCGGCTCTCGTGATTTCCCCTAATTAGTGTTATTCGATCCGGATATCTGACCTGATTTGCACACAAACCTTTTGTTGGAAGATAAAACAGAAAAAACAAAGGCATATTTGAAGTAAAAGTTACAAAATCAAGCAACTTGGGGAACTCCTTGTTGCAAATTTTTACACATGCTAAACATGTAAAATTTTCATGCTTTCAAATAAAGACATCGATCCATCACTTGGACTCTGCACACAAACTTCGGAGTAATATTTTACTTCTTTTAGATATTGATGACATCCTCAAACACAATAGATATGGACATTCCCTGTCCTGCATCTTGTAAAGTTTTTTATGAACAGATCATTTAACCAAAAATAACGATATATGAAATTACAGTAACTGCAATGTGATACGTAATTTAAAATTGGTAAAATCATGTTTGCAATTTACTATTTTGAGATATTTTTATTGATAACATCATTTGTAAAACTCAGTACTGCTTATTATACAGAAATTGAAATTCTATAATTAAGCTAAGCCCAACTTGCTAAGATGTTTTTGAGACAAGAGTTTAAACAAACAAAAGGTTGTGGGCTAAGATGCACATGTATGGTCTCTGAACTACGCTCCAGTAGAACTAGGTTTCGCCTATTGTGATAACACATCACAATTGCGGGCAGAGATGCTACATGGGAATTTTTTGTTGGCTTACTAAGAGAAAAATCCTTAAAATGTGACGGTATCTTGATGCAACAGTATGTAGCTTTTTCTAGTGTCTGCATTCCATAACTAAGATACCAAATTAGGGTGATCCCCTGCTATTAGAGTTTGTATTCTTTCTTTCATAATTACCAATATGTAGTACACATGTCGTTTTGAACTATGTCGTTACGTTGTGCACAATCAACTATTTTCTTAGTTTTTCTTTTTATTCTATACAAGCATTTAGGCTTTGGGTAGGTGGTTGACAAGTTTAAGGAAAATTTAAGTTTATATGGGACAATAGCACTAAAAGGCCATTAATTGAAAATTTGTCAAGATCATCAATAAATCAATAAATTAGAAGAGCAAAACGAAGCGAAGGGGAAAGAATCACAATATCAGATTTTCTCAACATAAATAATAGCAGAGATACATACCTTGAGGGCAAGCAGAAGTAGAAATGTCTCCACTGAATAAAACCCTCTGTCAACAAAATCTCCCAAAAATAAGTAATTGGTCTTTGGGCAATCACCTCCAACTTTGAAAAGCTCTTTCAAGTCATAAAATTGCCCATGAATGTCCCCGCAAATCTATAAGGGGGAGGGGGAGGGAAATAAGAGCAAAAAGGTATAAGAGGCAAATCATTGTGTCAAAAAAGGGGTAAATTATTTTTCTTAGTAGTTTTGAGAAATTGTACGAGTAATATAATTAGTTAACAAACTTTGATGGGGTGCAAGAAGAATCGAGTCAACTCATTCATGGATACCTTAGTTAGGATTTATCTATTTAAACATGTTGATGATAAACCTCAAGCTCTCATCGTCATTGAGTAGCCCTCGATTTTCTACTCTTCCTATTTCTATTTCCATGTTTCCCACCTCTCCGACCATACCATTATTTAATTCTACTTTGTTGACTACCATATATAGGCTAGGGAACCCTCGTCATGTTTATCAGTGCCAAATTGCTAGAGTACCGTCAACATGTCTAGTCAACCAATGACCTCCTAATACCAAGAGTTTTTAGGAAATTTTTTACTTTAGATCATGATTTTAGTAAGAGGTCTCGAGTTCCACCCCTCCGTCGCCCATTATATTAAGAATGTCTGTAAGGTTGAAATTTAGGAAAGCAGGTTTCGTAACAAGCATTATCCAAACAAAACAGAAGGGGCGAGTATAAAAACTAGTAAGAACGTGTCCATACATTATAAATAGATTCAACATGGCAAACTTTTCCCAGAACATATAACTATTAAAATGTAGGTATAATTAGCAGTTTTACGTGCCCAGAAAACCAATTGGGGCAAAGGGGCATTCATAATTAAAACACAAAACCCTAATAGATAAATAGATAATACAAGCCCATTAAGTAAAAAAACACAGCCCTAGGTTGAGAGAGAGAGAGATTGGGGAGAGAGATTTGGGAGAGAGAGAATTACAGTGACAGGGGCATCGACCCTTTGAACATTGCTTTCTTCAACAAGAATCTCCATGGCTTTGAGACAAAGAGACTTGACTTGTGATTCACTGAGAGGTTCGCACTTCTTGAGCTGCTCTATTTGCCGGTCTAGCTCTGACGACATTGTGTTCTTGCCCCCCTTCCCTGTCCCTCACACCCACCCTGCTCCGACCTTAAAACCAGAATTAAAACCCCTCTTTGCCTGTTGTAAATCTAATTACTTTGTTAATTACTGTACTAATTAGAGTCACTCAAGGAAAGGACTATTTCTCCTATGTAAATTATCAAATATATTTACTTCACTCCGTATTTTATTTTCAAACATATTTTATTAATGTATTTCAGTCTTCGGAAGAAAAAATGACAAAAATACCATTTTTTAGACTAAGAGGTGTATTCAATATTGATTATAATTGATTTCAATGTTCATACTGAATTTAATAGATTTTAAGTGAGTTTACGTGGATTTTATATGAATTTTAATGACTGATTTGTGATGATTTTGTTAGTTTTACAATAATATTGTATAAATAGTTATATTAATATATCATATTAATTAAGATACAAATAAATTAGAATACGAATTATTAAAGATATATTGAAAGAAATCAATAACTAGGGCTGTCCATGGGTTGTAAAAACCGACCAAACCAAACCAACCCGACCCTTATTTAGGCCGAATAAACCGAACCAACCAAACCCGAATTATGAATGGGTTGTTTTTTTGTTAGGCCGAATAAGTTGGATTGAGTTAGAGTTTAATAAATTTTAACTCTAATCCAACCTAACCCGTTTACATATAACGCATTTTAATTAAATATTTTCTTTAGATTTTGTCTAGTTTTATACATTTTTTGCAGAAAATATTTTCTGCACTATGTAGATTCTGTCCAATTTTATGCATTTTCTGCATATTTTTGCAGATTTTATGAATATTTTCTACATATTATTCATATTTCCTGCAATAAATATTTTAAACCGACTCAACCCTAAACCAACCCGAACCAAACCGAACTAATTGGATTGGGTTAGAGTTGGATTACATTTTTTTCTTCAATTAATGGGTTAAATTTTTATAAAACCGAACTAATTAGGTTGGGTCGGAATTGGGTCAAAAACCGACCCAACCCGACCCATGGGCAGCCCTATCAATAACTATCAGCTATTCAACCAGCAAAGAAGCATTTGGCCTTTGCGTTAGCTCCGCTACTCAATGGACATGTTTTTTAAATAAAGTTTTTATGTCATGCTCTAAATATTCAGCAATTTTGGACCTTTGGTTGTAACATTAATATCTAAAGATTAGTATCATCAGTTGTCAATATTTCTTCGATTCTTGTCATAAGATTTCCTATTTGCAAATTATAGTGTCTCATTATAGACTATCAACCATCAAACTCTAAAAATACATCGGTCTCTTGTTTGTCCACCGCTTATAAAAAACTCTCATTTTTCCATCTTATTGTGTGTCACCCATAATTTATTATATTATATATGTACAAGTTATAAAACACATAAATATTATAATATTAAATTTACTCGTAATTTTTTCCATAGCATAACATATTAACATCAAACACCAACTATTCATATGTAACTCAACAATAATACATAAAATGATATGTGTACCATCAAGAAGAGTCAATTTGATGATAAGAAAATTTTGACATAGAAAGAACTTTTACAATCTTGAGAATCTTTGAGTTAAAAAAAGAATTTGTATAACCTTTTTATACAAATAACATGCTATTAAAATTTTATAGAATCAATCAATTCTAATAAAATCAATCAATATTTGAATACTGTCAAATTTAAAAGTTTATTTTTAAATCAATGTGGAATACTATCATATTTTGACTGTTTGTTTTAAATTCAAATTAAATGTCTTCAGATTTTATTAGATAATTTAAAATTAGAATTGAATACCCATGTATTTTTAAAATACAAAAAAATATTGTATAATCAATATTGAATACACCCCCTAAGTGACAAGAATATCATTATTAAAGATACTCATTTGTCAAATGCGTATCTCAATGTTATTTTTTGCCAAAATTTTCAGAACCGGTATTTTCGTTAATTTTTGTTTAAAAACTGGTATTTTTGATTATCACTCATTTCAGAGTAAGAATTATAGTTTAATAGTCTACAATATAATTATTTTTTATCGATTAATTTTTTTTTTAAAATGAATATTTTAGTTATTAAATATACTAGCTTATAAACGGTGTGAATACTATTAATAAATTATATGTTAATTATTTTATATAATTTAAATATTTCATTTAATATGATAATTTATTTTATTATTAGTTTCTTTTTATATTTTTTATTCAATGATATTTATATATTAATATTTATAAAATTTAATGATTAGTCATAATTTTAAATAAATAAAAGAGTTTGAATGACGATAAAATTGAGTTGAATATAAGTAAACTATATTAAATAAAAATTATAGGATAAGTAATATTCTTAAGATAGAAAATATAGAATATAACTTAAATATAATATAATATTATCCTTGAGCAGTTGTATAAAAAGAGGATTATTAAGGATAGAGTTGTATGTATCATATATTTTTATAAAATTAAATTTTATTAAAATTAGATGGTTAGTATCATTTCTGTGATTGAAGTAAGATTGGATTGTTAAGATGTTCACCTAAATAAGATGAAAAAAAATTCCCTTTTGGTTATAATAATATAGTATAGATTTATTTTAATTATTTAAAATAATACATTTCTAAGAATAATGATAATAATTTAGAAATATATTTTTTAAATAATATTTTTGATGAAATTTAATAGAAAAATTACACTTACTTCTCAAGAAAATAGAAAAAGCAGATTATTTTTCTAAAAACAGGATTAAAAATAAGAAAACCTTTTCAAAAAAACTGTTTTCCAAAAAGTTGATTTTAATAAATAATTTTTTCCCTCTAATTTTTAATAAAAAATTATTATCACTATCCATAACGTCAATATCAAAGGAGATAATAATAAATAAACGGTGACAAAAACGTGACGTTAGGAATTTGTGAGCCACTATATTTTAAAAAAATTAAAATTTACAATCAACTATTGTTCCTGCCCCCAACCAGAAGAAGAAAAGAAGAATATATACATACACATATTGTGCGTATATCTATATCTATAACATCCTATCCATCCTCTTCTGCTTTCTTTCTTTCTTCTCTACATCAAAAAGCCAATTAGAGTGACCATACACACACACATACACACACAGAGAGCGCGTCGAGGAAGGAGAAAGTGAATTTGTTTTTTTATCTCGCAATTTTATTATTTTCTGGTAATTTTCTTCAATTATTGTTTATCTTCTTTCAATTTATTAAATCGTGGATCTCAATTTTTTTTTTAATTTTTGATGTTCTGTTTTGTTGGATTATTAATTTGTTATGCGTGTATGTAGTCTAAGCTAATTTTATTAATTTTGGGTTTAGGTTATATGATTGCGTAATTGTGCACTTTGGATAAGTTGAGTTTGGTTGCTGATCATGACTACTTGAGCTGCTTTCTTGCTGTTTGCGTGTTTTCTCGTGTTTCCATAATGTTAATGTTATGGTTGATGTTTCTTTCGTCAAATGGTTTTGCGCAAATTGTAGTTAATTAACGTTGAGGTTTTTGCGCTTGTTGAACTTATTGGAAGTGTTATAATTGTTTGTTAAGACGAGTACTAGTTGTGATGGAAGTATTGATTTGGTATTCGTTACTATAATTTGATTCGAGTTAACTAAGGGGAAGCCTGTTTCTGATAAACTTATTATATGGCTTTCTTGCTTAAGAAAGGGAAGGGTGCAAGGCTAGCCTTAATTTCCTATCGAAGGTTGAGTTGCAGGACGGGCTTGTAGTACAAAAGTGTTGCAAAACACCAAAATCATACTGTATTTTTTTAACTGTGTATATAAACAATTTATACTCCACTTGAATTAAATTTGTGTACCTCAATCTATTCTGTATACAGTACTGGAGGAGCCTAAATTAGTTGGTTGGAACCTTGAAATTGAATCATAAGGGGATATTTGCATATACAGTTTCATGTATAGCACAATTACCTTTATCATTTATAAATATTGACGTTATTAGTGTCGTTAGGAATTTAGGATGAATATATTGTATTTGCTTCAACTGTTTTCAACAAATATTAACATCATAGGACTGACGAGTAAAATCATGACAAATCTGATTCAGATTGTTGGTTAGTTGACTAGTCGCCAAGTCGGTCAAAGAAACAAGTCGAGTAGCGACTTTTGTAATCTGGCGACCATGGGTTTTACCCGACCCGAATTGTAAAAATTAGGGGGTTTTAGACATATACTTGCGCAAAATAGGGTTCTTTTAGAAAGATAAGGTTTTGAGGGGCTCTGATTTGGTGATGACTCTCCCCTTCATCTCTGATTAACAATCCCGTCGGCGGTAAGCTTTTCTTCTGTGTTGCTTCTTTTCTTCTTCTCTTCGTTCTTCTTCTCTTTGTTTCTTCTTCGTTTCTTCTGTTGACTTCTTCGTATGTACATACACACACAGGTTCTGTGTGTGTGTGTATATATATATTCTACAGTTCCAGTTTATTTATAAACATTTTTTTAATAATTTTTTCACATTTTTTATATCTTTTATTTAGTTTTATTACTTGTTTACACACAAAACAGGATTTTTATTACTAATAAAAAAATAATTTCCTATTATTTATTTACACAAAAAATGAATTTCACTTGGCTTTTCAGTTATAAAAATGAATTTTTATAATTTATTATAATCAAGTTTTAACTTTTAAATTTTATTACTTATTTTCCAACTGATTAACACCTCACCGAGACACTGACTAAACAAATCATTTTCCAAATGATTAACAAATCATTGTACAAAAATTGTTTTTATCACTAATTCAGTAACAAATCATTGTACAAAAATTGTTTAATTGCTTGCTGGTGCAGAAGTTTTGCACTTGCTTGGTACAAACCTGCCTGCCTTCTTCATTCATCAGTCTTGCTTGTTTAATTGATTTGAACTATCAAAATTAATGGGTATTTACCTATATTATATATTATAATCGCTATAAATGTATGTATATGCACGACTTGTTGACTTTTTTGACTAGTTGGGCGACTTGTCGACTAGTCGACTTGGCGCCATAATAACCATGGCAACGTGGATGACTGGATGACCCAAGTGAAAATATACAATATGTTTAATAATATGGTGGTGAAGAAAGTTGCTTTAAGTGAAGGTTTTGTTATTAGATCTTACAAGATGGTATGGAAGCTGTATAAATTTAAGGTTTATGGTTGCCGGCTTGTCGCTTGTAACCATCTTGCACTGTTGGTGGTTCGCTTCTTTATAAACTGTTTACAAAGTAGATGTAAAAAAATCCATTTTGCATTTGGCCTACATATCTTTTAAATTTCCATAGTTTACTCATCTGCTACTATGTTGCAACTCTTTTGCAGAATAATAGCTTCTTCAATGGACTCGTGGCCAAGGGAATATAATGAAGCAGTAAAACTCGCTGATGATATAACTGGCATGCTTTCTGATAAGAGTTCGGCACCAACATCTGGGCCAGAAGCTCAACGTCATTCATCTTCAATTAGAAGGAAAATTACCATATTAAGAACTAGACTCGATAGCTTGCAGTCTCTTCTTTCGAAGCTTCCAGGAAAACCTTTGTAAGTATGATCAATCATATATTCACTCTTGTACTATGAGGACAACATGCTCTCTTGCTATTATTAGTTCATGAAGAGTCAATTATTGGTGAAGTTGCGACTTTGCTAAAGTATTGTTTCTTGTTTATATTTTGTGTGTTTGTCTGGGAATAAATAAATCTTCACATTATCTCAATGCATGACTCCCAATTTATCTTCTGTTATCATGGTTCACAAAAATGTATATGGGTTTTAAATTTTGTGATTTTTCTGTACACAGAACAGACAAAGAGATGAATCGGCGGAAGGACATGCTTGCAAATTTGAGATCAAAAGTAAACCAGATGGCGTCGACTTTGAATATGTCAAACTTTAACAATAGGGACAGCTTGCTTGGGCCTGAAAGTAAGCCAGTTGATGCTATGAGCAGAGCATCTGGTTTGGATAACCATGGCGTCGTAGGTATCCAACGCCAAATTATGAAAGGCAAGTACTTCCTATGTTACTCCGACTCTTCTCTTTAGGTTGCCGTACCCGTGTCGGACACTTGGACACTCGGACACGACACTTATTTCGTGTCGGATCCTTTGACTAAAATGTGGACACTTTGACCAATTTAAAGATCAAATATGAGTCAAACTTACGATTCAAAATAAATATGTGAGAATAAAGAAAGAAGCAAGAATGAGATAAGGTTGGAGACGATGCCTAATTTGCAAAGTCCGGTACAATATCATGTTTAATTTGAATTCTATTGTTACTTTTTGTTAAGATGTCTAACTTATCATACTTGTTATTAATATATTATGACATGTCCCCGTACCCGTGTCTAAAAATAGGACAGTGTCCCCGTGTCCCCAATTTTCAGAGTTTCCAAGTCCGACACACGGATATGTGTCGTGTCCGACACTCCGTACCCGAGTCAAAGTAACATAGAGTACTTCTAACTTATTCCGAATGAATGTATTTCTGCTATTGCTGAAATTATTTTTTTCCATCATGGATTGATTGTTGCATGATGTTAAATCAGAACAAGATGAGGGGCTAGAGAAATTGGAAGAGACTGTAACAAGTACCAAACATATTGCACTGACAATAAATGAAGAACTTGACTTGCACACAAGATTAATCGTATGTATTTGTTGGATATAATTCTCTACTTTCAGCCAAGGTTTTCTTTTAAAATTATCAATTAATGTAATGATATGAAGCTTATGGTTTTTTTTTCTTCTATAATGCTTTACAGGATAACTTGGATGATCATGTGGACGTTACAAACTCCCGTTTGCAGGTTATAATCGTTAACTGATAAGATTTTCAGAAGCCCCTTCTTTTAGCAAATTTACTTGTTTATGTTTGAATAGCGCTAAAAATGTTCTTACTCCCCCTTCCCTTGCACTTGAAAATCTAATGCATTGAATATTGTGTAACATACTCCCTGAACAAACTAAAGAGTAAGAAACAGACTATAAAACCTGTTATATTATTTTTATCTTTTTTGCTTTAATAAGTGAGACATGATTTTTTATTCAGTGGAGAGATTGGGTGGGGTGGGGGAGGTCATTAAGTTTTTTGTGTCTATACAGCCTACACAGGTGCTCTCTTGTAGGTAGAAATCACATAAACAAATAGA